>OU015525.1:59205536-60423036 GCA_907165065.1 Caprimulgus europaeus | reverse complement strand
ATCTGCTCCACCATGGACCTCCATGGACTGCAAGGGGTCAGCCTGCCTCACCATGGTCTTCACCACAGGCTGCGGGGGAATCTCTGCTCTGGCGCCTGGAGCACCTCCTCCCCCTCCTTCTTCACTGACTTTGGTGTCTGTGGAGTTGTTTCTCTCACATCTTCTCACTCCTCTCTTTTCAGCTGCAAAGTGTGCAGCTTTTTTTCTTCCCTCTCTTCCTTTTTTTTCTTAATTATGTTCTCACAGAGGCGTTACTGATGGGCTCGGCCTTGGCCAGCAGCGGGTCCGTTCTTATAGCTGGCTGGCATTAGTTGTGTCGGGTTGGACATGGGGGAAGCTTATGGCAGCTTATCTCACAGAAGCCACCCCATGTCCCCCCGCCACACTGCTACCAAAACCTTCCCACGCAATCCCAATACACCTGTACTTCTCTCTAATTAGTATTTTATGACCAAATATTTTGATACAATTTTTTTTTGTACTCAGAACAGGAAATTCGTTGTCAGATCAGCCCAAAAGGGCCAATGATAAGAGTTACACATGCAAGGACTTCGAGTTGTTTTGGAAGCAGCTCAGACTTTGAAAACAGTTAATATGGATTGGGAAAGCAAAGGAAAAAAAACCCACAAAAAAAGAAAAAGAAAAAACCCCCTCACAACTGATACATTTTTATATTCCTTTTATTTTTCTTAGGCCTTTTAATATTACTTTAGTCTTTTATTAGTGTAAAAAATAGTATGTTATTGAATACTGCAGACTCCTGCTTTCAGTAAAATCTTCAGGAATTAATTGTAAAGAATAGATAACTGGTGGGTGAAACTGATGCTTCTTACTACTTTTTTTTTTTTTCTGTTTCATTTTCATTTGTGATTCTTAACCTCCCTCATCTAATGGGGCCTGGTCTTCAGAAAATGGTGATTATCCAATCCACCTTAAAGCAGTTCACATTGAGAAGCCCTGGAAATAGAGAAAAAAGATGATTGCTTTTCCAGTCTAGTGTTATGTTGATACTTGACCTCACTCATGCTACTCTTTTTTATAGTTATATCTCTGTCTCTCTATATATATCTCTATGTATAAAAGAAACTAGTTTTGATAAAACTGTGAACCTGTCATTAAGTTTGTGCTCTATGAGAAACCAGCTGTTTATTAATGAGTCTTGTTTGTCTGTCTTTTCTCACAGGGTATTTCTGTTCAATGACACATCTTGACCTTTGGCTAGGTCACTACTTAAACTTTGGTAATAGCAGCTAATGAAAGAGTTTGTCAGAGGTAATAATACACTGTTTTCTATCAGTAGATCTCATAATTGACAACAGATGGCAGTTTTATTTATTTATTTTCCAAATACATGTAAGGAAAACAAGTAAGGGTCTGGATAGTATTCCAAAGGTCATGCTCCAGACTCAGACCTAACAGCTTCTCTTCACTTCTTTGCCAGGCACTGTACATCAGGGTTCAGTTCCTATGTTCTTAACATTTCAGTTACATGTAAGAGACTATATTAAAGCATGCAACCAAAGTTTGCCATGCTTTTGCTACAAAAGAGATGCCATTTTTCCTATCAGAATTAGTCTCAATATTTATTTAAAATTTTAGTCATAGTAGACTTTCTAGTAGTTATACAAGTCATATTTTTGTAAAATGTATTTCAGTATATTCTTTTGCATATCAATTCTGTTTCAGTTCTCTTAATTAATCTTTACACTACAATACTGTATTACTGTCTTGTAGTGCTAATTTCATAAGAAAAATCTACAATTTCCTAAGAACTTTTTACTTCAAAACACTAATAAAGTTTGCAATCAATAATATTGAATATTAATTATCAAATTTATTTAACTAAATTTCAATAAATATTAAATATTCTGTATCGAAGAATCATAAGTCTGGGCTTTTAACACAGAAGTTCTACATAAAAAAAAAGTCCTACTTATGTATATATATGTATTTTTTAAAAAATCCATATTTCTGTACAAACCACTGATACCTTTGTTTTCTTCTCTTATGAATCTTTTGTATTCTCTGATAGTAAGCTATCTGAAGAATTTCTAACATATTGCAGATGTACAACTGCCAGCTTTATTACTTTGTACTACTCTGGATTAAACAGAAGAAAACTGAGTCTAGGTGAATGTAAAGTATTATTTTACCAATTAAATTAAATTATTTTAGAAATAAAAATAATCTCGTGAAGTGCTATACAGCTGTATGGAATGTACTTTACAACAATAAATAAGTTATTTTCAGAAGTGCTGACAGAATAAAATGGATTCAGAATTTACCAAAAGAGTTGCAATACCTTATACACCTTGCATAATTTAATTCTTTTTACTAAAAGATTAAACTTTAGGGTGGATTGTTGCTTACCAGCGTACCATATTGTACTTAAAGGCCATACATTAAAAATGCTGCAAAAGTCTTCTGTGAATCTGCAGCATCTTAGACAACTTACATTTCTTCTAACATTATGAGGATTCCTGTAACCTCAGATACTTAGAGTGAACATCACTTACCTCTCGTTCTCTGCAGTCCCTCAGAAACAAAGGTGTTCTATTTTAACATCTATATACTTTTGAAAAATGCTTTTCTCTGGTTAATATGACCATAACTCATACAATAATTTTAGCATAATGAAAATTGTAACATTTTTAAGCAATTAAACCTATGAGCACTGAATTATTTTGCTTAGGTCATTGAATACTTTTTCTTTAGTGCTTTTTTGTAAAAACATCAGAAGTTCCAATCTACTTTGTGACTCATCGAAAAAACAAAATAATTCTTACTTTATTTAAGATATAAACTGTAGCTTGTTTAACTGACTAAATGTTCTGATTCAGGTGAGTTTGCATACAGTATAAGAAAAAGTCTTAGAAAAAAATATTAAAAGCATTGTTACACATTACTTGCATTGTCCTAAAAATCTATTAAAATTTTAGGCATTGAATCAAATAAAATATCCCCACCACCACTACAAGCTTCATTTTAATATTCTGTATAAACTCAAAGGACCATTTGTCTTTATAAAAGATGAGGTTCTCTTGCAATAAATTTAAATGTACAGTGTGAATTATTTCTGTATCAGGCAGCATAACTAGATGATTCTATTTTTCTCTAAAGGATTTTCTCACTTTAATGGAAATTTATAAGTAAATGAAATATCCTTCCATTTCTGTTTCCAGACATCCTTTTGATCATATGTGTACTTCACTTCATGTTATGCCCAAAGCACAGTTTCCAATTTGTCCCTTCACTAGAATCCATATTAAGGAAAAAAACCAAAACAACAGCATTCACAGTAAATGCATACATGGACAATCAAATATTCCTTTCCCATTCCTGGGAACTCATAAAAGTACTGTTCTAAAAAATGCTTTGATACTGACCTACCTTCTGCTGGGATCTTTCCTTTTGTACAGGTTCTACCACACAGTAAAGTTTCAATGAAACAAGAGGTATGGGAAAAAATTCATACTTGTCTTTCCTGTACACCTGGGATATGCTTTCATTATGGCATCTAGGGATGTGTGGGTGCTAAAGACCAGCCATTGGCTTTCTGAAAAGTGCAGAAACAAGATCATGACTCTTAAAGTATTTGCTCTATCTTCTTCTAATACTTTTTACTATAAAAAAGAAGTACTAGAGAAGAAGAGGCAGCTATACAGCTATTCTGTGAAACTTAGATAACTCATTTTAGCTGACACACTCTATATTAATCTGCATGGTTGTTCTTTAATTATGAATACACCTTGGGTGCGTACACCCAGGGTTTGCCCGCCTCTTCACAGTACTAGCAATGATTAATATTCCTAGTATCAAATTATGCCTTTGGCATGTCTTAGCAGTTAGTAGTTATAATCACAGTCAATGTTGATTAAAAATTAACTTGTTTCTAAAAATCATAGTTGTAGATATTACAGCCTGATTAATTAATATTAAAAGGTAGAACTAATAATGTTGTTTCTGCAAGAGGCTTGATACTTTAAGGACTAATCCATTTTTATTATCCATTAAAGAAAATTTCTATTTATTTTCTCTTTTTCCTTCTTCTCTTTCTTCTTTTTTTAAATCTTACTTAATACAAAATTGTTCTTCTTGTTTGAATTTTGATCACTTATTTGTATATCAATTGTCTCAATTTGAAATCCAACTTTATAATATCCTATGTTATCACAAATTTTTCATATAGTAAAATGTACCCATAAAAGTATACGATAGTTCCAAAGTATTAATGATCTATTTAATACTGTTTCCTTAAGAAAATGTGTTGAGAAACAAAATACAGTACTTGAATAAAGGGAAACTGAAGTGTAAATTTAAATCTACATAAAAATCATTACAATGTCTATTTGATTATGACAAGACTGTTCCAACTAGGTACTGTATCAAACTGTATGAAACATGTACAAAAAATACAGCAGTTCCTTTATAACCTTTTGCTTAAACATGCATGCATGTGGGTTGTATAACTCAGTGTATGTCCAAATAGTAGACAGTTAAATCACGATCTTGTGCATATTTAACATAAAGGTATATATTTTGATTCTAGGAAATCGTACATTTATTAAAGTAAAGTAACATTTAAAGTAACATTTATTTTTTCTTTTAATGTTGTTTATAGTAATAGGGTAGTATTTAATAAAAGTTAACTTGAAATATAGCTCAGCTACTATCCTTTCACTAAAGACTGAGGCTGTATATACACCTTGGCTATCCCTAGCCTTTGAAATCTAACAGAGATTACATGTCCTCAAACGTGCTGCTGCAGTGTTTCCCATTCTCATTGTTAGAAAGTTTTTCTCGATGTTGAGTGTAAGTTTTGCTTTAATAAAGACTACTGATTACTATTTGTCTTGACCTTGGTGGAAAAACCTTGACCTTTGTCTTGACTCAGGAAAATATTATATCACTGGTACTTTTATAACAACCCTTTTAAGATGTAATACTGTTACCCTTCTATTCCACTCTCTTTTGTTCTAGATAAAACCCCTTGCCCAAACAATATTCCTTTTGAGGTGATTTAAAACTACGGTCTTTCTTTTGAAACTCAAGATTATTAAATCTTTCTTGAACTATAATCATGGTTAGTAGAACTATTATATTCAGTGTTTTCTACCTGACAGCCTTACTAGCACAGCCTAGAACAATATTTGTCTCATTTGTAGAATATCAAGTTGTTGACTACTCTCAAGTCTGCAGTGTGATCTAGACCAGGACATCTATTTCCTTCAGTGTTTGCTAGATATTTTTAATTTTTTATTTGTTCACTTCTAAAGTGTAGTATTTTGCAGTTCTTGTTTTTATTTGGTATTATCTTGTTGATGTCAGATCTTTATCAAAATTATTTTAATCCTGTCCTGAAGAGTATTTGCAACTCTACCTATCTCTTTACCATCTGTGAATGGTCTAAGTCAGGGGTCCTCAAACTTTTTAAACAGGGAGCCGGTTCACTGTCCCTCAGACACTGTCGGGGGCCGGAGCTGCCTGGGAGCTGGAGGGAGGGAGGGAGAGACGGGGGTGTCACCCACCTCGCTGATGCCGTCGCCTCCCTCCTCAGCCCGGCCGCGCAGTCCGGAGAGGGCGGCCAGAAGGGACTGAAGGAACTTTGCCGCGCCGGAGCTCTGCCGATTCGCCCGAGTTGGCTGGACCTCGCAGTCCAGAGGCTGCCGACTGAGCTTGCCCGACAGGGGAGGTGCCCGCGCCTCTCGCCCACTGCAGGGGGACAGGTCGAGGACAAGGCGCTGGTTCCCCTCCAAGCCCCGGCGGGGCGGGGCAGCGGGGAGTTCTGTAAATACCAGCGGGACAGATTGAGAACCCTGGGACCCCTGGTCTAAGTGTTGCCTTTAGTTGATCATTCAGGTTGCTAACAAAAGGATTGAGCTGAAAGCTCTCTTGGAAAAGAGAAGGCTTAGGGGAGAACTTATAGGTGCTTTCTAATACCTAAAGGAGGCCTACAAGAAAGCTGGGGAGGGACTTTTTACAAGGGCAGATAGTGATAGAACAAGAGGAAATGGCTTTAAACGGGAAGAGGGTAGGTTTAGATGAGATATTAGGAAGAAATTCTTAACTGTGAGGGTGGTCAGATACTGGAACAGGTTTCCCAGAGAAGCTGTGGATCCCTCTTCCCTGGAAGTGTTTAAGGCCAGGTTGGATGAGGCTTTGGGCAACCTGGTCTAGTGGAAGGTGTCTCTGCTCATGGCAGGGAGGTTGTAACTAGGTGATCTTTATGGTCCCTTCCAACCTAAACCATTCTATGATTCTATGATTCTATGATTCTATGAATATAAATTATAGCACCTACTTCTTTAGAAATGTTCTAACCTATTATACATCTATTTTTAAGTGACTGAACATGAATAGGGGGTTGTTTTTAACATTTCTGAAGAAGGATGAAGTGTCAAATCTTTATATTGCATTTTCACTTCTGCTTCCTGTTGTCTTACAACACTGCTCTGGCTACTCTATGAAAGGAGTAAAGTGGATTTTACTAGGGTTTTGTTAGGGAGTTTTTGTGTGTTTTGTTCCATTTTTAAATCTTCCTTATTATATTCCCTCTATACTTTTAAATGGATATTTGATGTTTGATTCCCATTCTTTTTCTCATTCCAGACTAAGAGTAACTGCTTGATAATTCCTTATCGTTCTTCTCTCCTCCCATCTTTTGAAAGATAGCCACTCAATATCTGCCCCTTCCCTGGTTATAGGTGGCTGATACTTTTATCAGTGTTATGATAAAGAGATTACTTTCTCTTCCATTTTGTTATCACAAATTTTGTTTTCCTTTATCATTTTGCTTTAGGGTTGGACTAGACGACCTTTAAAGGTCCCTTGCAACCTGAGCCATTCTGTAATGCTATGTTTCTATGATCACCACAGATGCAACAACTTGGTTTAGCTGATGCTGTCAGAATTGATATTTGTTTATTGGATATTGTCACCTTCCTTGAATATCCCAATTGGAGTATTTGACCTAAAGCACTTATAGATGAACTGAAAGCATGTTCTTGCACTGTGCCACAGAAAATTAAATATTCACACTTCTCTGCATTGTATAAAGACATAACAATTTATCTGTTATTAAACCCCTTTCTATCTAAATAAATATTTTCTGAGAATTACCCAATAGTTAATGCAGCTAGTGCCTGTCAGAACATGTTAACTCTTAGAACATGCTAAAATTAATATAATCTACGTAGCTTATTGGTTTTATTCACATGGAAAAAACATTGTGTGACACATTTGTGCAAGGAACATTACTTCCCTTCTTCAAATGGGAAAATTAAGGCATAGACTCTTCAGTGGCTTCTCAAAGATTACCTCCACAGATCAGCAACATTTAAAGCCATCATATTCTGAATTCTCTTCTGTTAAACTTACTCAAATCAACGGTATTGTTGTACGTGGGGATCCAATGTTGCAAGTGCTGTGGGAGTCTCAATTTGCAAAACAGTAAATCTATAGAAATAGGTGTACATAAATCTATAGAAACAGGAACAATTAGGCAAAACATAGTAGGAGGCTGTTTTTCTTCAGAAAGTACAGGGGTAATGTCTAGGATATCTTTTAACATTTTAAAAACTTACTGTCTTTTTTTCATGTTTAGCTCTCTGGATGTTTTTCCTGATGAGCTCTGAGAATTACCATTTAAAAAGAGACTCTGAACCCAAGAGTAAGAGGAGAAGAAAGTGGGATTCAGAAATAATGGCTTATGCTGAACTTACTAGCATCACAGAAACCTCTACATATTTTTGAAGCCCTGCTAACTTCACTGGTGATTTTCATAGTCTTTGCAGCATCACACTGTATGTAAGAAGAAGCAATGAAATATTCCTTTAAGATAACAAGAGACTTTTACATTTATTGCAGTGATGATATCTTGTCCAATCCACATCTACTAAAAAAGTTTTATTTCTTCTTAATTGAAGATAAGAAAGTCTTTTGTTTTGAAGTAATTAGTGATATATTTCACAATTAATTCTCAACAAGTTTTGATGGTTCAAATATTTCTCAAATTTTAGACAATGACCAAAACTGAGAAAATTGAAGACTCAGAATTCAAGTTCATTAGGGTAGAGAGATCTGCTAAGCCCATTAGAGGAAATGGATCTCTTCTGGTTTACTTGCCCTTTGTGTATGCTCTGATAAATACAGACATATAATAGGTTTTAACATCTTTTTCATCTAGGAATAATATAGCCAACAGAGGTTGTGCTGGTTTAGCCACAGCTGGGCTAAGACCACAAGGTCACTTACTCATTCCCCTCACTCCAGTGGGATGGGGAAGAGAAAATATAACAAAGAGGTTCATGAGTCAAAATGAGGACAGGGAGGGCTCACTCACCAGTTTTGGTCACAGGCAAAACAGAGTCAACTTGAGAAAGAAACATCAATTTAATTTGTTACCAATCAACCAGAGTAGGATAATGACACTTAAAACCCCATCTTAAAACACCTTCCCCCCACCCTTCCATTCTTCCAAAGCTCAAATTACTTCACTTCCAACTTTACTTTCTTCCCCTGCAGCAGCACAGGGCGATGGGTAATTGGGGTTGCAGTGAGTTCGTCACACATTGTCTCTGCCGCTCCTTCCTCCTCAGGGGAAGGACTCCTCACATTCTCCCTTGCTTTAGCATGGGGTCCCTCCCATGAATTTCAGTTCTTTACAAACTGCCCCAGTATGGGTCCCTCCCTTGGGCTACAATAGTTCAGGAACAGACTGTTCCCATGCAGCCTCCCCACAGAGTCAAGGACTTCTTTGAGTTCAACCCCCTGGTCCAGCATGAGTGTCCACAGGCTGAAGGCAAATCTCTCCAGTGCACCTTCTCCCCCTGCTCTGACATGAGCTCAGCTGGGGTCTTTTCCTCTGTCTCCACATAGTCACAGCTGCTTTCTGGCACAGCCTTCCACAGTGGTATGGCATCCTCCATGCACTACAGGTGAGTATCTGCTCTGCCGTTAACCTCCATGGACTGCAGGGGGACAGCCTGCCATCTCACCATGGGCTGCAGGGGAATCTCTGCTTCAGCAGATCTCCTTCCCCTCCTTCCTCACTCACCTGGGTGTCTGCATAGTTGTCTCTCTCACATCTCCCCTCCTCTCTCCTCTTCAGGCTGTTTTTGTCTTTGTTGTTGATATTCTTGCTTAACTGGACTTTCCCCTTTTGAAATATGGATTCTCAGAGGCACCTCACCATTGCTGACTGGCTCAGCCTGAGGAGGAGTTGGATCCACCTTGGAGCCAGGGAAGCTTCTGCAGCTTCTCACAAAAGCCATCCCTGTATCCTCTTCCCCCCGCTACCAAAAAACTCCATCTCACAAACCCAACACAGTAGTGTACCTGACTTGATTAGGTTTTGGTCCACAGTTCATTGAAGATATGGGAGATCTTCCTCTTGACACCATGTGTTTTGGTTTTGGGTTTTTTTGTTTGGTTTTTTTTTTAGCATTCAGTTTGTGACTGTCACTTTGTTGTATAAAAACACCTGTACATATAATAATTGTAACATGGAACATCTGTAAGTTTATTGTGGCATCAGTTTCCTATATCAGAATGAGTTATTCTGCAATTACCTTGTAGGATTTTGTACTATATGGTAACCATATTGCTTCTGCATTGCAACGTCTGCACATTTGTGCCTGTTAATCTTACCTCCTTACTGATAGAAATATACAATGTAGTTTATCCAAATGCTGGCAAAACTTGAGTCATAAAATATATAGGCATAGCAAACTTAAGTCAGTCTTTAACTTTGGCTAACTGCTCAAGATTAGTTTACATGTTCTTTACTTATTCTGTTGACTTCAAACAACTTTAAATTAACTTAGTTCTTGAATTTACATAAGAAATAAAAAAGCTACTTTAGAACCCTTATTCATAGTAACTCTGAATAATTTCTCTTTTTTCCATTTCAAGGTTTTATGTTGTGTTGATGTTAGATTGGAATAAGTCATGACTACAGCAGTGAGAAACTTTTAATGACTTACTGTGTATATATATATATATATACATATATATATTTAATTACTATTTGACAGCCTAATATTTTGATCTATGATAGTGTCACGTGAAAAGGTTGGTAAAACAATTTGGCAGGTAATAATTCCCCTTGCATTCCAGCTCACCCTCAATAACTGGAGGAGCTGGGGGTGGCTAGGCTTACGTTCTGAGTGATGCCCAATTTAGCACTATGAGTCCGACAACAGCGGATGCACTCGATAGTGCACTGCACTCCCATACCCACGATTTATGGACTGTCATGGCTACACCTGCAGCATTTAGCAGTGTCCCGTTGGGCACGGGGGGTTGGTGTGGCTGGTTACAGACAGACAGAGTTCGATGTGGCACTACAGGTCCAGGCACACCAGTGCTGGATTCTCTCAGTAGTGCTCTGCACCTGCCATCCGGTCATGGCCCATGGGCTCTCACGGCCTCATCAGGCGGAACCCAGTGAGAAATTGTGCAGCGAGTCAATAAGTGAATAAGGCACTTTAATAAAACAACAGGAATAACACAGATTTGTGTGGCTTGCCGGTGATAACCTACTGCCTGCAGAGGTATATACAAGCATTAAGGTTACAAGTTACTGAAAACACTAAGTTAGTAAACCAATTCTTTAGAGATTTCAAAGTTTCAGAGAATGTTCTTGGGGCAGTATAAATCTTACCCAAAGGCATCTCTGTGGCAGGGGGAAGGGAGGCTCAGCCCATCGACTTATCCCAGAGGCCAGGGTTCTGCGCTGGTATCTTCCCTGACTTGTCTGTGATGGTATCTTCCCTAGCATCTCTCTTTCTTTGTCTACTTTATATTATTTTTTACCTTCAAGGTGGAGCTTCAGGGACTTTAGTCATGCTTTTACCGCAATTTGTAAAATCACTTCTGTTTCCCTTTTAAGGTAGAAGTTACCAAAACTTAGAGTGTATGCTCAGTAGAAGCAGGGTGGAGGGGGTGGTCAGTTAACTGGAGGTATGTTTTTGTGTTATTATAATTTAAGGTTCATGCAAGGGAAGTATTTGTCTAAGGGGTGCCAGATGGTCAGTCCAGGGTTGTAAACAGATAGCGTGTCATCCCCTTGGCACCAGAGGTCTCAATAAATACAGGGGTTAGTAAATGAATCTCTACTCTTTTTTATCCCCCATATTGATATGCAGACCAAGATCTCCAGGAGACAACCTTGGGGAGAATTCATTTACATACCAGTTGCATTTTTTCCCTGGGATCTTCTTCGACATTATACCTTTCCCTTATGTGTTAACAAGGCTGTTTTCTGATTTTTAAGTTACCTCCAGTTATTCCACAGATAGCTAAAATTTGGCCAGAGTTTAGAGTTCTTTTCAAATGTTTTAAAAAGACATTTTAAAAAGACACTTATTGCTAAGCAAATAATTTAGGTTTTCCTCTCTCACCTGCCCTTTTTTGGAGGGTATAATTTGCCAGAAATATTTAAAAAGTTATCAAATATGTGTTTTCAATAATGGTGGATTTATATCCTCTGTATCCCAGCTGAAAACTTTCCTTTCTACTTGAGAAGACAATGTAATTTGTTCAGTAGTAGTGTTTAATATATATTAACAAAAAAAAGTATCAATCGTTGTTTAATTTCCTCTCACTAACAGTCATGGACATCCATTGCTGATTCCAGCAGTGATTCAAAATGCTGCTCACCAGCCAAATTGATCTATATACGTCAGAAAAACTTTCTTGCTATTCCTCTTCTTTTGTCCACAACTATTATCTTTCTTTCAGTTATCCTTTTAGGGTCTAGAACTTGACTTTGAACTACAGAAATGTTACAGATTTATATTATTGCTATCTATCTCTCTCAAATTAGAAGATCTTAAGTGGAAGCACTGCCAGGTCTGCATGTCAGTTTCTGAAGCATACCCCTAGCTTTGCTGTGCCCTTACCATTTCTGCAGACTTTCAAGTTCGTCTACAGATAGATCTTTTCTAATGTGTAATGTAAACAGTAGGAGAACAATACAATTATCTGTACTTTCCCTATGACTATGTAGAATTGATAAAATAGCTCTTTCCTAGCTTTAGAAAATGTACACTACTGATCATCACTGGAAAACAATAAAACAGAGGTATGCTTTTGGGAGGTAAGCAAGACATGCTGAGAAGTCAACAGCTGACTAGAATGAGAAAAAACATAAACTAATTTCACAGATGTATTTATGCAATACTCCATCAATCCCCAGTTGACTTAATATGTGAACCCCTGTGGTAGAGATAAGCAAGGTAGTGTTTATGAAAACATTAAATAAAAAACATGCTGATGTCTTTATACTCACTGTTCTCGGATGGAATAATATGTCTATATTACATTGACAGAGTTTGTTCATCCTGAACTAGTTCCAGTACTTTTAGAATCAATGGGTTTAATCCCTTTAGACTTCAATAAGTACTATCTTAGCAAGATTTTAAAAATTAATAAATTACAACTACAGAGCTACTACCCTCGATTTTTGGAGAGCAAACTTTAGGCTGCTCAAGCAACTAGTTTGTAAGGTTCCCTGGGAATCTACTTTTTGAATGTAATGTGGACTACAAACACTGGTCACTTTTTAACAGTCATTTTTTTAAGAGGGCAAGAGTAGGCAATTCCAATGTGTGAGAAGTCAAGCAAGAAGGAGAAAAGGTCTGAACAGGGATCTCCTCTGGAACTTATATGGGAAAAGAAAGTATATGGACTGTAAAAGCAAGGTCAGGCTACACAGAAGGACTACAGAGTTGCTGTTCACCACTCTAGGGAGAGAATTTGTGCAACCAAAGATCAGATGGAGTTGAAACCGGCCAGTATCATGATAGATAACAAATATGGACAGAGACATTTAATGCCTTCTTCACTTCTGTCTTTAATACCAGTGATGGCCCCTGGGACTCCTGGAGCCCTGGATTGGAAAACCATGTCTGGGAGAGTAATAACCTCCCAGCTGACTTTAAATTGGTACAGTATCTGCTGTTGCAACTGAATGCATAAAGTCTATGGGGCCCAGTGGGGTCCATCTCAAGGTAGTGAAAGAGTTCAAGATCTACCTTAGTTATTTATCAATATTCTTGGAAATCTAGAGAGGTCCTAGTTGGCTGGAAGCTGGTAAATGTTATTCCACTTTTTAAGAAGGGCAGGAAAGAAGACCTTACAAATTATAGGCCTGACAATCTCACTTTGCTGCTTGTTAAAATTATGCAGGAGATTATTCTGCAAGTTACTGAAAAACTCTTGAAAGCAATGCAGTGATTGTTTTTTGTTTTGTTTTGTGAGGTTGGTTTTTTTTGTTGTTTTTTTTTTAAATCTAAAGCTATATCAGTGGAAGTTCAGATTGGATATTAGGAAGGAGTTCTTCACTGAGAGGGTGGTCAGTCACTGGAAGAAACTCCTCAGGGTCATGGCCACAAGCCTGTTAGTGTTCAAGAATTGTTTGGACAACATACTTTTAACTTTTAGGTTGTCCAGTGTGGAGTCAGGACTTGGACTAGATGGCCCCCGTGAGTCCATTCCAACTCATGATATTCTATGATTCTATGATACAGCGTTCTACATACTTTTACCACCTTATTTTTTTTTTTTTTCCATCCAGTGGTCTGTACTTAGAGATTTTTGAGTGCTCCAGCATTAAAACACCTCTTATATAAGAGCTTTTGATGTATAGTCACAGGCTGTCCAGAAAAACAAACTGCTAAGCAACACAATCACAGAACAGCTGAAGTTTGAAGGTGCATCTAGAGATTATCTTGTCTAGTCCCCTGTGTTCAAACAGCATTAGCTACAGGAGGTTGAAAAAGGTCATGTTCAGTCATGTTTTGTATATCTCCAAGGCCAGATAGGTTGTAACCTGTCTGGGTAACCTGCTCCAGTGTTGAATCAATGTAAAAAAGTGTTTTGGTACATTCTGATAGACATACATGTCACAGAATCATAGAATGTTGTGAGTTGGAAGGGACCCACAAGGATCATCGAGTCCAACTCTTGTCCCTGCATAGGACAATTCCAAGATTCAGACCATGTGTCTGAGGGCGTTGTCTGAATGCTTATTGAATATTGTCAGGCTTGGTGCCATGGCTACCTCCCTGGCGAGCCTGTTCCAGTGCTCCACCACCCTCTGGGTGGAGAATCTTTTCCTAAAGTTCAACCTGTATTTTGATTTGTGGTGGATATCACTGAGAAGAATCTGTCTCTCTTGTCTTTAATGTCTCCATCAGGTATTTAAATGCATAGATTTTCTAACCATGTGGCCCCTGAGCCTTCTCTTCTCCACGTTGAACAGTCGCAACTGTCTCAGCCTTTTCTCATATCAGATAAGCTCCAGCATTCTCACCATCTTTACAGCCCTTCACTGGACTTGCTCCAGTATGTCCATGTCTCTTTTGTACTAGAGAGTCCAGAACTGGGCACAGCACTGCAGTCATGGGCTCACCAGAGGGATGAAAAAGTAAAACTGAATGACAATGAACAAATGACATAAACATTTGTCCTGCATGAGCTTAGATTGGTTCCCACCTCCTGACATTTATCCATTAAATTGCCTGTGAGAGAATACAAGCTGCCTATCTCTGACAGACCTTTTGAAATAGTTGCAAAAGAAAATACATGAACTATTAGCTGTCTTTTGGAGGAATTAATATGTACACTTAATACCTCTGCTTTGAGTTCTGCTTTGAGCTGTATCAGTTGTTTGTGGTATATCAGTGTGCAAAGAAAAGAAACAAAAGTAAGGGAAAATCAGGGTCATTGTTTCCCTGACTCATTATATTAATCAGTCTGACTTATAGGAAGACAGAACTGTAAGCTATCAAACAGAGAAGATCTCTAAAAAAGTCATAGTCGCAAAAGCTTAATTATGATTTCAAGACCTTATCCACTGGTGGTTTCCATTCTCTGAGGGTTTTTTTGTTTTCTTCCCATCCCTTTTGCTTTCAGCACAGGACTGCAGGCTGTCTTGCAATTGAATATTCGTTGATACACAATTTTACCCATTAGCAATACAGATTTTAAAATTAGTGTTAACTGTCAATTTTGTTGATGATTCAAAAGGCAGAATAGAGCACAGCTTGTGGTTTTACAGCTTTTTGTCAGCAGTATTGACAGCAGTAAAACTCTGAAGCAGAACCTACACTGGAAGCATATATGTGCACTAACAAGATGTTATTTTTAGAGTTTCTTTTCTAGCTCATAGCTTTTTACAGGCCATATTTTAATTGGTTCATTGCCAACATAAAAATTATAATGTTTTATAGCTGTAATCAAACAACATTTGGGAACTATCTGACCCAGCAAGATAATCTCCCTTCTGTCTCAATACAAGTACATCTAATTAAATACACTCCAGTTTCCTCCCAATAACAGACATGTTTCAACTTTGAATAGTCCATAGGCCTTACATTAGGCACAGGCTTTTGATTATAAAGCAAAAAATAAGTAATGAGAGGAAGAGAAGGAAGAGGAAGCTTACATTTTAATTAATTTGAAATTTCTCAAATTATATTTAAAAAATAAATGTAGTTGTAGAAGGAAAAAAAAAAAACTATTGAAAAGTTGTTGTTTTTTTTTTCTCTGATAAAATAGTAACTGTAGCTTTCTAAACTTTTAGTAAAAATACTAACTGGGGTAATATCATGTAGTTTTCATTACTGGCAATAGCAAATTTTAAGAATGAGTGGTGATGGTATTAGTTCTCACATGCTTAATAACTAAATAGCAAAGCTTTAATGAGAAGCTTTTTTGTGAATCATTAACAAATCTAATTTCCTAGAAATTTCACATGATTGTTTATATCTGTTAAGCATTTGATCATACTTTGTTTAGTCAACATGAGAATCTGCATTTTATGAACTTGGCTATAACCCTGCTTTTCTAGAAAAGAAGGAACATGACAGTGAGAACAGTGTTGTATGTTTTGACATCCTAGCTCTATAATTGTTAGTGTGGTTATGATGTGTCCTAGGATTCTTTATTCAGCACTAGTGAGACCACACTGGGAGTGCTGTGTCAGTTCTGGGCTCCTCAGAACAAGAGAGCCACTGACATATTGGAAGGGGAGTGTGACACAGGGACGCAGAGATGACTAAGGACATCTCTCCCATGAGGAAAGGCTGAGAGAGCTGGGACTGTTCAGCCTTGAGAAGAGAAGGCTCAGGGAGGGATCTCATGAGTGTAAATATCTGAAGGTGCAAAAAGGACTGAGCCAGGTTCTTTTCCATGGTGCCTAGTGATGACAAGAGGCAACAGCCACAGACTGAAATACAGGAGGTTCCCTCTGAACATCAGAAAACATTGCTTTACTGTGAGGATGACTGAGCACAGGCACAGGTCGGCCAGGGAAGCTGTAGAGTCTCCATCCTTGGAGATATCCAAAAGCCATCTGGACATGATCCTGGGCAACTGGGTTTAGGTGACACTGAGCAGTGCGGTTGGACAAGATGAACTCCAGAGGTCCCTTCCTCTGGAGGTCCTTCCTCAATCATTCTGTGATTCTGAAGTTATCATCAGTTTCCTAATATCTCGTATTATAATTTCAATTTTTCTTCAAACTTCAAGCATTAGTGAAATCCTTGTTGGAGTATCTGCTTCTGAGTAATGACATTCTGATTTATAATAATAAAAAAGAACAGAGCTCAGAATCTTAGCGAACAAGGTTAAAAGAATATGTATTGGTTTGCAGGAATTGAGTGAAGGACAGAAGGAGAGAGGGCAAGAAGGAGAAAAGGATGGAGGGAGAGAAGGAGGGAAGCAGTAAGGAAGGACACATTAATAATATGAAATCAGACAGAAGAAAAAAAAAATTGCCCAGATTTGTTCAGCCACAGCCCCATAGACCAAAGCTGGTCAGAAAACTGGCCCCAGGAGTTACATGGATGTCGTGGAGCAGAACATCGCTCTTCTTGACTTGTTAGGCATGCAGATGGTGGCTGTTGAGAGCACACTCTGGACCAACTGGTACAGTACAGTAGGAAGGCAAGCCACTGATCATATATTGCTCACTTAATCAATCATTCACCCAAAAAAAAGAACAGATGTGACAATTCAGAAAGAGTCAATTACAAACGTACAAAAGGGTTCATTGCTATTTCTGGCCTATCCTTGCAATCTGTAAATTAGACTTGTCTGGTTTATGAATTGGTTAGTTGTTCACTATCAAAATGAATTCACTGTCATGCTTATCTGTTTAGAAAGATAATTTAAATTGAATGTATCTCTGATAAATTCATTATCCATAAGCTCAGATAAGAATGACAGTCAACAATAAACAAAGCCAAGCTAAACTAAAGGAACTTTGGGAGTTCCTATAAGAAATTAATAGAGTGATCAGTTCCAACAGTTCTTAAAGTGATAGCACAAAGATGGGTGATGACCTTAACTTGCTGTTATTGCCAGAGAGACTGCAAGGTGCAGCACATTGTAGGAAGTAGTCCATCAAAGCTCTAACGTAAAATAAGGAGACTCTGGAATCTGATTTGCAGCCTTAGTGCTAAAGCACTTCCATTAAAGTTATTCAGGCTTCTAAAATTCTGATTCCAGGTGTGTCCATAATCAATTCAGTTTCATAGAGTATCCAATTACCCATCTTTCCTTCTTTATCTTCTGGCTTCACACATTGACTGCAGGTCTTTGTAAAGTACCTGTTCCATAAAGTAATCTCTCAAATGTAGTAGTGTACAAAATGGGATGGTAAGAAAAAATTGCCTTTAGTATGGTAAAGTGGTTGCCACCTCCCCCATAAGTGATATTTTACATCAAGTAAACATTGGTTGAAACTTCTGAAATGGACAGGGATCCTATTCTAACACAAAGAGCTGAAAGCTCAAAATTAGTTATGAAATCATGTTTGTTATTGTTTCTCCTCTTTATCTGGGAGGATGAAACCAGGAATAAATTATCCTTCAAGGATTAATGAGATTTCACCATGCAAAGTGAAAGAACAATCTTAGATTTCTTTGGTAGAGGCACTGAATCTGGACATCCTACATCTTACTATTCTGTTCTGTTGACCTATGAAGGAATATCATAGGTCAATAGAACAGAATAGGCTCCTTCTACAGGGTAGAACAAACCTTTGTGTTTAAAGAGAAATGTCCTAAGAACTTCAGGAAAGTGTATGTGGCTGTGGATCCTGCCTGAATGTTACACTAAACAGAGAGGGTGAAATCTGTCACAGCTGGTCAGACAAAATTTAACTGCCTCCATGGACTCATCTTAAATAGTGGCACAATAGAAAATGTTGGGGGGGTTTTGTTTGGTTATTTTGATTTGGTTTTTTCTTTTTTTTTTTTTTCTCTTTTTTTTAAAAAAAAAAAAGTAGGGGCAAGTTAAGTTGTCATACTTCCCTTAGACTCAGTGACACATGAGGTACTTTCAGTCCTGTGCTCCTATTAAGTCAATACAAGTCTTTCTCTGGACTTCAGTGTATAATAGCCAGAAATCTTTACAAGCAAGGTGGAAGGGGATATTGAAACTTGAGTGTTATATAGTGTAATCCTTCTTCAGCCCATGCTGTAACAATTCCTCACAACCGTATTGCACTCTTTTTTGGAAAAATTACTTGCAAAGGAATACATCTAAAACCTGTGTCAAGAAGAACATAGGTATTGTGGTTTGTAAGTGGTTCATCTTTCAATGTATCTACACTGTTCTGAAGTGTTGATTCAGTATTGCTGGAACCTGAATGTACAGGTATTTGGGAGCCTAGCTATTCCAAATAGAGACTACTAAGCAGTACCCTCCAGCTGTATATATTAAGGCCAAAAAAGAGACATAAAATGTTAATACAGTTTTTAAATCTATAAACTTAAATCTATTAATTAAGTAATGTATTCCTTCGAGCAATTACCTCTATTTTGGAGATGGAAATAGAAAGGCTAAAGTGCAAAAGATGTTACCATTAACCATAATGACATTACTGCAGCTATGAGTTTACAGTTTGTTCAGGTATCATCTGGTAAGTCATAACTGTATGTCTGAAAATAGTTTTTTCCAGAACTTAACATTGCTTGCAATAGTTTTCCACCTGCAATTTTTCTTGCACACAAAGATAAGAAATCTAAAAAAAAACCCAAAAAAAACAAAAAAACCCCACCCAAACCCAGATATAGTAATATCAAGGATGTTCAGAAAAAAAAATGAAGTTCTTGAAATCGTAGTAATCACCACAGTCATCAGAGTAAGTGATTTTTTTTTTTTTTTTTGTGAGTAGTTATTTAATGAAAATCTAATATGGGCTTACAACATTATTAATTGTGATTAATTATTCAGCCAGGTAAAATATGACTTGTAAAAATAATTCATTTTGCAACATGTTGCTTTTCCATGCCTCTCGTTAACCTTACTTTTAGTGCTACTGAAATTTGTATAGTTAAAAAACCCCTGATACTGTTTGCATATCTCTTGAGTGTCTTTTAGCTCCTTACGAATGAAAACGGAGAATAGATTTTGAATCTTTTCCTTTCTCCTTTTTCTATACTTTATTCTTCTTCTAGGTGTAAGTACCTTCAAATTCAGATTTCTTCTAATTGCCTAACTGCATTTTGCAAATTACTCTTAATGAAAGCACCTTTTCACGGGCTTTACTCCCAGCCAAACTACCAATAGTCACTGGAGTAATTAGTCAATAATATTATTTCCTTCTGCCACTCCAGTTCTGCACGCTGGGGGTACCTGCTTGTGAAAACTTATACATTGTATTATTGTTCTAGTCCAAGATCTATTCTGACTAGAGTAGAAGAAATGGACAGTCATCTTTGTAATGGAGGAACACAGATTTCTCATTGATTTTTTAAGTCTACACTGTTGGAGTCTGGCTTTTGGATTTAGGAAGACCAGTTTCTGTTACAATGACTTCTCACCAAGGAATTTCCTAGGGCTTATTCTGAAGTATTTAGATTAAAGATCTATGGTCCTTCTAAATATTTGAATACTTTGTGTTACATGAATATCTATTACTGTCCCTATATGTGACGCAGTAAAGCCAATTAAATACTTTGTTAAGGTAAAAAAATACCATAAAAATAAATCCATGTAAGTTTTATGCTACAGTAATTCACTGATGGAATCCTGATTTCCTAAAACCGATATGTGTAGTTCAAGTTTTGCCTTACTGAAATTTAATCACCTGGCTACTTGAATTGTCCATCTTCTCCACAGAGACAAGCAAGAGCCACAGAAGTTTTGTAAGGATTTTATTCAACCTTACTTAAGTGTCTCTCTTTTCCATTAAGGATGTAAGAAATGTTAGCTACTGTGTTTTGAGCTGTGCCACAATTTAGAACACAATTCAGAAGAATGCTCTGGCCTCCTTGCCACTTTTCACCTCTCCTTCTCTAGGATGAGCAGCTGTATAGGCAGGAATACAAGACTACGTTTGCTAAACCGTTTCAGGAATGCACTCTAGCAATCATGCCGTAACTACTAAATTCTTTTTCACTGTACATCTCTTTCTCTCTTTTTTTGTATCTTCTTTCCCCCACCTTTCATCCACCCAATGCAATTCGAAGATCAATTCAATTCATGGCATGCACTTTGATACAGTCATGAAATGTATTGTATTTCTGTCTTATGTCACTTTTTGTACTAAGTCTGAGTACACAGACTGGAAAACCTGGAAAATGAGGAGGGTGGATTAACAATCTGGGATGTGGAGAGTGTTTGGCACATAAGTACAGGTGAGGTTTGGGCAAGCTGGCTCTTACTCTCTAAGAAAGTTCATTAAGACATATACATTTGCCATGGGAAGTTACACGGGAAAGTTGCAGCAGATCATTCTGTTTCTTTATGGTAACTACTAATCACCGTCACTCCTATGTGAGATAAGAGACAACCTATTTACTTCACACTTACTAACACAATCATTCTCTCTATGTATCATGTTTTGTATTAAACCTGGATAGAGCATATATTTTAAAAACATACATGATTGTTCATGCATGTCCTTTTTTTATGAAATATTTTACTGTACAGGTAAGATATTGTGATATTTTAATCAGACTTTCTATAGATACTTTAAAAAAAAAAATAAAAGTGTAGCCAGTAAGTCTCTCTTTTATCTTGCAAGATGAATAAGACAAGTTTCTGTTGTACTGGACTTTGTGCGTCAGTTACCAAGCTGCCCTGAAGTACAGAACTCAAGTTTCCTAGACTATTTCCTGTTGTCTAGTGCCCTGGGCTCTACAGGACTATTTATGAAGATATTTTGCATATAATCTTGGTCTTAAAGATAAGCAGATAA
Source organism: Caprimulgus europaeus (assembly GCA_907165065.1). Next base: position 60,401,819 of record OU015525.1, on the reverse strand, counting down.
CTAATACTTATTTAACAAAATTAAAAAGTGTCATTTTATATATTTGATTCAATGCTTTCTTTGTTCACATAGACATATTCACTCAGAATACCGTTTGTTCTGTTAGTTCTGCTCTTTTCTGAATTAATTTTTTTAGTATTTCCTCAGAATCTGCGGGTAGAGCATCAGCATCTACCATCCATTAGGTGAAGCATCAGCACTTGGCAGAACTGTTAGTGATCAGAAATACTCTGTGTGAAGATATTTCTCTCAAGGCTGCATTAAGAATGGATTATATATTTTGATGTTTTTAAATCTATTATCTGTTCCTACTAATGCATATCCAGAGGGACATGGACATTATTCCTGCATTGGATCATAATAGCAGATGCCTTTGCATGTTTGGTACTGGTAGACAATATATGATTCTCGCTTAGAGGCTGTTTAGGTGAGGGAAAAGGTATCGTTAACACTAAGGTAATTTGAGTTTTCTTTTTTCTAGCTATTAAGTAGTTATTGTTTTCAGCATTTCTGTAGCATAGTCACCCTAGTCAGTGCCATATTCATACAAATCATGTGAGGTTTTAATTTAAAGGTTTTGGGATGGATGGCATAAATCTGTGCTTTTCAAGTCATGTTTCAGTAAGCATATTTATAAGGAGTTAGACCTTTGATTTCTTTAATGTCATGCAGAAAGCAAAGTTTAAAATGAGCATGATTTTACACAGAAATAGACTTTAATAATAAAAATGCTACTGAAATTATAATCCCTTTGGGATTTAATCAAATAACACACAGTATATAGTTATACATCATGTAGAAGCCACAATGCTGTCATTATCTTTAATTGGGTTTTTTTGGGCTTTAAGAATTGGTTTAAAAATAATTCCCTGAACTGCAGGGGTTGAGATGTTTGCTTCTACATGGGCTTTTTTCCTAAACAGATACATTAGTTGATTTTTTTTTTTTTTTTCAGTGAGATAGTTGCTTATTAGCATCACTTAAAAAATCATAGATTTTGAAAACTCCTACATGATAGTCAGTCCATGCTTACGAATATTGCTATCCCTCAAGATATCAAACTTTCACCTATATTCTTGGTTTGAGGAAAATATATACCAAAGGTTGCTTCTCTAGCCAATGAATTAATCTGTAACCATAGAAACAGCTGAACTGACCGCTAGCTGGGATATTCATCGTGATAGAGAGCTCACCAATTCTGCAGAGGTTTGGCTTTTTGAGGTTCAGCATTTCACAGGAAATGTGACTGACTGTCAATGTTTTTTTAAGTACAAAGGTAAAGTGGATATAAGCATCACCATGTGTTTTCACTATGGTGTGCTTCTCCAGTAACTGAGTTAGATGAGGTTTCCTGCCTTTTCTCCTTTCCTCAGTTGTTCATAAAGTACAATACAAGTTTCCATTATCAGAATTTATAACATGAGTTATATTCAGGACTACTTAAGGTTGCAGTCAAAACTGAATATGAGTATTTTTGAAATAGTTTCTATGAAAATAAACATTTTTCTCTCTGCATTCTACCAGGTTTCTACTGCAGACTTTTTAAGGTGATAAATCTAACATTAGGTTTAAAATCAAACTTTTAAAAAGTAATCTGTGTTCTCCTATTTCAATGAGAATTGGGCCTTGATTGTTCAGATACACAGAATTTTATGGTTTCAAAGCTCTACTCTGCATGGGGCTAATATTCAGGTTTCTTCATTTTTTAAAAAAATAATATCGAGTATTTTTTTCCTTTTTTTTTTTTTTCTTTTCTTTTTAAGATAGAACTGTTTATCTGTTTAGGAGACACGCTTAAGAAGGTTTATTTGTTGCTTGTTCTAGAGGTGTGCTGGCTTTTGGATGCAGACTTGTTGCTGTTACCTAAGTCTTCTGGAATCAGTATGTCAATTGATCCTCAAAACAATTAACTTCTAGAAGTTACTCCACTTAGTGAATAGGCGGTTTTGATTTCTCTCCAAGTTTATAAAATTACCTTTTAACTACTATTTCACTCAGAAATTCAGAGAGTGAAAAAAATTCAAAAAAACCCCAACTTAATAAGCAGCTGTGTTTCTGGCTGCATACTGCTTTATCAAAAAGGGGCTACAGCTTATCATATCGTTTTACCCAGGGTCTTTTATTTTTAGAAGATAAAACTTATGTGCCTGATTAAGAAGGATACATAAAGTCATTTCATGTCATTGACAAAAAGGATCGTTAGGAGCTGGTCCTCTGAAGCATAGACTCATGTATGTGCATATGTGTGTGTCTGTGCCTTGAGATGTATGCAAAATGATAATTTCTTACTGTTAGAATTTTTTTTTAAAGTCGTTTTCTAAACAGGGGTGTTCAATAGAACTGAATTTAAGTATACTAAGCTGGCTGTACTACAAGGGAAACTAACATCTAGTTGTTCCCCCCGTGTGTGTTTGTGAAGTTGTCTACTTTTAAAACTCTGTTGTTTTGGTGAGGGAAGAAAAGGGTGGTTCTGAAAAACTATGGTATTTCAAAAAGAGGTACCCATAAATAATTGAACATAAAATAAATATCACAGATATTTGCCAATAAGATTGCTTCTATCCTGAACTGCTGACAACTCCAGAATTTTCATAGTTTCTACTATGAGATACAGAAGTTATGAAAAACTTCACTCTTGACATCAAGTTATAAAAAAAAAATGTCTAGGAGGCATTTATTTTATCCACGTGGGGGGTATAAACTCTTACTGAATGATGTACCTTAATTTAAGATGAGTTTATTAATATTAAAGAATAATGTCTAATATCAGAATGTGTTCTTTAAACATCTCACTCCCTTGGGTACTTTTCAAAGGGACTTAATGAGCAGCAGAGCATGAGGCTGTTTTCCTAACTCTGATCTCTAATTTGATGTTTCCAGTTTTTATTAGTCTTGTGGTTTATTGATGCAAATTGAAGCCCTGTTCAGAGGCCAGACTTTGAAGCACAGATCACCCTCACTGGCAGTCATAGGATGCAGGAATTCAAGATCCCAAGGTTTTGGGGGGCTTGGGGGTGAGGGGTTGGTTTGTTTGGTTGGTTGGTTTTTTTGTTTGTTTGTTTTATTTTTTTCCTGAGTAGAATCAAGTGAAAAATTTGGCTGAAAAAAGTGACCTAGAAAATATTTACTCAATGTTTTAATAGCTGAAGCTATTAAACAAAGAAATAAACAAGCTGTTTTGGTTTTCATACAGTTAACAATTCTACAATGTACAGAAAGATAGAGCACAAGGTCAAAGACTAAATTCACCTCACCAATTTTACACTGTATGGCTGCAGGTCATAAAATCAATTAGGAGACTGCTAAAGCTGAAAAGAGCAAAAAAGTAAAAGCAATAAAATACATACAAGTGAGTTTATTATATAGGTGCCTAGCAACCGTTTATCTCAAAATATACTCTGCTGGGTTATCATCGTTATTTGAACTTTCAGAATGGGAAGCGTGCAAATAGCTCATTCTGGTAAAGGAGCAGCCTACTCAGCCTCTCATGTCAAAGAAATTTCCTGATTATCCTAAGAACTTTGTCATCAAGTTGAAAAACTTTTAAACTATAAGTCATGTGAGATGGATATTAAACAGGAAGACTAAAATTTCAGAATGGAGACTGAGGGTTAGTTCCAGAGTAACTTCAGGTAAGGAGTTTGTAAGAACTAGAGTAAAAGAGTAAACCCAAAGAGAGAGTAAAACTCTCTGTTAAATGTCATACACAGGGTGAAATTCTTAAAGCTTCATAAAGTCAAGCATGAACAACAATTATACGTCAGCATCTCAGTTTATCTAAGCAATTAGAATTTCCAAGGAGATACAGATAATCTACTGCACTTGAGGTCAGAGTTAAGGCCTAAACGTTCCAGGAAAAGTAAGCTGTTATCTGACCATTTTTTTATATACACTTAACTTTACCAATATTTCTCAGCAGGTTAGAAGAATTACATACTTAATTTCTGCTGATTAGTAGTATTCCGGAGCTGTGTGTATATGTCTGAAATGTCTATACTATCAAATGTTCATAGATGCACTATGAATTATCCGCTTCTTGCACCTTTTCTCTTCCTAGTCCCCATGAGTATTTCACAGTAGCCTATCTGTAAGAATTCTCATTAAATAAAAAATAAAAAATAAACAAATCTGAAAGTATTTTTGTATAGCCTCTGGTTGTAGTGTCAGACTGAATTTCTGAGCCCTTCTTTGGAGGCTCAGAAATTTGATGCATCAGTTTGGGGAACATGCTCACATAATCATAGAATATTCATTACCACATTTTTCTCTCCGTGCTAAAGAAGTAATCCTAATTTTTATCTTTACAGAACTCTTTTGGTTTCATTTTATTTTACTAGGGCATATTGCTACCATAATAGTGTATCATCATTACTAACTTTTATTCAAAGCTTCTTTATGCAGGTTGACAATTTCCTCCTTTTAACAGATGTGAAAGTGCAAGAATGGAGAATAACAGTCTTCATTTTTCAATAGATTTTCTATCAGGAAATAAAGAATATAAATTGTCCCCCTGTATCTAGTACATCACTCAAAGAAGGAAAAATTCATTAAAAATCTGCAGCATCATCCACAAACTCTGTAATTGATATAAAGGCTTGTTTACTGGAACACAATTTAGTGGCTTTAGCTATGAAAATTCCTTATATTTTCTCAGGTGTATATCTTCCAGCTTTTGAAAAAAAATAGCTGGAGATTCTACAGGGAGCAATAGCCCTAGCTATATAATTCTCTTGCTCTGAGACTTAGTACCTTAGTTAAAACAAAAACAAAAACAAAAAACCAGCATTGCTTGAAACTGCTCAAACTTGCTAGAACTTGCTAGAACTTCTTTTCACTTTTCACTTTTCACTACTCTAGATACTATCTTTAAGGCTATTTTATAAGTGTGGCTTCTCTATCCTCTTTTGTGTGTGACAGTATGGTTAAAGACTATGCAGATTATAAAGCTTTTTTTTGTTCACTCAAGCTCTTGACTTTACAGTATGAATAAAAATAGTTTGTCAAAAATCATTCTTTCTTTTGCAGAGTTTGAAAAATAAAACCAACAAAACCACCAAACAACAGCAACAAAAAACAAACAACAAACAAACCAAACCTAGGATCATTTGCTTTCTAAGTGGTGTTGCTGTATTTAAGGCCTCAGCTGCTTGATCTGCTGATATAAATAACTGCATTTTTATGGGTAATACTGTAGAAACTGAAGAAACTGCTGTCCCCAGAGATTGATTCCTTTTACCAGGGTTTGTGTGTCAGCAGCTGAGTTGTGTCTATCAATTGTATGACATGATTTGAATTCCTAACAGTTTGAAGTCAGTCACAGTAGCTTTTATCCTCTTTAATTGTAGCTTCAGTTACTTGTGTACAGAAGCAGACCTGTAGGGTTCAGTCATAGGGCAGTGACAAATGGCTATGAGACAGTTATGCTTTCTGTAGGCTTTTCAGAATTATCACAAATATATGTCTGTATTGGGTTTGCATGGCAAGGTTTTTGGTAGCAGTGGGGGAGGGGACATGGGGTGGCTTCTGTGAGAGAAGCTGCCAGAAGCTTCCCCCATGTCCGACCCGACACAGCCAATGCCAGCTGGCTACAAGAAGGGACCCGCCGCTGGCCAAGGCCGAGCCAATCAGTAACGCCTCTGTGATAACATAATTAAGAAAAAAAAAAAGGAAGGGAGAAAAAAAAAAGCTGCACACTTTGCAGCTGGAGAGAGGAGTGAGAAGATGTAAGAAAAAACAACTTCGCAGACACCAAGGTCAGTGAAGAAGGAGGGGGAGGATGGGCTCTGGCGCCAGAGCAGCGATTCCCCGCAGCCTGTGGAGAAAGACCATGGTGAGGCAGGCTGTCCCCCTGCAGCCCATGGAGTTCCATGGTGGTGCAGATGACCACCTGTAGCCCGTGGAGGACCCCACGCCGGAGCAGGTGGATGCCTGAAGGAGGCTGTGACCCCACGGGAAGCCCGCGCTGGAGCAGGTTCCTGTCAGGGCCTGTAGCCCGTGGAGAGAGGAGCCCACGCCGGAGCAGGTTTGCTGGCAGGACTTGTGACCCCGTGGGGGACCTGCGCTGGAGCAGTCCCTTCCTGAAGGACTGCACCCCATGGAATGGACCCATGCTAAAGCAGTTCGTGAAGAGCTGTCAGTCATGGGAAGGACTCACGTTGGAGCAGTTGGTGGAGGACTGTCTCCCGTGAGAGGGACCCCACGCTGGTGCGGGGGAAGGAGACCTCCCCCTGAGGAGGAAGCAGCAGCAGAAACAACGTGTGATGAACTGACCCCAACCCCATTCCCTGTCCCCCTGTGCTGCTGGGGGGAGGAGGTGGAAAATCGGGAAAGAGATTAAGCCCGGGAAGAAGGGAGGGATGGGGGAGGTGTTTTAAGATTTGGTTTTACTTCTCATTCTCCTCTGATTTTGATTTGTAATAAAGTAAATTTGTTTTTTCCCCCAAGTCGAGTCTGTTTTGCCCGTGCCAGTAATTGGTGAGTGATCTCTCTCTGTCCTTATCTCCACCCACGAGCTTTTCGTTATAATTTTCTCCCTCTGCCCATTTTGAGGAGGGGGAGTGATAGAGTGGGCTTTGGTGGGCATCCGGTCTCTAGCCAGGGTCAACCCACCACAATGTCCTAAATTTGTGAATGAGAGGCATATGACAAGGTATCTTTCAGAATTAGTTATGCTAACAAAGCTTTTTCTAGGAAGTTGGATTAATTCTGCCTGTGCTCCATGCCAATGTTCAGCCATGTAGAAGTGTGGAAGTGTAGAAGAGCACACTGATAAATCTGAGCTTGTACTTCCCACCCCTGAGCACTGCTGCTGAGTCAGGCACATTGTCATACAGATAAATGGCTTCCAGGTGCTTCAAAGTATAGGCAGATTACTTCACAGAATCACAGAATCACAGAGGCTGGAAAAGACCTTTAGGATCATCTAATCCAATCATAAGCCTAACACTATTAATTCCACCTCCAAACCATGTCCCTAAGCACCTTGTCTACATGTCATTTAAATACCACCAGGGAAGGTGACTCCACCACCTCCCTGGGCAACCTGTTCCAATGCTTAACGACCCTTTTGGTGAAGAAGTTTTTCCTAATATCCAATCTAAACCTCCCTTGGTGCAACCTGAGTACATTTCCTCTCTTTCTATCACTTGTTACCTGAGAGAAGAGACAGAGTCCTGACTCTCTACAACCTCCTTTCTGGTAGTTGTAGAGAGCAATAAGGTCTCACCTCAGCCTCCTTTTCTCCAAGATAAACAACACCAGCTACCTCAGCCACTCCTCATAAGACTTGTTCTCCAGACCCTTCACCAGCTTCATTGCTCTTCTTTGGACCCCCTCCAGTATCTCAATGTCTTTCTTGTAGCACGGCGCCCAAAACTGAACACAGTACTCGAGGTGCGTCCTCACCAGAGCTGAGTACAGGGGTAGGATCACTTCCCTACTCCTGCTGGCCACATTATTTTTGATACTTTTTATGCTATTGGCCGCCTTGGCCACCTGGACACACTGCTGGTTCATGTTCAGCCAGCTGTCAACCAACACCCCCAGGTCCTGTTCTGCCGGGCAGCTTTCCAGCCGCTCTTCCCCAAGCCTGTAGTGTTGCATGGGGTTGTTGTGACCCAAGTGCAGGACCCAGCATTTGGCTTTAATGAACTTCATGCCATTGGCCTCAGCCCATCATTCCAGCCTATCCAGGAAATCTTTCACAGTTTCAAATGGTTAATGTTTAAAAGGTGAAACATTATGAAAAATTGAGCAAAATCTGAATATAGAAATATGCTATGAAAGTTATTGATTTTGTTATTAACATAGGACAGATTTTCCTAATTTTATTTGTTCAAATATTATCTTTGCTTTAAGCAAAAAACTACTAAAGTTATGGTACAATGAGGCACACATTTGGTGCACATGCATGTATACAAACATCACTATTCACAGAGAAAAAAATTTATATCCCATAGAAAACTGTGGAGCAGCATGATTTAATGAGATCTCATATTATTAAGACTTTATGTCTTTTCTAATATGTACAATCTTAAACTTTGAACTAATCTCAAAATTAAAACTAAAATTTCAATGATGTGTTATCAACACCTTTTTGGTCACCAGTCTAAAAGACAGCACTGTGCAAACTGCTGTAAACCTTTAAGTTGTCTTTTGAGTGAACTTCCCAACCTGTATTATAGTAGCATGAAATGGAGCTGTGAGGTTCTTTTCCTAGGCTTTAAAGGGACGTTATTGGACTTGTGGGCAACATGTATATCAAAGGTTGCCTCCAAATTGGTCAAGAATAAGTTATGTGGTATATATCAGGGCCCTATTTTTCTTACTACCCCACTACTGGGGAGAAAAGCTGGGAGTTAAAGTTTATGACAACTTAATTCAGAAAAAGCGAAAGGAGTATTTGCTGTCTGAAAGAATTATACAGCACTATGGCCCAGGCACCTGGAACACCTGAGAAATATTTTCAGGTGCCCAAGAACATATTTATAATCCTAACATACTAATTAGACTTCAAGCTGTATTAGAAATAATTACTAATCAAAAGGCATCTGCACTTGACCTGTTAGCTGATCAAGCTACTCAAATGTGGACTGCCATTTTTCAACATCGCATGGTTTTAGATTATTTGTTATCTGAAGAAGGAAGAGTTTGTGGAAAGCTGAATGAATCTTATTGTTGTTTGCAAATTGATGACAACGGAGAAGTGGTAAAGCAGATAACTAAAGAAATGAAGAAAATAGCACATGTGCCTGTCCAAATGTGGAAAGGCTGGAAATTAGACCTGTTCTCGTGGCTTCCAGAAGGACCATGGTTACGGCATGCCCTTCTTTTTTTCCTTTGTGCTGTTGCCAGTTTAATTTATTATTCCCTGTTTAGTTCCTTGCTTCATGCAATTAATTAATCACACTTTAAAAAGAATGCAATTCACAGCACTGGCTGATGGAACACCATTAATCAGTGAATCAAAAATGATGCCTGTGCGCTTAGCTTTTGAAGTTTAGCTAGTAGAAAAAGCCATGGCCCGTCTATAGCTCAAATGACCGAATGATATGCCAGTGCCTGGGAAACAGGCCTAAGCTAATTGTTGACCCCTAGATGGACCCTGTAAAGACTGTATTTGTTATAAGGCTTATAGTGTAACAGAAATCGGAAACTTTTTAGCAGCTATTTGCAAAAGTAATAATATGTGTAATCAGCAAGTGTCCTTGGTTCGGACTGAAACAGATGGTCATACTGGACAGATGTCAGTTGAGAAATATGTGACTAAAACCACAAGGACAGAGATACTCTTTTGAATTCCTCCCCAAGGACTGGCCAGGCTTTGGGCGGATTTCATCTGGAGGATTATATGCCAGATATTTCCGGACAAAGGAAAATGCAAGTTATCCTGACTTGCAGAGTTTGATAAGTAAATACTATAAAGCTGGATCCCTGTGCAGTGGCTCTTTGGTGGCCTCATCTGCGGGTGGACACACTACGCAGGACTTCCCAGTTGCCAGGGAGAGGTTCTTCAAGCCGTCGCTGCTACGGGGCACCCCAGCGACTGCGGGTCTCGGTGATGGTAATTGGTGATGTATCTTTCTTAATCACTATTGTTAATTTTATATAGTAATGATTAGATGCATTGCCTAACTTTGTGTCATTGCTTGGCAATATACTTAGCTTATTCTAATTGCTCACTGCAGTATTTCCTTTCTGTATTATTTTAAGATAACTAGTAAAATCATAGAACCATAGAATCGTTTGCGCTGGAAAGGACCTTAAAGATCATCTAGTTCCAACCCCCCTGCCATGAGCAGGGACACCTTCCGCTAGATCAGGTTGCTCAAAGCCTCATCCAACCTGGCCTTGAACACTTCCAGGGAGGGGGCGTCCACAACTTCTCTGGGCAACCTGTTCCAGTGTCTCACCACCCTCACAGTGAATAATTTATTCCTAACATCTCATCTAAACCTACCCTCTTTCAGATTAAAGCCATTTCCCCTTGTTCTGTCATTAACTGCCCTTGTGAAAAGTCCTTCCCCAGCTTTCTTGTAGGCCCCCTTCAGGTATTGGAAGGCCGCTATAAGATCTCCCCGGAGCCGTCGCTTCTCCAGGCTGAACAGCCCCAGCTCTTTCAGCCTTTCCTCATAGGAGAGGTGCTTCAGCCCTCAGATCATCCTTGTGGCCCTCCTCTGGACTTGTTCCAACTGGTCGATGTCTCTCTTGTGTTGCGGGCTCCAGAACTGAACACAGTACTCCAGGTGGGGCCTTACGAGAGCAGAGGGGGAGAATCACCTCCCTCAACCTGCTGGCCACGCTTCTCTTGATGAAGCCCAGGATACCGTTGGCTTTCTGGGCTGCAAGTGCACATTGCTGGCTCATGTTGAACTTTTCGTCTACCACCACTCCCAAGTCCTTCCCTTCGGAACTGGCTTCAAGCCACTCATTGCCCAGCCTGTATTTGTACTTAGGGTTGCCCTGACCCAGGTGCAGGACCTTGCATTTGGCCTTGTTGAACTTCATGAGGTTGGCACAGGCCCACCTCTCAAGCCTGTTAAGGTCCCTCTGGATGGCATCCCATCCCTCCAGCATGTCAACCACACCACACAGCTTGGTGTCATCAGCAAACTTGCTGAGGGTGCATTCAATCCCACTGTCCGTGTCACTGACAAAGATGTTAAAGAGCACCGGTCTCAGTACCGAACCTTGAGGGAAACCACTCCTCAGTGGTTTCCACTGGGACTTTGAGCTTTTGACCACAACTCTTTGAGTGTGACCATCCAGCCAGTTCCTTATCTACCGAGTGGTCCATCCATCAAACCCACATTTCCAATTTGGAGATAAGGATGGCATGTGGGACAGTGTCAAATGCCTTGCACAAATCCAGGTAGATGACATCAGTTGCTTTAGCCTTGTCCACCAATGTTGTAACCTCATCATAAAAGGCCACCAGACTGGTCAGGCACAATTTGCCCTTGGTGAAGCCATGTTGGTTGTCACCAATCACCTTCTCGTTCTCTGTGTGCCTTAGCATATTTTCTAGGAGTATCTGCTCCATGATCTTGCCTGGCACTGAGGTGAGACTGACCGGCCTGTAGTTCACCTGGTCTTCCTTGTTCCCCTTTTTAAAAATAGGGGTTATGTTCCCCTTTTTAAAAATGGGGGTTATGTTCCCCTTTTTCCAGTCTGCAGGAGCTTCACCAGACTGCCAGGACTTCTCAAATATGATGGATAGTGGCTTTGCAACTTCGTCTGGCAGTTCCCTCAGGACCCGCGGATGCATCCCATCAGGTCCCATGGACTTGTGCACCTTCAGGTTCCTTAGGTGCTCCTGAAACTGATCTTCTCCTACAGTGGGCAGCTTTTCATTCTCCTGGACCCTTCCTTTGCTTTCTAGGACTCAGACAGTGAGGCACGAGTCCTTTCCATTGAAGACTGAGGCAAAAAAGTCATTGAGCACCTCAGCCTTCTCAATGTCCCGGGTGACCAGATCTCCCGTCGCCTTCTGGAGAGGGCCCACATTTTCCCTAGTTTTCCTTTTCTCCCCAACACACCCTTGACATCTCTGGCTAAATTTAATTCTGTCAGGGCCTTGGCTCTCCTAACCTGATCCCTGGCTTCTCAGGCAATTTCTCTGTATTCCTCCCAGGTTACCTGTCCTTCCTTCCACCCTCTATAGGCTTCCTTCTTGATCCTATGTTTGTTCAGGATCTTCCTGTCCATCCATGCATCTTACTCTTTTGGTTGGTGCCAGTGCCCTTTCTTTCAGCCCTGTTAATTGTCAAAATATTAGCAAAACAACTGCTAAGAAGAAGAAAATTAACTTTGTACCAGTCAGAGTCATTACACAATGGTACTGTACTCTGATTGCATAGCTGTGGAAAACTGTTGACTGTGCTTTGTAGCATAAATGAATGTTGTTACCTATACAGAGATTTGAAGGATATATGCTGAGTATTCTTGAGAAAATAAATAAAATCCAAATATAACTAGTCTGTGAAATGTCCCCTGCTCTCCACTATTCAAAAGGTACCAAAACCAGAAAGAGAAATGTAACTGTTTAACTTCCAGATTATATTGATCCATTAATCCAAGTGTGTTATCACTCTCCTATTGAGATAGCTTGATCTTCCTTGTTCAGTATAAAATAAAACCAATTCATGCACCCCTCATCCCAAACAGGGAACAGTGTCTCTTCCCTCTGTTTAGACCCCACCATCCATAGGTGGGGGTGGTATCTGCTGAAATTTTCTGAACCATTTGTTAATTGCTGCTAAAGTTTGTGCCACAAACTCTTGACAGCCATGCAATCACCTGCCTTGTACACAGCCAGGGCAGTGCTAAGAAAATGCATGGTAATATAATGATAAATAAAAGAACTACAGATGAGTGGCTCACAGCCATTTGGCACTCTGGGCAAAGCTTGTCCTGCCATGTGTGGGGCTCCGTATAGCCTCCAAGATGTTCCTGCCCTTCTTCATAACCCCACATTTTGCTCTACCCATGTAGCTTGTGAGCCAAAGTAATGCTGATACGTGTATTAACACTTATATATTTAAGCAGATTACAACCAACTTCACTGATCCACCAAATGGGCAAAGTAGTTTGATTTTGCTTAGGTTTCATTCACTGCAACAGAAGCTGGATGACCCACGGAGTAAACAGGAAATGTTTGCGTGATGCAGCATGACTTGTGAAACTATGGGAGCTGCAGTGCACATCTTAGATCTAAGATCCCAGAACCTCTACAAAAAGACAAAATTAGAGGGCCAATTAAGAAGTAAGACACAAGAATATATCCACACAGTACAAAACCCTAAATCTGCTACATTTGAGGTAGTCTTACACTGACATCTTGAAAATCTTTTCATAATTACTTCTAACATGTTATAACATGAATACCTTCTTTGAATATTTTATGACCTTATCTGCTTCCATGGTCTCTCAGGTAGTGTACTTGGTGTCAGCTGTAGGTTTAAATCTAAATAATAATGATAAATATTGCATATTTCCAGTCTGCAAAACAATAAATGTCAGCTACACTCAGACTGTAGCTCAAGACAATTAACTGAAAGACAAAAAATTGTTTTTTCTTTCCCCTGCTGCCAGAGCTGTAAACTCTTTGCCAAATTGCCTTTATAAGAATTTAACTTCCCTACTGATTAGTTTGACGCACATTAAATTAAAAAATATCTCCACCACAACTTACTAGGCTATAAAAATATCCCCTTTCCTAGCAGGAAGCCATTGCGGTTGTTATTTTATTTTATTTTCAAGCTTTTATAAATAAATAAATAAATATTTCTGAAATCCCAATAGAAATAATGTTTCTACTTGATAATCTTCTCATCAAAAGCTCCCTCTGGTATCTTAAGGTAGTTTTTAAGAGGAAGATTTTTTTCCTCCCCCAAACCTGTTTTAGCTACAAAACTTATGCTTGCAAGAGAATAAAATGTTCCACTTTACTGATTCCAGATCTGCTCTACATTTTCTATTTAATTTAAATATTATATTAGTCCTTGATGACCATATGGAAGAATACAAAATTTATTTCCAGGCTGGTCAATTTTTTTTTTTTTTTTTTTTTTAGGTGTTTGACATTAGTCTTCAACAAATAGTGTTTTCTGTGGATCTTTGTATAAAACTAGTAATCAGTGGGGTTTTTTGGAATAAAGAGAGGAAGTATGTTAGGAAAATTCAAACCATAACTCCTGATATGAGAATATAGGACAGAGTTAGATGGTGTAACGAGGAAAAAAATGATTCAACTTTGTCATTCAAAAGAGGTGGTAGAGGTACAGATATACAGAAATGATAGTTTCAGATTGCCATTCTGAAATCTTTAGAAATTGAGGAGGGAGATCAACTAAAAGGAGTGGGCTAATTGGTTTGGATCATAGGCTTAGAGATGGACTGGTGGCCTTGGCTGGAACTACAGATCCAAGCAGAAGTCAGGGAAAGGAAAAGGGGCTCAATGAGTTGAGGAAAAAGTGGAGAGCTGATCAGATCACTGTTTAGTTCAGTAATGCACCACATGACTTTCTATACTGATATGCTTTCTGTACTGATACGCTAAAATGGGCAGCCTCTTCTTTATACTAATGATGCTGTAGTTTTAGCACAGCTGTTCACATTTTGTTGGGACTATTTTGCTTCTTCCAGAAATAAGACAGTAATGGATTCAAGAGCTTCTCTTTCCTCTTAAGAGGCAATGCAATTGTTTTGTAATATCAAGTTAGGGTGTATCTAGGAATAAAGTACAATGGATTTTACTGTCCTTTAAAGGTAATTTGACTGATTTCATTATCCTGCATTTACTACTTAGCAAACCTGACTTGTAAATAGCAGTGTACTTCATCAACACCAGCAAAGCTTGCATAAATAAAAGTTATGAGTCTATAATTATAATTACCACAATCTAATGAATCACATAAATCATTTATATTGAAGGGAAATAAATGACTCAGAAATGAACACATTAATAACTTAGGGTGTTTGGTTTTGGTTTTTTTTTCAAAAGCAATGAATAGATTAATATATATGGTGTGTCCATAGACAATACAACTGTAATTTTATCAGTGAAATAATTAGTAGTTAATCTAAAGAGATAAACATATCTGGCAGAGTCCAAATTTAAAAATGACTATTAAAATTATCATTAAACTAAGAACATTACTATAAAACTGTAGTGAATTACCAATATAGTTTTAAAGAAAACTTGTTATCTTGAAGAGATCATTTACCAAACATAATGTCTCTCTGTCCTGTACCAAGGCCCCAAAAATGAGTAAAAAAAAAAAAAAAAAAAGCCTATAGTTTCATTTAGGTATGTTGGGTGAGTATGACCTGGGTACAACGGGAGCTGATGGAGATTTTAGGTCAGGATTATTATGTGGCATAATGATAGTGATTCAGAGCAACATCTTTCTTCCTCAGTGAGGTAAAGAGATGATAACCAGGCACCTACAACTACAGTAGTGATATTGAATAGTTGGTGGATTGTTTTTCAAATATTCTTTTAAATATTTTTATACATTTATTATTTGTTTTATTGTCTCCTTATCTATTTTAGCTATAAACCTTATCAACTTTATGTATTACTTCTGCTTAGTAGCCATTAAAAGATCAGATTTCTTCTACTACATGTTACCATTTGCTTGAAATCATAAATGGATTCATCATATTGCAGTTCAAGTTAGATGAGTGATCGTAATGTGTGACTAAGTCAGTGTGTCAGGAAAAGATACTCCCATGTTTCATATGTATAAGTTCCTGGTGACTGGTGAAATGTCAGACTGTTCTTCACTGAGTGAAGTCAGTTAGGCACGTTAAAAAATTTCCAGGGTCCTGGAGAGCATCAGTGCTACTCTGACCTTTCTATCACTTCAGTTGAAACTGCAGGGAAAAAGTAGGAGATGGTAGGCAACACTCAAAAACCTATGAAGTGTGGAGATCTGGAGTAACTGAGCAAATCCTGTAGAAATGTGTTACACTGCCATTAGTCTAGTTGAAACAGGGCTGATTTTGTGAGCCACCACTGCTGTAATGACCACCTCATTGTCTCTGCTTTCCAGTTCCAACCACCCAGCCACCACCTGCCAGTGCTTTTGCTTAATCGAGGTTTTCACTAGGTGTAGGATGTTGTTGATGTTTTATTTTGATTTTCTTCACCCATTTAAACTCTTTTGACAGAAACAAGAATACTCTTAGGTGTTGTTTACAGATAAATGTAAGAAATGTACGAAATATTGAATTGTTTTTCTTTTTGCATTTTTTTTCTTTTTGATTTTTGCCTACACTGAAGGAAACTCCTTTGTAATATCCATGAATATCTTTAGAATAAAGATCTCAGCTTATAGGATAGCTAAAACACTATGTTTCAGTACGCAGCAAGTGCCAACTGATAAATTAAAATTGGCAGAAAATGATTGGCAACATGTCCAAACAATTCAC
Organism: Caprimulgus europaeus; assembly: GCA_907165065.1. The sequence continues at coordinate 60,385,883 of OU015525.1, read as the reverse complement.
AAAAGACAACAGGACATACCATTTTCTTTAAAATCTTTATGACTGCCAGATGCAATTCAGGTTTGTCCTTGATAACTCATGAAAAACTCTATTTTTTTTTCAGTTTAATAAGATAATCTGAATTTGTAATTCTATACTCACAATTACCAACATTAAAAATAATAATAATCTTTAAATGCTATGTAAATTATTTTTGCTATCAAATAGATTAATGAAAGCTGACTGTCATTTCTAATGCACAGTATTTCTGATAAAAAATAAAACCATGCTGGTGAAAATTTGATTAAGATAAATACGTATCATGTAATCAATTATCTCAGTATAAAAACATTCCAAAAGAAAATTAACCTAAATTCAAAAGACCTCAAAATGGCTTAACTGGGTACAAATTGGCTTTTTGTTAAGCTTCCAATGTCAGAGCTTATTTTCACCGTGATGAGTAAGTCATATTTTATTTTGCTATTACCTCTACAGTTCACTGTAAAGGTTTGCCCTTATTACTTTGCAAATAACTTATTTTTGGAGAAATTAATATTTCATCTAAATTCTGGGGTCTGATCAAATATCAGATTTTTTTTAGTTCATTCTCATTCAAATTGATGATCAGTGCACAATTCTTCAGTTGCACTTTTTCCTATGGATTTATATTACAGCATCCAATGGATGAAAAGTCCTAAAAAGAAATTATTTTATTAATTTGTGACATACTATTTTAAAATCTATATACATTGTTTGGTACCAAAAAGGTTGATGTCTTGTGTAGCCATCCAGTTGCTATGCCACTGTAAGTATATCTTTATTGCTATATTAATCATTTTTTAAAGTTTCTGTGCTTTAAAGAACACACATTAGTTTTGTGCTGTGTGCTGTGGCGAGAGGCAATGTCATAAATAAACTGTCCATAGGAATAAAAGGTATGCTGTTAGGGTATTCTTGCACTTTTGATGCCTTTAGAAATTACAGACATCTCTCAGTTTCACTTACTGTTGGACCAGATGGCTCCACTTTGTGATAGTAAGAAATACAATCCCAAGACAGCATTCAGCAGATGTCTAGGCAGCAGCTCCAGCTGACCAGACAGATTTGCTCTTCCTGCACTCCACACCCGGCCAAAGCCAGGAATGGTGCAAGGACAAGGGAATAAGCCACAAGTAGTATGACTACTGAGCATGGAGAAAATTATTTAAAGACTTAAAGCAAACAAAAAATCAACCAACCAAAATCCAAACCTCAAATCCATCTTACTTGTGATTTTCCCTTTTTTTGGTGGAAGGGAAAGGATCTGAAAATGGCATAGGGAAATAAGTAATTGGATTTTCTTTCTTAAGAAGTGAGAAAAAGTTTTATTTTTCTGATGCAGGTGCTTATTTCTTGGTCACCTACAGAAACTGAGTTTGATAAGTACAACTGTTGCTTTAAGTAAAAATGTATTGTCTATGTCCAAATAATATTCTGACTAGGTCTTCAGAAGCCCTAAATCAGCATGTCTGTCGAGCCAAATAGCATTTTTGGGTTTTAAACTCTTTGGGGATCAGCTGACACCACTTTTATTTCATTTCTGAATATAATCAATGAAAACAAACGAACAAACAAACAAAAAACAGATTACACTTTTATTTCTGTGACTGACATTACAAAAGAAATCAAAACCTAAATAACCTAATAGTAGAAATATTCTAGAGGATTAAAGAAAAAAAAAACCAAAACAGTAGTTTTGAAGTTAAAACAAGACTGAAAGCTAAGAGATTTGGTTTTGCTCACAATCTTATAAATTTTCTTTGTAGCTCTGAGCAAGATGTTATCTTCTTCTCCATTTCAGTTTCCTTTACTAGTGGATTTTTAACACAGATAGGATGAGGGCAACATTAAGTTCAGTAGAGCCTAAATCTGCTTCTCCCTTCCCAAATCCAGCTGCATCTCATGAAAGCCTTGGATCCTCACCAAGTTCCTCTTGCTCTGTGCTTCTTATCATGACTTTCATGGAAAGGCAACACAAGTGCCTCTTCCAGGAGGAATTCACTCAAAGTACTGGTCTAAAGGAGCAGAGGAACTGAAGCCTTGAGATGGTCCAGTTACAGGTGAAAATACTTTGACTGGAAATATGAAAAGGAGAATATTTTAAGTATGCCTCACCCATTCAAAGTGCAAGTTGTTTTTGCTGACGTGGAGTGCAATGTTGTTCTTTGTGTTCTCTGCGCAGAAATAACATCATAAAGTTTGTCTATGGCAGACCTTATTTTGCTGGCAATCCTACTGAAAAACCCAGTGGTGAAAGAATCATGGATAGTAAACCATTTTTTTTACTCTTATTGTTGATTCTTCTGGAATTGTCTAAAGTTTTTTTAGCAATACCTCTACAAAATGATGCAATTTCCACTTGCTGTGTTTGAACTTTGGTTTTCTTTAGAAAAGTTTGACATCATTTGTAAGTACTCTTATTTGTACTTTTTTTTTTTCTTTTCAAGAAAAAAATAAATTGCTCTTGAGCTCAGGATTTCATTGTTAAATTGCCTTATGAGGATAGATCACTCCAGTCAGACTGGTTTCAGCCTCCTAAGCCATCTGTGGTTAGTAGTATTACACACAGGAGTTGATCCTCATCTCTCATGCATAGACACATGTTACATCAGCATGACTGATTCCTAAATTTGAAGTGATATTGCATCCCAACAGTTTATATCAGTAAACTAGGAAGTTTTTAGATTCTCAAGTTGGAGTGATTGAACCATGGGAGCATACCAGAGGGAAAAAAAAAAAAAAATCTTTCTGAATGCTGTCTGAATAATGTCCCTCTTTCCAAATATATTTATAAACCATATCTTACATAGAATTGATTGTTTATACATATTTGTAGTTGATATTTAATATTCACAAGCACCTGAAAACATACATATCTATGTATATGTGTTGTGATGCAGCTGTCAACTACTGATTTTATCTGTTTAGACTCCCATTGACATGAGTGAACTTTTGAGTCATAAATAAACAGTAAGGACTGAGGTGACAAATGTTGCACAGGATTGTAAGTCACAACAATAATATTATTTATGTATACAAAGCATTGCACCAACAATCTTTATAATGTTTCTTTGAGGCCTGTGGAATCAAATTTGCACGGGCAGGGGTCAAGCATGATAGATTTTCTTACAATCCTTGTGTGCAGTCAGGCTTTTCACTTTTCTGGTAGGTAGGTAAATTTATTGTCACTGTCTTTAAATCACATTTTAGTCGCTGTGATCCCACCATTCCTTCCTTCCTTCCTTCCTTCCTTCCTTCCTTCCTTCCTTCCTTCCTTCCTTCCTTCCTCTCTTTCTTCTTTCTTTCTTTCTTTCTTTCTTTCTTTCTTTCTTTCTTTCTTTCTTTCTTTCTTTCTTTCTTTCTTTCTTTCTTTCTTTCTTTCTTTCTTTCTTTCTTTCTTTCTTTCTTTCTTTCTTTCTTTCTTTCTTTCTTTCTTTCTTTCTTTCTTTCTTTCTTCTTTCTTTCTTTCTTCCTTTCTTTCTTTCTTCCTTTCTTTCTTCCTTTCTTTCTTCCTTTCTTTCTTTCTTTCTTCCTTTCTTTCTTTCTTCCTTTCTTTCTTTCTTCCTTTCTTTCTTTCTTTCTTCCTTTCTTTCTTTCTTCCTTTCTTTCTTCCTTTCTTTCTTCCTTTCTTTCTTCCTTTCTTTCTTTCTTCCTTTCTTTCTTCCTTTCTTTCTTCCTTTCTTTCTCCCACTCTCCCTGGCAACAGAAAAGGAGATGAGCAGTTGTCACATTAGCTACAATGCAGGCATCCTCCAAAGTAGAAGCCTGGAAATACTGTAAAAGAAAGTTGCAGATCTTGGATCATTTGAAAGAATGGGCATGCTTGGTAGGGGAAGAAAAGAAACAATCAAGGCAGTGGTTTATTTATGAAAATTTGGGTTCTGACTTTCAGAGAAGGCATGATAAAGAGATGCTTGTTTGATAACCCTATTTTTTTCTTGATAGCAAAACTGAGGCAAAAATAAGCACATAAAGAAATCAAAGTTGATTTAGCCCAGTGTTCCCTTAAGGAGCTTAAGACTGGGAGACAGATAAACAGTAAAAGAGAACAAAAGCATATCTCAAATATATACCACTTGCCTTTCAAACAATATTTCTCCTTATTTGCTCACTGTTATAACCAACTCTGTCTTTGTAATTATGTCTGTCTTTTCATATTCCATATGGACTTGGAAAATTGCCAGTGAATTAATAAAAGTGGGAGAAAAATTTCCAAACAGGAAACAAATATGCAATTTAAAGCTTAAGGCACTGAGTTGCAAAATCACCGATAATCATAGATTTTGTTAGAACAATTTATTCTACATAAACTCCCAAAAGAATGAAGGAGGAAGTACCTGAACTGTCTTTCAGGTTTATATGCAATATTGAGAATATATTAGATTCTTAAGCCATGATTTTCAATAATGAAAAGAGTTTTATTAATATAATTAAGTTTTCTTCCCTGTGTAGGAGGTCCCTATAGCATATAAAGAGTAATTTAGATGTCACTGAGTTTTGATCCTCTCTCTGGAAAATTTGTACATTACTGTGGAGGACTTCTGTGGGGCTGAAGTCATCTGTAGGAAGAGAGGTAAGGTCAGGTGCCAGATTTGTCAGCGTAGGCAGAAACCTGCATTCATATGGCAGCATGGCTTCAGCACATGCAGAGCCCTTAAGGGACAGTCAGTGTGTAGTGACATGATATGAGAGAGCTGTTATGAAAGGTTGAGTTCACAGAATCACAGAATCACAGAATGTCAGGGATTGGAAGGGACCTCGAAAGATCATCTAGTCCAATCCCCCTGCCGAAGCAGGAACACCTACATGAGATCACACAAGAAGGCATCCAGGCGGGTCTTGAATGTCTCCAGAGAAGGAGACTCCACAACCTCCCTGGGCAGCCTGTTCCAGTGCTCTGTTACCCTCACAGTAAAGAAGTTCCTCCTCAAATCCAAGCAGAACCTCCTGTGTTCCAGCTTACACCCATTGCCCCTTGTCCTATCATTGGTTGTCACCGAGAAGAGTCTGGCTCCATCCTCCTGACACTCACGTTGGCTACACATTGCAGATTTACTAAAGACCAGAAGTAGAGGGTGCAGCTGAGCAACGAGAGTGTAGTGGAACAGGAATGACAAAAATGTGCTGGAGTTATTTGCCTCCTCACCACTTAGGGTTATGTTGACAGATTTTTACAATAAACTCAACTTCCGTGTTTGCTTACAAAATTCTGAGATACAATTTAATAGTAATTTTTAAAAGTATATCACCATTTCAGAACCCTCCAGTAAGATTACTCTGGATGCAGACAGATTTTTTTTTTTTTTTTTTAAATGAAATTCTGATGGGAAAAAAGTCTGTAAAGAGAGCAATTTTTTTTCTCAGCTGCAAGGCCAGGCATAGCAGAATTTTGATGGCTGGCTAAGACCTGTTTGTAGTTCAGCAAGAAGCACTAGATCATTTCATTAAGATTCACCTGGTTATAAATTGCAGCTATTTGCCATCTTTCAACATTTTGTGACCCTCAGTTGTAAGTGATGTGAGATGTCCATAAACTTTATGTATCACTTCCCCTTTGCCAGATAATGCCACAAGAGTAACACATACTGTACTAGAATGGGAAATGCTTCTCCAGCCCTGTTTAGCAGTGGGCTTTTTTTTCTGGATAGGGCAGTAGTCCTCACAAACACAGTTCCTGGAAGGCTCAGCAAAGATGCATGTAGATGCCAACTGTTAACATACGTTTTATAACTATTGTTCACTGGAGCATGAAAGATCTAACAGGATGCAAATGATCATCCCTGTAGACAGGAATTGAACAGAAATTCACAACTTGAGACCTGCTGGTGAGGAATTACTGTACAATGTCATTCACTTGAAACCAAGTGAGTTTTGCTATAAATGACCAAGAAAATTAATACTGGGCTTTGTGAGAGCTAAATTGCATTGCATGGTAGTAGTCAGCCTGTCACTAAATGAGATTACAGCAATTCCTATTAAATAGATCTGTCCAGAAACATAACCTAGGAGAAAATGCTTAGATGAAAACTATAAAAACTGCAGTTAAATTGTAAATCAAATCAACAGTGATTAGCTGAAACTTTAGGTTTTGTGCACTTTTTAAATTTTTTTTTTAATAGATCTTACAGTTGGAGCTGGAGGGAGCAAAAACACAATCGTCATTGATTTTTCTTCTTAATCTAGAGCCTACAAATATTTACAGTTTTATGATTCCTTTCTTTTTTTCCTCCGTTTTAATTATTTCCTTCCAAAACCTTCTTCAGTGTCAGCGGTATTTTTGCCCTGGTTTTATTTTTTAATTCCAAGAATCATTAGACCTTGGAGGCAGTTTATGTGATGTCTATGAATGAGAGATATTTCTAATTGGTGAGATCTCTTGTAAAGACTATTCAAAGTTAAGGGGAAATTCCAATTGTAATGGTAATTTGTGACAGAGAAATGGTCTGGCATGGAGGGCAAGAAGAACCAACTGCAGAAGGGATTAAACTGCCTGAAAGTAGGAACAACAGAGACAGAAGGACTCCAAGTAAAAGGGTGAAGGTTTCCTTGCTGATGAGATAAGAAACAACTACAGATTGTCGTGTAAGGATCATGGAGAACAAGTTCTCAGCAGCTACTAGAAGAACTGGTCTGAGGCATACACTGAACACTGGTTAAAGTGCCCAATGCCTATGCTTGTATAGTTGGTTTGGATGCGAGTACATATAGCGAATTGGCTTGTACTGCATCTTTACAGAATCCTTATGAAACCACTTACGGCCATACAAATCAATTCAGAACATTGTTCATTTAGTATCTATATATTTAAGCAAAAACGTGTTTAATTTGTCTCAAGGGATAAAATAAATGTTTCCCAACAGAAGCCAGTAATACAGCCTTTTCTTTGACTTGAAAGGTTTTAGAGCTCAGGCTTTGGCAACCAAACTAACCAAGTCTTTGGGCATGGGAATAGGCTAGTTGGCTTTACAGTAGCCTGTCACATGTTTAAATACACATAAATGCATAAGTGCTCTATTATGTTAGGAATGATAGCTACACAGAGCTTTGAACAAACACTGCCCTATTCTTCACTGAAGAAGATGGCTATAATGTCAATGCAGCTGGTGAGAGTTCAGAGGAATTCCTCTCTCCAAGGAGAGGATAAATGCTTTGTTTCAATCCAGTGTCCATTTTACCAATTCAAGATCTGATATTTGGTAATGTTTACAAAGGCCTGAAAACATGAAAGACTTTTATTTAATTCAAAGTATTAATTTCATCAGGTTACCCACATGCAACAAATGAGGTGAGATGAAAGAGAATAATAGTTACTGAAGTACACTGTACTTTGTTTCTGAATTCCTTCAATCAATCCAATTAAATATATAATAGAAAATGCTCATTCTGATTTTTTTTAAGGATAAATGACGAGGTAATCTGCTGGAAGTAGGGAAATAATTTTGTGCCAATATTATTGCTTTGCTGTATTCATTTGCTAGTTTACTATATTTGTGCTGTTTCATCACTGAGCCGCATAGGGAGAGACTGAAAAAAGTGAAGGAGCTTAAACTTGCATCCACACATTGTTCTCAATATGGATTACTATTACAATGTAGCTTTAAAAATTAGGAAAAATCTACTAGTGACTTTTTTACTTATATCCTAAGTTATCAAATGAATCTTAGTGCATTGCTGGAAAGTTAAATTTATTTCAAATTATCAGAGAGACACTAAAAAATAACAAACAGTAACAAAGGTAAGAAATTCTCAGTACCAGTTTTCTGATGTGGTTTTCTAGCCTGAGTTTGAGCATACCTGAAGTAGTCTTACAACTGAGAAGAAATGTTCAAACCCATTTGTAAAAATCAGCAAGTAAGAAACAAGCTGAACAGTCAAAAGGGGTAAAATGTCTCCTGCTACTTGAGAACAGGCTTTTCAACTAGAATAATAGTCAGATGCTAACTGCATATTCACAATATTTAAATCTCTTTTTCTTGAACACAAGCAACAGGGGATCAAGACATTTCCAGAACAACTTGCTATTTTAAAGTATATTTTTATAAATCAGATTAATAGAAGACTTCCATCAGAGATGAAAACAGCCTCTGCCAAGTAGTAACTGTAGATGCAACACTAAAGTTGTCTACCTCTTTTCCACTGTACCTCAATGCTATCTTCCCTATCAGGACAAATAGCTTTCACAGTGAACACAGATATGGAGAGGAAAGCAAAAAATGTGTTGGGATTAGTTTGATTCTTTTGTAATTGTAACAACCAAAATGTGGACAAAGCTGAATTCTATTGACAGACTTTTTGTGAGCTATTCTTCAATATCACAGTGCAGTGGAGGACTTTGATGCTGATGAGATATTGAACTCCTCAGCTGTCTTGCTGTGGTTACTGCAAGCTTCTCGGCTCAGTTCTGCCCATACATCCCTAGCATGCCCTACAGTAGGCATTGCTAAGGTAGTGTCAGACCTCACAACTTTCTCTCTCATGAATTTTGTCACCAGATGGCTGTTTAAGAGCAGACTCCCTGCTGAAATACTGTTGAGAACAATTTAATTCAGTTTCTGTTATAGGCAGAAATTTTAATCATCCTCTCAATGTTTGTAGCTGAATACAGACACGTCCTTCAAACAGCCTATACACCAGGTCAGTTGTCACTACAAATAGAGTAAAGGTATCTTTAAATATGATATACTGATTTCCAGTTTGCTTGGGAGACCAAGAGGATGATCCCACAAAAGGAAAAGAATTTAGGCTTCTCTGTCTCTTATCATTTCTATCTTAGTCCTCAAATACCCAAGCCTGGCAAAGTACCATTTGGATTTTTGCCAGTTGGAAGAGGCTACATGAAGCTGCATAATGTACATAAAAGTAACATTTTGTATTCAGGATAGTATACTGTTTGGGAATTTATTCAGATTATATCCAAATACAGAGAAATAATGAATTATATTAGAAAAATAGTCTATTGATTTCCCTTTACATCAAACACAAAATATAGTGCTACTTAGTAATTTTTATTTGGCGAACTTCCACCCAGAATGTGAAATACACAATGTAGGGAAGAGGGCAGTACTGCTTCTTTAGCACACCTGCATGTACTTAGAAATATTCTTTCATTGTCATTACATTAGATTTGAACACAACGGTGCAAAGCGACTGCCAGAGCAGATTAAGCAACAGCATGCTCAGTTGATGAGATATGTCAATTACAGAATTATTTTTTCTGTCATTATGACTCCACTAGTGAGTGTTGGGTGTGCAGGTTTTGAGGTTTAAGTATTCCACAGGGTGAATAGTCAAAATAAGTGCTAAGTGACCCATTATTAAAAATTAATTAAAATTAAGAATATTAATTACACTTCCAAAAATTAAGAGATACTAACAGGTGAAGTAATAAGCAGTACTGAATGCATTATTGACCTAGAATTGGTCTTTGCATGTTTCTCAATATTGCCCTATTTAGACCCCCTGAAAAAACAAACTCAGAGCAGTGCTATGAGGGAGCATAGGGTACAATGAAAAAAGTGGTCATGGATGGTAAGACTATAAAGTTATTCTGCAAATGCAGTATAACAAATATAATATAAAAGAATTGGCAAGAGAGAAATGCTAGTCTAAATAGAAGAGAGTAATGATGTAAAAGAAATACATCTCATAGAAGAATACTTTCTGAAGGAAAGAAAAAGCAAGGAATCATTCTACTGAGATTTGGCTACATCAGGGAACTGTGTGAGATATTAGATTATTAGGTACAAAGACTGTAGAACAAACAAACAATGTCAGGAGGAATGGTAATCTCTATAAAGAAATAAATGACTTATTCACCAACCAAACTGAAACCTGGCTGTTCGTATTCCTCAGAGCCCTATTCCAGGAAAAAATAGTGTTTGCTGTTCACAATAATTTCTCAGCCAAAACTTGATTTCACTACTTTGCTTAAGCATTTTTCATAATTTATTTAACATATCAGTCTCAGATGCCTTTTCTTTGAATAACTAGTCAACATGATCCAAACAATAGATTGGAAACCTGGAAGTATTTTATGTACACAGTAAAATACATATTTCACTCGAGTAATGTGAAAGAAATTAAGACTGGCTAAAAAAAAAGAAATATCCTTGACTTTGATTGTAATGTCTTCTAAAGAAATACTTGCATGAGTAACTTAAATCCCTGACTATCCCAAAGGTGTGTTTGTACCATTTTAAGATTGATACTGCAGTAACATGGTGAGTCAAGACAACTTGTGAACAATATTTAAAGGTCAAATCCTGTTTTCTCAAAGTTCAGTAGTAAAAAAAACATATATAGCAATGTGATATCTTCTGGGTACAGAAAGTAGTTCTCCATAAAGCTCAAAGCCTTGCAAGGAGCTCAATAGCCTTAAGCCGCAGTTACCTAACAGAGCACATGCTTTGGGCACAGTAACCAAACCTCAGGTAGTATGGATCTTCCTACAACAAAGATAAGATCCATTCTCAGTGAGATGGGGCTTTCCTGGTCTCACCTGAAACCATGGAACAGTTGCAAGTTCACCACAAAACATGAAGAACAAGGAGCTATTGTTTGGCCTGTCTTATTCATGGTAAATACACACCAGTGTGAGTACTTTGCTTGTTCCCTCACCCTCCTTCTCCACATCCTCCTCTGAATATCAGAAAAATGAATAAGAAAATGACATCTGGTATGAAAGCCAGATGTATTCTCTGTATTTATGGAGAAGCCTTCAGTGTTTTAGTCTTTCAAAAGTCTTTTAAAAATCCTGAAAAACTAAGAATACCGGTGGGGTGTGTGTGATGAGGGAAGATACCTACACAAGCTCTAAAATGTGCCTCTTTCAAGCATTATTTTTATGAGTTCATTGCTGTCTGCAGCTTGGGGGATATATGCTATTGATACATCTGAGCATCAGTGACAGAGATTTGTACATCTAAGTACAGAGTAACTTAAGGCTCCAACCTTGCATGTTGGATCAGGTACCATATTAAGATATAGGAAACTTTCTGGGCTACAGGAAAAAAGCTTAATGAAGAAACAGTAATGTTCCACTACACATTCACCTTTTTTTTTTTTTTTTTCTTACTGTTGAGCTCAGAATCATAAACATTTTGTTAATGGCTAAAAAGAGAGCCACAGATAGCTTGGCAGAAATTAAGCTGATAACAGGCTACATGTGCCACAAAAAGTGCTTTGTAGAGTGAAAACACAAAATATCCAGTAGATCTGCTAAACTTGTAGAAAAGCCACAGTGTAAAATACATTCACAGTATGAAAATAACATCTAATGGTTATTTACTCATACTGTAATGAGAAAGTTCCCAACCAGCTGGTATGATCAAGCCTCAGGAGCCATCAGTGACATGGCTGGAAATTGATGGGTCTTTTGCTAGCTGGAAATAGAAAAAATAAACAAACAGAATCAAAGCAATCCTCCAAATTCAGTAGAATGGAACATATCCCTCAATTCTCTCTTGTATGCCAGAGGAAAATACAGAGCACTTCAAATAAACATAGCATGACTTCAATTTTTAAATAGAAGAGTCATAAAAAGAGCATATTGATATTTACAGACATTTAGAAAGTGAAAATATTTCTTCACACATATGCATGTACTCTAGTTCTCCTTTCTATATTATCTATACTGTTTTCTAACCATGGAGGAAGTTTCAGCTACATTAAAACAATAGTTGGAGCGCAATCAGAATTTCCTGTGATTTTTTTGGAACTTTTTTTTTTTTTGGTTGTTATTAGTTGCTTTGGTTTTACTTTTGTTCATAAGCAAAATGAAAATATGCAGAGATTGTACTTTAGCTATCTGGCACTCAATTTAACTATAAACTTTTTCTGCCTTCATAGCTCACACATTTAATATAACAATCCACTTGTTGCTTTCTCCATTCCTATATTTAACAATATATACAGAAGTGCCTACTACTACTTCTGACTCCCCATATTTTAAAGTATTTAAAAGCCACTGTAACTCACTTCCTACAATGGATTAAATCCCATTGACGGTTATAAGCAAAAATAACTATCCCGTGTATGTGTACACCTTTCAACTATCTTGAGACTGTTCCTTCCTAAGCCATTTATAAACATTATATGTGCTGACATATAAGTCTCATTTACCCTTCATCTCAACTATGAAGCTCTCACACTGGTGTGACTGCACATCATTTAGCCTAACTGGGAATAAAACCTTATGGTTTTGCTGCCAATGAAAACATAGCTGATATCTCTGATATGACTGTTACCAGCCATAGACATGCACTTGTTTATCTGATTGTAGCTACACTGTCTAGAGCTTAAGTGCAAGAAGTAACTTCATCCTTAGTGGCTAACAGAGAGATTTGAGAAAGGCATACTGCACTTTTAAGTCTCCCTACAACTGATTCCTGACAAAAGCAAGACTAAGGATTGTTTTGATTTGTTAATGTTCAAAAGCAGGTAGAGTTAGTCCCTGGAGTCCAAGTAACCTGTGGCAACTTAGCCCAAAGACTTTTCTGCTTGTTAATAACAGTTAGCTTCTCTAAAGAGTATATTGATTTACAGAAGGTCTCAGAAAAATCTGAAAGAGACAAGGTATTGAAACGCATGAAGAAAGGAAATTCATAGCAAGGATAAATATAGCACAAGCTGTAAGATGGTTTAGGAAAAAAAGAGAGCCCAAGGTATCCCAGATTTTACATAGGACAGAGAGAGAGGTGGGATGGGAGCAATGGCAAAGCAAAGACTGAGTTATTTACCTTCAGGGGAAAAAAAACAAACAACAAAAAACCCCACAACAATCCACCACAACATGGCTTTTTTTTCCCTTTTTTATTTGTTTGTTGTTGTATGAATACTCTATCTCATACAATGACCTATTTTGTGATAGTAAAAGACTGACAGGTGATTACTTTTATATACAAGTCTTTTATCTCCAAAGAAAGCACATTTTAATATCCATGGTTGGGTATTAGCTGTCTCATGGCTTATGTACATAGTCATTGCAGTGTTCCCATTGAATAATTTTATTTAGCAGAAGCAGAGTTACATCCTGACTTTATGAAATGCTTTCTATTGCTTTTCATATGGAAGGATTTGTATGAAACCAAAGTTTACTCTATAATGTTTTTCCTTTTCCTTTTCCTTTTCCTTTTCCTTTTCCTTTTCCTTTTCCTTTTCCTTTTCCTTTTCCTTTTCCTTTTCCTTTTCCTTTTCCTTTTCCTTTTCCTTTTCCTTTTCCTTTTCCTTTTCCTTTTCCTTTTCCTTTCCCTTTCCCTTTCCCTTTCCCTTTCCCTTTCCCTTTCCTTAATTAATAGCACAATCAGGGTACATGCATGACACATGCAAAAGCTCTACAGGTTACAGCTCTGGTAGAGTATCTCAGTCCTGATGTTCAACATCCTTATTGTCCCTGATGCTGTTGTGCAGGGAAGGATTTCCACCTGTATCACATTGTCTGAGTATTTCTCTTTTGAGAAGAAGAAAAAAAAAAAACAGCAACAAAAACATCAAACTTAACTTTGACTTTGGTGTTTGGTGCAATTTTAAATGTTTTGAACTTATAGTTCTGGAGGCTGAGGCCTTTTGCCTGTAGGACATTACTGTAATTATTTCAGTTGCGTAAACTATGTATGTCAGTGTGTGCATAGGTGTATCATGCAATAAAAATATTGGACAAATGGGGAATAACATTCCAATGAAACAGTTTTGCAACATCTACAAAGCTTGTACTTTTCTGTGAGACAGATAAAACCCCTATATATACACACAAACACACAACTCCTGAAGTTAAGAGCCTTTTTTAGTGTACATATGGGAGAGAACGTGATCTAACCTCCAAAGCTTTCCCTCTTTTGACTTTATTGTTGCCAACTTTTCCCTTGGGAGCTAAACATCCTCTCTGAAAAGAAGGAAAAGATATGAAACCGTATCTTCTGAAATATCAATGCCTTGATTCCATTTTGTTCAAACATAGGCTTAAAAAAAAAAAAAAATCTCAGCACCAAGAGATTTTCAAAAAGATGCAATCATCTTATCAGCAGAGAGTAAAAATGCTCTAGTGGTATTCTGTGTGTCCTCATCTTCTCACAGTGGTTTCAGATTCTTTGTAAAAATTAACCTGATAATGCATTTAGTGACTCCTATTATAATAATGTGTCAGCACATGTGCCTTTGGTAGATTTTTTCTGATGGGTGTTGTTTTATTTCAGACTTTGGGTTTTGGAATGTCAAGACTAAAACAAGTAGTAGAGTCTTGCATGGAGAGTTCAAGTCTCTGCTACTCTGACTCTGTCTCTAGATTAGAGTAGACTACTTTTATCTCTTAAGGACCAATATTCTATTGTCTGTACATTATTTTCACACAAATCTTGTGTTTCTGAACTAATAAGGTGATTGCTGAGAAAATGACAATTGCAAGTATGTGCAATATAGGTCATGCAATAAGTAGGTAGAACATACCCTCCTGTATTTATGTACAAGAATGGTCAGACAATCACACATCCCGTCTTCAAACGATGCCAGATATTAAGCACATGTTCTGTCTCCTTAACGAAAGATCTGAGACTCTGATGGGTTGATATTGGCTCAATGCTAGGTGCCCAGCAAGCTGCTCTACCATACTGTACCTACCCTGCTCCCCCACCTTTAACAGGACAGAGGAGAGAAGATGTGACGAAAGGCTCAAGGGTGGAGATGAGGATAGGGAGATCACTCACCAATTACTGTCAATGGCAAAACAGACTCAACTCAGGGAAACTAATTTAATTTATTGCCAGTCAAAAGTCAGAGTAGGATAATGAAAAATAAAAACAAATTTTAGAACATCTCCTCCCCCACCCCCCTGCCACTTCTTCCAGGGCTCAACTTCACTCCCAATTTTCTCTACCTCCTCCCCCTGTGCAGTGCAGGGGGATGACTAATAGGAGTTGAAGTCAGTTAATCACATGTGGTCTCTACTATTCCTTCCTCCTCACACTCTTCCCCTGCTCTAGTGTGGGGTCCCTCTCACACAGGGCAGTCCTCCATGAACTTCTCCAGTGTGGCTCCTTCCCATTGGCTGCAGTTCTTCACAAAGTGCTCTATCGTGGGTCCTTTCCACAGGGTGCAGTCCTTGGGGCCACAAGTCCCATCATAAGATCTGCTTCAGCCTGGGCTCCCCTCTCCATGGGGGTCACAGGTCCTGCCAGGAGCCTCCTCCTGTGCGAGCTTCCCATAAGGTTACAGGCTCCTCCAAGCACATCCACCTTTTCTAGAATAGGGTCCTCCTCAGGCTGCAGAGTGGATATCTGCCCCTCTGTGGACCGCCATGGGCTGCAGGGGGACAACTTACCTCACCATGGTCTTCACCATTGGTTGCAGTGGAATCTCTTCTTTGGCACCTGGAGCACCTCCTCCCCCTCCTTCTTCACTGACCTTGATGACTGCACAGTTGTTTCTCTCATGTATTCTCATTCCTCCCCTCTGGCCTCTGTTGCACAGCAGTTTTTTCCTCTTCCTAAATATGTTATCACAGAAGTGCTACCATCATCGCTGATGGGCATGGTCTTGGCCAGCTGCAGGTCTGTCTTGCAGAAGGCTGGCATTGGCTCTATGGGACATAGGGGAAGCTGCCGTCCTCTTCTCACAGAAACAACACCTGTATCTCTCTTCAGTACTGAAGCATTGTCACACAAATGAAAAGTTCTTGTAGTACCTTTTGAGATATTTTTTCAATGCCTCTGAATGTGAACTGTTAAAAAAAAAGATATTTTACTATATAAAATCTTACTCTCGAGTAGAAACATAGAAGTCAGGTTAAGCTGTTAGTTTATACTTTAATATATCTCTTGTTCCTGTAAGATGAAATGTGTGGTCACAAATTAAGTAGAAAATTGACTCAGTTTGTCATAAGTACACAGAAGTAGACTCTTAGAGACGATATGCAGCTCCGTCACAGTACAGTGTAAGGACTTGCAATAGTAAAGAGTCTTGGTTTTTTTATTCTTTGATATCATTAACTTAAAGAGATCTTAATTCTCTTATCTTACTTACCTACTTTCAATTTTCTTAATTTTATTTCTTGTTTTGTTTGATTTTGGATTGTTTTTTCACATTAAAATATTTCCAGTTGGATAACTTACAATGTGGTGGCAACAGGGGGTTTTTGTAGTGATATTTCAATTTAATTCATTTTGAGTAAATAAGCAACATGAGAGTTGAAGGAAGAACCTTGCTTTGTAGGTTAATGACAATACTATACTGTTATTTGGATAAAACTTATCTGTCTCACATCCTTTGAAAACAAGATGTGTGATTGTCTGACCATTCTTACACATAAATACAGGACAATATGTTCAGAGTAAGTAAGTAAACCACTAACCCTTCTTTGTTGCAGCATGGTGACTTTTACTCCTGTTAGCACTGATTTTATAGAAAACTCACTGATGTCCTACACACAAAGATGCTTTATTTACCGAGAAAAGGCATGGGACATATTGCAACATCTGACAAATTATCACACATGTAGTTGAAAGTGTCGATTTAACTTGAGCTCATATTGCCATCTCTAACTAGTTGGTCCCTTCAGCTTGTAAACAATCATGTCCAGTCTTCTATTCAAGAACTAAAAAAAAAAAAAAAAGAAAAAAGAAAAAGAAACTAACCCATGCAACTAGTCAGTTTCAGCAACAAGGCTACAAAATTTTGATGACCTCTTTACTACTATTTAAGTTAGAATCAAAGCCACAGACTTTGATGAGCAAAGCCATAAAGCCTGCAGGTGAAGATTAGTAAAATATATTTGTTCCAATAAAATATGTCTTCAATAAAACTACTCTCAACAAAAATCTAGGTTAGTTTCATATATCGCAGCTCATAATGACACAGTGATTTTTCCCTCCTTCCTTTAGTACAAATATTATTAATAGTAGTTATTAAAGTCAGTCTTACAAATTCAAAACCTTGAAATTAATTTTGACTTCTCAAAGGCTGTTATCCTCTGTCTGGCTAATTCTCAGAGCCATGGAAAATTTGCAGCCCCAAGCCAATTTTGAACAGTAATATTAGAATAACACACAAAAAAAGCAGACTTTCAATATCATTGTTAGAAAAATAATTATTTGCTCACATTCAGCAATTCAGCTAAGTAGCTGTAATTATTACTAATTCCTAATAGTATGACATCTAGAACACTTTTAAAAATCCCACCCATTTCACAAAGCAACCAGCTTTAGTGTCTTATTTTCAGACTTCTATTAGTTAAAGAAGAAAAAGAATATCATAATGTATTGTAGACACTTTTATTTTAAATTGATCAGATTTTCAGAGGAACATAATCAAATTACATCAACTGAAAATATGTCCAGTTGAGTTCTCTCTCTCTGTTTCTCTTAATTTTAAAATAATTTTTTTTTTTTTTTTTTCCCACTGGAAATTTTAGTATTCTCAAGGCAGTTTTTGAGAGGATGGCCAGTATTATGTTTAGGTTTGTATTTTGTATTCATTAATTTAGCTTTAAACAAAAAAGAAAAAGGAAAGATGCCAAAGCAAATTTATTTCCCTGAAGTACCCAATTGACCTCTCCATTTGAAAAACTGTAATATAAAGTAATAAAAATGTGATTAAAATATACTCAACAGAGCATTATATTGAAAGTCCTCCTTCATAGTTCCCCTCACTAGAGGATTGTTTAACATCATTAATTAGCTAGAAGTTGAAAATAAACATATGAAATTAAGATATGGAGACCAAGTTCCAGAAAAACTTAATAGAGGCTATATAGAATTTTCTACAGTGATGTTGTCCTGGAGGGGAAAAAAAAAAAAAATCTGCTTGAGATAGGCAGTCTCATTTATCCAGGCTCTTCATCTGAATGGTGATAGTTTTGAGGAGCTAGCTATGCAGAAGACAAAAGGATTGCCCTTGATTTTTTCAAAGTAAAAACTTCACAAACAGAAAATCTCAGTAGAACAAAGCCCATATATATCTGTGCACTTCTCTTCTTTGCTTATCTTTTATGATTCGAACAAAATGGAGCATTCATAAGTCAAAATCCTACCTTTTCTTTTATGAAGATGAAACTGAAACTCTTCTGCCAGATTCTACTGGAATGCACTACTTTCAAGGGTCTGAAAGGAAAAGGCCATTATGTCTCCGAGGCCATAAAGGCCATTATGGTCTAATAATGTGATTTGTCAGATCTTAGGCTACAAAGCCTGTTAATGCTTTATTTTCAGTGTTGATAGAGACAGTGGTTAAAAAATTATTCTGAGATTTAAAGAAAATTCCATCAAAGTAATTGGCATGTCAGCGTACCCGATTCACAAGGAAATTGTAAGAGCTCAGTGCTAAGTTTATAAATCAACAGATAACAGGCAGAACTTTGCTTTGCTCCACTGAACTATGACTCTTTTAGTAAACCTGAACAAATTTATAGTGAAGTCATATACATTCTGCATTGCCTCAGATTTCATATAGAGCCATTTGGACACTGCTAATAACTAATGTATTTTGTTATTAATTTAATACATACTTGAACAGATCTTGCTCAGAGTAAAGAGCACTGTCTAAGAAGAGCAGACTGGCCTTTTATTTGTGGAATTTTGCTCCCTGAATATTGGAAAGAAGAAACCATTTATTTAAGACTGGAATTTCATTAATAAAGCTCTTGCCTCTACAAATTTGTGTAGCTTTGTTTTGTGAACTAAACCCACTTTTTTTCTTGTTTAAATGAGAAGTTAAAAATCTGGTGACCTTTCATGGCAAGTTTGACTTGGATGCACATGTATCTTGTGGGGGTATGAACTACTGAAAAAAAGAATTTATAAAGGTGAAAAACACCAACTTAACCTTTAAATTGGCAGCTTCAGTGTTGATTTCAGGCTGAGAAAAATGAAAATAGGAACGTTTATTTTTCCAGGGTGGAATACCTTGTCATTGCCACTCATAATATGGATGTTAATTTATTACCCCTGAGTAATCCATCTGTTCTTCATATCTGTGTTCTTTATATCCAGCTCCTTTTGTTACTGGTGAAATAAATGACAGAAATAGCTGTGATCTTTATAGCTTCTATTCATACTATGTCAACAGATCAAAACTCCTATTGGACTTTTAATGAGGGGAGAGCTTAGAACAGACAGGGAGATCTTAAAGTTTATTTTCTGTTTATGCATTAGTGTTTTTCATGTGCTAAAAGAAATGAGACAAAGTGTTTTACTGTCATGCTTCGCAGTTGAACAGTATCCCACACAGTATTACTCAAGCTTTTTTTGTCAAAAGAGCTTAGATCTCCTAGTTTGTCCTCTTGTTATCCCCCTGTAATTTCACATTTTATTTTTCCTTCCTTTTATTATCTCAAGACAACATTATTAGAGCATATAAACTCATAATATTATCCTTCTGCTCATTAATTGTTTCTAAAGACTTTGGTGTGTATCGTGTTATGCTTTATGTGTCACATTTAAAAAAGAACTATGTGCCTGAAAACTGAGAGTCCACTAATGTCCATCTAAGCAGGTTAGACACCCAAAATCTGCTGGCATCATTTATATCAGGTCCTTGGGTTGTTTCAGAAACCATTTTCATGTTATCTAATTAAAAAAAAAAGGTATTAACTTTTAAGATGTACAGTGGCTAAACTGTGAGAGTTGAAGGAAACCAGTTGTATAATTGATACACTTACAATACTGCGTATCAATTCATATACACATGAATATGAATATAGGTAAGATTTTTTTTTTTTTGGTCAAAACCAAAAGTGGTTTAAGTCTGGCAAAATGTTTTTCAAAGCAAAACAGCCCATTTCAGATTTAGAGGTGTTGAGCCATTTTGATAGAAGAAGTCTAAAGATTTCATTTTTATATCTGAAATTATTGAAAAAAAAATCCTAAAAAAAAAAAAAAATCTGAAAAACATTACCATAAAATATGAGATATGTTTTTGGGTTGGTTTTCTTGGACATGTGGGACAATAAAGTTTTACAGAATTCAATTCAAATTCAAAATTGTTTGAAGCATCCTTATCCTCCATTAAAAAAAAAAAAAAAAAGGATCAAAGGGTCAAAGGATATATAACCAGCTGTAGTACTCACATGGCTATTTAAGCACCAAAATGCACTTATTAATATGGCTCATGCCACAGACACTCAAGAAGATTCCTAATACAACAATATTTTCGGAGGTATTACATCTTCAAGACTGGAAAGAATCTGAAAGTTGAATTGTAACATTCTATAGATCTTAGTGCCCTGTCCAACCTGATCTTGAACACTTCCAGGGAAAGGGCATACACAACTTCTCTGAGCAACCTGTTCCAGTGTCTAACTACCTCATAGTAAAGAATTTCTTCATATAGCTAATCTAAATCTACTCTCTTTCAGTTTAAAACTACTTCCCCTTTTCCTGTCACTACAGGGCCTGGTAAAAAGTCTCTCTCTGTCTTTCTTATAAGCTCTCTTTAAATATTGAAAAGGCCACAACCAGGTTTCTCCAGAACCTTCTCTTCTCCAAACTTAACAGCTCCAACTCTTTCAGCCTTTTTTCATAGGAGAGGTGTTAAATCCCTCTGATAATTTTCATGGCCCTCCTCTGGACCTGCTCTGACAGGTCCATGCCTTTGTTGTGGTGAAGGCCCCAGAACTGGATGCAGTACTCAACTGGATGCAGCACTTAACAGAGATAAGGCTAGAATTATAGTCAGAAGAATCAGTCACACAGTCTGTTGGTTCAGTGCATATCTCAGATATTAAACTTCACCTGGCTCTTTCTTTAGAGCAGCTATCCCCAAGAATTTACATTAGACACGCAAGGGTATTTGCAGGTTCCCCACACAGAGTGGTTTTGTTAACATTTTTAATCTCATCAAACATTTTTTTTAAGAGTAGTATACCGCCTTTAAAACTTCACAGACATGGAAATTAGTTTCCATAACATATGTGATGCAGATAATCTTGAAGATTAGAGGAGTAAAAGTTAAGCAAAGTGAAATAACAAAAAATAGGTCTTGGAGAGGAATTAATGGGAAAACCAAAAACTTTGTGCCACCCAGGTACTGAGTTGAGACTGTTCCAAGGAATGATAACTGATGGCCATGTGATTGATCTGTAAATATGACACAGCCTAAATCAGCAAACAAACAAGTTTAAGATGTGCTGAATGAAACATTTCAGTAGAAAAAGGTTAAATTAATGTGACTATGAAAGCTCAGGTGAAATTTTGTTCCATCTGGAAATGGATCTGGGCAACTGGTTGTAGGTGGTCCTGCCTGAGCAAAGGTGTTGGACGAGGTGACTTCCAGAGGTCCCTTCCAACCTCAAACATTTTGTTATTCTGTGATAAACCAGTCTACATGTACTTAGGAATAACAACACTGCTAGATTTTGAATCTATTTAGAGAGGCTACTTCTTCCTTTTGATTACACATGGTACATTAGTCATACTGATGACAGACTGTGGTGGGTTAACCTTGGCTGGATGCCAGGTGTCCACCAAGCTGCTCTATCACCCCCCTCCTCTGCAGAATGGGTAGGAAAGAAAATAAGATGGAAAAAAAAATAATGAAAGAACTCATGGGTCAAGATAAAGGCAATTTAATAGAAGCACAAAGAAAAGCCATGTGTGTGGAAGCAAAATAAGAACAAAATATTTATTCTCTACATCATATCAATAGGCAATGTCTGGCCACTTCCCAGGCAGCAGGGCTTCAATTTGCATAGCAGTTGCGCTGGATGACAAAGATCATAAATAATAAATGCCCCCCTTCCCCCTCTGTTCTCCTAGCTTTTATTTTAGATCAGACATCATATGTTACGGAATATCCCTTTGGTCAGTTTGGGTCAGCTGCCCTGGCTATGTCCTCTCCAAAGATCTTCCCCATCCTTGGCCGACTGAGAGTGGGGTGGAAATGTTGGAGAGACAGACTGGATGTTCTGTGCGAGCACTGCTCAGCAGTAACCAAAACAATGTTGTGTTATCAGCACCTTCCTAGCTACTAATACAAAACACAGCGCTCTGAGGGATGCTACAGGGAAAATTAACTCCATCTCAGCCAGACCCAATACACAGCCTTTCTATTTCAAGTACTTTATTCAAACCACTTTGTCTTTTTTATCTTTTTAAGGGACTTGAATTGTCAGATATTATCACTTTGGTTTGCTTTATTGCTTTATTCCTCTCCCTCAAGTGACTATTAATAGTCTGTACAACAATTATAACTCACTGTTTATTAAGTTTATGTTTAACTGAATAAATTATTTTTGAATGACCATTAAACTATCCTTTGAATATCTGAATAACCAAACATGTAAAAATAAGCTCAGAGCTTGTAATAGGTTGCTTGCTTTAAGGTTTATCTGTGTACTTTTACTTTGTACGTGAATTATATTTTTGATTGCAGTCTTGTGCAAAGGTATACAAAATACTGAACAACTGTTATGAATTGTTTAAAATTATATCCCACCTATTAAAACAATACTCTCAAAGTTTTTGTGCAATACTTTGCTACATATCTGTAGATGATACCTACTAATACAGATTAAAAAAAAAAAAAATAGAATACTGATGTGGTGGTTTGGGTGGACTCACCCTTTTGGCTTGCAGTTTGCAGCCAAACACAGTCTATTCTCCCACCCTCCTTCCCACTCACCCAGGGAGTAGGGCAGAGAATTGGAAGGAAAAGGGCAAGGAAACTCATGGGTTGAGATAAAAACTATTTACTAATTAGAATAAAATTATAACGATAACAATAATAATAACAGAATATACAAATGAGCAATGCACAGTGTGATTGCTCACACCCGCCAAACAATGCCTGGCCTGTGCCAGCCAGCCATCTTGGAGCAGAGACAGTTCTGAAACCAAAACCCTGGAAGAGCAAGCCCAAGTGATCCCCAAGAGAATATCCCAAATTTATGGTCAACCCTGGTTAATATACTAAGCATGACATGATATGACATGGAATATATCATTGGCATAGCCAAATGCCAGTTTTGGGTTTTGCTGTTCACTACGCTTCTCTCTCTCGGTGCTAATGCAGCTGTGAACCAGCCAAACACGGTGGCCTTGAGCTCCAGCAACAACTAATAACATCAATACTTTTATCAACATTCCTCTCATAACAAATTCTACACTGAAAATAAACCACAGTTATTCTAACTACTAAGAAGATAATAAACTGTATCCTAGCAAAACCAGGACAACTGACAATCAAGAACTTGGAAGTTAGGGGAAATTCACCATAATTTCTTGTTTGTAATTGCATATATTTTCACAATAGTGATACATTATAAATAATCTAATTGCATAGTAGTTTCACACTGTATCATTCATAGTATAACTATTTTTTAGTATTTAGCTTTATATTCTCCATATCTTCCCAATGTGTTACATATTTTGCTTCATATAAATCACCATAAAATGCAAATTAGCAGTGGGTTTGGTTTTTTTGTGGTGTTTGGTGTTTAAAAAAATATTATTTTTTTTAATTACTCTTTCTCAGATTCTTCAACTTCAATGTTCTTTCCAAAACACCTGTGTAAGGTGAAGAATTATTATTCCCGTTTTATATGATAGAGGAATTAAATCAAAGAGAGTTTAAAGGTCAAGTTGTTTAAAATTTCTAATTATTTTGAACACAAAAACTCCATAGCAGCATTTTACAGTACTTTATATTCATCATCAAAGATAAGAGTACATTTCATTTCTCTAAGTTATACCCCAGGAATCTCAAATTAAATAGCAGCCACCTATGAAAACATTTTACATCAGTTGTCTTATATCACAGAGGAATCCCATAGCAGAGACTCTATTTCTTCAGAATAATATTCTACTATAAGACAGTCCTTTCGCACAGAGCCTCCAGTTTCCACAAGAAACTAAATAACAGTCTTTCTTGCTGTTAAAAATATACTTCTTTATTAATCCAAATGACCTGTGGCTATTGACCTTTTTAAGAGGAAAGATGCATTCTCTTGTGTGATATACATACTCTGAAAGGTGCTTCACACTATTTGGGGCAGTGTGGAGGAGCAGAGGGGGGAGCAAACCAGACGAAACACATTTTTTATTGAAAATAACAGGGAAACAATTAGATAAGAGCACTGAAATTCTATTAATTCCAAGAGTTATTCCTGCCCTTGACCGAATGCCCATAATATCACAGCTAATGAAAAGATTTATAAGCAGAAAAATGTCAGACATCTCCATTTTGTGTTTTTCACTCATCTATAACCCTTTTTGATGCCCACAGGAAGGTGATCATTTAGATGTGCTCTTTAGAGATTTACTTCATGCTTCTCAGATCTACTCAGCCTTCATTCATTTTCTTTTCCACTTGACTCACATGCAGTCACAGACATGCATTGAAATAATGTAACATCATTCAAAACATGATCCCTATGTTATCATTCCAATTGATTTGCTTTCTCTGACTGGAGCAGCTTGACATTTTTTATAGGTGGCTAACTTGAATTGCTACTCATTCCAGGCCTACCAGGTTAATAGTAGTGAGCTCTCACGCTTGGAGAGCTTTTCTTTGTCACAGCTCTCAAATCTGAAGAGCAAGCAGCTTGCCGCAGCTCTCCTAGTGAAGCAATTTTTTCTCTCTCATCAGAAGGCTGTTGGTACCTGTATCCCCATTTGATTTTGTCACTGATAAATTACAGATCTCAACTCTCAGCAACTCAGCCAGTTGTTAAAAATCTGACATAGAGTAAAACTGTCCAGTTAATACCTTGCTTGTGTACTTAATTTCTTAGTTCTATGTCTGTTTTTATAACACTTTTCTATTACAGTTATAGCTATAACCTGATATTACAAATTCCATTAACTTGGAAAATATGCAGGACATGTCAAATACTTGTAAATCTATGTTAAAATGCTGTTACTGTCATATAAAACACCAAATGATTTTCCCATATACAAAAAACCTATTACAGTAACTCTCATGATTTAAAAATTATTCTCATGACTGTCATTCTCTGACCTATAACTGTTATACAAAATCTTTTTATGTTGGTGCTATGAACTTTTTTAATGGGTTTATACTACTTGCAGCTTGGTTTAATCTCTGCAGTTATTTATCGATTGTTAAAGTTCTATTGTTCTATCTATGTGAAAGCTGTTTTACAGAGAATGTGGAAACTATTCACTGTCATTAATGAAACAAGCAGGAATACAGAAAGAGTAGGCAAAATAGTGTCACTTCTGGGCTGCAAGCACAATAACTATAGGACTGTCTTCACAAAACATTGTCTATTCTGTTATGCACTGACACATTTTCTCATGTGTCTGAATACTGGAGCAGAAGCCAGTAACTTTTGTAAGGTCAATGGAGGAAAAATAAACTGGTCTAAAATTAACTGTCATAGTACATTAATGATGTTTAGTTTTGATAGATTGATAAAATGTAAAGCCAAGGAACAGGCTACATTCTTCAAGGAAATTGACAAATAGGAACCTATTGAAAAATTTTTGTTACTTGGACTTTTCTTATTTTTTCAGCCTTTTTTAAAGTAAAAGCAATTCTTGTTTTACTTTATTACAACTGTTTAGTTAAACATCTTGATTTTTTTTTGTTTAATCTGATGAGAAAGAATGCTGTAGTCCATGAAAAGTTAGAGAGAATTAAACTTAAACTGTGAGATGCATTTAATTTTTTTTTCAAAGTTTTACCAAAAATTAGAACATTGACAGAATCATAGCTTCTTATAAAAAAAACCAAAACGAAACAAAACAAACCCTGTTGGTTGAAATTCCACTTTTTACACAGTGAATAATAACAAACACACAAGTAAAAAAAACTTTAGTTGGCAAAAACTCAGTTGAATAAATTACTCTCTCAGACTATATTTTTCCTATTTGTTATGCAGTAAATTCGGGGTAGGTTGAAAGGAAAACAAAGGAAAACAAAATTTTTATTCAGTTTAAGAAAGCAGAGAAATCCATAATTTTATTTATTTGCATAACACTGAAGTCTTTGTATTACATTTTACTTATAAAAAACTAACGAAAATGGTCTGCCTCTACCCGTGCAACTGAGTAATATTGTTGTTTTGAACAAATTTTATCAGAAATATTGTGGTGGGTTGACCCTGACGAGAGGCCGGATGCCCACCAAAGCCCACTCTATCACTCCCCCTCCTCAACTTGACAGGGGGAGAAAAATATAATGAAAGTCCGTGGATGGAGGTAAGGACAGAGAGAGATCACTCACCAATTACTGGCACAGGCAAAACAGACTCCACTTGGGGGAAAAAACAAATTTACTTTATTACCAATCAAAATCAGAGGATAGTGATAAGTAAAACCAAATCTTAAAACACCTCCCCCATCGCTCCCTTCTTCCTGGGCTTAATCTCTTTCCCGATTTTCCACCTCCTCCCCCCAGCAGCACAGGGGGACAGGGAATGGGGTTGGGGTCAGTTCATCACACGTTGTTTCTGCCACTGCTTCCTCCTCAGGGGGAGGACTCCTTCCCCCGCACCAGCGTGGGGTCCCTCTCACGGGAGACAGTCCTCCACCAACTGCTCCAACGTGAGTCCTTCCCATGACTGACAGTTCTTCACAAACTGCTTTAGCATGGGTCCATTCCATGGGGTGCAGTCCTTCAGGAAGGGACTGCTCCAGCGCGGGTCCCCCACGGGGTCACAGGTCCTGCCAGCAAACCTGCTCCGGCGTGGGCTCCTCTCTCCACGGACTACAGGTCCTGATAGGAACCTGCTCCAGCGCGGGCTTCCTGCAGGGTCACAGCCTCCTTCGGGCATCCACCTGCTCCGGCGTGGGGTCCTCCATGGGCTACAGGTGGTCATCTGCTCCACCATGGACCTCCATGGGCTGCAGGGGGACAGCTTGCCTCACCATGGTCTTCCCCACAGGCTTCAGGGGAATCTCTGCTCCGGCACCTGGAGCACCTCCTCCTCCTCCTTCTTCACTGACCTTGGTGTCTGTGGAGTTGTTTCTCTTACATCTTCTCACTCTTCTCTTTCCAGCTGCAAAGTGTGCAGCTTTTTTTCTTCCCTCTCTCCGTTTTTTTTTCTTAATTATGTTATCACAGAGGCGTTACTGATTGGCTCAGCCTTGGCCAGCGGCGGGTCTGTTCTTGTAGCCGGCTGGCATTGGCTGTGTCGGGTCGGACATGGGGGAAGCTTCTGGCAGCTTCTCTCACAGAAGCCACCCCATGTCCTGCCCCCCCGCTACCAAAACCTTCCCACGCAAACCCAATACAAATATTTAAGGTGAAAAATTCCTTAGAAAGTTTCCATGATTATCTTAAAAGCAAAGGAACTCCAGGGGTGTGAATCCATCAGCTGTTCTTCAATGAACAAGTAACTACTAAATACTTGTGGCACCAAAAAGCAAAAGTATCTTTCGAGTTTATATGTAAAGCAACTAAGTAATTTTACTTTATGTCTCCTCCTTAGTGTGCCATTGACAGCTATGGGAAAGCCATTCAGTTATTTACGTGAAAGTCAAATAATTTTTTGCTGCTTTTACAATTGTTCATTAAGTGCTCCCCCGCTCCCCTCACCCCAAGATATTTTATTATTTGCTGAAGGACAAGAATGATAGATGAAGGATATCCCAATCATGTGCACACACACACATTTGTTCCATTACTTTCCCAAGGACTAAAATGAGACTGATTAACTAATTGTTTCCTGGATCATCCTCTTGTCACTTTTTGAAGATGGGTGCAGCATTTGCCTTTCTCCAGTTGTCAGTGGCCTCTCCAATCTCCACATCCTTTCAAAGATGTTGAAAAGCGACCTTGCAAGGACATTGGTAATTCTTGGAGTCAACCGAGAAGGACCTGGGCAATACTTTTAAATTCCTCTTTTGTAGCCCGTCCCTGCTTCCACCATCTGTAAACTGCTTTTTATATTGGAGCTGAGCCATGACATTTTTGTTTAGCCAAGCTGGTCTCCTGAAATGTCTTGACTTCCTCAAATGTCCTGGAAGAGAGTGTGGAAGGGTAACGACCAATAACTTAATTATGAGGCGTATAAATGAATGATTTTAAGGTAACAGAAAATCATTATTCTTAGGAGTCAGAGAAAGGATCTTCCAAAAGTGGGAGAAATGGTTAGTACTTTGCAAAAAGCCATAACCTGTTCCTTCCCCTTTCAACCTTATATACTATGAGAGAAATAGGTGCTCAGCCATGGCTCTTGTATCTAGTGAGATAGAGGATGAAGGAGGCTAGCTGGCAGTAGAGACCTGCCTTGGGTAAAGCTGTAAAGGAGGAATGGCCTACACTCACTGGCCTACTGCATGATATTTCCCAGATGTTAAATATAATAAAGTCATACTACCTTAAAATCTTGTTCCCTGTGTCTTGCTTTTCTTTCTCCAGCTTCAAGGACAATTAATTACATAATATGAATTAAATTCAAATGTAATGTCTTGGTTAAATGAAACTACTAAAGTTATCATTGCAAGTTAAATTTTATATCCCTTTTCTGTAAGAAATTGCTTTATATGAAAAGGTAATTAAATATATGGTAAAATGTTAGAATAAAGTAGATTTTATAATGGCACACAGAATAGATACTTAACAAATGATGGTACAGACCCTAAATGAAACAGAAATATAGCTTCATTGAAATACTTCTAGAAATCTAAATCTGAACTGTTCTCGTCTTTCTAAACCAAAACAAAGACCAATCATCTGTAGAAATTACGTTTTTCTTGTTGAAAGGCTGACAGACAGACACAGAAACTAAATTTTCAAAGTAAATACTACAATCCTACAAATTTAATGTACATACCATTAAGAATATATTTCTTACTGCTGATAACCTGCAAGACACTACATCATGTGCTGAAAGACCATTTCATTGTAGCATTTTGAACTGTATGAAATTATTAATTTACAGTATGCAAGTTCAAAAAAATCTTTTTGAAAGATAAGCGTAGTATGTTTTAAACACCCCATGCAGTTTTGTAGTATTGATGCATAAATTAAATGTGCAAAGAAAATAAAAACATTGGCAAGGAATGAGAAAGTAAATTTATTTGCTACTTAGTTTGAATGGAGCAGCTTTAGCTATTTGCCAATATTTGCTAGCAAGCTGGAAGTGCTGAGGTGCTGCTACCATGCTGTATTAACATCCCAAATACATGCAGCACCAAACAGTGCCATTTTTGTTGGGTTCCAGGGCTGCTGTAGTATCCCAAATCCAAAACTTCACGTTTTTCTGTGTGTTGGGACAACTCTTATCCATATGGACCAGCCCAGCTTCACTCTCTCTTTGAAAGTGATCTCTTCTTGTTCCTATTTCCTTCCCTGCTTCTGTTTCAAAAGCTATGTACATTGTCCATAGTGTTTGTATATTGTTATGGAAGTAGTCTCTGCAGACCAGCAGGGTGGAGACTAGCTGGCATGGAGACAGTAAGGGACTGGAGTTTGCTTGTGCTCTTCTGGCCTTCCCTGTGACCAGCAGGACAAAACTTCCAGGTGTATGAGCAGAGAAGGCAGTATGTAAAGTCAGGGAGTGCGTGGAGAAGGGCTACTGAGGGAAAGGGAGCCATAGATCCCAGATAAGTACAGAAAAAGATCTTAAGGCCCACATCTTGCATTGCTCACCATGCAAGACTCGAGGATCACATCTCTGCTTTCCATTGGGACTGCACTCATGAGGACCAGGAACTGGGAGACAATACTACTTCTTGTTGCAATTCCCACAGATCCCATTTGTTGTTCATCTGAATGTGGCACATAACAGATGTCAATACTGTGGTAAGCTCGAATTTTTTTCTTAGCTCTATGAAACTTTCAGGTGATATTATCTATTACTGATTTACACTAGGCAGAGGGCAGACCCGTGGATAGATAACCTGTGGATAGACAGAGAGAAAGGAATATATCTCTGCTAAATGTTTATGCCATAAACTACTATGTGTGGTAGAAACCTGTGACATCTGAATAAATACCATGACAATCTGTAAGGTATATTACATTACGATTACTTTCATAGTTAGAATAACATCATAGACTCATCTGTGTACTTAGAATAACATTTCTTGGCTTTCCAATGGAAGCAGCTAATTTGAGTGGAAGTCAATTCATCTATGCCCAGTGAAAAGCAAGTTGCTGTTTAAGAAGCTGTGTGAAATTGTTTCCAGCAACTCCAGCAAGCTAATTTGAGTATCTTAAACTCAACATTTGCATGAATAAGTCTTAAAATTGTCAAGGAATAAGTGTGCTTATTAAGGAGAAGAAGGGAAGCCCACAGAAATACACTGATTTGGAACCCTTTCCAAACTGTATTGAGCCAAAATTCACATAGAAATAGCAAGCAAAGACAAATTATAGGGACACAATAAAGAGAAAAGTAGTATGAGAAAAATGAAATAATACTTATTTTATGGGAACCTATTTATATATTTATATACTCAGGTAACTCTCTCAAAATCAGAGTTTTCAATGGCTGGCCCTATGGTAAATACATAGCCACATGACAACCTGAACTAAACCAACTAACTGCTCACCTCTTTATATATTCACCCCAACAAATTCTTACTATGAGAAACGTTACACTTTCTTTAAGATAAAAGAAGTATCTGACCACCAAAGAGTAGAGGTATGTAAAGCTGCATAGCATACAAATTATAATACCACAGGAGTCTAAGGATTGCCACAGAATTAGGCAGATTAAGATCTGACCCTAGCCTATGACTGGAAAGATTCTCTCACCACTTAAATAAATTATTTACTCAATTTGGTCTCTTATTTTGAGAAAAAGGATTGATACATTTACCCAAGAAAAACGATTTTTAAGACATGCACAGACAATCATAAAGGACAAAAAAAAAAGACAAAACACTCTCTCCAACACAGATCTCACCTGTTTTTTGAAGGGTAAACTGGAATGTCAAAAATAGGAGGAAAGAAACTGGAGATGAGTTTTGGTCTGGATCTTCACAGCTGTTGTTCTTCAATGACAGACTTTACACTATTACAGCCTCAGAGGAATAATATCAAAAGTGAAGTTCCAGTCAACTACCCCTGTAGTTCGGAGCCTTATTTCAGTTCTTTTCTAAACTGCACCCAAATATTTTGCTGTAGAACTATATATAAGAGATTAAGCTGCTGAAAGAGAACCAAATTATTCTAGCTATTAAATTTTGTTTTCAATGCCTTTGTGGTCCCTGATCTTCTGTTGTTGATTTGGTTTTGTTTGTTGTGGTTTTTTTTTTTTTAATTTTCACTCAAGAATTCTGAAGAACTCTTCTGTATAAATTCACTTTACTTCAGACAGAAAACATTGTAACCTTATTATTCAAGAGGGCAAAGGACTGAAAACAACAGAACTTGGACCTGGAT
This sequence comes from Caprimulgus europaeus, assembly GCA_907165065.1. Next base: position 60,354,584 of record OU015525.1, on the reverse strand, counting down.
GCTATATTCCCAAATTTAGGCAGTAGAGATGAAGGAGCGTTAGAGTCAGGAGAGTGAATTAGAGCAGTATTTGTTCTACACTTTTAAATTCCATGAGTGTTTATTTTTTTTTTTTTTGAGAGTGTACCACCTTAACATGTGGTGTAGTATTGACATAGTGATTTAGCTTACAGAAGTATCCATCTTCTGAACTGTTTGAATTTTACTCATAACTAATGAGACTATATTGGCCACCCAAAATAAAATGTTTGTGAACTAGTTCTGAGAATAGGTGAAACTTAGACAAATTTAGAAAATCTTCTAGTCAAATATTCATATAAAATTGCATTGCTATCTTAGTTTTCTTTTTCTTTTGATCTTCCTCTATACTTAATAATTGCTGCTCTTACCAAAACCATTTTGTTTGTTGTAATGAACACTTTCAACTCATAAAACCTCTGTTACAAAAAATGGTAGACAATTTTTAAACACCTTTAGTGTAAATGGAAATATTAAAAAAGCTCTTCCTTCTGTTCATCATTGCAGTTAGTAGACAAAATGGCAAAACAAAAATAGTACTTTGTGAAACAAAGCTAACCCAGACACCCTAACTGCTAGGATTTCAAAAGGATGTAACAAGTTGATGTAATAGCTATGCAAGTGAGAAATTCCTCATTTCTTAATTTCTAGTTCTATATTTCCTGTGTTTTATTTCTCACTTTTTGGCCTCTTTTTTAATAGTACAATTACAGCCTGTAGAATTCTGCTTATTTATAGAAGTGTTGAGAGTAAAATATACTAATATATGTCAATTTTGTTCTTGTTTATGTATAATGTTTTACATGAACTACAATTCCTGTATATATAAAAATGCTTCTACTTGGTGTTTCCAACTATGGTAAAGCTGAGTACAGTTAATTTTCTGGCATTATCGGTATCATCAGCTAAATCTTGTCATTATGGAACCATATTTGTTGCTATGGACTAGTTCATTTTCAGTCTGATCAGACATTCTTTGTTCTTATCATCATAAGAAGGAAATGTCATAATTTATATTTTTATTTCCCTGCAATTAAGAGAGAAAAATAAGTCAGGACATTGCTTCTATAAAAAAGATTTTTTGTGGAAAAATATTTCCATTTCTGGGTTCTAGAATTTTGAACTTTTTCATTAAAAATTATGTTATGCCTGCATTTTGAGCTATTTGATTATTCTCATCTAGTGCTTATTCTAACTGTAATGCAAAATAAAACAAAATAACATTAAAATAATTAAGGATGGTTTCAAGTTAGCACTAGTTAAAACAACATAAATGTCTTCAAATAAAAATTCAAGTAAAGCTTATAAATTCCAGACAAAAATTTCAAAAGTTTTGTGAAAAGATCTCATTCTGTATGAGGGGGAAATTTTTCAGACCACACCGTATTAATTAACATGTGTGTTTGTTCTATTGAAACTACACACAGATAACCAAATTAAATACAACCCATACAACTGTATTTAAAATATTTTTTTCTCTTAGATCATTTAACATAATTGCTCATTTTATGCATACATGTTTTTTAGTAAAGGATTAGCTCTGTATAGTAATAGAATCTATAACCTCTGCTATTTCTATCAGCCTTTGTATTGAATAAATGCTTAGAAATTTCAAAAATACATGTGACTTTTTAAAAAGTAATTATAAATGACATTCGGAGCTTTTATTCTATAGGGAAGTTTACAGGATATGACCAAGGACATAAATTAATTTAAATGAAAAGCAGAAGAACTCTTTAGAAATGAGCTTTGCAGAGATAACAGTTGGAAAATGAATCATTGTTATTTGCTTTTAATAGTTTAATTTAAAGGTCAAATTCTACTTGCTCTGCTACTTTTAGCAATATAAGTCATGGCTGCATGTTCTTTCTGCTTCAAGTGCATGCTTTTTTGCATTGGTAAAAGTTGGAATCTGATCCTTTTCTCATTTCAAGACTAAATTAGGAATAAGCAATTCAGTCTAAGAATGTACATGGACTGTTCTAATCACAGGATAATTGGTGCAAAGTCTGTAGAAGATACACAGCAGATTTTGCTAGTGTTTCCTTTGTTTATAAGTGCTTCAATTTTACAGTTTATATAACGTGAATTCATTGTAGACATTTACAAACATCTAATTTAATTAATGGTATTCAATTTTAGCTTCTTAATTTTGGAGGGCTTTTATTAATTATGGTCATTTAAAAAAAAAAAAAAGCAGCTCATTTTTTAAAAAAGCTTGTTAGCATACCCTTATCAAAGAGAAAAGGAACACCACAACCTAGATTAGACATTTAAAAGTAACAAGTATTACTTAAGCCTAGGGATTTATTACTTTTTTTTTTTCCACTAGCCTGAGAAGACAAATCAAATCTACTCGAACCAAGAGAACTTTTTTTTATAGTGTTCAGTAGGTTAGATCTTGTCTTTCTGGGGACTGTAGAGCACATTTTGAATGGTTATATTACGTAGATAAAATCCTAATTCTACTATACTATCTTGTAAGTTTCAATAGTTTGATTTAGGATCTTAATTTCATATAAATCATTCTTAACACATTCATGTCAGCAGTTTTGCTTTAATTGTGAAGGTAATTTAATTAATTCAAGGACTTCGTATTTACTATTACTTCTTTTCCACACACTCCGCTCATACCTCATCACATTTGTAGGTAGATATAATTTATCAGTCCTTTTGTTCTTTCTGCATTTGAAAAGTAATTTTGAACACACTTTTTGGAAAGCCAGTATCAACAATAAACTCAATTTGAAATATTATGATACTATGTGATTTCATGAAGCAAACAAATAAACAAAGTCAGGCACTTTTTCAAAATTTCACAATTTTTTTTTTTTTTTTAGTGTGGTGGGTTTGTTACTGACTGTAAAGCTATGACAGACAGTGTCATATTTTCATAGAAACAGATTGTCTTTCAAGAAAAAACCCAAAATTTTGGCATGCACTTTTTGCTATCAGAAAACCTAGTAACTGAATTCTGTGATCACAAGCAGAAAAAAAAAAAAAAAAGGCAAGTTTCTTAACAAAGAAGACTGTGATAAAGTTGCCTTAGTTTTTCAAAGGTTATAAAAAATGTGTTGAAAATTTGTGTAAATGTATTTGCTTTTTAAAAATATTTTATTTGAAATGCCAGCATTGAGACTTTGATTTTCCCACTGATGTCTTTCTGTTTTAGCAAATGCAATGCACCAAGGTGGAAAATATTTTTTAAAATATATCACTGCTGTGAATGCGCTACAGGAAAAGTTTCTTTTTGTGTATAGGATGTAAATAAATCAAAGACGGTAAGAGTTGTTTAGTTTCTGGTTAGAGAATTTTGAAGATACTAATTATAAATAATTTCAGTGATACCAATGTACTGAATATAAATGGAATCACTGCAATTCTGTAATAGCCAAGTCTCATGCTCATGAGAGAAGTTTGTTCAGATCCTCCTCCCACTGCCAATTATGCCTTTAACCAGCATACCTGCATGCACAGGAGTGACTGATATAGAGGATATTAAATGTTTATGGAATAAGGAATGTAAAAATTGTCAAGATAAATGAAGGATAAGGTGTTTATTAAATTGAGAACTCAACAACTTTTGTGCAGTCAGAGGCTTTAACTGAATCTTAAATATAGCTGAGATCTCATTCATTTTAAGTTTCTATGCCTTGGATGAAGTATTTCAATATGCATTCAGAGGAGGGGAGGCTGTCAGACAAATGAGACAATGTCTTATCTGCCCTTATTTTTTTCTTTTTAGATTTTGTCACTGCTGCTCATCAGAGTGGTTACTGATAACCTCTCACCCAAAATCAAATATAGATTCCATTGCAGGCTTCTACCCCTTGATATTGACAAGCAGAGAAGTAACTGCTTATAAGAATCAGATATGAAATATTTGATGCACTTTACATTTGCAGTACTTAAATAGAATTATTTGGTCCCTTACAAACCTTCACTGAGATACAAATTTCGTGGACTGATTTGTCAGCAGTGTATTTCAGGATTAGGCAAAAATCTTATTAAAATTCTAGCAATGTAAATCACTGCCTACATTATTTAAAAGTTAATAATGTAAGTTAGAACTTCCATATTAGCAAAGCAACTTATTTCCCTGGCTGTCGATTAAATGCACGCTGGTCCTTATTATCAGGTCTATTAGTTTTCATGCAAAGAAATTTTTGCCATAATTAATTTATATTCTCCTTTTAAATTTTTAGAATAATTTTTCACCTTTATGTAATTCACACTGTCTATGAGACATGTTGTACATGTGCCAGTGCCATTCCAATGACATTTTTCCTATAAGTGTTGGCAATCCTCAAAGCAGGCTTGTGAGACAGTAGTTGAGTGTTCAAAGTCACTTCATAGATTGAAATAACCAGTCCTTGTTTAAAACTTGTTAGAATTAAGATGCTTAGATATTTGATTTCCAACAGTTTGTACTGACTCAGATCAGCCTTGAAAGGCAGGGGATCTAAACTTTGTTTTAGAAACCTAACAATGCTGAAAGGTTCCTAGTGGGATTCTCGTAATGCACCCAACTGCTGTCAGTTTCGGCTCTAGTACTACTTCTGTCTCAGCATATGGATTTGAAAGTTGGAAATCCACCAAAGCTACAAGTAGATGTCTAAATGCCTTTTGAAACAAATGGCTGAGGAAAACATCAAGTATTAAAATGGAATGGATTTCTGACAAATGCCAATAACAATCAGAGAGGTTAACAACTCCTTATCTCTAGAGTTAGGTTGAAAAGAGAACAACCATATCTGATATATTGTAAAACCAGAGCTCAAGTACCTAGTGTGGCAGGAGAGCTGCTAATCTATAGCCAGGAGGCCATACAGCATCCGTGGGAATGCGCAGGTGTGCCTGGCTGGAAGATTTGCTCACTTGGTACCCTTAAAGAATCATCCACTTTGACAAAGTTATCTTTCAAATCTTGAATGATATTCCTTTTATCTAATGCAGTAAAGTTTCGGTGTAAATGATGAAGTATATGCATAACCTTAGAACCAAGTTGCAATTAAGTCCACCAGAACTTAGAAACAGAAAATCATAAAGAATTAGTAAATAGTTAATACTGAGGAAGTCAGTATTTCTTTAAATGTTATTCTGAATAGATTTTATGTAAATGTTATTTTTTTAACTTCCTTTATCCCTTGTCTTGTGTTGAAGAATACACTCCAAAAGATTTTTACCTGAGTGACTGTGAGTGTGGTTTGACTCTGATTATAGTTACTGTAAAAAGTTATAGGTTAGAGATGGAAACAGTGTGAGGTGGTCTTCCAGCAAGAAGAAAGGAAAAAGTCAGATCAGAAAAGAAAGGAGGATGAAGATACAGAGACAAACCTGACAGAGGGCTTGTGGTGGAATGGGGTATTTGGAGAAGGTAGATGGAAGTGACTGACCACAAACTGTGTGAGAGTCAAGACTGGAAAGCAGAGCATCTGTTCTTCTTTCTAGATTGCTTTTGTTCCAATTTACTCTGCCCTTTGCATGTAAATAAGTTTCACATACAAAAAAAAAAAAAAAGGTATTTTGTTTCCTTTTCACTTCACTCTGTGTTACAGTAGGTTTGTTACATCTGGTGTGCAATACCAATGAAATATTGTACATAAAATTTTAAGGCAAGCAACATCCTACATGTTGTGTTACGAAGCTCACTCATCTACTGCTAAGTCATCTGAATTATTTGCTGTTAAAATGCATTGTCAATATTGTATTGACAAATTGAAGAAATCAAGTGTTGGTCTGAGCAATGCATACTTTTTCCCCAAAATTTACTGTACTGAGAATTATCCTCCTACCAGCTTGTGCAGCTCATAGTGAATATACAATATTGTGTTTAAAATATCTCTCCAAATCTCTAAAATAATCTTAGAAATATAACTGACATCATTGTTAGTAAGTTTTTAAACATATAGCTGAAGCACAGCTGTGGTCCATACTAAATGAAACATTGAGTCAGGAACATTCTAATTAAATAAGTTTCTTCATGAAGTATGCTTTGGACTACAGTGATTTGCAAGGTACGTGTTAGGGAGACAACAGGCTGAAGGTACAGGTCACTGTTCTGGCCAGTTCAGGTCATTGCTTAGTCTCCAAGGGTTTTAAAAATTTCTCTTAACAATCCTTATTAGACATATGCCACTTTTTGATACTACTTTTATTGGTCCACAGAATAATACTTTAGGATTGTATCTAGGAAGTGGAGGGTATATGTTGAGTACCCCATGCTGTCTTATTCAGGTGGCTGCAGAACAAACAAACAGAACTGAGGACTTGCACATGCCTGGTGAATGCCCTAAATACCAACTTGACAACTTACCATTCCAGGGCTGGGACCTTTCTCCCTCTAAAAAGAAGTGACAATCTGTTATTTCAGTCTAATATAGATTGGGGAAAACATGGAAATTGAGAACATTTACGTAGGAATACTAAACACTATATTTTCTGTAGTGTATGTTTCCTATATGCTGTCTTTTTCACTATTGTGGTAGGCAAGAAATTGATTTGAAAGATGCAGGAAAAGCAACTTCACACACAGGTTGCAGGTTAAGTATGAGACTTCACATCAGCATTTTTGAAAATGACAACATTTTCACTTGTCAATGTGTGCAGTAACAGTGACAAAACCATCTGGCAGAAGATAACTGTGAAGTTAGTAGAAAATGGATTTGATAGTACCTATGAAAATTTTAAACTCTTCTGTGTTTCCTTCAGACATAATAATTTTCAATGAGGAATAATTAAAGGAATTGTAGTAACGTGACATATTTGCATTTGGAGTCATCTGGAATAATAACAATAGCATTTTACAATTTATTAAGGGCTTCTGATATCTTTTTTTAAAATTTATCTCACCCTCACATTTTTATCCTATCTGAAAATCCCTTCATAATCCACTGGTCTAGCATCCCTACTGAAAACAAGTATCACTTCTCACTTCCAGCAGAGAGCTCTTGTGTCTTTATATCCCATCATCTGCTTGTTTTATCAAACAAACTTCCAGATTATTCCACCTCTCCAAAACTGTCAACTCATGTGCCCTGAGCATTAGTTGCACTGGTCTGATGCCTGTACCATATATATGTCCCCACAGCTTCTCCTCTATGCTGAAAATATGCATACAGTAACAAGTAACAAGCAACAAGGTCTCTTCTCTGCTCTTGGGTTCCATGCATGACATTCAGTTGGCTGATCTATCATCTGCTGGCAAGAGCAGCAGAGAGTCTGTGAAGCTTCTCCGTATTCAAAGACTCAGTTCTCCATATGGAGACCCTTGCAGAAAAGGGGAAGAAATGTTGTAGGAATAGGTGATGAGTTTGCTTTCACAACTAACAGTGTGTGCACACCTATGTCTTACCCCTATTCACAGCACAGGGTTTGCTGTCCGAGTCTCATTTGGTGGACCAGGACAGAGCTGACCAGTCCTCATGTTACTATCACCAATACTTTTGTGAGAAATTCTGTTATATTTATTTTACTGATAATCTTTTAAGTAATTTTAATTAATTTCCTATTGTATCTAGGCATTTAAGGCATGTGTCTAAACAAATTATTAGCTGCACTACATTCAAAGGATGACTAATCTCACTCTAAAAAGGTTTAAATACTTCTTTGAACCTGACCTCAATTTTTACACTACAATAACAACTGTAAGTGACTACTGTTCTCTTTACAGCAGCCTGGGAAAAAACATTCTGCAAGAAAAGACTTGAGGTGTTTAGTCATCAGGCTTTTCTTAGTGTTATCAGAAGGAACAAGATTGTTCTTGCATCATTCATCTACACAGAGTTCCTGTGACATGCAGCTGCTTAAAGTCTAGTGTTTAACTGTCGGTTCTTGACACACTAGTATCAGTGGAGCTCTATAACCAGCTGCACCAAGGATGACTGCAGCTTATCTTAAAATTCCCTTTAAAATGTTACCACCATTATGGAGAAAAAAAAAAAAATAAATCTTAAATTTACTGAAAAGCTAAAACAGTTCCGTACCTGGTAATTAAGTATTTGAACAATATGAACGAACATCCTATATTTCATGTTTTAAAGCAAGAAAAAGCATAAAATCATCTAACCATGCACATACAGGCACGCAAAGGTAGCTGCATTAGCAATATTGTACGTAAGGATATTGCTTTCTGGGTATGGTGGCAGGCAAATATTGTGATTTAATTTTTATTACAGTTATCCAACAATTCCAGTACATGCTCCATGTGAATCAAATAACCCATCCGTAACATTTGCCTGCCTTTAAGTATTTGTAATGGATTATGTTTTAAAAATAGGTTTGATTGACCTTGCATAGAACCTATGCTTAACAGTTCCCCCTTTTTTCAAGGTTGCATTTGTTTGGATCTTGTTGTTTTGACAAGGTTACAAAATTTCACCATCAAAGGACAGTTTGGAAAGGAATATTCCTGTGGCATCATTAAAAGGATTCTGTGCATTCACACCAAAGCCTGAGTTTATAGTTATGGCACTAGCAAAAATTCTTGCCTGGAGATTACACTGGTGCTTTGTTGATTTCCCCTTACCCTTCCTCTATGAAAGTCTACCCATTTATTTTTTCTACTACAATGTATACTTAAATGCAAGTTTGTAAGATTCTCAGTAAATAGATACACTATTCTTTTGCAGAAACAGTAAAGCACAATTTTCAGCTATTTTTTCATACTCTCCAAACCTCTCAACCACACTTTGAAAGTAAAATAACTTCCCTTGCACCCCTAAGCTTCATTTTATACATCTTGGCTGCACATAGGCAAAAAAGATCTTCCTTGTCTACATCACACTGTATTCAAAGGTGTTATTGTTTGTCAGACCCCTGCTTCAGCTGTTTGCTCAGCTGAGGCTGTCTGTGCACACACATCTGCACATGCTTGAATCAACAGAGTGCAGTTCAAACCCATATTTATTTATAAACTCACTGAGTTCAAGACTGCCCATTTACTTGAAAAAAAGTATATCTTAGTTTCTTCAGTGGTTCACCTGAGTATTGAAGATGAACTACAGTGCATGAGCATTAGAAAACTGCCACAAATAGGGGAGTGTTACCATTAGAGACTTCTCAGAGAAGAAAGAAGAGTTTTTTCTGCACCTTACATTGAATGCAAATCCCTCTGTAGCCCGATATCCAAGACATATGGGATCAGAAGGAGGAAGCACAAGGTTGTTCAAAGTTGTGTAAGTGCAACCCTGATCCCATCCTTATGGTCACACCAACCAGCTGGGGGAAAGGAAGAGGAAGGAGTTGCACATTGATTTCCTTGCACTGCATGAAAGTGGTTGTGACAATCCATTTGTTGAAATCTTCATGGTATATTGCAAATGCGATATCCTTAGCTAATTATCAGGCGTTGGATATTTTGGCACTCCTAAATATGTTCATTTTTTAACAGAAAATAAACACATAAAATTCAAAAAGTAAATATACAGTTTTCCACATTTGAAATGAGTCCCCATGCTCTTCCATAATTTTACTTCTATTCACATTGATGTTGGTGGGAAGAGAACTGGTCCCTTGGTAAAGATAATTGGAGACCTTGTTCTTCCTGCTGTCCATTTTTTTAATATATGAATGACTCAAGTAAGTCTATAACACCTTTGTCCTGCCTCTTTCCACCTTAGTACTGAGGCAAGTACAGGCAGAAAGCATTAGTTAATGGTTCACAAACTTTTCTTCCTTAAATCTCAATTTTCCTAAGTTGGTAAGTTAGTAATATTTTTTTTCCTGTGGAGTGAAGCTGACCCACAAGGTAGGCCAGGGAGAACTTAATAATCTATTAAGTTAAAAGAAACTCAGGGAAAGCTGAGTGAGGTAAAAAGTATGCCTGTGTTTATCTTTATATAGGGCTAAATACCCACACATACACAAGCACTAATGCACACAGTATAAATAACAGGTATGTTCTGATTTAAAGTGTCAGAATGACAACCTCTACATTCTTTTAAATGCTTCATAGGAGCAGAACCTACCCATTTAGATATTCAGTGGCATGCAAAGTGCTAGCTGTTGGACAGATGAATAAGATTCATGTTGACAGCTGTTTATAGCTCTTTTGGCTACTATTTATAAAGGGGGAGGATACAAATCTGTCTATGTCAGCCTAGATGTTTTGATTCCACTATTGCAGGTGATGGAGGTAACGTATTACATGTGGTAGGTGCTCAATAAATTAAGCATAGTGTCATCACTGAGGGGTACCTGCTCTGTTATCAGCACAGACTGACTGCAACTGCTCTGAGGAGTGCGGTTCACAGACATTAGTGTATTCTTCTGTGTTTTTTGTTTCGATCTTGACAGTTACACTGCAACTGTCAAGTTTCAGTCCATCTTCCACGGTTTCTTTCACCAGCTTGGAAAGCATGTGTCAAAAGTACTTTTGAAAAATGTTAATTTCTTGTAGCTTATTGTTTCCATGATTTGCAGAGCACATCCTGATAGATCTTCATGTTTAGGAAAGTGAAATTCAGTGATGGAAATGACCTAATGATTTCTTCCCCCAAATGTTTTTTTCCTACAGTAGTACATTTATCAAGATGCCTTTTCTTCTCTTACCTGTTGTTAAAATTTGCCAAGCAATATGGTTTCCAAAACTAGCTGTAGGTGAATATTCTATACCAATACATTTTTTACTGATACCCAGACTATATTTCTAATATATCTATTATTATTATTACTCTTTGAAATGCTTTCTTGTATTATGCTAAATACCTCCCCCTCCTCGGTATATGCACCCTTCTGACATTGATAGCCCAAGTTTAAAGAACACAGCACACAAAACATCTGTTTACAATACCATATTAGGTCAGTTGAAACAGGTGTATTCTGCACTCATGCAGCAAATAATATCTTTCCTTTCCTGTGCTCATAGACATAAAACCTGAACATACCAATAGCAAATACTGCCAATACACAGGGCTACCACATGAGTTCACAAACTGGTATGTGAAAATACCTGTATTTCTAACTGGGAAAAAGCCATTAAAGCCTGTTCTTTGTCAGACTTATGCAAATACTTTACATTTTTTTTTCTTATTTTCTTGTTCTATTACTCTATATGTGTATTTTGCACAATGTCCATAACCACAGCATGTCAGTGCATTGAGTTTTGATATGTATCTATTATTTACCAAATGTGTGAATACACTTACTGCTTAGATAACTTTCCTTACCAAGTGCTTCATGTGGACCTGGCTTTCATGTTGGCTAGTGGTGTACTGAATCAGTGAAATTTAAATCCCATGTAAAAATAAAAGGACTCATTTGCATAAAAAAAAACCTAAAATAAATCTGCAAAAAAGCAATAAATGTGTAATCATAACAAGGAATCAGGCCAACCAGTCATTACAAAGTCCTTCAGATTTGCCCTGGACCGAAGACAAATTCCTGCAATACCTGAAGGCATTCATTCTGGCTTTACACAGAGGAATTTGCTATTCAGTGTTATCACAGTGTTAAAGTTTGTCAGCAACTGTTTTGTTCAGCAAAATATATTATGAACAAGAAGTTCTAAAACAAGGGAGGGAAAGAATTATGTGTAATTTGGTATAAATGTGGCCATTTTCCATTTTGAGGAGGGGAACACTCCTGAAAATTAAAAAAAGAAAAAAAAAGGCACATGTTTTTGGGTTTTTGTTGTTGTTTTGTTGTTTTTTGGTTTGGTTTGTTCTTTTTTTTTTCCTATTGTAGAAGCGTCTCTGCGCTGCAGGCTAGTAAAGCAATTGTGTAGACTCCCAGTTTGTCAGTAATTGTACCAGTTAGTAGGCCTGGGACTGGTTAAAAGGCCTCAGTACAAGGACCTGTCTGAAATTGTCGTCGCTCTGGCCTTGTGCCAAAGTAATGCATTTATACTGCTTTTGAGACTCAAGCTGCACAGTGCTACCTGGTCTCATTAAGCCATCTGATAAGCTCCCTGCCCTTGGTATTTGCTTGTCACAGGGCAATTAAAGGTCTGAAACTGAAAGATCAATTTGCACAGAAAATGATGTTTCAATCAGACAAAGATCAGCACGAGGAATATTGAGTTCTACTATCCCTTTTCCACATAAAAACACTTTTACTGCTATAACTTCTAATCTTTTTAGTAATTCTTTAGTTGCATGCAAGCAGTACCTAGCCTAAAACTCACAATAACAATACACAGTCACATGCTGGACACTTCATGCATTAATTGACCCTTTACTTCATAGCCACCACCTTTCCAGCCACCAGGGACTGTGGGTGCCAGCACCCATACACCACCCAGCTGGTGACTGGGGAAGGGCTCCCATGCTGGTGACATAGGGCAGCTGTCACTGACACCACGTCTCTCTGGCAGACTTCAGGATGCAAGGGAAGGCCGTGCAGATGCCTCCACACCAGGTCTGCTGTCTCCACATTATAACAGACCCTTAGAGATACAAAAGTGAAAAACCAAACCTGCAAACACAAGCAAATGCTTAATGCAATCTAGTACTTGCCACTAGGTTCATAGTTTCTGACTCAAGTACTCCATTGAAGGGCTCTACACAATGCATGACCATACTCTTAGCTTGTTTTTGTATTGCTTTAGGTTTACGAGATTGCAACTACATAAATAAGAAGTAATCAGGGACTAAACATGACAATAATTTAATTTAAATCTACCTGTCTAGAAATCTGATATTTATTAACTGGTCATTCATGATCCCTCTGTAGCAATCAGTGAACACCCATTTCCCGAAAGCATTTAATCCATCCCTATAATAGATGTCTAATTTATAAGACTTGTCCTTTGTCTATGGATAGAGCTTTACTTGGATCAAATGTCAAAAATTATCTGGTGAGACAATATAATTAGGTGATTTGATCTTTACTCTTGTACAACTATTGTTGGGATCTGTTAGAGTGAAAACTTCCTGTGTATTACAATTTCAGAATAAAGGAAAATATTGTTTAGAATAATAAAACCTCCATATTTTATGAAGACTGCAATTTGATTTCATAAGAACAATGGAATTAATTAAATTTGAAGAGTTGCTGTTTACTAGTTAAGAACTATAAACAGTGACTTAAACAAAAAACAGTGACAGGGAGTTTGTTTGCAGATAGTTTAATCATATGGGAAGAAAAAAGTAAATAAGATTTCTTGGAATTTATTTCAAGTATGTCAGTTACATATAAACAGTGGCTTCCCATATGCAGGTTTGTAGAATAATTCAGACTGGAAAACACTTTCAGGGGGTCAGGTGGTCAAAACACTTGCTGGAAACAAGGCTAATTAAGGGTCTTGTCCAGCTGAGTTTTGCATATCCCTAGTGACAGAGGCTTCAGAGCTGCTCTGGGCACCTATTCTGCTTTTGACCACCCTCACAGGCGAAGAATTTTTTCCTCATGTCAGGTCAGTATTTACACAGCTGCAAAAGGCAGACATTGCCTCTCATCTGTGAAGCATGGAATGGTGTCTCTGTCTTCTCTGTAGCTGCCCACTCACTAGCTGAAGACAGCACTAAGTTCCTCCTCAACCTGCCCTCCTCCAAACCGAGCAAATGCAGCTCCCTCACCCCCTCCTTATATGTCATTTTCTGAATGTCTTAGTGGCCATGCACTGACCTCTCTCCAGTTTCTTTCTCTTATACTGGGAAATGGGGGTAGCAACTCTGGACAGAGGGCTCCAGATATGTTCTCATAAGTGCCAAATAGAGTGATGATTAACTCCTCTCTGCCAGCTGGGTACACTTTTAATAATGCAGTAAGTTAGTAGCAAGTAGTTAACCTTCACTCCTGCAAGGGCACACAGTTCGCTCAAGTTTTGCTTACTGTCTACCAGGACCCCTTTGTCTTTTCCTGCCAAACTTCTCTCTTACCAGGTAGTCCCCAGCCTGTACTGCCACATGGGGTTGAATAACCCCATGTGTAGAACTTCATATTTGTCACCTTTGAGATTAATTTAATTTCTTCAGCTTGTTGAGATCTACCTAAATGGCAGACCAACCCTCATGCATATCAGCATTCCCTCCAGTTTGTTGACACAAGTTTTCTGAATATATATTTTGTCCCACAATCCAAATCATTAATGAACATGTTATACTGTATAAACCCCATTACTAGCCCTTGAGGAACACCACTGGTAGCCATCTGTTTAATGAAGACTTCATCCACCTCGTCTTCTATCTCAGGATCCACCAGAGACATCCACTACTATGCTTCTCTCATTGGGCTTCCCTCTAATCCTGACTGTAAGTTCTTGCCCAATTTATCACTCATTTCATAGCAAAGCTCTGGGCAAATGAGCTCACAGCTACCCCCAAATCTTCTCTCCCCTTAAAGACCTTGTATCCATCCAAGCACTCCAACCATGCCAGCTGTCCTACCATATTATAAAGCTCCCACCATATTGTCATGTTCCCATCCCGTTATACTTTCCCAATATTTTTATGCCTCTATGTGCATAAACTTAATTTCTGCTACAAGGTTTTTTTCCTATTGCGTGTGAGTTTGTGTGCAGTCACTACACCTGGGCCCCTACTTGTGCCACTTATGCAGAGCAAGGGTGAGAGCCTTGTCCACCAGGTTGTCCTCTAGGCAGTTCCTCCTTGCTTCTCTGAAGCTTTGGTCTCCACGTTCCAGCAACTGGGTTTAAAATCCTCAACACTGGATTGCCAAACCTGCTAACAAAGATGCTTTCTCTTTTTTCTTTTTTTTTTTTTTTTTAGTTGGATTCAGCCTGTGCCCAGTAGTCCTCATTTCTTAGAGAAAATCCTTTAATCATAAAAGTCAAAGCCCTGACCACAAGATCAGCCATGCAAGCACATGTTGACCTGCAGGATTCAGCCACTCCCACTGATCTTCTGCCACTGAATGAGGCAATATCTTTTTCTCTGTAAATTATATTGAAAACCAAATGTATTATAAAATTTGATTTCTGCTAAGGGAAAAAAAAGTAAAGTTTTGAACAATTGCCTTGTATAGATCAATGCTTCTTGAGTATTTTGTAATTCAAAGAGCATTTAAACTTTCTGATGATCTGTGAATCACCATGTGAACTATTCTTCCAGGCTGTGAGGGAAAAGTGATATCTTTCTTAGCATTTATAAGATATTGTGGTGCTACAAAACTGAAATTTCATGGTGATTATTTAAAGTCTTTTTAAACTGCAATATTGATACTAAACCCATAAATATTTGGACTTACATCTTTTGTGTAAATTTATAACTATAAAAAAAACCTTTGAATTTTGAGTGGACTTTCAGCTGGGCCTGAAATGCACATCTAGGAATTCTTGAGCTCCAGCTGACACCAATACTTTCCTCAAGGTCTTACTTGTTAAAACATAGAAATGTGGTTTTAGAGGTAGTTTTGCAGTTGCCTTGGTTTTGTGCAGATGAAACATTTATGGTAAAAAATTGTCATATAGATATTCTGTTGTCATAGTGGCAACTAGAGTTATCACATGTTTCATTATTATTGACTAGACTTGAAAAACTGTCTTCTTGTTTCATACAACCTCCTTGTATGAAAGGGGATTTAGAAATCCTTGTCATTCACTTGTCTTTAATTAGAACTCTTTTTACATGTCCTGACCTGGAGGCATCACCTTAGGAAAAATAATTACTTTCACTCTCATTATTCAGTATACTCCAAGAATAATAAACATTATTAATGCTGATAATTAATGCCATCAATGTATTCTCAGTCAATTTTGTTTTAAAAA
Source organism: Caprimulgus europaeus (assembly GCA_907165065.1). The sequence goes on along the minus strand of OU015525.1, from coordinate 60,338,899 downwards.
ATATACTTCTGTCAGGAAGTCATAGTTTTTTTGGTGGGTTTTCTTTAGATTAAGTCCAAAGATTCTGGTCTTTTTACATCTCCTATCCCCCTCTTTCCAGAAATGTCACATGGGAGTGCAAGGATAGTTTATTCACCCCTCCCAATTCCCCCTCCCCATTTTCATTGACTCCTCCTCCCACTCCCCAATTTAAATAAATAAAGACGTGGCTGTTTCAGCAGCTCATGTTATGCCATGACCTCAGCCATATCTGAATCTGGCACGGCACAGATGAAGGAGGCACTGGTGCTGCTGTATCAAACTGGTAAATCTGATGGGACTGCAGGGTTTGGGGTGAGTAGGTTAAAGATAGTAATCAAACAACCTGTCTTACTGGTTTTTAGCTGTCACCACACCTATCTTGCCAACAGAGGTGGCCTGTATTACCGTGACAGGTGTAGAAAACTGTATCACTCTAATGTGTAACAATTTAGTTGTATATTTCTTGACCTTACCTATGTTAAGCAAAGTAATTAAATTTTGGTCAGATTTTGTAGGGAAAAGAGAGCAGAAATGCTGCTTGAAACCAGCCATTTTAAGGGAGTTGGGATTCCTGGATCTTTCCAAGGATCGGTCACAAGATCCCCTATTTATCTCTTTCATAGAGACAGCCTCATAGCAAGAGGATTTTGAAGGCCTCATTGTGCTCTTACTCTGTGAGCAAGTTACTTTCTCATCATGTCTGACTTTGAGCAGTATAGATGACTTTTTGCCAAAACTTTCAACAGTAATATACATTTTACCAAGTGCAAGTCATTAATATTCAAAGTTATGTTATCAGCATTGCTAACTGGAAACAGTCTCTCTTGCTAAAGAAAAGTTATTAAAGAAAAAATAGAGCTGAAATTTAAAAAAAAAAAAAAGTAATCATAGAGCTTGCTTTAGGGCTTGCCACAAACTCCACAGATTTAGCAGTTCTTTCTTTCTGTTGAGCAGCTCTTGTCTCTTTGTTGCCTGTTGTTGGGTGTATCTGCCCGGAGAGAAGGTCTTCAATACATTGTGCTCAGCCCCTCCTGTGGGACAGAGGTATTTCTGTGCTGTAAGGCTGACTGAAGCAGGGCTTCTGGAATTAACCAAGACCATAGCAATAGTCTATCAATCAAGCCTTTCAAATCTTGAAACAAAAGCAGAACAAACAATGCAAAGTAAATCTCATATTTATTAATTTGGAGTGTTGCATATTAAACTAGTCATCTACTCCAAATAAAAAAAATAAAATAAAAAGAACTGAAAAGCAGCAGCAACAACAAAAACCCCTCAGTGAAGATCTGTGCTCTCTGTGCAGAAATGAGCATATAAAATACACTAGTCAATAATAGGGAAATGGCTGCAATAACACTAAATTAAATTATGAGATTTCACCTATAATATGGATTTTAGGACTGATTGTCCTGTTTCAAGAAAATCATTGCCATACCAGAGATAAGTAATAGAAGTTAGCTGGAAATTGACAAAACAGTAATATGAAAATTGAGACAAATAATTAGAGTCACTTAGCAAAGGAAATAGGTACACAAGAAGGAAAATTATTTAAAAATATCTGAAGCAGTGAAAGGCAGAGAGATTATTTGCTCTCACTTGTAATGACATAAGAGCAATGGGACTGTATGATAGGCCTGAAAAGCAAAAAAATAGGAAATTATTAAAACATACTATTCAAAAAAAATGCCCATTGTAAGAGAAAGTGTGGAAAACAAAGAAACTGTAAACTAGAAATTTAAAAAAATAGTGAGAACAAGTACTGTCTCCAGAGTTAATGATAATGCAGGTAGCATTAACTGGCAAGGACTGATACATTTTCTTACTTAAATCTCCTGTCTCCTGTTAATTTTCCAGCTTAAATCTCCTACTTAACACTGAGATTAGACTAATGGCAGGTTATCTCATGCTGCCTACTACAGGCTTTTTAGTCTTCATCTGAAGCATCTTTTGGTAAGCCCCATTGGAGCAGGAAGTTAGATACGAATTTGAAATGTGAAGAAATTTTTCTGGTCTTGAAATCCCGCCTTTTATCTTTCCACTCTCAGCTAAACTATTCAAAACTATCTGAGGATCTGTGTCTCAGAAGCATAAAGTTAAAGGAACAAAAGACAGAACAGCCCATACACAAACTTTCCAAATATGATTGATTCTTTTATAAGTCAACTAAAATTCTTCTTATGAGTTTGCTTTTCATTGCAGAAAAAAAAGATAGAATTTGAAGATTCTATAAAGCCCTCTGAAGAGCGTCACAGGTCTGTGCAATAATCTATAACTGCATTTTCATTGTAGATATCTTTTATTTTATAGTAGCATTTTATATTCCCTTGAGTCATGAATCAAGCACCATAGGCAAGTTTCATCTGCTGAAGATGAAAAGAAACAGACAACACTCCCCTGGAGTCCATAGTTGATATTCTGCTTCAGACATAGAAATTGAGTAGTAATCTTTCCAGAATGAAGACGACTTATTTAGCACTATTATGCACAATTATTCTCTCTTTTAAAGCAAAACTGGCAGAACAAAGTCTTTGTCAGTTCTTGTGAGATGCAATTTTATACATGTATGTGTGTGTGTTGAATAAGTTTTTATCTGCAAGGACAACATTTAGAGTGAAATATTTGTATTTTCTTAAGTAAAGTTGAATTTACTTCTCCTTCCTCTTTATTTCATTAGATGCAGTTTAGATGAACACATTCAAAATAAGAGGTTTCACAAATCATTATAAGATGTAGCCTGAGTCAGATTTATTATAATTTCTAACACTTAGTTAAAGAAATTAATACTTCTGCTAACAGCTCCGTGAATAGGTCTATGAGCCCACAAGCATGGTTATTGGAGCTACCCTGGGACTTTCAGTCATCAAGCCAGCTGGAAAAGGGGCTATCATACAGAAAATATCCTGAGACTCTGGGAAAAGATATATAGAGTGCACTGTGCCTTTGCGTTCCCCTAGCAGCTGCTTACAGAGTGGTGACACAATCTCAAAGGAGTCTGCTTGCCATTTCACTTGTAGGGTGACTGCAACTATCACAGCTGCTTCAGTGAGATAAATACAGAGGAAGGGGAGGGAACAGAATAAGTTAACCCTTCAGTGGTATAGCTGGAAAAACTTGTAGAAATACACATAGAAAATGGAGAATCAGAAAAACAGAGGCTTCTGGATTGATTAGTAGCTGCAGGAAAACAATCTCTCTAGAAATATACATACTAAGTGATGGTGTTGTGTGACACATGGTACATTTCCAATGTTTATTTACTCAGAGATACCTTTTTTTCTAGATGTTTTCTTACCTATGGATTGCAAGCCATGTTTTAGTGTGGAAAGAAATCAGCATAACCTAAAGAATTAATCTCTGTAAATTCAAATCAATCAGGAAAAAAAATCAGACCAACAACCAACCAGCAAACTTAAAAGATACTTTTCAATTTATATATATTTTTTTAATTTAAATTATCATTGTCTATCCTACAGAAATGCTGTGCATTTTGAAACGTCAGTGCCTCAATGAAGTGCCCAATTAGTAGATTTATTCCTATAATAAACAAGCTTTCAAAGTTTGTCATTGCCTACTATGGAGATATGATTGAAGTAAAAAAAAAAAAAAAAAAAAAAAAAGAAAAGAAAAAGAAAAAGAAGAAAGAAAAGTTGTATAATGAATTCCATGTACTTTGAGGAGCTCTCTGTTTGATATATAATAATGACCTCAGTACAATGAAGAGCTTGAACTACTGTAATGTTTTGTTCGCCAACCAGGATTATGTCATTTAAACCAATTCAACATTTTGAGAAAAATCTCTCACTTAATCTCAGTTTTGAGAGGAAATAATCATACTCCTCAGGGGGAAAAAAAAAACCCAAAAAACTTATTTCTTAAATGTTGTATTTAAAATATATCATATTGGTGCTTCTGAAAAACAGTAATGATTTGAAGAGTTTGCTTCATAGCATTGCTGTTCATCCCCCATAGAAGTAAACTTCAATAAATGCTCTCCACAAAACTTTTCTCAGTGTTGTATGCTGTGCTCACCTTAACAATTTTCTTTTCCATTAGAGAACAGGTGTTTTCTCTGTCTCTTGAAGAGCCTCAAGACTCAAAATACCTGTCAGGGAGTAACACCTAAGCAGAAATCCCAAATCAAGAGAATTCCCTCAGCATACAAGTTTAGATAAAGGATTGCAGAGATCATTTCTGAAGTAAATAGTGTTCTGAAACATGCCTTTGCTTCTAGATTTTACCTATGTGTGTTGCACTTTGCATTTGACTCTTTCTAATGGACCTTTTCCTCTCCCTGCCCTAATAGTTGGCATGCACTATTTGTAATCCAGAATCAATTGTTAAATAGTTGTTTCCTGATAGTCAGGTAAGGCAGTAGAGAATTCAACGACAGATTTACACAAATCTCTGTGAAAGACTCTAAAGTAGTAATTACTCTATAATTGCTGATCAGTCAATTTTAATAAAGAGATCTTACTGAAGTTTCATGTCACCATTGTCCTGATTCCTTGGAAATTAAAAATAAAACTAAAATAAAAGGAAATTTCTATGTACTTTGTTTTTTTAAAAAATATATTTTTACCACCTAATAATTTAAGAGAAATAGAACAGGCTGATCATAGTAAATACATTTAATTAATAATTGCTAGTACTGTCAAATGGGTAGCGAACACTTTTGCCAGATGGTGCAAACCTCTTTTTCTCAAAAAAATAACCCTAAAGAAAAAAAAAAAAAAAAAGGTCACTTTGTTACCAGTCTCCCTTGTACAGATACCAGAGTACAAGCAGAGGAAGTTACTGGTGCTTTTCTTGACAACATAGAAGAGGCATTTTAAGGTCACAGAGTAGCAAAAAACAACTGGTAGACACAATCACAGTTGTACATCAGGCTAGAGAAGTTTTCTTTCTCCATCACAGAGAATCCCAGTGAATAGCCCTTCATTCAGGACAGTTAGGCTTTTCAAGTGTCACAACTACCTTTGTGATCAGTGAATAAGGAGCTGAACCAGCCAGGAGTACAACTACAAGCCCAAGTAGCTATAGTTAACAAACAGTTAATTTCTGGAGCTAAAAGACTCTAATCTACAGATTTCCATGTTAAAATAAATTACTGAATTCAAAGGCTGCTTCTTGTCTAAGTTATTCCAAGTTAGTCAGTGAAAAAAAATATTAGCAGTAGCAAAGAAACTGCATTTAGATTTTAATCACAGAATGTATGCAACATGTACGTTGCAATTTAAAAGCTCATAAGACTCTGCCACACTTCAAACCAAGTATTTCCAAAATAGTTCTATCAGGCTATCTGGGCTGTATTCTTGACTGATGTAAATTGCCATCCCTTCACCGAAGCCAACAGGTTTATACTGAGTTAAATCTGTTGGGAATTTGGCCCTATGCCAGATTAATACAAATCACTTTAAGGATTAATTTCACTTTACAGGTGTCAAATATAATTTTGGTTCAAGAAGTTGGTCATGAGTCTGACAGGTTTTGACAATAAGTTGATTACAGGCAACAAATGATGAAACAGAAGCATGAACATCTGATTTCTGCAAACTCTAGAGGCTGTGTGCTTGTAAATTAAGCACAGTGAGAAATCATTCAGCCAAAATGCATGAGAGTATATAAATTATGAATCTAACAACAAAATAATGTCTATACAGTTAAGTTATCAAAAGAAATGAGTTTTAACTAAGGCACACTTTCTGGATTATTGTCTTTTAACCTGCAATAGACCGAAAAGCCATTTGATGTTCTCTGTACTGGTCCCCTGAAACATCTGTAGTTAGTTTGCTGGGAAACTTGACAATGAAGGTGTTTTTTGTTGGTGCAGAAGTTTTGGTTTCACAGAACTAAACAATGGCTAATTACCAGCTTCTGTGAAATGAGAACAAAAAGAGAGTGTTCCATGTTGTATTCCCTACTGCTATCTGAGGTTGAAACGATAGATACCCAACCCACCAGCTTGCATCATGGAAGAAAATGGCCTTAGAAATATTTTTTTATATTCGATGCATGTTTTATGTGTTTGCATATGTGTATGTGCACATGCATTTGTATATATGTGTTATTTACAGAGCTCCTGTGGTTTTATGGCACTGCCTATCCAGAGCAGTTCAAAGTTAATGCAAAACCACAGAACCACCTAGTTGGGCTACCTTTCCACAGAGTTTGTTAAAAAGGAATTCTATGTCACAGTAATACAGTCTAAAACTGTATTTACCCCAGCCAAAAAAAAAAAAAAAGGAATTTTGTCAATGCTACTTAAGGACAAATTAGCAAAGACAAACCTATGTATGACCTAAGATACTTGATTTATTTGACCACAAAGCCAAGTCTCAGGGCCATGAGGGCACCAACAAGCCTTCATTACCCTAACCAGCCCCACTCGGGGCTTTCTAACAAGTGCTCCCTGCTCACTGTCCCAGGAGATTAAAGAGAGCCTGAGCTGTGTTGTAGGTATCCCTGTCTCCATCAACCTTGACTTGCTGCCCAAACACTCCAGACTGACCCTGGACCTGACCCTACTTCACCTTGTGTCATGGTCCCCAGCCCTGACACTGTCCCCACCCTGGCTCTGCTCAGGTTCTGTGAGGCTGCCCCCATTTGGTGAGGCAGCACCTTACCCTGTTGGTTACCACAGCCTGGCTTCCCTTGCAGAGCAGCCCCCAGCTTCTTGCTCCCTGTCAGCAAGGCAAATGAGACAGTTGGAGGATGAGAGGAAAAGAGAAAAAAATAACAAAAGCAAAGTTTCATGAGTATTTTTTAGTAGATCTTTTGGGACAATGTAATAGTTTTGCTGGGCTAGTCCTTGGCCAGCAGCCAATACAGCCATTCACCCACTTGCCCCGCACCCTCAGGGAATAGGGGAGAGCATTGGGAGAAGGATAAGGAGGCTTTTAGATTGAGATAAGAACAGTTTAATTAATTAATCAATCAATCAATCAATCAATTAATTAATTAATTAAACGAAAAACAAAACTTAAAAAAACTAATATTAAAATAGTAGTGATGATAACAGTAACAAAATATGCAAATGAGTGATACACAGTGCAACTGCTCACCACCCACTGACCAAGCCCAGACTGTTCCCAGATAACGATCCCAGAGGAGCAACAATCCCGAACCTAAACTGCAATCTCAGAAGAGCGAGAGCCTGAGTGAAAGCCAGAGAGAATCTCCCCCACTTTCTGGTCAGCCCCAGATAATACACTAAACATGACGTGATATGATATGGAATATTTCATTGGCACATCCATATGCCAGTTTGGGTTTTGCTATTCACTGCACTTCTCCCTCCCAGTCCTGATGCAGCTGTGAACCAGCCAAACATGGTGGCCTTGAGCTCCAGCAGCAACTAATAACACCAGGACCGTTATCAACATTCCTCTCATAACAAGTCTTACGCTGAAACCAAAACACAGCTATTCTAACTACTAAGAAGAAAAGTAACTCTATCCTAGAAAAACCAGGAGAGACAGTTCATTGAATATTCACACAATATGGACAGGACCTGAGGTCTGGATTAAGATCTGAGGTCTAAAGAGGATGCTCTGCAATCTAGACACTGCATTTCTCATAACACCAGGTTAGGAAGCCCAGAAAAATACAATTGTTTTGGGAAACACTTATTCCTGATGAGCTGCTTCTCCTGTAAGGTCAGAGCAGACATATTCCCCTTCAATGTATGTAAAAGACCAGTGTTCAGGGCAGGCAATATTCTGTTGTCTCTCTGATCAGAAATTGTAACTGTATAGTTAATCTGTGCAACAACAACAAAAAAATGTTTCATGAAAAAAAATTGGTTTATGCTATTGAAAAAAAATATTTTTGTCAGTTTTCCAAATCACAGGTGTGTGGAATGGTATCCTTACAGATGTCCAGAAGCTGATAAAGTGGCATAGAATCACAGAATCATAGAATGATTAGGTTGGAAGGGATCTTAAACATCATCTAGTTCCAACCCCCCTGCTGTGAGCAGGGGCATCTTCCACTAGACCAGGTTGCTCAAAGCCTCATCCAGCCTGGCCTTGAACACTTCTTGGGAGGGGGCATCCACAGCTTCCTTGGGCAACCTGTTGCAGTGTCTGACCACCCTCACAGTGAAGAAGTTCTTCCCAATATCTAAACCTACCCTCTTTCAGTTTAAAGTCATTACTCCTTGCTCTATCACTTCCTGCCTTTGTAAAAAGTCCCTCCCCAGCTTTCTTGTAGGCCCCTTCATGTGTTGGAAAGCCGCTATAAGATCTCCCCTAAGCCTTCTCTTTTCCAAGCTGAACAGCCCCAACTCTCTCAGCTTGTCCTTGTAGGAGAGGTGCTCCAGACCTCAGATCATCTTTGTGGCCCTCCTCTGGACTTGTTCTAACAGGTCCATGTCTTTCTTGTGCTAGGAGCTCTGGAACTGGACACAGTACTTCAGGTGTGGCCTTATGAGTGTGGAGTAGAGTGGAAAAATGACCTCCCTTGACCTGCTGGCCACACTTCTCATGATGCAGCCCAGGATACGGTTGGCCTTCTGGGCTGCAGGCGCAAGTTGTCAGCTCATGTTGAGCTCCTCATCCACCACCACTCCCAAGTCCTTCTCTTCAGAGCTGGTCTTAATCCACTCATAGCCCAGCCTGTGTTTGTGCTTAGGATTGCCCCAGATGCAGGACCTTGCATTTGTCCTTGTTGATCTTCATTAGGCCTGTTAAGGTCCCTCTGGATGGTGTCCCATGTCAAGCACCCCACAGCTTGATGTCGTTGGCAAACTTGCTGAGGGTGCACTCAATCTCACTGTCCACGTCAGCGACAAAAATACTGAACAACACTGGCCCCAGTACTGACCCCTGATGGACTCCACTCATCACTGGTCTCCACTCTTACATCAAGTTATTGACACAGCTTTTTGAGTGCGACCATCCAGTCAGTTCCTTATCCACTGAGTGGTCCATCCATCAAACCCACACGTCTCCAATTTAGATAACCACATCATATCTACCTAATCAGAATTGTAGCTAGAAAGGATGTTTCCTCCTGTGATTCAGTTGTTATCACTTATATCCCAAGGCATAAAGTTATCTCCCTCAGCTCTTATCATTTTATGCTAACTGCAGATGATTCACATTTATGACAATGTCATGCTTACCTATGAAATTTGTCAGATTTTTAAAGGTAAACAAAAATCTATCTTTTGTTGTTGTTGTTCATCTTTTTTCTTTTGCACTTTGCAAGCTGAAGTAGAGGTGTATTTTTATTCTTTCTTGACTCGAGCAGAAAGTCTCTCATCGAATTAGCCTTCACATTTCTGTGGAATTTACTTTCTTGTTTTCATTCTACATTTTTGAAAAGGATAGACTACAACAGAATATGGTGGGTTTATTTTAGAACTGTGGCTTTAAAACTGGATTTCTTCATTTATGCTTCCACCATTGACAATGATTTTGGAGTGTAAAGGGTCTTTTATAGAGGATGCATAGCAAGTATTTTCACTCTCACGTCCTTTTACATTGCTAAAGCACAGTATCCCAATGTATGTGACAATCAATCTCTGTGAATCAAATTAGCCATGGTATGAATAAAAGACAATTATATATCATGTATTTATATGCCAAAAACATGGACATCAGAACCTTTCAGCTTCAAAAATATTGTTCATGCACAAAGCTAGCACATGGCAGTAGGCATCTCCTTCTTTCCATGAAGTGGTCACTGGAGGAGGATAATTGTGACAATGAACAGTACTAAAAGCTATCCAATGATCTATATTTTTCTCTAAGGAAATATTTCTCATCCTATAATAATTTTGAATTTTAAATTTATGTGTTCATGTACACACTAGAATAATCTATAGAAATCTAGATGAGAAATGAAGGCAGGAGAACAGTCTAATGTTTTATGAAGTTAAAATCACAAACAAAAAAAAAGGCATCTCAAAAGCCTATCACTAAATATTATTAGGTTATTTGTAAACATTCAGCATGTGATAGACTAACTTCATATTAAAAAAAAAAAAAGTTTAAGAGCTTAGATGGAATCTTAGGAAAAATAGTGTCCTCTGAAATTCAGCCACAGCATCTCATAAAATGAGAAACAGCAAACACTACAAAATATAGATAGCTGTAGATGTTATAGATGAAGCTGTATTCTCTAAGTTACAGTGGCTACATAAGTTATGAATGTCAGAGCTACAAATGAATAAAGCAGGTATTGTAACTATAAAAACTATACTACCATTACAAGACACTAATTTTATTTATTCATTATATATGAGATACAGTCTTAAGGATAGTTTTTACTGTCTAATAATATTAAACAACATAAAAAAAGAAATATTTGTGAGTAGAAATGTGTCATGAATGTTCATTAACTCCTAAGTATATTTCTAGAATGATGCACCTAGGATATATTAAGTAAATATTTTCCTGCATCTGCTTAATCTGAAGCACTAAGAATAGGTAGGCAAAGTGTGTTGAGGTATTACATCTGTTGCATAACCCATTCCTCAAATCATTAGATACACTCAAGAAAGAAAATAGGATACAATTTATGGGAAAAAACCCCTAACTTTGTAAAAAGTAAAATATTTATCGTACAACTTGTTAAGTTTTTATTGAAGAAAAAAGATATCACTCAAATTCTGTCCCAGGCTTTAAAAAAGCTTTTATTCCTATGTCATGTGCTCATCTATGTGAATTGTGTGATGGAAGAGTAGAAGAGCAATATCTGAGCTAGTTCAGGAGTGGCCCAGCAATGATAAAGGGAAGTGCCACGTAGTCTTTATTGACATAGTGTTGACATAACTTATGCCAGTTAACTTATTTGCAGAATTCCACCTGGCATTTAATGCTGAGATGGCTGACATGCAAGTAGTGTATCTAGCTCTTGAACCTTCTTTCTCTTCTGTAGGATGCTTCCTGTGGGTGGGGAAAAAGTTATTGATTCTGACAAATAGCCAATTTCTACTGCTATTACTAGGATACAAACATCTAGGAGCGTTGCATTCAGTTGTGAAGTTTAACTGGCCGCTAAGTTCAAGCATTAAATTTAATGTTTTAGTCTATATTTTTCAGTGTTTTGCTGGAACAAGGAATACTTCTTGTAGTAAGGCCTCCTACTTTTAAAAAAATTTCTTGTTGCTCATCTTACCTCAAATATCCACTATTGCTAGCATCTTTTGGTCTCTTCTGGGTTTTGTACAGGGTTTAATATTTTCTATTTGCCAATTTGTTATTTGTATGACAGCAGAAATAAATGAAATAATGCAATCTATAAAGAACTTACAACATGAGTACCTTTTGAGCTGAAGAAAAAAAAAAAAAAAAAAGCACTTGGGACTAGCTCTGTGCCTTAAGACTCCAAATTCAGTGCCCTGCTCGCTGAACTCATTGACCTTTTTTCATATTTCCTCATACTTGCAGGCATATGTTTGGCTGAATGTACAGCCATAGATCTTTAAATGCCTGATTATATTGTTCTTCAAAGGGAGGGTTCTCATTGTATAGGTAGGCATATTCACTGTTCTACATCAGACTGGAGGTGCTTGGCTTTATCAGATTATTCATCATTTTATAGTATTTGTATTTTATATGTTCACAGCAGTTCTTCTATTGTTTTCAGTTGCACCCTGAAGCTTTGTGGTAATTTTGCTAATCAGACTGCAGTTATCTAATTTTAAAATCTGCAAGCATTTTCTACTTTTTTCCTCTCAATTAATTTTCCTTTTCTTTTTCTCTCTCTCTTTTTTCTCTTTTTTTTTCTTTTTCCGAAACCGTAAGTGGCACGTAAAACCAGGTATAAAAAAACTATGAAAGAAATCCTTATACAATCTGTGACCACTGAGCAATACATCCCTAAAGAAGCCAGCTACTGCCTTTTTAGACTATACTATTGTCACAAACTCCAGGTTCAGTTTCTCACTTAAATTGGGATGTGGGGATTTCTGAGGATGAGAAAACATGGCATAATTTCTGTTCTGTTGAAGGCTCCTCCTTATTGACATGTTATTTGATATTTGTCAAGGAGTTCACAAACATCATCATCATAAAGTGGATTTTTTATTCTCTGCAACAGCTAAATCTTATTTTCTATACTTTCCACTATTATAGAACATTTCTTTAGCACTGAATTGCTCTCCAACATTTAATGTTATTTTTCAGTCTCTATAAGATCCCTTCTAGACAGGTGGGATGTCTCTCTTCTGGTAACAGCAAACAATCCCACAGTGCTAGTCAAAAGACTTTAGTGTAATCTGAGTGTCCTAGCTTTCAGTAGGATTATTTTACATGAACCTCTGCTCTTGAAGTTATAACAGAGAATAACTGACAGTTCTGACAGCTGAACCCACGAGGGTCTCTGCTTATTACTGTCTACCTCATCTGACTGACTCACCACTTGTCTGTAATAGCAACAGAAGAAAATGATTGTCATGTCTTAGAAGTCAATGAAACATTAGGTATGTAGGGAAAATGGTAATTCTTATAAAATAATAGTTTTATTTCTTTACTCTTGCACAGGTGTCATTAAAATTAATATTTCATAAGAATCATTTTAGGTGCAGTTTTGTGCTGGCATCCAATTAAATTTGAAACATATGTAAACAGATATCTACAGGCTACAATTTGTGAAACTGTATATTCTCAGATTTACCTGTAGGCACAAAAGTATGCCTGCAAAATTGAAAACTGAGTTGACATGATTTAAAATAATCTGTAGAAACTGAATCATTACACTTAATTTAAAAAGAAAACTCAAGGACATTAGTGTGTTCAGGTCAGGAAGTGAGGGCAGCAGAAGTGGAGAAAGAAAGGATAATCTCCTTTTCTAAATAGAGAGACAGCTGTCACAGGAAATTGCAAGTGTAATGTCAAGGATTTTTAATAAGTCTATTAAATCAGAAGAGGTAGCAATCACACATTTTAAAAGCCATGGATCTCATCTTTTCTATTTTCTACCCATAAAAAACCCTAGGTAGCTAAAGTGTGCAGAGTTTCCGGATTAGTTTTGAAGAAGTGATCAAGAAAATATGCAATCAAATGGACAGTTGAAACAAAGTATCCATAAATGGATATGCGCTCTCATTATTTCCTTTCATAATATACATTATTTTACTGAAGAAAAATATAGGAGATAATTCTGTTTCAGTTTACTATTTTACATGATTTTACACAGGGGAAGTATTAACAAAAATTAAGATCATGCAAATCTAGACATAAGGACTTACAAAGCAAGTGTAAAAGTAGTTCCAGGGAAGATAAAGCTTTACACTACTGAGAGAATAGGGTTGAAGGAATGTTTTTAAGGAATGAAATTATCAAGGATGGAGTTTTGATATATTTAATATATAAAAGTGAAGAATAGAACCTTGTTGAGTAAAAATATAGATAATTACTGGTAGGAAATAGAACTACATCAGAAGACGTGATTATTATGTACAAAGAACTGGATCACTTTATATTATGGATTGGAATGTAATTTACTATGCAAAGTAGGTTATAGTGTGAAGCTAGGTTATTACAGCCTAAAATAACTTTTCTCGACTGTTCTCATTTACAGACATTCTCAAGAGTAAATCAAAAAGGGAGATAAATTCCTGTATATTATTAGCCTTTCATATCAGATAAGATTATTTTATCAGATAAACTAATTGTAAAAAAGAAATTCTAAATGGCAATATTATATACTGTTCTGGCTATGTAGATTGAGTGGAGATTTATTTGTTCTGAAATAGGTGTAGCTTTGTATGGACTGAAGTAGAGTCCTTTGGAGAGCTTATTCTCTGAAATGGCTTAAGAGTATCTTAAAAAAATATATTTTTCTTTTGTGTTCTTTTTCTGTTGATAAGTTACGTAATTAATTATTTAGGAAAAGTGCTTCAAATATGTAGTGTATTCTCCTGTGTCTGTCTTAACAATTTCATATATGGATGAGTCTCAAGAGCAGCTTGCTTTCCAGATAATTAATGGAGAAAATTTTCAGGCTATCTTTCTCTTCCAAATATTTTTCAGTGAAGGAAAATACAGCAATTGATAAAAATTTTAAATTTACTTATTTTTTAGTTATTAAGAGTGACTGAGTAATATACAACCTGAAGCTGAATAAAACTTAAAATTTAGAATTTTCTGACGAACAAAGAAAACCAGAGTAAGCCAAGAGTTAGTATTACCCTTAAAAAAATACAGTATTAAAATGCCATCCCATCCAATAGGCTCATTATCTAATTACACTTCTCAGGGTTGTATCTTATAGTAGCATTAACAGACATGCTAGCTGGTTCTTCAAGTTCCATCCCATAGTGTAGTAAGTGGCCCAATAATTTATTCCAGGCTTAGTTTTAAATTGTTATACTGTGTAGTTCCCACTGTTTCTGCTGAAGTCTGTTCCAGAAATCTCACCATTCAAGTGGATGAAAATTTTTAACCTGAAGACCAGCCTAAATTATTAATAACCAGCTTGTGCTCATTTGTTCTTATGCCATCATTGTCTTTTAGCTTAAAATACTCTCTGTTTACTTTTCCTGATGTGTCAATGTGGGGTTTTTTATGGGGTTTTTTTTTGGTTGGTTTTGTTCTTGGTTTTGGTCTACAAGGCAGGTTTCTCTGATCTCTTCTTGTAAAACAGGCTATGTTTTCTAATCTTTTGGCAGATGTAAGACAAGATATTTCTTAGTTCTTCGAATGAGTAAAACATTGACTTGCCTAATCAGATAGAAATAATTTCAGTAACAGATGTTTTATAAAAAGGAGCCATATCATTACGTCATTGAACCTAGAGAAATGTTAACTAGTAAATATTTATTTATATGCCTGGTCATACAGTAAATATAATGCTTTTACTTATGATCTGAAAAAAAACCAAAAACCAAACAGTTATCATACTAGCCCTTTATTTTAATGTATAAACTAGAAAACCAAGCTTCCTTTCCCACACTGACACTATCTAAGGATATGTGAAGATAGATAGTGTCTACAGTAGATCTAGTGTGTTTTTGCTTTTAGGTAATATTGAGTGATCAGTTAATGGGGTTAGTGTGTATGAAATGGTATTGCTAAGTTAAAATAATGAAAGAAAAATATTACTGAGCATTCTATATTGTGAGTACAAGGAAATAATAAAGAAGGTTGCTTATAACACTAACTACTGTGTTATAATCTAATTTATTATTTCATTAGTATCTTTGCCAGGAAGAAAGGTTTATCTAATAAGTAATATCACATTGTCTGTGACTTCTTGTTATTGGCATTAGCATACAGCACACATCTGCAAAAATAAAAACCATATAACTAGAGTATGCAAACTGTATCTGCAGCCAATTGTCTCTACATTTTGGTACTTTACGTACAGAATTACAAATGAAACCTTAGGCAAAAAATGATGCCTCCACTTTCATTTAACAAGATTCCTTCAGTCCCCATGAGATTCATAAGAAATTAAATGCTATCTGAAAAGCTAGGATTTGTAATAATGGCCAAGATATTATGAGGATTAGAGGAATTTGAATGAACAATCCCTTAGCTCATAAAAGAAAATGATAAAAGATAAAAGGTAGCATTAACTGTTCAGGGTCTTGGCTATGTACTTTACTGCAGCTGCACCAAATTAAAAGTCACTCACTTGATCACTTAACTAAATACAAAAAAACCCCAGCAACATGAAACCAAAAACCTTAAGGTCTCACAAGCAGGATGTTAATGAAAATAAAGCTATTAATTTTGCATTTAAATTTTTGTCATGACACTGGCCTGGGTAGAGATTGTTGTGTAACAATTTCCCTTCTGTGTATTTTCAGACCATTTAGGATTATTATTTTTCTAATGAAAGCTTATGTAAAGTCTCATATTTGGGAGAATATATTGGTCAGGAAGCTGAGTGTCACAAAGAATGTGTTAAATATTTTGAAAAGTATAATTAAGGTATGCTGTCGAGTTTTGTATCAACTATTACTTCATCCCACTTCATCAAAATTAATATTAATGGCACTTCAAATTAGGTGAAGCGTGGAATAGTAACTGAAATGATGTACTCTGAAAACAGAAATGATAATATATTATAGTATACTGTACTTAACTTACATTTCCTTTAACTAGAACAGACCCAGTGACCATTTGTCTCCTTGCCTCAGAGTGATTCAGAGGTCAGCAAAACCCAGGACTTTGTGACTTTCGCATAAAATGGAGCTGAAAGAAGTAACCTAAAGATGAAAAATTTCTTCACAGAGGTCAGTGGAAAAGCTCCAATCCAGAACTTCAGTTTGGGCCCTGGCAGGCTGTTACAGAAATATTTATAATTTGGTTGTACATAAATTTTTATCAGACACTTCAAAAAATCTGTTTCCCATGGTATGTCTGTAAAGATACCAGCAGAGTGAAGTGCATGGGAGTTTTTCTTTTATGAAGTCTGGTGTGAATTTACAGAAATGTTTAAAGTCATAGGAAATGCTTCATATTATACTAGTGTATTTGTAAAATGCTTATACTAGCTTGGATATTTATTCCCAGACATAAACACTGAAAAAAAAAAATAATCTATAAGTAAACTTTTCTGTTGGCTTAGAAACCACTACCTGTTTCAGGGGCTCTGAATTGTCAAATATCATGCAGCTGAAAAGGCCGTGTATCCCCAAAGAGAATCTAAAGTCTGGTTAAGCAATAAGACAGAAAAATTCTTAACAACCACCACAACAAAGCGAAACCTTATATGAAGGAAAGAAACCATTCTCTTTTGTTTGGACAAGACTTCTTCAAAAACTTAGATGCACATATTATTAATAACAATTATTTGTTGACCTGTGTCTACTGATGGAAAGAAAAATCAAAATACCAGACACATAATCTGATATAATAAGTGTCTTGGATGGATGGATTGATAGATAGATAGAGGATGGACAAATAGGTGCAGCTGAGAGAGAAAGATTTGCATTACTTGCACCTTCTACATGCAATGGTTACGGATTTAATTTCTCTGTGATACACTGCTGTCATTACTTGTGACTTCAAGCAAATATTAAATGTTTACATATAGGTTTGTTTGAGCATCATTCAATAGAGCCTTGTTTCCATGGATTACTGGTCAAGGACAACATTCAAGTTTAGAGTCCAATATCCCAAAAAACAGTAATCAACAAAAGAACAAACTGGCAACTTTTGGTCTCCTGGGTCTCCTTTCTGCAAAGTTTGATGGGCTTTTCTACTTCATTAACTAAAACTGCCTGAGCAAAGCCTACTGCCCTGTAGTCTTTGCTGCTTTTCTCTTTA
This sequence comes from Caprimulgus europaeus, assembly GCA_907165065.1. The sequence goes on along the minus strand of OU015525.1, from coordinate 60,321,650 downwards.
ATGACAAGAAAGGACTGGTGAGCCAAAGAAGAACCCTGGAACAGTGTCATAATGTTAGTACTGTCTGGCAAACCAAGCAAAAGTTATATGGGGATCACTATTTCTTTCAGCATCAGTACACTAACTGTTGAAACGACAGCTAATACACAGGTATAACTTTGCCATGAATTAACCCCTGTAGGCAGCTCAGCCCCACACGGCTGCTCACTCACTCCCCCTGCTGCAGGATGGGGAAGAGAACTGGAAGTACAAAAGTCAGAAAACTCGTGGTTTGAGGTAAAGACAGTTTAATACATAAAGGAAAAGCTGCATGCACAAGCAAACCAAAATAAGGAATTAATTGTCAGGTAAATGTTTAACCATTTCAAGGACAGTAGGCCTTCATCATGCCTAACAGATACTTGGGAAGACAAATACCATAACTCCGACTGTCTCCCCTTCCTCCTTCTTCCCCACAGGTTTTATTGCTGAGGATGATGTCATATGGTATGGGATATCCCTTTGGCCAGTTGAGGTCAGCTGTCCCACGTGTGTCCCCTCCCAACTTCTTGTCCACCCACAGCCTACTCGCTAGTGCGGCAGTGTGAGAAGCAGAATAGGTTTTGACTCTGTGCAAGAACTGCTCAGCAATAACTGACTGACAATTAATGAGGGGTGACCCCATTAATATTTATAAATCTATAAAGGGTGAGTGTCATGAGGATGGAGCCAGACTCTTCTCAGTGACAACCAATGGTAGGACAAGGGGCAATGGGTGTAAGCTGGAATGCAGTAGGTTCCGCTTAAATTTGGGAAGGAACTTCTTTACTGTGAGAGTAACAGAGCATGGGAACAGGCTGCCCAGGGAGGTTGTGGAGTCTCCTTCTCTGGAGACATTCAAAACCTGCTTGAACGCCTTCCCGTGTGATCTCATTTAGGTGTTCCTGCTCCGGCAGGGGGATTGGACTAGATGATCTTTCAAGGTCCCTTCTAATCCCTGACATTCTGTGATTCTTTCATTCTGTGTAACTAAAACATCCCTGTGTTATAAACCCTGTGCTATCTTATTCATGTGAAAGATCAGTGTATTTAATGATGGGTAATACCTTTTATGTGAGGTCACAGGTGTTAATATAGAGCTCACAGATAAAAATTGGCACAAAAGGAAACAGAAAGCAGCCCCACTCCTAGAACAGCCCCATAAAACTGTCAATAGCCTGCATGATCTCAGAGCACAATAACTGTAAGACCAGTTCATTGATTTCATGGGTAAAATATTAAACCAGAACAGAAAAAACCCAACCTACTTCATTTAGTTCATTTTGTTCAAGACTGTTATGAGAAGAGTTTTAAGACTCTAACAAAAAAAAACAAAAACAAAAACAAAAAATAAAACTCAAAACTGAGGAGAAATATTTATGTTAAAGCTTAATCAGTTTCAGCTGAGTAGAACTATGTAGAAATAGGATTTAGAAAGTTTACATGGATTAAATAATTTTCCAAAATATGTTAATAGTATTCTACATATAGAGAAATATACTTGGAATGTATTGCTAGATAGATTTTTCATAGGCGTGTGCATCTTAAGTAATAGAAAGAGATCCAGACTTTTGTTGAAAAGGTCATTGTGATTTGTTTCTAAAATAAGAAAAAAGGCTTTCACTTTCCAGAAATGAGTAAATAAATAAATAAATAAATAAATCCCATGTTCTTAGACAAACCATCTTTGCCAGTTCAACCCTAATTTGGGAACAATTTTACTTCATTAAAGCTCCATTTTTCCTTAAAGCTTTTTTTTTTTTTTTTTTTTTTTTTTTTTCAATCCATGTCCTACATAATATAGGTTGGGCAGAAATGTTCATCTGTATTAATCTTTAACCCTGTTCTATATTACCTGCCTGGAGTCAGTCCAAAGGTTATTACAGCTGACTTCAATGTGCTTTTTGATCAGACCCTGAGTTGGGAAATATTCCTGAATCAAGGTCTCTAAGAAGAATATTGTTCAAGGTAAAGAACAAATTGTGAAGGTGAAAAATAAAAGGGCAACTGAGGAAAAAGGCTGTTAGAGTGGGAAAAAAAAAAATAAGTAAAGAGATATAAGAAGCTCAAACATGAGAGAAACTAGACTGGAGAGGGGAGATTTGCATCTAACAGCAAGATGAATTCTTTACTTATTTGGCTTATTTCATGTTTATACAACATAAGCATGGATTTACTGTTTCTCATGTGCAAGATTAAAAAAAAAACAATTAACAATTCATAGTTTTTTTCATATTACAAAACAAATTGGTTTACGTTAATGATATTCTGAGTATGAGGCAGAGAGTGGTGTTTGCAGAATTCCTCTTCTGTATATGCTCTACTGCTCAGGCTGAGAAAAATACCAATACATGATCTAAGCCATGAAGTATCTTTAAAAACAATTACAAGTCTGTGAGCCAGTAATATCTGAAATAGTAAGGTTATTCTAGGACTGATGCAAAACATATTAAAACCTATTCTACTGTACAGCACAGAATTCAACTTGAGCTCCAGTAGCATCAAATAGAATGAAATAAGAGAGGATGATTAATTGCAAAGGTACCTCTGCAGCTGTTACAGAATGCTATGTAGAAGAGGAGAGACTCTTTATTAACAACAGTGCAATTAAGATGCAAGGAAAGAAAAATAACACCTAAGCTACCATTAGTTTATCACAAGGCACAATGCATGCACATAAAGAAGCTACAAGTTGTGAATGAATCAGAAAGTTAAGTGAATGCAGCCTTGTTTCACAAAAAGGATTACTTTAAGTGAAACTTGTGCTTTTACACAAAAATCGCATTATAGTAGTCATGCTATTTTACTATGAGAACACACAGAACACTTAAATAGGAGTACAAAAAGCTAAGATGTTGTGAACAGTTTATCATTATTATGAAGAATAGAGAAGAAGAGTTGATTAGAGAACTTCTTTATTTGCAGTACAGCAAAAGGCTGTACTTAACTAGCTTTATTACCAACCACCTAAAATTTATACAGATGAGAAGGCAATATTTGAGTTATTTTAAAGACAGACCGTGAAGAAAAAAAATCTTTGTTATGATGATGTCTTATTATCTATGAAGTTGTCTCATTATCTATGAAGTTACCTGTTATTCCTAGCTATCAAGAACAACAACAACAAAAATACCAAGATTGTTCCTCACTATTAATTTCCAGCACTGAATGGCACAATCTTCAGAAGTAAATCAAAGCCTATAGGTTTTGAAATATTTATTTATTTGTTTGTTTGTTTATTTATTTTCATTTTCTCCTGCATCAACCAACCTCCATCAAATGAATTAGGATGGCAGTAGATTTTCTGTTGTCAATTTACTCTTAACTGTAGCAAATAAGCACTATATACCTGGAATGCCGTTTCCATCAAAATATATTACATTCTTTTGCTTTTACATTTACTTTATTTCCCATTTTCTTTTTATATAGGTCATATGCTTCAGGCTAGCCTGGATACTTCAGATTGATATATTTGGCTCTGATTCCAGAAAACATTTAATATTGACTCAAATCCCAAAGTTATTTAGGAAGGACTGAGGTACTTCTTTAAGGTTAAGTGTATACTTGTGTCCTTTCCATTAACAGGTATGAACTTAAGTGCATTCCTGAATCAAAGCCAAGGATGCTGAGAGTTTTGTTGTGGGTTTTTCTTGGCCTCACTCTGAAAGATTTCAGTGCAATAATTCTCAAAATGTAAAACATATGTGTGAGTGCACATGAAAGCAAATGCACACACATGCTGCTGACCTTGAAGACCATCAAATCAGGTTCTTGAATTAAACACCTTGAGATATCTTTTTATGTTTATAAATTGTTTTATTCAACAGATAATGCAATGACTGTTTACAATGTTCCAGATTTTTTTCCCAGAGTTTCTCCACAGAAGGGCAAGAGAGAAAACACTGATGCTGTTACTTTCACAGTGCAGAAAGCAGGATGTACTACTGCATTCACTGAATTTGGTCTCTGCTTCATGTAGCTAGGGCATTTCTGAATCAATATGCAAAACTGCTTTCATAAACAGATCTCATATAATGAGACAGCATGAGCACATATTTGGTATTCCAGCTAGGTGAGCTTTAGCAACTTGTAAAGAGAGGATTCTGCTGAATATTGTTGTCTTGCATATTTATCCAATTCTCTATTTTTATGATAAATGCATTCAGAAAATATCCTTTGCCACAATGCAAATACTTTTTTTTTTTTTTTCCTCTACAGTACTTACCAGCTCAATATTGCAAGTTTAGCCTTTAGACAGATTTATGGAAACTCTAGAATTTATTTTTTTTATGCCAGAAATGTGATTCAAGTGAGATATATTTTGTTGTATTTCTGGGGGTGAAAACTGGGAATAATTGGAATATGAGCATTACGTTATGTTAGAAAGAGTATCTTAAATAAGTTAATTGCAATTTTATTTGCGTGATCTCTGCATTTGACAGATTTCTTTGGAAAGTTTTTGTTTGTTTCTCTGTTTTTATTTGAGACTTTTTTTGGGGGGGTGTTTGTGGGGTGAAGGGTTTGGATTAGCTCAAAGAAAACTTCCACATCTTTGTTTTTACTCTGAAACCTGTTGGGTTTTTTTTTTTTTTTTGCGAGCATGTTTTTTGTCAGTATAACAATTCACCTGATTTGATGTAATAACTATTTATTTGTAAAATTGGAACCAGAAAGTTTAAATGTAACAGACATTCATCTGGAGCCAGCAAAAATGGCGAGCTGCGGAGGACACAGACAGTAGCACTCAATACCACAGGGAGCCTAGCACTTCAGCATTACATATAGTTACAATAATCAAAGCTAGTGGGAACAGAATACAGGCAGTACCCATTTTGTTTTGTATGAAGCTTTTTAGCAGGCTGAAACTGAAATAAGATCATTTTCATAGAATCACAGAATTGCCTGGTTGGGAAAGACCTTTGAGATCATCAAGTCCAACTGTACCTGTCCACTACTAAACCCTATCTTTGAGCATCCCATCTAGCTGTCTTTTAAATACTTCACTGATGGTGACTCAACCACATCCCTAGGCAGCCCATTCCAGTGCCTGATAACCCTTTCAGTGAAGAAATACTTCCTAACATCCAATCTGTACCTCCCTTAGCACAACTTAAGGCTACTGCCTCTTGTTCTATCACTAGGTGCCTAAGAGAAAAGACACAACCCGCCTCGGTACTGCCTCCTTTCAGGTAGTTGTAGACAGTGATGAGGTCACCACTCAGCCTCCTCTTCTCTAGACTAAACAACCCAAGTTCCCTCAGCTGTTCCTCATAAGACTTGTTCTCCAGCCTCTTCACAAGCTTTGTTGCCCTTTTCTGGACACACTTCAGTACCTCAATGTCCTAGTGAGGGTCCCAAAACAGTATTCAAGGTGTGGCCTTACCAAAGCTGAGTACAGGGGAAGAATGACTTCCCTGGTCCTGCTGGCCATGCTGTTTCCGATACAAGCCAGGCGGGCCACCTGGGCACACTGCTAGCTCATATTCAACCAGCTATCAACAAGACTCCCGGGTCCTTTTCCACCAGGCAGCTTTCCAGCCACTCTTCCCCAAGCCTGTAGTATTGTAGTTGTTGTGACCCAAGTCCAGGACCCGGCACTTGACTTGTTGAACCTTATACAGTTGATTTCAGCCCATTTATTCAACCTGTTCTGCATATTCTTAACATACCAGCCCAGTATTCATAGTCTTGATAAAATTAATACAAATTTTGTGTGTTACATACTGCCATATGAGATTAAATTATATAAGGTTAATATAGTCATGCCAGAAATTTAGGATTTTGAACAAAAGCAATATAATCTGACAAAAATATCTTACCTGCACAAGCTTACGTTGCACTACGAATCTCTGTCAACTGGCATGAGGAAAAAAAACCAGCAAAATCAAACAGAAGCAAACAGGAAGAAGAGGATATTCTGTGTCTTTCTGGAGACAAATGAGGAACGATTTGAAATTCCACCTTTACAGAGTATTTTTATAATGAAAGCAATCAGTTGGGTTGGTCCCCTGAATATAAACCTCATTTGTTTAATCTAAGTTCATGTAACAAATATAAAGCATAGGCAAACTCAAACAAAGACAGGTTAAGGGGGGGGGGAGGGTATTTTTTTTAGAATTAATACATAGATCATGTAAAGATTTTTGATTAAACTAGTATGCCTTATCCATTAAATAACAATTTAAGAGGAAAAAAAAAACTTATTTTGTTCCTAATGGAGAGCAAAAGGGATTCGTCTTGATGCTGTAGACAAAAGAATAAATATTTAGAACTTGTCATGACCTTTTATATAACTCTATTGTACTAGAGCCTACTGTTCAGCAAAAAAATATGCTTTTTAACTCCCAGCATAGATTTATTAGGTACTATGAGATGTACTCTGCCATTGCAAAGCTAAAAATAGCACATTCATAATGTCACATACTCAAGTGCTTCTGCAGTCTCAGAGGATCTTTCTTATTGCATCTTGGTGAGTGAAAGATTTATAAGCACAACAGAAATGGCCTTTAAAAATCACAGGTATTAATGACAGTTTTCTGATAATAGCTTTATTGCCTTCTATTAAGAACTTTATTACATCAGTCTAATACAATACGACTATATTACTGCTATAATACAATATGATGAATGAGTGCTACCTCTCCCATATTGCATTAACACCATATTAAGTTAATCGAATGCAGTCATAACTTAGTATGATGGATGAGATGCACACTATTGTCAGCAATTATGTATGAAAACAAAAAGTTCATAATTCCTATATTTTCTCACATTTGTGCTATTGAAGATGTTATATGTAGTTCTCCAAAAAAATTCTAACACCAGTTAGTTTTTGCAGTGCTTTGCATTTAACAAAGCATTGTACAAAAATAAGTGTCAAAGTCTTCATTTAGAACTAAGGTACTGAGACCTGATGGGATTTTCTTCATGTTGCTGGGCAGTCTAATTGCAGTGTTGAAAAAAGAACTTGCACTTCTGAACTCGCTGGCTACTGACCTATATATTGCTGTTATTGGCTGAAAGAGAAATCTCGCTGAAGTTACTGAGTTTAAAAATGTGAGATTTCTTTTTTCAGCATCATCCTCCTTCGTGATTTTTTTCACTTCATGAGCAAGTAGCATCATACAGAGTTACTTTAACTAAGTCAGGAAGACTAATTCATATCCAGAGAGATCAGCAATGTGCTTTTCCCAGTTTATAATGACATTATATCATACACTGTAATGTAATATTGTGCTTTATAGGCTTATTTTTTTCTCTGATATCTGAAAGTAATGAACATTTGTAAGGCTTGGCATTTGCATAAAGGACATGGAGGCCATTTGTGCAGCATGAAAGTGATAAAGGTGACAGTGATAAACTAAAACTAAGGGCTAAAATATTACTGGGGAACAATGTATATTCAAATGGATGGAAGGTTATCATTCACAGCTCTCAGTAACTGCAGTGAATGAGTTTCTGTGTATCACAGTGGTTAAAAAGGAATTTTAGGAACAATTCTGGACTTTGTGAAACTGTAGTAGAACAAGCAGCTAATACTAGTGTATGCTTAACTTTAAACATGCATATTCAATAGGAAATTTCATATACTTCAAGGTAGTATCTCATTCACAGTTTACCAAAATTAGGGCCACAGTGAAAAAAAAAGATAAATTATAGACAATTATTTACATTAAGGTGCAAGTTATTAATTGTCTAATATATGTACATTGTTGTTTGGGGTTTTTTTACATTTTTTTACGTTGCTTGAAAACCAGATTTCAAAATTACACATGCAGCATTTGTAGAATCCAGAAGTGAACATGCTTATATCCTTGAGAAAGTACATTTATATCATTCTGTAACAGTTATCTGACTAAGAAATCATCATATAAATCAGCTGATGCAAAGTAGCAGACACCAAATATTGAGAAACAGCCGTAGAAATAAACATTTACATGTGGAAAGGACAGCAAGAATTTCAAACACACTGATTTCATTCAGCCAAGAGTTTGACATTTGCTCAGTGTTCAACATCAAGATTAAAACCTTGTAAATTGTAAAGACCTGAGACTAAACTTAATTGTTTTGCTAAATCAATTTATATTTTCAATTATTTAATATTAAGCCCTTCATTATTCAAATTAGAGTCATTAAAAAAATAAAAATGATTGGCTGGTTGTGTATAATGAATAAATTCACAGAAGTTGTATATATTCTAAACAAGGAAAAATTTCCAAATGTACCAACTGAATGACTCATTGTAGAGTATGCTTGTCACTGTTATCTGAAGGAAGATTTGTCACATGAGAGTTTAATATTTCCATGAATGGAAAAAGGAACCTTTATAAAACATCTAGTATATTGATTTTACTGTTAGAGTTCAAGTCTAACTGTTAGATTTTTACACTTTTGACAATTACCTCAAACAGGACAGAGCAAGGTCTAGGTTTTTTGCAAACCAGCAACTGTAAAGCATTCAAAATGAGACCTCTTAGAAAAGATTTTTTTAAAAAAATTTACAAAATGTTACTTTGTTATCACTATACATCCCACCATTAAGTATTCACCCACTGATTTTGTGCAGCTGGTGTGTAACCTTATATGACTATGAGTTGATAATTATTACAAATGAGCTAGAAAGTGGTTTAACCATGACTGTTTATTTAGTGGGTAGCAAATACCAAAAGGTATAAATTATTTTTGTGAAAAGTAGACCCTTCCTGGGAGGCAGTATGAGTTGGATACGCAGCCCTGATCACAGCACTGCATTCTGTTTCAGGGTTACTTTTCTGAGAAGCACATTGAAAGGTAGGTTAAAAAACAAAACCACAGCAAAGAAATACCTACCAGAACAAAACACTCTGTGTAATGCACTGTTCTCCCTTTGGAGAAGGATTCAGAATAAGAATGCATTGAAAAATATGAAAAACATGAGCTATTTCAGTAAATGCACTACTGGCAGGCACTTAGAAATAAGATTTCAGAATATGTATAGTGAACAGGGTAGTAATGCAACAAAGGACATTATATTTCAGGCCATACCAGTTCATTGAAGCCTGTAGACCTCCATCTCCAACTGTACTTATTTTCATAAGAAATCTTGTGCTCTTTTTAATCTCAGATTGTCAATTTTCTGTCATAGAAGAGATAGGCAAGCAAGCAGTATGGGAAATAAATATTCTCAGAATTTATTATGATAGAACTTAAAGATTAAAACCAGTAGCACAGAAACTGCCAGAAACAACCCATGTCCAGGTCAGCTACTGATAATTTTACCCTTGGAGTAGCCTATCATAATTCTAGGCATTCTTTTATTTTGACAGTATGTAAAAAGAATAAATGTATTCTAGTTTGTTTTAAAATCTATAAGCAGGTTTTTTAAATCATTATTGTACACAGAAATTAAAAGAAAAAGTACAATAGAAGGTGAGAGAAGGAAGAACAATTTCAGCCACAAAGATGTAATCACTAGCTTTTTTTGAAAACACAGTAATATTGTTTCATATCTGTATCTCCTGATCTGTGTATAATTATTAACCTAATTCTATTTGGTGTAGAATCTCAGTGCATGCACTGAGAGTTAACACCTTGAATATCAGTAATTGATGTGAGACTACTTCTCTCACCTTGCACACTTTCAGGTTAGCAGGAATGATATTGCAGGGAGATATTAGCACTAGATGATAGCATAATTTATTGTTATTTTTTAAACCTAGTCCTAGTGTTAGTAGTTTTAATAGCCTTTCTGTTTTAAATCAGAAAATTATTCAAGTCACAACATGATTTAGATCCTTCTCAATGTTTCACCAATAATCTTATTTCCTGGTTTGAAATATTTTAACACAATTATCTGAGTAATGGCTTTAACTGATTGACCATGACATGTTACAGATAAGACTGAAGTTATTTTACTTTACAATGTAAAGTAAATGTCTTTTAGGTTTTGGTTTGTTTTTGGTTTTTTGTTTTTTTTTTTATGGTCTCAGACATTTACAAATCTTTGAAAGAGGCAATTCAACATTCCCTGAGAATCAGCCATCTGAGAATATTAAGGGCTTCAACAACAATCTATTTAAAAAAAAAAATAATTTGTTCTTCTCAATAAGAAGTTTCATAAAGATGCCAGTATTGGAGAATGCTGATGTGTCTAGAGAAAAACAAATTTTGAAAAAATGTGGTTTACATGTTCATTAACTACATTCATATTAGGGATGTACAGTAGTATATAAATCTTTCACAGCTCTGATACACAACCCAAATAATAACCGTGAAAAGAACCTATTACAAGTTCAGGATAAAATTCACTGGGGATTCAAGTGAGTATGGGTTTGAACTGCAACTTATTGACTTCCCTCTTTTGGTAGTTGTGATGTTGAAGGCTAGATTCCATCCCTCAGGTGATCATGTGTAGACAGGGCAGGCTTTTTGCACACTACCTCTAAGAATCCTTCTTTTTTATCCTGGAGAAAAACAGGAAAAGTGACTTCTCTCCCTTCAGGTGATTCCCTTTACTGCAGGAAATGCTACTTCACGTGTCTGACATCTACACTCCCTGGAAGTGCTGGTGTTCCATTTTCTTACATGCACAGCAGTTCAGCATAGGCAGTCCTCACTTACCAGCATAAGACACAGGCAGCAATGAAGGAAGGGAAAGGATAGGGTCTAGTCCCTTCTACCCCATGTTACTGGATCACAAAAGCCCTCGAGGAAGCTCTGGGGAAGGGTTTGATGCAGTTCTGGAGTCCAAACAGTGTTAGACAATATAGAGCTGTCACTTGACTAATTCCAGTGCTTGAAACCTATGATAATGTTCAGTATCACATATATTTAGAATCATAGTAGCACTGCAATAATGTGATGTTATGCATCACAAATCTACACAGAGAAGATGAATAAATATACTATGGGAATATTCCCACTGCTGAATCAGAAGACTTCAATGTCCCAAGGATGCAGAAAACTGGTAGGTCAGAAGTGAAGCACAGGTGGGTGCCAGTTTGCTCATCTATTTTAATCTCCAGTTTCAGAGGGACTTCTACTGACATAGTTAGCCTTTTAAGAAAATTATTGACCTGTTATCCATTGTGTGATCTTCTGCTGAGATAATGAAGTGTAAAACTAACTTAAAGGTAAATTGATATGGGTAGAACCATCCTATTGCTTCCATTAGCACATGGTCATAAACATGTAGCTCACTCAGTTCAGTTGCATTAAAATTCAGAGGGTATATTTCATTTACTTTCATGCAGATTTCATTGACATTTTTCAGAGATGGTGATGGAGGAATCATACAAAATTTTTCAAATGCAATATGATTTTGTAGTTCATTCACATGGTGAGACCTTATCATAAACACACTTTTAAGGTCCAGCACTATTGCTCAACTTTTTGGGGAGGCTACTGAATAGAAATTAAGCTTTTATGTTTTTACTTATTGTTATTTATGAAAAAAACTTAAGGAATTTTTATTTTAACTCTACAAAGACTTTTTTTATGTGAATCAGCGCTGAAGGTTCTATATTACTCTTTCCAAAGCTGAGTTAATTTTCTCAAAAAGCACTTGCATCTGTAAGTTTTTAATTTTTCCTTTATTCAAAATAAAAAACATGAAGGCTAAGATTTACTTTAACATTCTGTGCAGATACCTAGGAGTGCAGGAAAATATTAAAAGCAAGTCCCTCAATCATGCAGCTTTTACAAGAACAGTATCCTAAAAGAATATATTACAGTGTCTGAACTGATTATGTCATCCTGATTAAAATTTGTACAAGGTTCTTTTTTTTATCACTAAGAAACATATTGATTGTCATTTTGGCAGATTATGCCAAATTGAATGAAGCTAGTTTAAAGATTAATAAATTTTACCCCTCGCACCAGCTTTGCATCATGCATTCTTAAGGGCTATTCACCCTGAAGACGATCAAGTGGCTTTTCTGCTGCCTATTTTCTCCAGAGATTTTTGCTGTGATGAAGCAGCTGTAAAATTTGCTAAGTGTTTTCCAAAAGTTGTACCTGTAGAGAGTGTGAAGGGATTCTATAGACCTCCTGAATGTCACTGTAAGAGTTCTCCTCCTGAGAGCACCTCCTTGTTTGAGTTGTGTGAGTTACAGTCTGACAGTGTAGTTTCTCTCCACTTGGAGTATAGATAAAGATTTTACTGTATTCAGCTTTCACTGAATTACCTAGCATAATTTCATTCTTGATTGAGCCATGACAATTTGGCCTTGGAAATATAAGAGAAATGTCTTTCAACTCTTTAGCTGAACACAAGTTTCTCCAGAATATTGCCAGTTTAAATATGTACTTGTAATTATTCTCTGGCATTTAAATCATTTAACTCACTCTCTTTTATTCTTCTTGTGGAATTCTTTTCAGTCTGAAACATAGTCTGTCTATGTGCAGTTCTGCTCCTTTGTTTATTACAAACATTTGCATGCCAAAAAAATCTATGCTCATCTGCTTTGTTGCTTGTTTCTCACCTTAAGATATAAACTTCAATTTGAAGTCTTATGACAAAGGTAGGTTTATATCTTCAAGTTGGGAATAAGTAAAAAAGAACAGATGAACCCTTAAACATCACAGTTCCTGCTGACAGGTAGATATGCCTAGCAGTGAAAAAGGAAAAGAGAGAAGACACACAGGAACTGAAATAAAAAGAAAAAAAATATTCAAACAATACTTGTTTTCCAATATTTTCAAGAGAAAGTCGACAAGTTATCAAAACACAAGGATACAATATATTAGATCTGTGATACTGGTCAATGAATAATACTGTACACTGATTTTATAATTACTTTCAAATGATCCTAAAAAAGTATTTGAATTCTGTGTAGAAAATCTTTTCTATCAAACACATAAAGGCATTGCTTAAGGTTGTAATAAAACAGATAACTGACCCTCCAAAAACACCCCCTGAAACCCTTAAGAAAAACAAAACAAACCAAAACAAACAGACAAAAAAACCCACAGCAAAGCTACCCCACAACATTTCAGAAGGAAAGATAAATAATATGTTTATTCAAGCTGCCATTTCATCAAGGAATCTTGACTAACACTGTTTGTAAAAAAGACTAAACCATGATTCATGGATTTATAAAAAAAAGCATACAGCTTCATTGTAAAAAAACACACACGTAAAAGGATTTAAAACATAATATGCACGTATTTGATCATGTGCTTTCTTGTGGTTTTAGAGAACAGTTATGACTTTAGTCTTCACTAAAGTGTTCCCTCTAGAAAATGACGTCATATAGGCTGTAATATCATAGTTTTCTTTCCCAACACAGCCTTATTTTTTTCATTCTGATTGTTATATTGATTTTTCCTCCATTTCAAATCCAGTCTGAATTGGTCACTGTTACTAGATAAAAGCAATTTTGTCATCCATCTGGAACCCTTGCATTCTACATTTTTACTGTAAAAAAATTCTGTAGGAAAATAACCAGAATCATATTCTTACTGCTGTTTGCATTTTACAGTTCTGGCAAAGAGAAGGTCCATTGTTTTTTCTTTTATCTTCGTAAGAAGGTGGATACAGACACTTAAATGGTTTGGGGTATCCCGATGGCTTTCACAGTGCTGAGAGAAAGGGATAGGAGATCTAGTGTTATTTTAATGTCCTGTGCATAAGTTGCTGGGACAATTTTTACTTATCAGTATCTTTTTCTTTTGTGATTTGGTACTGAGATAGAAAATGAGTTCTCTGAGCTTTCAGAAAACTTATTACTAGGTTACATGGTACATGGTACAGAGCAATAACTTTTTTCATTGGAGCCATTCTATATTAAATATAAGACTTATGTTTTAACTCATTGAAAGAAAGTAAATAAGAATGTCTTAATGATTTAGGCGTTATAGCCCTATCCTTCAGACATTAAACATCTAGTTATCTCTAAAAAAGTAATGTTTGTTTATCAGAAAACTTTAGAAGTAAACTACTGCCAGATTTGATAACCCCATGGATATTTTACCCTTCTCTTGAGGTAGCTAATGAGAAACACTCTTAATTCCTTTAAGTCACAACATTTGTTTTGATAATTCTAACATTTTTCTTTATTTTTATTTAGAAAAAGTATAATATCAATATGATTATTAAAAAAAAGTGATTATAATAATAGTAATTATCCAGTGTTACTAAAGCAATAATTTGATTTAATGAGACTGAACTCAAATACCTTTACAACAAAGGGAGTGAATGATCCAATCCTTAATGAGTCTTTTGAAGTATATTTATTGTAAAATGATTTAATTTCACAGTCCTGTACTTTAGAGAATCTAATGGAACAACTTATCAAGAACACTACAAAGGTTGTAGTCTTATCCGTGAGCTGATCTGCACTGTTAAATTTTAACAGAGAGAAAGAGAATAATGTCTGTATTATGTATTTTATACATATATAAAGAAAATGAAATGTTCTTTTGGAACATTATTCCATGTAATATATTTTTATGAAAACTAATTGCAATTTTAATTAGCTTGTACCCTCTTGAGATCTGAAAGATCTAAAGAACAAAGAGTGAAATTCAGGAAAAGATGCTTTGGTTTTCACTAAAATATAACAATACCTTTAATGCTTCTTGATTCTTTTCACTGTCAAACACTAACAATGACAGATTAGGAAACAATACAGATTTTTTTGTTTTGGGATGTCATATTAGAAACAGAAAACAGTTTTGACTATGAGAACAGTTATATGAAAACAGTTACGTATATTACCTCATATGAAAGGTAAGTACCATGCTTCATTGCTAATGCAAGCATTTTAGACCATTCTGTTGAAAGATAATAACATATTCTGTCCATTAAGAAAAAAATCCAACTACCTTCTCAGAAAAGAGGAAAATTTCAAAAGATAAAGTAGTGGATGTTATTCTTAAAGATAGGTGCATGAATATATACCTTTTCAAAACAGCTTCTGTACTAAGGAAGGAACAATTTTACTGTTTTGTATGGCTGGAGGGAAAAGCTCAGTGGACCAAGTTGAGACACTGCAGCATGTAGGCACTGCTGCAGTTACAAACAAATAAACAAATAAACAAATCTCCAGTACATAAATGTATTGAGTATTTGTTCTCTGTGTTTCTAAGGATGACATTTCAATTTCTGGAGTCAATAGAATTCATAATCTTTAGAAATATCTACAGACTGGTATGCAAAGTCTTTTCCTTGTCTCTAGCTATCATACAGACAGTGGCATGACAAATCTCATTTAAATGTTGACTATCTGTGCATCAGTCCAGGGTCCTGTATATCTCTCTGAGTAAGAGAGAGTGTTTCACAGGTTGGTTTAGTCTCTGTGCTGAGATTAGCAACCAACTGGCACCAACTAAGTAAATATGACTGATTCCTATGTTAAAATGATATTGTTATTATGCAATTATAAACTCTGTGACAAGCCAAAGATCATTGCAGATGGAATCTGTTTCATTTATAGTTTATTAGAAACTCTATATTATAGCCCTTTAAAATTATATTACTGAGTATCAGAAAGCAATAAACAAACCTGTATGTTAGCCTTCTCCTTTTTACTGGTCTCTAGGTCAGCCTTTTATTTCTGTTCTGCAGAACAGAATGCATATTTTCTTGTTACTTTGAGATTTTTGTATTTTAAAAAATACTTGTTCTAACTTTTACTCGAGTCAAAACTAGCTTTGGGGTTTAAAAACCTTGTTGGAGTATGTTTACTGAAAGGAAAAGATCTATCCAGCCCCCTCACAAAGCCCTAAAGTGTCTGGAGCATTGACTCTCTGTACTGAGACATAATTTCCTAATCTGTGTATACATGGAGCTTTGTACAGTGGTTGGTAACTAATTTATTTATAATAAGCTGGATAGACAGATAGATAGAACATTTAAGATTAACTTCGTAAGATATGAAAAGGAATACACTACAAATAACAACCAAAAAGAAAAGGGAAAAAAAAACAGCAAAAAACAAGAATAAAAGAATTACCATGTATGAAACATTCTTCATTCTAAGGAAATAAATAATAAGAATTATAGCACTTCACCATCCAGGGAAAAGTATATTGCAAATTAAGATTGTAGAAAATGTGGAATGTGTGGGAAAAATAGCAATACTTCAAACTGACAAATCTTTGTCTTACGTAAAAAGTACAGCTAATCAGATTTCTGTAATCTAAGACAGTAGAGTTTTCTCACCATTTTCAAAACAATTTGTTTTGTATAGACTGTAGTGCAGGATAGATGCTTTTATATAACTAAGCTATCTATTCTAGCATTCTGTCTTTCAACTGATTTTTAAGATAATGAAAATATGCCTCCAAATTTCATAAGCACTCATCTCACAGGCTGCTATGTTGCTGCTAACTATAGCCACTGGCTTTGGAGATTTTACTGAGAAAACCATTTCTACTGCTTCTATTGACTATCTTGATAGTCTCACTTGTTTGGAACCAGCTTCCAACAGAAGAATATCCTTTACTGTACACTCTAAACTGTGGGAAGATTTGCAAACATAAAGTTATGGTATGAAGAACTGAGATAACCCTGTGTCTATATTTATAAATACAGGAAAAAAATGACAATGCCAGTCTTCACTACAGACTGCAGAGGAACCTCTGTTCCAGTGCCTGGAGCACCACCTCCCCCCCAGTCACTGACCTTGGCATTTGCAGGGTTGTTTCTCTTACAAATTCTCACTCCTTTCTCATAGATGCTGTTGTGCAACATTTTTTTACCTCTTCTTAAATATCTTAAATTGTAATGTTTCTGATAAGTTCAGCTTTGGCCAGCGGCAGGACTGTCTTGGCGCTGGCTGGAACTGGCTCTTTTGGGCATGGGAGAAGCTTCTGGTGTGTTCTAACAGAGGCCACCACCGTACCAAGACTTTGCCACACAAATCCAATACAGAATCACATGACTAGAACATTGTAATTGTTACCTATAAACTATTTAGAAAGGAGAGGCAAGGAAGGAAGTCGCTATCTTCATTAGTGATATGGACAGTGGGATTGAATGCACCCTCAGCAGTTGATAACACTAGAGGGAAGGAATGCCATCCAGAGGGACCTTGACGAGCTTTAGAAGTGGGCCCACGTGAACCTCATAAAGTTCAACAATGCCAAGTGCAAGATCCTACACCAGGGCCTGGATGAAAAATGGAACATGAGCCAGCAATGTGCACTTGCAGTCCAGAAAGCCAGTCATATCCTGGGATGTATACAACTAATCATGGCCAACAGGTTCAGGGAAGAGATTCTCCTCTCCACTCTGCTCTGATGAGACCTCATCTGGAGCGCTGCATCCAACTCTGAAGTCCCCAGTACAAGACATGGACCTGATAGATATGGATGAAAATATAATCAAATTCAGTAATTCTGAAAATATTATACATGAGACCATGGGAAGAGGTTCAGACCTAATCAGAAGAGGCTAAGTAGCTTAGGCAGTGTTCTCATTTATAAATTGGAGAATAAGAATGTTCAGTTGTCTGGAGGAAATTGTAAGGACTAAGAGTAGATTTACTGGCTGAGAAAGTTTGGATGCCTTTGATCTACATGATTATAATGAATTTGGGTTTAACATTTCCATTTAATTAAACATTAAAACAACAAACATCACAAGTAAGAATGAATGTTTAAAACGTCCAGGAAACATCTATCTGAAAAACTCATGTAGAAGAAATTAGGAGAAATAATTTGAAATGGAATATTTTTGTTATCATTTTTCTGTTGAAAACACCTTTTTAAAACCAAATCTGAATACCTATTTAACAAAGTAAACTCAAGACTACTCAGAAGCATTTCTCCACAGATGTGACAAAGACTTATGTCAGTAGAGAAGCTAATATTCTCACCTGATTTATATATTAAGAAAATTTGAATTCAATGAAAAGAACTAACAATGAAAAATTACTTTGACATTTCCAATGGTTAGATTGAATTTATATTTTGAGCACTATTTTGAATTTCTAAAGAATACTGTCACACAATAATTACATGTATGGTATATGATGTACTGTGTTAGATGACAAAAGCCGAAATATATGTTTTCTAAAAAATTAGTAAATTTAATACAATTTATTTTCATAAGGGTAAAGCCCATATAAAAGAAAAAGAAAAAAATATTTCTGATAATGTTTTTGGACTAATATTCATACAGTACTGTATTGTCAAGGTTACTCACTGAGCACAGAAAATAACCAATTTCACACACAAAATATAGCATCCGTACAAAATTGCAGTGAAGTTTACATAATAGAATACATTTTGGAAAAAAAAGCAGGGACAAAAAAGTGAGACCGTGGAAAAGGTCATGCCTCAGCAGATTTAAGATGCTGCAGCCAAACATCTTAACAAACAAGGTTAATAGACAAGATTAATAGGAAATTTCTTATTAGCATCATGGGAACTAAATGACAATACTTGCAGAGAAAGTCATAATAAAATCCAGTTTCTGGAAGCTACATTCAAAATGAAATTAAAAATTCTGAAACAATTTTAGGAAGGGCTTGATAAAGCAGTTCAAGACTGACTTGTTTCATTCAAGCTAAACAACTTTGCAGAGAAGTACCAGATGTGCTAAAACTTCATTAAAAGAACTGAGTATAGTGAGTCATCTTCTTGCTAAGCAACTGCTCTAACCACCAATTTAAACACAATAAAACCAGAATAAAGTGTTGAGTTTCTCAAATTAAACTAAACTAGTTACTTTTTAGAAGATATGTTAAAATCAAATACAAGTTATTAGCTCCAATATGTTACTGCATGTTTGATATTACTCATTTGTAGTCATACTAACAATAAAAGTAGTCACAAAAAGTAACTATGATTTCAATTTGTCTTTACAAAATGCATTATTTTAACAGTAAGGCTGACAGAGAGGGTCAAATCAAAGGTTCCTGTAGTCTTGCATCCTATTTAAACCAGCAGTCAATAATGGATATTCAGGAATGTGAATACTGAATACAAGTGATAACTCTTTCCCAGAATAATCTCCTAAAATTCAAAACTTTTTTGCTCAGGCTTTTCTGTATTTGGTAGCCTTTCTTCAGGACATTTGTCTATATTTTGTAGTAGAAAATAACCTGCATAATGTAAAAATCACCATAGCAATTCATAGTGTCTAGAGGAATATCAGTGGTATCTTAGCTACATTTTGTACATGAATCTTTCAATAATTTGCTTTAAATGGAAATTATCATGTTACCTTGCTTATTAACTTCTAAGCTTCCATTTGCCTCAGGTTCAAATGCTTGTATTTCTAATAAACAGAAATATCATTAATATTGCTACATAATAGTATTAGAATAGCTCTTTCAGAAGGTCTTGAATTCTTTGTACATAACATTTACAAAAAAAGTCCCCATTGGACTTCTGACTTTTGGCTTCTTCACGGGACTCCACATAAAAGATACTAGTGTTTTACATTACACCTATATTTTATAATATCAGTTTAAGGGTTTCTTATTTTCCCTCCCTCACCACAAGAAACTGGTTCAGAATTGGCTATTGTCATACTTCAGTGATCTCATTACTGCATAATAAATTTGTAATACACATTCTTCCCTGCATTGTTACCCTTGCTACTACAGATGGCAACCTGAAGTCGAGATATTTGTTCCAGGTTTTGCAGGAAGATAAGATAGCAAAGAAGAACGAAACACTGAGTTATCACCCAAATAACACAGGAAAATGCTACGACTCTTCAATGTAATTTTGCAAGATTCCAAAAGTTTTACTCAGAGCTTCATTTAGACATTTGAAGAATCTTTTGTCTGTGACAATTCTTCCCAAAAGCACTTATAAATTTGTTGCCTTAATACTAAACCAAAGTACAATAATAGTTGACAATAACGCTTGATTAAGTAAAAAAGAAAAAAAAAAAAAGTACCAGACGTGCATTTGATGCCTCAGCTCTACATGAAAGATGTTCTACCACCTTTTCTTTGAAAATCAATAATCTATTAAGTATGTACAGTATTCTGGACTACCTTTGTGACTTTAGATTCCTCAGAAGAGCTAAAAATGGATTTAATTCATAGTTTCTTACTTGCAGCTATAGATTGCTTTTCAAATCTATATAGCACACCTTCTTCTATGTTTTCAATTTTACTTGCCATTCTTTCTGTTTTATTCTACTTTGTTCTACCAAGATGAGCACTTTTCAATATTCCATGCATAAGTCATTATCCTTTATTGTTGCTCAGTGGGTCCTTTGGCATCTCTAACTTAAACTCAGTAATTAAAAGTGTTCAGAAAATCCTTAGCCTGAGTTTTCCACAAAGCAGAAAAGTGTATTGTTCCCCCAGTGGCTGCTGCTGAAAGGAAAGAAGGAAATTGAGGAAACAGGATGATTAAACTTTACACCACTACTTTATATTTTATTCAGTGTGATCAGAGAATACTTCACTAGTTCACTGCCATGGGGAAATTTTTCATGTTGATTTATAGGAGTAGTTTCTACTTTTAACTTGAAAAATTAAGATTTAAAAAGATATAATGATTTTAAAGTACTTCAATGTAAAAAAACAAAACCCAAACTATTCAAGTAACCAGCTCTCATTCCAACACAATCTGTGATACTATTTAAACTCATGTGGTGAAACAGAAAGTGACTGACCACTATTTGAACAAGTGGTCACCCCCAAAAGCTAAATACTAAATACTTAAATAGATAGTATTATTCTACATTGTAACATGATTCTTGAAGCCCTTCATGTACAAGTGAGTGAATAATCCTGTTTTTTTGTCAATCATTCAATTTAACTAAAAAAAAAATAATAATTCAAAATATTCTAAACCAGACATCTAGGGAAGAAAAAATTATGTTAAACTGCTTTTTGTTTTATTTTATTATAAGAACTAAGTAATAATAATGTGGCAAATAATATTTCATAGTATTTTATGCTCTGAATAGATATGACATTGTTTAGATATTAAATTTAAAAAAAACCAGTTTCATTCTGGACTCAGTTCAGTGGGACTGCACAACTACACAGGGTTAAACATAACTGTAAGTGTTCCATTAATGTGCAACAAATTTAACACTATGACATATTTCATGGTGTAAAATGCCATACATCAGATCACTAAATAATCCACTGAGTTTTATGCAGGATTAACAATTTTCTCTATATGACTTTTCATTTTGGCATTTTTAATTCCTTGTATACTGTAAATTTGATTTTGTACATTGCTTTACTGCCTAACTTGAACTATTGTATAGTCCAGCTTTGCAATATGAGATGGCTTTATATTGTGGTATTAATACATGCCCTTTCTCAACAGTCTTAAGAGGTTACATCTGTAGGGAAGTCTTTCACTAAGCTTAATAAAATGTCAATATATATTAATGATTTGAAGTTGAAAGACTTTTTTTTAATATAAAAATAGCTTTACTCTACAGGATGGGATGTTCTGTCCATCTTTTAATGCACTGAAACAAACAATTAACAACAAATTATGAAATTAAACTAACCTTTCATAGTCAGTTTCTAAATGAGGTTAAATATTTCTGCTTTGTGTACACATTTTAACATAGGATTTATGTGTGAACACTGCTCAAAATTACTGTAAAACTTTTATGAAGTACTAAAATCTCCTTACTACTTTTATGAAGTACTATTACAAATATTTGTAATAGATTGTCTTGTCTCTGGACTGCATTGAGTTATGTTAACTATCTATCCAAGGAATTTCTACCTCTAGGCTTTACACTGTGGTATTAATGCATGTACTGTATTATTTTCATTGTCAGATAGATCTAGTTACTCAACTTGGGAAGTGTTGGTAAGAAATTAGTCCAGAAGGAATGCAATATCCACCTCCCACTATTTTATCTGGTTACATTTGTGCTACTTCTCCCAGTTTAGTGCCAGGTTACCACATCTGGATATGGGCAAAATCTCAGATGATTCAGCCCCACAGCACAAGACCTAAAGGTGGGGTAGTCCTCTTCCTCTTACCCATCAGCACCCATGCCTTTGTTTCTAAGAAAATAGTCACTGTCATATGTTTTGAACAGATACCAGTTTGGCTAATTGGAAGGAGGCATCTGAGAAATACATTATGCACCAACAGACATATCCAGACATAGACTGAGAAAATACCAGCATCAAAGTTTATAATACTTTTCCCCTTTTTCTATGAGAGGTAAAACAATGCTCGGACATTTTGTGTGTCACAGTTAGGAAGAACAATCAATGTTGTGTCTAGCATAATTTATAAAATTATGTTTATTAAAAATTAAAAAACAACACAAACCCCATAAATTTTAATTTCTGGATGCAGACTGCTTAACTTAATTAATGATAGCAACGTGTTTAAAAACCCCGCATCTCCTATGTCCTTGTAGGAAGGTTGATCAGACTGTAGGAGTTGTCTTGTCTCCTCCTGTTCACTACCACATACCTCCTCTCCAGTAATATCGAGTTGAATGTATTCTGGCCAGAGAGTTCAAGTTTCTGAACAGTCTTACAATTTGAATTACTTTCATTTTGGATGGAAATATATTTTAAACAAGGAAAAACCTTCAATCTAGTGTTCATGGTAGAGTTACTTGTTTATCACTGTCACATATCCTAAAACACAATTATGTCTATTGGAATTGAAATCACCTGATGTAAATATTGATATTTTAACACAGTCTCAAATAAACTTCTATTCATAGGAGATTTTTCATATACTGTTTCAATTTTCCTTTTTTTCCTCCCTCACTAAATGCACTAATAATCTATAATAAATAAATAATAATATAGTGCATGCCAGAATATATAATCCCATGACAATGTCTATTTGCATGCACCTATCCAGTCTCCGAGGTACATAGTATGCATTAGTAAACTCTGAACAAATATGTATTAAATTAATATCTGAAATTAGCTGCATCTGTTAACTAAAGTTTTGCTATATTTCAATCTCTCTGTTATTTATTGTACATATAATATAAAGTCTAGAGTGAGAAATGATAAAAACAGGAAGTGTATTAAATATATATTTAATTGCACATGAAACTAAACAATATTTAAATTTAATACAACATTCCTAAATAGCTTAATGTTATGTGCTTCAAAACCTGTAAAGCTTGTCTTCTTATACACTCTATTAAAGAAAAAGAGTACACAAATATTTTAAAAGATAATTTTGTTATATTTTAAACTGTTCAGTATATAATATGATGGGCAGAACACATAATTATTCTGTAATCTGTGCACTTGACAGTCTCATTCTGAACCAAATTTTGATTTTGCAAGTCAGGTTTCTGTGTCAGTTTTTGTTTCACTAGTCCAGGCACAATTAATGAATGTGCCTATATCCAATGGGACTGACCATTTTTCTGGTTAAAATTAAGTCACAATTTAGCTGTTCAGCATCTCACTAATCATGGTGGCAGAATTTTTACATTAGATGGAGTAGCAGTATCAGGCCAAAATTGCAATACCTTCAGGCAATGAGAGTTTTAAGAAGTGAGAGCAAATTCCTCTTCTCACGTGAGAACTACAGTGACTTTTTACGTAGTGCTGTCAGTATAGTTCTCTGTAATTTCAGGGGTGGGGGGGAGGAAGAGGAAGGAAGAAAAAAAAGCAGAAATAGTTTTCAACCATTTCCATTTTTTTATTTATTTCATATTTACAGGCCAGAATGAACAACAGTAAAAAAATATTAATGAAGATTAAAATCCTGACTCAGAGAGTCCTGTCTGAAATTATACCTGTATGGGTAAATTTAAATTTTTAACTGCTTAGCAGTTCCTGAAGTGATACTGTGAGGGATGTCACCAACAAACATCTTGGAGGCTGTCTGAGCTCAAGCACGCTGATTCAGCAAGAACAGACTGACGAATTGCAATATAGTAATTTCACAAACTAGAACCTTCTTATTTAAAATGAAATTCAACCTACTGAATTATTCAACAATAATTGATTATATTGGGTAGAGAAATCCTAACTAGACCTCACTCATATTAATGAATGTGAAATAGAAAACACTGTCAAAATAAAGGCATACATGCAGCTGAATTTGCAGCCAAAAGTACTTTGCACTAAACAGCAGACTATGTAATTGGGTAGTGCAATCTGACAGCATGTGTAGTGAACATGGAAGATCCATCTAGTGTTAATTGTGCCTAGGAAAGTAATTCTTATGAATAGTCTTTCAAGTCCAGCTTTTTTTATAAAGAAAATTGATCTTGGCATTTATATTCTCATCTAGTTGCACAGTGCCATAAAGAAACAAGTTGATTTGAAAGATGAATCATATGCAGTTTTTCTGTCATGATTATTGATTATCTTTCAACCTATAAGGACTGTGCAAGGTTATGAAGCACTTAGAGATTTATTACTTTTATAGATCTATCTTTTCTGTAGTGTTGAAAGTAAACATAAATCTCTGTTTTACCAAATGATACAGTAAACAAGATTGCTTGAAAGAATTAGAAACATATTAACCATAAAGGACTAACACTCACTGCATTTTTATTTTTTTTAAGTTAAGCAAGGAATCGAACAAACATTTTAAATATGCTATTCTGCTTTGAAGATCTTTGAAAATATTTTTATTTTGCACTTTGTCAGAAAGTGTAAAAATAATACTTAAAAATCAATTGAATGTAGAGGTCTAAGGAAAGTGTGTTTTCTTCTGCATTGCAGGTAGTGTTGAGGAAGATATGTAGGAAGAAAGAGGAACATAGAATCATAGAATGGTATGGGTCAGAAGGAACCTTAAAAATTGTCTAATTCTAACCCCCATGTCATGAGCAGGGAAACCTTCCACTAGACCAGGTTGCTCAAATTCTCATCCAATCAGGCCTTTTAACACTTCCAGGGAGGGGACATCCACAGCTTATCTGGGCAACCTGTTTCAGTGTCTCACCAGCCTCACAGTAAATAATTTCTTCCTAATATCTAATCTAAACCTACCCTCTTCCAGTTTGAAGCCATTACCCCTTGTCCTGTCACTACCTGTCCTGATAAAAAGTCCCTCCACAGCTTTCCTGTAGGCCCCCTTCAGATAATGAAAGGCTGCTATAGGGTGTCCCTGGAGCCTTCTCCAGGCTGAACAGCCCCAACTCTGTCAGCCTGTCCTTGTAGGAGAGGTGCTCCAGCCCTTGGATCACCCTTGCAGCCCTCCTCTGGACGCATTCTAACTCAATCAACAATTAAAAAAAAAAAAAAAAAAGACGACAAAGAAGCTAACATAAATCAGAATTGACTAAATGGTGTTTGCTGAGCATCTACTAATGATGCTCAGAATTTATAGACATTGGCAAAACCATACCCCTGCAGGCATATATGAACTCTGCAACTGCACGAAAGTACAATGACCTATTTTGGGTTAACAGAAATTACCCACATGCAGAAGTCCAACTCTTCCCTCTGTACTTCTGTATGCCTTCAAAATTGTTGCTGTGGCTGTTCTGTAACCATTTGCAGTTAAATGGAGTAATGTAAGCAAAATTTTCATTTTTAAAACCGTTTAAGATAATCAAGATCATTTTAACTAAAATGAATTAAGTCTTGATGGTGGCTGTTCATGGGTGTTGTTAATGACAGACAGACAGTGGTGAATAGATGGGTTTGCAGTAATGGCTCCAACCCTCTCAGACATACCCAGAAAGCTACGGCTGCTCACATACTCCAAAGGTATTCTTAAAAGGCAAACTTAATCCTAGCTTTTTTGTTCAACAGTCCTTTCTTATACTCCATGAAGTACAATCAGCATAATGACATCACTCTATTCCTAATCTTAATTTAATCCTCATGGTACAACTAGAAAGTGATCCAATTGGTACTTTATTGTATATCTTATTAGAATATGCACAGGTCTTATTTGCAGATAATTAAGATTTGTTCTTGGATGACGTTGATTGTAGGTACAAAGGAAGTAACTGAAATGCTGCAAAAATATTAATTGCTGATCTGGACAAACAGCAAGCTTTGTTCCTCAAGGCATCATTTGTTTTGAAAGCATCAGAGAGCTTTACAATTTTAGAAGTCTTTTGCCTCTTGATCATCCACAAGAGACTGATTTTATTCGGTAAAGAACTAATATACCTAAGGTCCAATGGATAATGGTGACTCACTGGTTTTGTGGGCTACAACTACAGTTCTTTTAAGAGCTCATCATCACCCTTTGTACTGGTCACCAGATTAAGCTAGAGTGTCAAGAACTACCGAGGCCATGGACACTGAAGTGACATTAGATTAAGCTTGCAATGTGCTGAAAGGTATTGTACGTAGGAAATCTGACACACAAAATATGAGGACATAGAATCATAGAATCATAAGATGGTATGGGTTGGAAAGGACCTTAAAGATCATCTAGTTCTAACCCTCCTACCATGAGCAAGGACACCTTCCACTACATCAGGTTGTTCAAAGACTACCAAACCTACTTTGTTTAGTATCAGTCTGCATATTAATATGTGAATATTGTCCTATTCGAAGTTAAAGTTAATATCTTTACATACATCAAGGTCTTTCATCTGCTAAAATATCCTTTTTATATGGAAACTCACAGAATAGCACTGGGGTGTGCAGCAAATATTGAAGTTGTGAGTGAAACTGCTAGCAATTCCAAAGAAAGTAAAACATATTTCTATTTTTAAGACAACTATTGTAAGCAGTCTGTTCTTAATTCATCTAAGATCAACCTGTCTATCTATCTACATTTATATGTGCATGTATTTATTGTAGAAAGCAGTAAGTGCTTCTTTAGTAGAATCATTTAGAAATAGAGCAGGTCAATGAAAATACATAAAATACCTTTTATTACTGTTATCATTACTAGTATTTTAGAGATTAAATAGATTACTTAAATGAGCCTATAAAACTATGTTCATAACATTTGTTAACCATTGTTTAATATTTCTGTTAATCCTTTTCATTAGAAATTTAGTTAGAATTTATATTTCTTCTTTATTTGTTTCCAAGTTATATTCCTCAGCTGTCTAAAACATGCCAACCAATTTATAGTTACCTTCTTATAAAATCTCATTTTAATCCTGATACTGATACTGTTTTGCCCTTTTCCATAACCTTTCAATTTCACATAAAAGTATTTGAGAAAGTAGCTTTGTTCTAGCCTTCTACCACCTCCCACACACCATTATCATAAACTTTTTCAGTCTGGATTTGGTTTTACCATGGCAAGAAAACAACCCTTCTTCGTGTATGTAACTATTAGCCAGTGATTCCTAGATAGTAGCTAATGACTGTATTGTCTTCCCCCTATATATTCACATTCTATGTATCCATCAGCAGCTGCTAGTAAACTTCTCCTTTTTATCATTGTCTAATACATACACAAAGACTGGCTTTACAAGTAATCCCAACTGTTTAGAAGACAAGCAGTAAAGACATTGGACCTCTTTGTAGTATTCCTAATTTATGTTCCAAGATGTCATGGCTTAACCCCAGTTGGCAGCTCAGCCCCACACAGCTACTTGCTCATTCCCACTGCAGCAGGATGGGAAGAGAATCATAAGTTTAAAAGAAAACTTGTGTGTTACTATAAAGACAGTATAATAGGTAAAGGAAAAGCTGCTTGCACAAGCAAAGCAAAATAAGGAATTAATTCACAACTTCCCATCACAGGCATGTTTAACCATCTTCAGGAAAGCAAGGCTCTGTCCCTTGCAGTGGTGACCTGTGAAGACAAATGCCATAATTCTGAATGTTTGTCCCCTCCTCCTTCTCTCCCCAGCTTGTATTGTGAAGCATGATATTGTATGGGATGGAATATCCCTTTGCTCAGTTAAGAACAGCTGTCTTGGCTCTGTCCCCTCTGCACCCTCAGCCTACTCACTGGTGTGAGAAACATGAAGACCTTGACTCTGTGTAAGCACTGTTCATCAATAACAAAAACATCCCTGTGCTGGCAACACTGTTTTGATCACAAATCCAAGCTACTATGAAGAAAATTAACTATCTTAACAAAAAAAAAGTATACAACAAATGTCTTCTCCATTTCTCACTGATACAAATGTGCTTTGTATGTGGATATTCCTTCCTGAAACACTAGTGTAGTTATATTAAACACTAGTGTAGTTAGATTAAATGCCTCATGAATACCTGTTTGATATCAAATAGGCAAGACTATCAATAGCTTCCTCAGTAACTATGAATGAATTAAAGTAAGTGCCTAACATAAGCAAATGATTCCGATTTCCACTGCAGTGACTGGAGAGATAGAGGCACTTCAAGGATTAAGTCACCCTACCCTAAAGCGTATGGCAAGAATTCCTCTGGAGATACCTGTCTCTTTCCTTTGATGGTGGAAGGAGTCCAAGTAATCGGCTTAGTCAATTAGACAGATGAAGTTAATCTTATCCTTCCCTTTGTGCACCTATTGATATTTCTATTAACCTTGTCATTAAAGTATGAACGCAACACACAGTAATTCCTTAGTACCTTAAGAAGCCTTAAGAAGGATCAGCCCATTCACTTTCTTTCAGATCTCACCTCAGCAAATTTTCCTTTCTAATTTTCATCTTTCTCCTTTTAACTCATGTTATTGGCTTTCTGTGTGGGAGAAACAACTGTTTCTGAAAGCTCTGAAGTACTGTTGTAACATTTGGCAGCTCTGGCATCAGGTTATTTCAATAAGTATCAGCATTAAGTGTTGCTAAAAAGTAAAAAAAAAAAAAATTAAAATATATAGAATGCAATAAACAAAGAATCACATATTGGGACTGATCTGCTTGGTGGCTATCCTTCTCTGCAACATGGTTGTTTCATGACTGTCCTCATTGTCTCTTTATTTTGTAGACCTCAACTTAGATTCTATGAATTGAACAAGTTCATTTCAGTGACAAAGTCCCACTCAAATTAAATTTTTTGTCACAATAAATTTCAGATTGCATGACTTAACATTAGAAAACCCCTTCAGAATACAGTTTGTGATAGAATGAATAAAAAATAATACATGTGTATATCCTTAGCTCGCCCAACACCCGCAGCAGGAAAGAGATTAGATATTTCAGGTGTTGGTACAGAAGTGAACATTGGAGTAAGTTCTATTTAGGCAATTAGGCACCTTACATTATTCACAATGGCTGTGTGGTGGTGTGCCATGTATAAAAATTTACAGTCTCAGTCCAGTTGCTACTAGATTGTTTTTAGCTTAAAAGTCAAGGAGTTCATGTGTATTGAGATTGTATTATTTTCAACAATAGGAATGGTTCCTGAAGGTCGGAGTGGAAGAGCTCTGTTTGTGCAATGTTGAAAAACTTGCCTTGTGCATATTTCTGTGTGGTACCCTCTATAGAGAGTTTCATTCTAGGACTTCTGCTTTCATAAGCCACCCTATTTGTCACTTTTCACTTTACACATGGAATGTCATTACATTCTGAGACATGTTTCTTTGTTTTTACATACATTAATTCTTCCAAACTTTGACATAGCCCAAAAGTAACTAAAGTAAGAGTGCCATCACGTGAGTTTCCCTCTGTACTTCTTTTATATAATTAAGGTATAGAGAGGGGTACCCTCAGAAGAATGGTTCAAATATTAAGTAGACTGGACTGTCCCCTAGAGAGGTCTAGCTATATTCCTTACCTGTGGATGAAACCTAGCAACAACATTTCTAGCTCAGGTGATTGCCTAAATTTGACAGGATTGATAGTGCTTGTACCTATCTGGATGACTCCTTGCTGGTATAATACTATGGACATAACATTTCACTAAAGATAAAAATTAAAAAAAAAAAAAAATTGTATATTTCTTTATTAATGGAACTTTTGCAAAATAGAAAACAAAACATCAGTTTTCATGGTTCTGTATAGAAGTCTCTTTTGCCTTACAGTAATAAAATGCACTAAAATCTTGCATACTAACTGCATTCCACTAGTAAATATAATTCTTTTATGAATAAAATCAAGAACAACTTGCAGAGCTTCAGTAGTAATGAGTTCAGATGATTTACAGGATCAGAATTATTTACTCTGTTCCTTTGTAATTCTATCTGTACAACTCAATGAAAGACATAATGGCAACACAAAGAATTACTGAAAAGGACATGTAGTAAATTTCAATAAATAGTTTAATATGTAACGTAAAAACTGGATTACACTGGGGAGACCTGGAGTTCAAAAAAATTGTTTTCCTGTTCAACACATTCTGCATATCTTTGTACCATACATGTACAGTGATAAATTGAACAACTTGGTTAAATTTTAACTTATGTATACATACAACTATCTCTTTCTGGAGTCTCTCTATCAGCCTAGGAGTACAAGGAGCTAAAGTACCTCTAGAGTATTCTGTAGATGTACAGCTTCATACGAAAGAGAAGGACATATCTATAATTGCAGCCAAAGATATGGCTTTAAGATGGGTCAGCTTTAATCTCTCTACTGTCAATGACAATAACAGTTAGAGTGTGACTGAGAAAAGCCGATGTGAGGCAGCAGCATAACATCAGCTTGGGTCTTACTATAAATTCTAAGTACTTACCTGCAGTAAAGTTGTGTGCCACCACATGTTCATTCCTGCTGTTAGCTATGGCATCTGCAAAATTCTATGGTATTGGACGTATCTACCTACAGTCTTACTGTCTAATGGCAATGAGAATATGTGCAAATTATATAACTGGTGTGAAATAATAAAAAATATTACCTAGTTTTTGACTTTACATCTAAATGATTTTAAAATACCATTAAAAGCTGAAAAGTAGGAAAAATCTGCAGTGGAAGAAATTTTCAATATTATCAATTTAAAATTTAACTTTTATCTACTGAAAACACAAAAAGATTATAAAACTAATTAAAAAAATAGAGAGTAAGAGAAATTTAAATAACACATTTTAGGAAACTATAAACTAAAAGTTTTTCTAATCAGACTTGATTACTAGAGAAATATAATGAAATGCTAATGTTATCTATACATAAAAAGAGAAAATTGTCAGATGAAATTAATCTAGAAAATTAAATATAAATACATTTTAATTTTTAATTTTATATTATTTCATAGAAATATTAATCTACATAGCTAGGATTAGAACTCTTCTGCAAAATGGAAATGACCTTAAAAGTATAAGCAGAAATTAACAACAGAAATTTGTCCTGAAAAAGTGGAGAACTGCAGTGTTTTGTGCACAGTGTGCTATTATTCACATTTTAATTTATTTATGTAGGGAAAAAAAAAAAGAAAAAATCCTTTAAAATTATTTGGTAAATAATGAGAAGTTTGAATGCCATTAAGTACTAAGAAAGTTCAAAGTACCTATGATTATAGTAGTAAAGAAAATGTCATTGCCAAAAGGCTTAAAATTTTTGCAGATATAGAGAAATAGTTGAGAGAGAACAGAAGAGACAAAGATAATAATATGGACCTTTTCTACTAGCTGGAAGTAAAGATCACATTTATTGACATAAGTTATTAATTCTGCCATTAATAGTGAAGTGAAAAGGGAAATAACAGAAAGGAAGATTATAAGTGTAGACTGAAACATAACTGAGGAGATATTTAGAAATAAATAGCTAGGATTCTGACAAAGAAATTATATATTGTAATGTGGATGAGGAAAATGGCAAATGTTCAGAAAGGAAATGTAAAGCATAGATGAGAAAAGGGTGCAGAGATAATTCAGGAAGGATTTCAAATCATAACCAAAACTTAACTAAAAAGAGAAAATAAATAAAATATGTATATAAGATTACAAAAAAAGTTTAAAAAATGAAATGCAGTGAATATAATTTTAACCCATGATAGTGTTTTGTTTCATTTTATATATTTTCAAGCTGTTTCGATGATGGACTCTTAGGAAAGCTACTGGCTACTCACTAGGATACTGTAGTTAATAGGATTTTACTGTACAAAATAATTGAGCACTATGGCAAGACTGAAGTTTTCAAGTCAGAGATAAGAAAATGCATTATTTCAGTTTTTCTAATTTGAAATAAACAGGAAGCCTGCTGAACAGAAAAACAAGGCTGGAAGCCTTTTTATACACCCAGATTATTTCTGACATCCTAGGGTTTTGAGATATTCTCTACAAGCAAATCTTTGTTTATTACAACAACTACCTCTCTTGTTATTTTTTATTTTTCTGTGAAGTTTTTTTTTTGTTTGTTTTTTGGGTTGGGTTGGTGGTGGTAAGAAATTATGTACATGAACAGAGAGTAGCCTTGGGATACATGGTGTCTGATAAACATCCAACTACATTTTGGGCTACCATTTGAAATGGAGCCAACATTCTAGGTGTTCCTGCTCCGGCAGGGGGATTGGACTAGATGATCTTTCGAGGTCCCTTCCAATCCCTAATATTCTGTGATTCTGTGATTCTGTGATTCCTTATAACATTTCACTACCTATGTCAGTAAGATACATTAAAGGTCTCCTTCAAATTTACATAACTAAGGGTGGCTGCTGCTCTTGGCTCTCTTTCAAAGTGTCATAAAGTGACATAACATTCATCTGTGTCATAAAAAGTAAGAGACTTCTTTTGTTTCAGAATACTTCATTCATTCTGTAAGATGGATGGAAAGTGGGCTTTGGGACTTGATATTACATCAATACTACATAGTTTCAGAAAGACTATTTGGGATGCTAAAGATAATTTCTTCACAAATAGTGTCATTTTCTTTGGAACTTACTGTTCCATTAGGGAGAAGGATGTAACCTCACAAAAGAGATGATGATGTACTTATTTGCATATTAAGGGAGCTACTTTGGAAATTCCAATTCCATTTTTAAATACTTTAAAACTAAACATTCATATCCTATACTAATTACTACATTAATCATACTAAATTAACATTTTGTGTTAACTACTATCCAGTTACTTATCTGATGCTATAATATTCCACAGAGTGTAAAAATGAAAATACTTACATGTGGAGATTCCAAAAAATACTGTGTATTTAGTGTAGTATTTAGTATTATGTTAAAAAAAATCACTTCCATATATAGGTGTCCTTATACATTTATACATACATATATGTATTTGTATATGGACGGAGAAAAATAACAAAAGTCAACTAAATATTGGCATCACAAATTTGGGAGGTTTTTTTCCTGCCACAGATTGTTTCATCAGAAACAAGAAGGCAGAGAGGAAATGAAGAGAAAAAAGTTCCAATGCTGGCATAAATCAATAAAGGCTATATCAAGGCGGGGCAGAGGCCTCTAGTAAATTTCTGGCTCTCATTACTTAACAGAACTGATTATAAGCCATACAAGAGATATGCTATATATGTCTACATAATATTTCTCTGTGAGAGACAACAGGGTTCACAAGAAACAGCAGCAAAATGTAAAGATGTGTGAAACACAAAGGTAGAAATAATAATAATAATAAATTCAATGCAATTACTTCTAAAATAAATATTAACCTTGTGTAGCAACTGCAGAAAATGTCTTTCCTGTAGAGTTACAGCTTGTACATAAAAGTGAATTTCCATAGTTTCATTCGTGGAAGAATTTGTCATTTCCACATTCTTGGAAGTGGATTAGCTACATCATTAGGGACCTTTTTTATTCTTAAATTTATTTTCCTTCTTTCCCTACATAATTTTCCTGATACTTGCTGTCTATTTTTAAAGAGTTGTTGGAAAATGCAGTCTGTGTTAATTTTTTATACTGCTTCTGCTGATTAAATGATCATTATACTGCTTTCAAAAATAACTCCAGTAATGTAATGCTGTTACAGGGAACCACACTTTGATTGAAGGGGAGGGATTCAGACCCTGTGTGTATTTTGTTACAGATTTTTATGAGAGGTAGCTAGAACATCAGTGAATAAGAAAGAATGAATGATTCTTATTTTATGAAAGAAGAGGAGCTGACAGGAGTGCTATTGTGTGATCAATACATGCCAAAACTGTGATAACAGTAGGGCTTTAAGGTACATCAAAGCAAGTTTGGAACGCAGGTTGCATCAAGTAAGTAGACTCGTGAGTCCAAATGTCCTGGCATTTTCTGGAACTGTTCTCCAAATTAATCTCTGAAAAAATGTTCTGGTCCTCAGGCAAGCTGAGGAAACAGACATGTGCTGTGAGAATACAGAGCACCATGAGTTCTAATAATACACCAAACCAGACAGATATAGGCAAAAATTATCTTAGTGCAAGTTCAGTGGAAAGAGCGATCTGGACTTGATTATTAGTCCCTCTCAGGTGAGCTATCAGCTGTAAAGGTGCTGCAGGAAAAACAAATAACCTCCCAAAAAAATGGTATGGGAAGTTAGCCTGGTAGGACATGACTTAGGAAATAATAATTTTTATAGTATATTTTGTATAAAGAACTGGAACAAGGTTTACCATATATACCACACCTTATAAGGAAATCTGGACAAAAATATCCAAGAGTTTGTGTTCTTTCAGTTAAATATATAGAATCATAGAATCACAGAGTGGCTTGGGTTGGAAGGGACCTTGGAGATCATCTAGTTTCAACTGTTCTGCTGTGGACAGGGTTGCCACCCACTAGATCAGGCTGCCCAGGGCCCCATCCAACCTGGCTTTGAATGCTTCCAGGGATGGGGCATCCACAACTTCTCTGGGCAACCTGTTCCAGTACCTCACCACCCTCTGGGTGAAAAATTTCTTCCTAATATCTAACCTAAATCTCCCCTGTCTTAGTTTAAAACCATTTCTCCTTGTCCTATCACTATCTGCCCACATAAAAAGTTGTTCTCCCTCTTGTTTATAAGCTCCCTTCGAGTACTGGAAGGCTGCAATGAGGTCTCCCCAAAGTCTTCTCTTCTCCAAGCCCAGCTCCCTCAATCTTTCTTCATAAGAGAGGTGCTCCAGCCCTATGAATATCTTCATGGCTCTGCTCTGGACTCACTTCAACAGCTCTAAATCTTTCTTGTGTTGGGGTCTCCAGGCCTGGATGCATTACTTCAGATGGGGCCTCACAAGGTGTAGTGGTTTGGGTGGATTCACCGTTTTTGCTTGCAGCTTGCAGCCAAACACAGCCTGCTCTATCACCCTCCCCCTCCCAACGCCCAGGGAGTAAGGGAGATAATTGGAAAGAAAAGGGCAAGGAAACTCACAGGTTGACATAAAACTATTTACTAATTAAAATAAAATGATAATGATAACAATGGTGATAACAGACTATAAAAATAAGTGATGCCCAGTGCAATTGCTCACTACCCATTGACCGATGCCCAACCTGTCCTCAGCCAGCAATCCCGGAGCAGAGACAGTCTTGAAACCAAAATCCTCGAAGAGCGAGCCTGAGTGATCCCCGAGAGAATACCCCCGTCTTCCGGTCAACTGTGATTAATATACTGGCATGACGTGATATGATATGGAATATCTCATTGGCACATTCAAATACCAGTTTTGGGTTTTGCTATTCACTAAGCTTCTCCCTCCCAGTCTTACTGCAGTTGTGAACCAGCCAAACACGGTGGCCTTGAGCTCCA
Organism: Caprimulgus europaeus; assembly: GCA_907165065.1. Next base: position 60,286,313 of record OU015525.1, on the reverse strand, counting down.
GCAGCAACTAATGACACCAGCACTGTTATCAACATTCCTCCCATAACAAGTCTTACGCTGAAACTAAAACACAGCTATTCTAACTACTAAGAAAATTAACTCTATCTTAGCAAAACCAGGACATAAGGGCAGAGTAGACGAGGACAATTATCTCCCTCGCTCTGCTACCCACCCCTCTTTTGATGCAACCCAGGACACAGTTGACCTTCCAGGCTGCAATCGCACACTACTGGCTCATGTCAAGCTTCTCGGCCACCAGGACTCCCAAGTCCTTCTCATCAGGGCTGCTCTCAGTGAGGTCTTCTCTGAGTCTGCACACATACCTGGGATTGTCCCAACTCAAGTGCACAACCTTGCACTTGGCCTTGTTGAACCTCATTAGATTCTTGTGGGCCCACTTTTCAAACCTGTCTACTTTGCAAATTGCAAATCAGTTGTTTTTGTTCTTCTTCTGGTTATGTGGATGTTCTGGGGATTCAAATGCAATTATGTTATGATCTGGAAAAATCCTTTTTGAAATCAAGTTCTCAAATCAGATGGCAGACACTGTATTCATTAGAATATGTGGTAGAAGAATGAGAAGGCATTTTTGCTCAGATATTTCAGGGAATATAAGTTTTATATATCTCCTAGCTCTTAAATTGGTACAGCATGTGAAATGTCACCCACTATGGGTAGGGAAGCAGATGCTGTAACTAGTTTGCCAGTCTACTGAAAGATTTTATGGTATCATCTGGAGTCCACTTCTGCATACGAGCTGGCTTTATTACAGAGAATCCAACAATGCTTATTTATTATCTTGTCACTATGAATACATCAAATGTCAGCTTAATTAGTACCATAATTTTTAATATTGTAGCTATGAGTGTCTATCTTCCCCCTTCAGTTACTTAGTATTTCCAATTCATAAGGCATTAAAGAAAGAAAAATTACATATTTTGTCCTAAGACTTGCTCTAATATGTTCTTTATTTTCTCCAGTTTCTTGTCTTTGTCCTCCCTAGTGAAACAGTGAATTTTAAATGGCCATCTGTCTAAATTGTTCTCATATAGGTGGAGCTGGTTTATTTACAAGACACATCTTGGCACGCGTTCTTAGATTTCACCTAGGGTTTCAGAAAAACTGGGAGCTGTTTCATAATTCACAGCCGTCAAGTGAAAGTACTTTACATTGCTTTGTGTTGCCTGCACAGGGTATATAAAATATTTAGATGTTACTGTGGGGTTTGGAGAACTAGTTTTGTCACATCAGTTTTGGCACTTTCTGTTACACATGGTCACAGCAGATAGTGAACAATTAATCCTCAAATCTGTGTTTTGGGAAAAGAGACCTAGAGGCAAAGAAACCCAAAAGGAAGAAAGGAGTAAAGCAAAATACTATAATCAGAAAAACCAGTGAAATTAGTAATGACTGACTTTTACAGATATCAAAGCATCCAAGGAAAATATGGGGGGATTTTTTTGTTGGGTTTGTTTGTTTGTTTGTTTTTTGAACATTGTGTCTACTGCTTTCTGTAGCAGTAGAGACAGAATACCACAAAATGTGAGCATGGTGACTAAGTTTTCAGTGCCTGATAGAAGTTCCACTATTTTAAGAGGGAGAGGATTGTAGTAATAATTGTCTAAATATATGGAGTGTTAGTTTGCACAGATTGTTATGACATGATCTCTTAGCCATAATATGGGGAAAATCATACAGAGCCAAAGGCATATGGGACATTAATACAAAATGCAGTTTGGGGAGTCACTGAGTACTAAGGTGTGAGTCCCAGACACAGGCTGTTGCTCCTACAGGAAAGGACATAAATTCAAAGGAATGAGATTATCCTGTCGAGCAGGAGGTAAACTGAGAGAGCTCAAAAAGACATCTTGCTCCTTTGGGCAAGATGGTAATAACTGATGTCTCTAGGATGGGCTACTTCTGCTGTCACTGGATGATGCTTCAAACCATTCATACTTGCCTACCAGCATCACTCAGTCTAGTGTATAGACCAAGGAAGCAGCTGCCCCTGGTAGTTTGCTGTCCTGGGTATTGCTTTGCCTAGACAACCTAAGTAAGATACACAGCATGGCCCTGGGAATGACCATTATACTGTACATTAAAGTTTGATATTTTCTGAGATGTCAGGAGGTTAAGAGTATGACACCAGGGACAAGGGAAGTTGCTAAGCTGAACATAAGTGGAACTTAAATGACCTCTGGAAAGTGTGATGCAGTGAGGAATCCCTTCTGGCAGGGAGAAATTTAATCAGAGCATACAAATAGGCACAGGGTTGTCTCATAGCACTAAGACAGATAACAACGGCAACATCCTTTAATTCAGGGTCTAACTGGTAGACAGAGAGTAAAATACATTTTTTTAATGTGTTTTAATAACATATGCTAGACCTATTGCTCTGGAATAATTTAGGTAACAACTGTGATGAATAGACCTTTCATCATGATATTTTGTGACATATAAAACTCTGTTTGAAGTAGATTTGAAATTAATGTCAGCTCCTTTAAGCAATAATAAGCCTTTCAGAAATAGGGGAATGTGGTCTCAAATTCTATCTGTAGTGATAGAAATAACTAGTAATTAAAGAGTTCACCTTGTAGGTACAGTTAGTAATGAAGGCTGAAAGGATAAACAATTTTTAATTAAATTTCCTACCAGAGAAAAAGAAGGTTTTTTAAGCTAACATGGATTGAAGTCCAGACAGCCACTTCTACCTAGAAAAAAACTAAATCCAGATTGTTGAATTAAGGTAAAGCAAACAAAATAATGAAAGAATGCTGAACATTGATTGAATTCATTGAATGTATCTGAAGTATCTCCACACAGGAAAATATATGTTTGCCTCTGGTTCTTGCTCTAGTCTGGTATTTCATTCTAGTATTAAAAGCCTTTAGCACAACTATAATTAGAACGAGCATTTTGATTTAGCCTCTGCAATAATAGTTTATCCAGAATAATAGGTATAACAAAAAAAGGAAATAAAATATTTAAGGATTTTTTTTCCCCTTTGAAAAAGAATATGTGCCTGGAAAGGGAAAAAATAGAAGAAAGGACAGTTTCCTTCACAATAGGGTTGATGATCAACCTTCCTCAAATTGGTTAGCACCAAAAACCTAAGTTACTGAGAGAAATATATATAAATCTATATATATATATTTGGTTTACAAAAGAGAGCTAGTAATGCAGGCATACATTGATCTGAGTTATGGTATTGTATAAAATATAAATAACATATTTTTATGAAATGAACTTTCACTCCAGGATTTAAACACTGTCTCAGTGTACGACACCTCAAGATAAGTTATCAATTTGTTTTGCATTTTGATAAAGACCCAAGAATTCTTGCTGTTTGGCATCAAGCCAGGAGATAATGTTAAAGGTAAAGAGAAAAGGAAGAAAAAAAAAGATAGAAAAAAAATAAAAACAACCAAACAACAACAACAAAAAAAAACATTTTCAATAATGCCTCAACTGGGTTTTGGGTACTAAAGGCAAAAGGCATACCATGTTTACATCCTTAAGATAGACTGTAATGTCACTTGTGAACTGACTGCATCCTGAGCACTGAATAACAGTCAGAGCACCTCTGAACAAAAAAAGCCCTTGGAATTCACCCAACAGAATACAGAAAGAGTAATAATTTTAATTTTGTTTTTGTAGGCTCATGTTTTACAGACCTTCTGGTATGAGTCCAGGGAGATTTCAAGGCAAGTGTCCAGTGGGTGACTATAAAGTACGGTTTTTAAAGTAAGTACATAGTCAGCCATCCCTACAGGATGCCTATCTTAAAACCAGATAGCTATGTTAACTTTACCTTCACAGGAATGCTCTTGCAATTTCAGTGTCCCAATACATCTTCTAAAAAGATTCTCAAAAAAATCAGTAAGTAGACTCCACAGAATTATGAAAAGGGAATTAGAAATTTGTAACACAGTAGCCTAAGCAGAAAAGAAATGGCCTTGTAGCCAGTATTAGTCAGGTAAACTCCTTTGGTGGTGATAGAGCAGTGAGAAGATACTGAATTTGAATACTACTGGGAATGACTGGTCACTCATATACAGCTATTTCAATGAAGTAGCTTCAAATGTCTGCATATATGTTGATGATTGAAAACCCATTTGTTTATCTGAAACAGCAACAAACTTTGCATTTTTTTTTTCTAAAGAAATATCTCAGTAGCAGAAACTAATGAAACAATATGTAGACGTTATAAACAAAGTAATTATTTAAAGAGAGTATAGCACAGCACTTCAGGTTTTTTGGTAAGAATTAGCAAAAAAGGACAGATAATGTGCTCATTGGTTTATTTCACTACAGATTTTGAGTGGCTTTGCATCTTCCTAACTCTAAAAGACAGTAAAATTGCAACACCATGCAATTATCTTCTTTATTTTGCACATATTCTTATTCAAATTCAACCTGATATTCAGGTGTAGCAAACTGATGTCAATCCACTAACATTCCAGTAGTGGTGGTGGAGCTATGTCACACCCATAAAGATGTTTGCAATATATTAATTAAATTCTCTATTGGCTGATGGAGTACAGGTACTTATATTTCACACTTAGACCTTTTTTTTTTTCTTTTCATTTTGCATGCCATTTAAGAAGGAAAAAATGGCTTAAATCCAGTTTCTCATTAGTCTATTTTAACAGGAAGAAGGATTCCGGCATAATACATAGATACTTTCAAACTGCTGGTATCAGGAGTCAAAGCATTCAAGAGACAGTGGTGACTGAAAATTATATTCCTAATCATATATTCCGTTTTCATTTTTCCTTTTCTTTTGTGTCGTGAATTGTAAAATATCTGCACTTATTTTGAGGTCTTACAAGTCAAGGCTAGCAGAGGAGTAGAGGCTTCCAGCAGGGATGATGGGTCAATCAGACACCTCTTGTCTCAGCATGAAGCTTTTGCTGCAGCAAAGGTAAAGGAGCCTAGGCCTGGAATTTTCCCAACAAACTAATGGCTTTTATTGGAGTGACAGGCTATTATTTTTTTTCTCTGATCTTTTACAAGAAAAAATACAAGTAATTTTGTCTAATAGGGAACTGGTTTAGGTTCCACACTGGTAAAATATCAGTATCATCTAAGCAAAACTATATATTGCATTTTCATAATGAATTACATTTTTAATTAAGATTATTTTTTCTGTTTCTTGAGCATTGTGCTAATTTATTATATTTGACACACTTGAAAAGTCTGTTTAGGTGCATGTATTTTCTGTTTATTTTCTGTTAAATACAATTTAACGAGATGAATCAGAAGATGAAAATACAAATCGGTTTCTGCATTTGGCATAGCATTAATGATAAAGAAGAGCAGGTTAAGCACAATCTATGAGAAGAAAATCCTTTAGCTTTAAGCATTTTTCCAGACACATACAGATTTTTGAGTCCTCTGTAAAAATACTGCTACAATACCATTGCCCCTTAAAACTTACATTTGGTGTAAAGCAGAATCACAGTATCATAGAGTGGTTGAGGTTGAAGAGACCTCTGGAGGTACAACCCCTCTGCTCAAGAAGGACCACCTAGAGCTGGTTGCTCAGGGCCATGTCCAGATAGTTCCTGAACATTTTCAATGGTGGAGACTTCACAACCTGTCTGGACAGCCTGTGCTGGCCTTCAGTCACCTTCACAGTTTTCAGTTATTCAGAGAGAATCTCCTGTGTTTCAGTTTGTCCATTGCCTTTTGTCCTATCACTCACTACCACTGAAAAGAGATGCCTCCATCATCTTTGCACCCTTCCTCTAAATATTTGTGCACATTGATAAGCTCCTCCTCGAACCTTCTTTTCTCCAGGCTAAACAGTCCCAGTTCATTCTGCGTTTCTTCACAGAAGAAATGCTCCTGTCCCTTAATCATTTTTGTGGACCTTCATTGGACTCTCTCCAGTATTTCCATGTTTCTATTGCACTGAGGAGCCACACAGTACTCCAGTTATGATTTCATCAGTGCTGAGTAGGGGGGAAGCACCATGTTCCTCCACCTGCAGACAATAGTTTGCCTAATGGAGACCAGGATACCATTACCTTTTTTTACAGCAAAGGAACTTTGCTGGCTAATCTTCTAGTTGGATGTTCACCAGTACCCACAGGTCTTCTTCTGCCAAACTGCTTTCCTGCATATATTGGTGCACAGAGATGTTCTTCCTCATGTGAAGGACTTTACACTTCCTCTTGTTGAACTGCATAAGGTTCCTGTCAGCCCATTTCACCAATGTGTTGAGGTCTCCCTGGATGGCAGCACAACCCCCTGACTTACCCACAACTCCTCCCAGTTTTGTGTCACTTGTTGAGGGTACACTATGACCCATTTTCCAGATCATTAATGAAGAGATTGAACAGGATTGGACTCAGCATTGACCCCTAGGGTACACCGCTAGTTACTGGCCTCCAAAAAAACTTTGTGCCACTGATCACCACCACTGAATGGGCCCAGTCATTCAGTCAGCTTTCAGCCAACCTCACTGTCTGCATATGCAATCCACACACCAAAAGATTGTCTATGAGGATCTTATAGGAGACAGTGTCAAAAGCCTTTCTGAAGTCCAGGTAGACAGCACGCACTTTTTCTCCCTTCATCTACCAGGCCAGTAGAAAATTATTAAGTTTATCATAGTAAGAGTTTACCAAATTGGACAGGTATGTCTTCTTGGTGAAGCCATGCTGAGTACTCCTGATAACCTCCTTGTCTTTCATATGCCTAAAAATGGTTTCCAGGATTAGCCACTCTCTCACCTTCCCAAGAAATGAAGTCACGTTGACTGGCCTGTAGCTCCATGGGTCCTCCTTGTCCTCTTGCAGATAAGAGTGTCATTTGCTCCAGTGCCCACGAACTTCTCTCAGTTATCGTGACTTCCAATTTTTTCTACCATCACTAAAATCCTCATATGGTAGAACTGCTTATTAGCTAGATTACAAGACAGTGCTAAATAAGACGAAACACTTAATAAAGAAAAGGAATATACTCATTAAATGCCTGTTAGTGATTTAAAATACAGTGTCAATTATAACAGTCTTGTACATCAACTGAAGATGTAATTGTCTGCTTGATGAGACAAAGGGAGGGGCCCTGATAATGTACCACCCTTTTTGTTGATGCCATATGTGAATATTCTAGTTCTTTGTCTTTTCACCAATCTGCAGAATAGAGTATTATGCTGTTGAGAATAATTCTTATACCAATTTACCAAATCCTCATTAAAAGAGAACAGGATTTAGCTGTCAGAGGTGTTAGGTGTTTACAAGGATATTTTAAAACAGTTTACAAAAACATTTATCTGGATTTATCTCCAACCATTTGCAGTTCTTGTAGTGTTCCAGTTTGCACTCTACCTCCAACAGTATCATTGACTGTCACGGGACAGGTTCTGTGAATAGTTCACTATACGAGTTTCTCAGTAGTAATGATTCATATCAAATATTTTAGACTCTCCTGCTAATGATCTGGCTGGATGAATTCCAGTTTCGGCATATGGTGGTAAATGTACATCAATAAATTGATCACTTATACTATGGCAGAATGTGTTTTCCAACTTTTCTTAAGGAAGAAAAAAGAAAGCTTATATTTCTTTCCTTGTTAAAAAATTACACACACCCCCCCCAAAAAAAAGCAACCCAAACAAAAAAAAACCAAAAAAAACCCCAAAACCAACAAACCCACCCATCATAATATTGGTAGATAGGACTTTTCTCTTTGACTGTGAAATAAGACAGCGATAAAGACTTTTTCCCCAAAAACATAGCATGTGTGTATGTAGCTTATAATGCTGTATGATTCATCTACATACTGACAGTGTAGGTTGCCTGAAGAACTCAAGAAGGTAAATTATCATATTTTAGATAAAAGATGATGGTTGGCATAACAGTCATTGAAATAAAATCCTTCCTTCTTCATATTCCATCCTTTCTTTCTTCCTAAAAGAATATCCATTCTTGAGTAGAACATGGGGCTGAACAGGTGAATTTTCGTTTAGTACTTCTTTAGATAGCCTGATATATTAATCAATACTTTTTTTAGAACAGCTGGGTGATACATAGAAGCAAATGCATATTTAACCCTGTCTTTATGAAATACTATGAAGAGCTTGTGACCTGTGAGAGGAGGCACTAATAAAGGAAATGAAAGTACATAGTAGATTATCTGTTTTGTTTGCCTGATAGAGCATATGCTGACAGCCAAAACACTGAAGCAGTTAGTGATTCTCCTGCAATCTATTTACTGCACAGCTTGCTTGAGACATCAAAAAAGCAACCATAAAATAATTATTGCTGGAAATATTTGTTAAACTTGATAAATAGAGAAACATAGTGGCCTTTAAACAACTGCAGTTAAAGAAAGTCTACTCATCATCCTACTCCCTATTTATTTTCCTCAATCATTCTGCTGTCATTTGTATCACTGAAGATTCCCTGTCATGTGTTGATTTTGGGCAAGGGACAAAGTGGAAACTTAGAGGGAAGAATGATTTTACAAAATGTTCACATTAATTTTGTGAATAATAGTAATTTTTAAGATAATAATTAGCTTTATTTAGTAAAATATATTGGTTAGAAGGTTGAATGTTTTCCTTTAAACAGAAAAACATGAGTCTAGGAAAGTGGCAAGTTGTGTAAAGTGATTTGTCAAGTGAGCAATACACAGAGCACTGATATTCTTTATGGGTTTTTATAGGGAAAAGCAGGGGAAAGCTGAGAAAATACAGTGATTGTCTGGGCTGTGGGAGAGAAAGTTTTTTTTCCTTTCTCTAGACCATAACAAAAGGTTATTATTAAAGCAGTTAAGAGTGTACTATAAAATGTAATCTTGAATTTTTAAGTAACCCTTACACATATTTATCTAAATGTGTAAATAGACACATACGCATCTTTCCCACTGGAAGGTCCTGAATTTTAGTTTTTTGCCTAATAATATATACTCATGATGATAGTTGCATCCCATTTATACCGTCTTCTTAGGAAGATGAGCTCTGAAAATGGAACATTATGATGATGAAGTAATACAGGTGACTAAATAAAAGACAATACTTTTTTCAACCTACATTTTCAATTCGTTCATTTTGTTTCTTGAATTTCTAATTTAATTTAATTTAGGGACATGAACAGGCTGGATAAATGGGCTGCAACCAACTGTATGAAGTACAAGGGCAAGTGCTGGGTCCTGCACTTGTGTCACAACAACCCCATGTAACACTACAGGCTTGGGGAAGAGTTGCTGGAGAGCTGCCTGGCAGAACAGAAGCTGGGGGTGTTGGTTGACAGCCGGCTGAACTTGAGCCACCAGTATGCTCAGGCAGCCAAGAAGGCAAACAGCTTCCTGGCTTGTAGCAGAAACAGCATGGCCAGCAGGACCAGGGAAGTCATTCTTCCCCTGTACTCAGCATTAGTGAGGCAGCATCTTAAATACTGTGTCCAGTTTTGGGCCCCTCACTACAAGAAGGACATTGAGGTGCTGGAGCGTGTCCAGAGAAGGAAAATGAAGCTGGTGAAGGGGCTGGAGAACAAGTCTTATGAGGAAGAGCTGAAGGAAATGGGGTTGTTTAGCCTGGAGAAAAGGAAGCTGAGGGGTGACCTTATCACTGTCTACAACTACCTGAAAGGAGGCAGTAGCAAGGTAGGTATGTGGTTTTTTTCTCCCAGGTAACTAATGATTGAACAAAAGAAAATGGCCTTAAGTTGTGCCAAGCGAGGTATAGATTGGATGTCAGGAAAAATTTATTTGCTGAAAAGTTTATTGGGCAATGGAACAGGCTGCCTAGGGAAGTGGTTGAGTCACCATCCCTGGAGGTATTTAAAGGTGGGTAGATGAGGTGCTCAGAGATACGGTTTAGTAGCAAATAGATGCAGTTGGACTCAATGGTCTCAAAGGTCTTTTCCAACCAAATGATTCTGTGATTTTATTATTCTGTAATTAAAAAATCATTGTCTTGATCTCCACCATTTGCATAGTCTTTATGTTTTTCCTATGTTTCTTTTCCCATCTTTTAACTAAATAGTGTTATGTTAAAAGTCCTATAATTTCTCTGTGGAATTTCATACTCCTACATGTTCTCTCTTAACATTTTTCTGTAACAGTATAAGTACTTTCCCTTAAAGGGAATGTAAACACATTTCCTTAAATGGCTCATTACACTCTGCATTTGTTTCACTATAAAAAAAATTGCTTTGATTAACTATTCAGGGTCAGTGATTTTTGTTTCAGATGACAATCCATTTCATGGTTGTTCAGTGCAACTCAGGCTTTCAACTTTTTTTCCATATCCTCAAGTAGACCTTCTGAGTCTTGTGCATGTTTTTGTGTTTATTCACACATTAGAAAGCCTTTTTTGATGCTTCCTGCATAGTTCACCTAAACTGGTTGCCCATATTTTGCTATTTGTGGAAACAACAAAAATGTCATAACTGTTTGATACCTTTTAAACATCATCACATGTACCTCTTCATATATAAATGTAAAAGAAAAATATTCTAACAAAATATTCTAATATTCTATTTTTATTAAAAAAATAAGCAAACAAACAACAACAAAATAAGAATAGGGGCAAAACACCCAAGCAGCTAGCAAGGTTAAGAAATGTAATAGTAAAATAAACACTGTTTTTTCTGGAATTCATGGCTCAGGGATGTGCTGAATAGTCTTTTTGTGAGCCTTACCTTCGGTCTTTTCTGAATGCAAAGTTACATTACTTTTTGGCTTTGTGAGGACAGTTTTACAAGTCTGCAAACTTTATGACAACCATGAAAACACAAGACAAGATTAACCAGATTTTGTGAGCTTGCTGATGTTCAGCAGAAATAGCTTATATTGTTTTACTGTAACGCAATACGGTTTTGTTCCTTGGTGAAGAAAACTTTGTGTTGGTGCAATATACCTAGCCAAGTTCAGTGATACAAAATCTAGCTGCAGTAAGGATGTATTTAGTTTTAAGTGCAAGGTTCATGTGGTTTAGTTCCAAAGCTCCCACTGACTGCTATGAGTATTTTTGTGTTCATCACTGCTTTATAACTGTAAATTCACATTTCTGGTGAAAAGGAACTATCATTTACTGCATTCACAATTTTTATAACTGGGAGCTTGCCCACAGTCACTGTCATTTCAGGCTTATAGACAATTTTAGTCATGAAGGTTAAAGAACCTGTTATAGCAGACTTTCAAAGCAGACATAATAAATAGTCCTAGTTAACAGTCTTCTTATTACTATTACACTGAAGAAAGTAATCAAGAAGATACTCTCACTAATGCTGCTTTCATATATATAGAAGAGTTTTTTTCTAGTCAAAAGTATGGAATAAGCTCTACACATGCAGTTTCTACAGGTGACCAAGCCACGAAATTTTAAACAATCCAGTTAGGTGTTTGTAAACATTAAACCAGAACGACCAAGAGATGGAATTTCTCTGCTCATGAGAGGACAGGTCTTAAGAGTGTGAAAAAAAGATAATTATGCAATTTAAAATTTTGAGGGAGTTGTGAGAGGCAGGAATCAGAGAAGACAATTTCTGCTCTGTTTCTGGGTATGAGTTCTTACAAATTAAGAATTTTCTGCTCAGTTTTGAGGTTCTATGTTGATAACCCCTCTCTGCATTACAACAGCTTAAACAATTAAATTTCCAACATCAGAAGACTGATAGGAATGGACATTGGTCACAGGAAAACTAATAGAGACTAATCAAACACCACTTCTAATTCTACTGCATGGTATATTCAAAAGCTTAGAATGGCATTGCTGGTCAGAGAAATGTAATTTCAACTGTGTGTGCTTGCCGCTTCTCTTTTTCAAACCATGAGATGCAAACCGCAAGGTCTAGCATATGCAATCCCCCAAAAAAAGTGTAGTCTGTTCACAAGCTGTGCTTTTTTTTTGTGTTCTCATCTGTAAATGAGAAAAACTGAGAATATGCCCGAACAATCACATACACTGCAAATTCTGCTTATTAACTGATTACTTGTTCCTCTTTCAGGTCATGAATGCAGGTGAAATAAATGATTCAATCTATCCTGGTTTGTAAATAGTTAAATAATTAATATACTCACTACCTCAGAGGAGCTCTAGATTTTGCTGTAACGCAAGACATGCAGGACCTATGGCAAAGCTCTGCGCAAGTATATAACATGATTCTCCAAATGCCTAAAAGAATAAGGTATCATTTAATTCTCTTTAAATCCAGTAGTGGAGTGGGTGTGAAGGTTGGGAGCCTTACAGGAAGAACAAGACAAAAAGTTAATTTACTAAATTTATGTCTAAGGCTTGATCTTTTAAAAGACTTGTTCTTCTTTAGCTACATTATTTAGTACCAATCTTTTACTTTTTTATCATTGTGTATCAATTTATATTCCTTTCTTTTCCTTTTTTTCCTGCTACAGATTCTGACTCACTGTGCATTCACTGTGTACATCCAAAATGAGAACTGGATTTTTGCTAGCACAATTCAGAAAATGAAGAAAATTATGGCAAAGCCAACCATAGGATGCCTAAGCTTAATGACAAATAACACTATAGCTTAACTCTTCTTTCTCTTTATAACATTTTAAAACCCAAAAGCATGATCAATAGCAATTTAAGTACTACACAGGAATATGAAGTCACTCTATGACTGCAAAAATATTCTAGATTCAGTAATGCTTCTGGTAAAGCCCAGTAATAAAGGTATTGCAAAGATATTTGCAGTAAGTGCAAAAAAACCCCAACCCCAAAGCTATATAGGAAGAGACTGTAATTTACCTTCAGAATTTCCTGTGATATATCAGAATTTTTCAGTAAAAATATTTCGAAGGGCCTGGGGCTCTCCCTTAAGTTTTCTTCCCCACACCATATCTTCTACCACCACATGCCCCACAAAAAAAAGAAAAAAAGAAAAAAAGAAAAAAAGAAAAAAAGAAAAAAAGAAAAAAAGAAAAAAAGAAAAAAAGAAAAAAGAAAAAAGAAAAAAAGAAAAAAGAAAACGAGAAAAAAAAGGAAAAAGAAAAAAAGAAAAAAAGAAAAAAAAGAAAAAAAGAAAAAGAAAAAAGAAAAAAGAAAAAAAGAAAAAAGAAAAAAGGAAAAAAGAAAAAAGAAAAAAGGAAAAAAGAAAAAAGAAAAAAGAAAAAAGAAAAAAGAAAAAAGAAAAAAGAAAAAGAAAAAAAGAAAAAAGAAAAAAGAAAAAAGAAAAAGAAAAAGAAAAAAGAAAAAAGAAAAAGAAAAAGAAAAAAGAAAAAAGAAAAAAAAGAAAAAAAATCTGGTTAAATGAGTGCACACAATAGTATACTTGAAAGATTTTATTTTAATTGTTTCTGAATAGCACTGTATATAGCTTGGAAAAAACTCCAATGTTATGATCCCTGATTAATTTACAATAGGAAGCTGATATTCTCATTAAAAGTCTGGGGAAATTCTTCAGTTTGCTGTCTGTTAACTTATTCTGGCAGCCAGAGATCACCGCGAGTTTAAGTTGAAAAAGAAGAATGATATAGAATGATTTCTGATAGCTGTGGAAAACCAGGCAACAAATCCAACAGTAAAGCTGTTTGACACAGTGAGAGGGATTTTTGAAGTAATCACTAAACCAGCTTTCGGCTACTATGAAATACAGTAGAAGATTTCTTCAGACACAGGAACCGTTGCTTTCATAGTGAACTTGTCTCTCATTTCTAAGAACACCTTTTGTAAAATTCACTATAAAGTCATGGGCCTTGATACCTACTAGTTACTTTGGTCATTGGCCTGATGCACCTCCTCTGGTTTCTCACTGAAAATTCTGATCTTGGCATGGTGACTAATACAGTTGTGCTGAGCTCATACAGTTGCAAAGACTATTGCAAATTCATATTTCTACTCTTTACATTAATATTTTAAATCTTAGACTTTACCTTTTCTATTGCAGATACATACACTGGAGCCACCTGCTTCTCCTATGTTCACAAATAGGATGGATTGAAGCTTTCTTTTCTGTCCCTGAGGTGAAATATGTTAGGAGCACTACACTTTCTTGAGCTTCAAAATGTGATGGTCACATCCAAACTGAACATCAGGTATCGTTCCTTACCCAAAGCTAAAGCCCAGAAAGTACTGGAACAGGGATAGTTGGTATGGCCAAAACTGCACCAGGAACTGTGCTAACATTTTAACAGTGTGGATGGCTGCAGAATAACATGTGAGCTCATGTCTAAAATCTGACAGTTTATTTTGTGTTGCTCTAGAGGTACAAGGCAGAATTTAGGCCTCCTTGATTAGAAGTATGCAAGTAGATATGCTTTTGGCAAAAAGACCATGAAGACTTATGCATGTGGAAAATAGGACAACGGATAGGATCATGTTCAGTACAGTCACCCTTATGAAACTTTATGGGAACTTAAGTTTTTTGAAGAAATTTTTGTACCTTTTTGATTCCATGGTATATCATAACTGTATTTGTGAGAATATGCACTTTTGTGTATTTAATATATATTTTATCCACCAAACAACACTGTTCACTTACAGGCCTAAATTCCTATACATAAAAGTACAGATACATTTTAGACTATATTTTTTAAAAACCTTATCTGTTGTTTGGCAATGTTCAAGAAGTTTACTGATTTGCAGTTTTAGTTAAGACAAAAATAATATTTAGACAAAACAGATATATATTTGCACATTCCCACTCCTGTTATGTTGTAAGATCTTCTTTAAGTTTATTCTGCATAGCTTACTTTTCCTGAAGCTTCCTTAGGAACAGAGGAGAAATTGTAAGGTACAGATTACAAAGGTTGTGTTTGTCAAACTCCAGCTCTTGCTCATGAAGCTGCTCACTGTATTTCAAACAGATCCTTATTTAACATAGATAAAAATGTTTTATGAGGAAGAGAGCAAATGTCAAATGATTCTGTACAAAACTATCAGTTGAGGAGAGAAATGAACATGTTCTGTATTCTTTAAGAGTAGTCTAATTCATAGTTTTCTTTTCAATTGTTAAATTTATATAATTATATTATTTAGTAAAATAGGTTCACACAAAATCAAACAGCAGGAATAATCATAATTCTGAATCATTTCAGATCTTTGTCTTGTAACTAATATATCTGATAACTGCTTAACTTTACAACTCAAAACTGAACAACCCCATTTCAGATGCTTCTCAGATGCTATAGCTATACAACATTCTCCCTTAAATTTCAGTAGAATAAATTAATATCTAACCTCTAATTTATGGGGTTTATCTTATGTTAATAAAAGAAAAATTATTATTCCCTCCTCTGGTATCTCTTGTAAAATCTGCTTTGCTGTTTTGAGAGCCCAGTTTCAGAATTGGCTAATAGATAATTTTGAAGATGAGATTGTTAGGTAATTCTTTGACACATAAGTAATTTTTTTTGAAATCAGGAGAATTTTGTGTCAGTAAATGAGCACCTGCTTAAGTGGTAACTCTGTTTGCAACCAGCAATCTTGTGATTAATTCATTTATTGTTGTAAGGACAATTATACAATTACTTCTATATAGAGACTCAGGAATTCTAAGTGATATTTGGAGTAACAAAAGCATAGATAAGAAAAAAACAGTCATGTGAGAGAGCTTCACATATGTTTGCTCATAAGAAATCACAAGCCCATTTTAAGAAATTACTGAAAGAGTGTTAGGTTTTGTTGCTGTATCAGTTTAAGTCAAATCCTTGGGTAATGTAAAGTGCAGAAGGTTTGGGGTTTTTTTTGGAAAAAACAGTGTTGCTCTGTCTCATTAAAAAAAAAAAAAGTTTTAAACAGCCTTTATTCTAAATTTTGTGGTACCTCTCAAAACAAAAACACAGACAGGAGGTGGTCTGGTACTAGAGAACTAATCTGTAAAGAAATACTTTTTCTTTTTTTTTTTTTCATATAACAAAACCAGTTCTAAATGGCTGTTTAAGTTGTAATAATGCTTATCAGTGCTGCTGGTTTGAGTCAAAGTCTGCTGATGGAGACTGGAAAACTCCAATGCACTACAATGAGTTTTTGTTCAAATGAGAGTACTTCAAAGAAGTGATTTGCAGTTAAATACTCAGTTAAGTCCTGCAATTCATTCTTGCTGTGGAAAAAAAAAAAAAAAAAAATCAGAAAAGTTCTGTGTGTTTAGATAAAGTTTTGGTTATCCTCAGAGGTTACTGATCATTCAGACATAATGAATATGATTTGTACTGTTCAGTCATATTTACGTTGTGGCTACAATTGCCCTGAGTGCAGTCAGTGTTGGTAAGAAAATCTGACCAAGAAGTCTGAGCAGTTAGTGGTCATCTGCTTAGACTGCTCTGCTACAGCTGTAGCAGAACAGCCATACTGCATCAGACCAACACTGTACACAAAATTCTCGTATCTGATGGTGTCGTAATGGATCCTCTGGTGTGGTCCAAGGAGGTAAGAAGCTATGTTTTTCATTAGTGATGACCTGGCATGTGCTGCTTCCTCTACACAAGTGTTTCCAGGCAGATATGTCCAGAAAAAAACCTACTCATTCAGGAAGAAGTAATTGTTTCTTCCCCCTCTGCTTAATAGATGTCAGTATCAGATATCTGGGAAAAGCAGAGTATATGAACAGGGCAAAGAGAAAATTATAGTGTTTTGCACTGCAATGTGGAAGTATTTTCTGAGTCACACAGACTATCATATGTTTTAATTTTTTTGGTCATTGATGGACAGTCTTTCATATTTCTAATTACTTTTTGAATCCATTTATATCTTTGACCTCCACAGCATCCTGTGGCAATGAGTTCTACAATTTAATTATGCACTGTGTGAAAAAGCACTTCCTTTTGTTTGTTGAGAATTTTCTGGATGATAATTTAATTTAATTCCCCTTGTTCTTGTTTTACAAAAATAGTGCCTCATTGCTCCCTAGCCTCCTTATTCATGGCTTTTATAATTTTAATCAAGAACATATCCCTTCAGATACTTTTTCTCTAAGCTAAAGATTCCTAATCTAATATCCCCTTCTACAGAAGTTCTTCTAGCTTTGATCATTCACTTGCCTTTCTCTCTCATTTCAGATTTACTATATTCTTTAGTGGGTAGGGACACCAGAGTCACAAGTGATAGAACGCACACGGTCAACTTTGAATACACTGAGCACCAAAAATGAGTTAAATGGCTAACTTGTGTGTCTGCAATATGAATATACTAAAGTGTTTTGCTATGGTTACAGAGCTGTACTGCAAGTTTTCTATTTCAGATTCTTTGGAGCTCACTTCAACATGAATACAAGGCTTCTCAACCTAGAAGTCTCTACTGTATCTGAGTCCTTGCTCTGAATAAATTCTATGGTATTAGCTGCCTGAAGGAAGGAAAGAAAACTGTGAGATAAATATAAATG
Organism: Caprimulgus europaeus; assembly: GCA_907165065.1. Next base: position 60,269,019 of record OU015525.1, on the reverse strand, counting down.
TATTTTACTCTGATATCTGCATCATTTTAGGGTAGTTCCCCAGGCAATTCACTGGTAATATCTTACCTTCATTGACAGGAAAAAACAGATAAACACTTAAATAGTGAGTCTGTTTTATGGGAGATGATGATTTTAGAATTTGCAGTTGCCATGGCAGTCATTAGGGGTTGGTTTTTGTTTTTTGTTTTTTGGTTTTTTTTAGCTTAAATCTGGTCTTCAAAGGAATCTATCAACATTTGGGTGAGTTTTAAAGAAAAGATCTGAATTTTTCTCCTTGAAGAGTTTTCTGTTTACCTGGACTCCTGTTATGCATTCCAGTGTGTGTCCTCTGCTTCATATATTTTTCCATTGTTCCTTCATACTGGCTGAAAAAAATGTCTTTCCCAAAAGTTAGAAGGAAACCCACATAAATATTGTAGAAAAAAATGGCAATATAATAACTGAGAATCTTTGTGGTCTGTGAGTTTATATATGTTTGTCATCATTTGTCATTTCTGAGTGACTCCAGGAGGAGCATATTGAAGTACCCAAAGGAACAGTTCTTTCCTAAAGACAGTTCTGCTGGATAATAATGCTACCCAAGATTTAAGACAGATGCTTGAAAGAAATAGAACAAGAAATTGCTTCAGTGAAATTTTATAAAACAGGAAATATAAATTTACTTGATTATCATCTGGAAGGAATATTAATAGATTGTCCTTAATGTAGTTGCTGCTTGTGATCATATGCCTGTAAAACTAAGACACACTTGGATCTGATGAAGTCGCAATCTAGAACTGCATTATCTCCTAAACTAAAGCCCAAAGTTATTTTGCTGTTTGCATCGGAATCTTTGCATGTTTACACAGGAATCATGGAAAAGCTGTAACTTTATGAAGTGGTTGAGATCCTTTTAAACAAATGGACAGTATTCCTAGATCTTCTCTGATTCTTTTCTAAAAGGATTCCACTAAAAACGTGCTAAATAGTTTAAGAAATAACTCAAAACTTGTGATGCTGCCAACCATTACAAAAGCTGAATAATTTTTTTTAAACCTTTAGATGGATTAAAGATGTCTTTTATTTAAGCTATAAGATCCAAAACCTATTTCAGATTTTTGAAGATATTTATTGTAAATACCATTAGAACAATCAGGCACAATGGGGCAAGGCACTATGAGCATAATATTTACCAGAAGACTCTTGTAATTTAATTATAGGAAATTACATCATATATCTGACTATACCTAGTGGACTTCTGCTGTGAATTATAATGCCAACTGGACTGTATTTAACTACTATGCTTGTATGACAGTCTTATTTTTAATGATTCCCTTTTTGGGAGTTCAAGTTCTTTCTTTTAATAAAACTATTTCACATTTTGTCCTTACCGATGTCAGTTTAAAAGAAATGAATACTTCCTATCTGTCTTGTTAAGGGAGATGACCTGTCCAACCTCTCAAAAGAAGGTTTGGATTCCCATTAAAAGTTTTCAGTTCTATCCTTTCCTTTCAGCTACTATGTGTGCTATATCTTTTGTAGATACTTTTTTCAAAAAATAAATGACCCAGTCAGAAGTAAAGATTTTACCCCAAAACTTTAAATTTGTTACTGAGTGATAGTGTTAGATCAATATTTGCATTAGATAAGGTGAACCAGTTGGACAGAAGGAGAAGATGAAAATGAAGGATGGTTACTACCCCTTGAAAAAAGTTAACCTTTAGGTCCCAGAACTGTTAGTTAATGTGTAGAAAAATTGTGTGTTTGGTGGTAATTAATCTTTCAGGATGAGTGCAGATATCAGTTTTTGCTGATTAAAAAGAAAGTTAAAGGCATGATATTTTTGTTAAGCAGAATGTTTGAACTCTTTGATAGAACTCTTTGATTAGCAGTGCAGGTCTGGGTTAAGTGGCAATAATAATAAAAAGGTGATAATGTGATTTTTTTTTTTTTTTGTAAATTTATTTGCCTGGTCAATAAGAATTACATTCTAATGTAAAAGCTAATATCATTAACAAATGTTAGGTAAGAATAGATTTAAAAAAAAAAATCCAACAGACTAAAAGGCATATTGAGGATGATTCTTCCCCTGGAATATATTTCTTGTAGTCTTTACCTTTATTAATGCAGGTAAGATGAGTAATTCATGTCATGTTAGCAATAGTGAATTTTAATTCTACCTCCTGCTTTCTGCTTAAGAAAACTTTTTTTTTTTTTCAATATCTTTAGCATAACAGATCAAAAATTAAAAAAAAAAAAAATGAAGTAGTGACTGTTAACTGTGTCTAGTTTAACCTGGTGGATAAAGACAGTCAACACCTTCTTTTATGAAAATAGCAGCTGTGGCTAGAGACAGGTTACAGAACACCATTAAATCTGTGGCTTCTGAGTAGAGTGAGCAGATGACAAACTGATGACAAAATAATAGAAAATTATCATTATAAAAATAATTTAATAAAATAATTTTAATTTAAAATAAAAAATATAATAATAGTGACATCAAAAGAATAGAAAATTATAATTGGTCAACAACAGAAATTAACAAATAACGTCTAACTTTCCATTGCATTTATTGTAGCAGGAGAATAAATTCATATTTTTCTAGCAGGAATCACATGGAGCTGTATCACAGTCTCACAAGTAGATCTTGAGAAGATACTTTTAGACAAATGTAATATTTTTATCTTCCTAAAAGAATCATCAAACTTCAGTATATCATTTTGGATGGATATGGAGGCCTAGAGGTTTGAGAAGAATGCTAAATTTTCATAAGGAGTAATGTCAGTGGCAGTAACCAATTTTTTCCAGTGTATTGTGGGATATCTGCATTACTTTTGCATTAGTTGTCCATATTTTTTATTTCCCAGTTTCATACCACTCTGCCTGAATTTTAAACCAAAGAAGCCTTCTTCAGAGAAGAATCAGATTTTCTGAAGTAAGCCTCCCTCAAACCAGATCTCTTAATTTTGCTCTTATTATTTTTTTTTTAATCTTTACAAAAAAATAATTGTCAGACCTTGCAAATTCTCAGCAACAGAGTAACTTTACCAAACAGGGACAATCTTAGAAAAGCAACTTACTCATGTTCAAAGAATGGTGACAGATTACTGAAGTGCGGTTTTCCTCTTGTGAAGGAGAGAACAACAGATATTAGTATAATAGCTTTCCACATTTTCCTATAACATTATTTTTAACAAGGATAATTTCAAACAAATTTGGGAAAACAAAACAAAATAAAACACAAATGTTACCAAAGTTTGATAATACATTTATCACTTGTATCTATACTTTTTATTTTAATTATTTGATAGTCTTTCTTCCTTATTATTAGAAAATAAGTCCAGTGTAAACAATTCCTTAAACACAGTACGTAGCAAAGAAAAATAAACAAATTTAGCTTCTCATTGGTATTGTGTTCTTCCTTAATTGTTTCCTTTCTCTCACTAGTACTCTGGTGGACCTGCTAACTTTCTCTCAGTACTCTCACTTGTGAAACTGATTAAGAGTTTCTTGTTTGATGCTTGTATTATCTGTTTGATCTTTGGTTTCATCTTACCTTTCTCATCTTCCTTCCAGCATGTCAAATGCCAAGGGCATGGCTTGACTGTTCTGCACTTTAGCATAATGGCCCCTGGAGGCATTCACAAAGCCGCAGATTTTGAGGCTGTGCTAAACTTCATCAGAAGCTCTAACGGCCCTAATATCATCAAGATATCATTAAGATTTCTGAAAGACATGTCTGACTTTACCTCTTCTTTGCTATACTATGCATATTTCCTTTACACATGAAGAACTAGAAGCTAGTATTTTAGATAATGCTGAAATGGTATAATTCAGATTTTCAAAAATTCAAAACACTAAGCCAGAATTAATATAAATATCTAAGGAATAGTTTAATAATTCCATCACAAAATAGTTTAATAATTCTTACCCCTCTAGGCCTCAGAATATCCATCTAAAATGATATACTGAAGTTTGATGATTATTTTAGGATGATAAAAATTATATCTCTTTAAGGGGTCTTTTCTTTGTATTTTTTTATTTTCTTGTAGATCAGAAGTTGTCAAGGCATGGGTCATCTTCAGCAGCACCAAGGACTTAATTGGAACTTTACAGACCATAAATATGCTTTAATGCAGTATGTTCTGAAAAGAAAAGTTATGAACAGATCTACATTATACATGTGCTCTAAAATTGTCTGGATGCCCCAAGGTGTCACAGAATCACAGAACAGCTGAGGTTGGAAGGGACCTCTGGAGGTCATCTGGTCCACCTCTGCAATTTTTAGGGGTCTTTTTAGGAGCCTTTAGCTTTTTTAAGGGGTCCACCCCTTATCTTTTTTCTAGGTAAGGCCACCTGGAGACACTTATACGAGACCATGTGCAGACACTTTTGAATATCTCCAAGGAGGGAGGTTCCACCAGCTCTCTGGACAACCTGTGCCAGTGCTGTCTCACCCTCACAGTTATGTTCCTCTAATATTCAAAGGGAACCTTCTGTGTTTCAGTTTGAGTCTATTGCCTCTTGTCCCATCACTAGGGACCACTAAAAAGAGTCCGGCTTCTTCATCATTATACTCTACTGTCAGATATTTGTACACATTGATGAGATTTCCACCCTGAGCCTTCTCTTCTCTAGAGTCTTAGCTCTCACAGACCTTCCTAATATGAGAAACAGTCCAGACCCTTACTTTTCTAAGTGGCTCTTCTCTGGATCTCATCAACTCCTCCATGAGGATTGTGTGGGACATGGTACTGAAAGCATTCTTTAAGTCTAGGTAGATAATATTCACTGCTCTTCCCTCATCTACCAGGCCAATTATATCATTCCATAAAGTTAGCAGGTTGGTCAAGAATTACTTCCCCTTGGTGAAGCCATGCTGACTACTCCTCATAACCTTCTTGTCTTTCATGTCCCTGAAAATAGCTTCCAGGATTAGCCGTTCTGTTAACTTCCCAGGACTGAAGTCAGCTTGACTGGCCTTCTTGAAGAGAAGAGTGACACTTATTCTCTTTCAATGCCCAGGAACCTCTCCCAGTCATCATGATTGTTCAAAGATAACTGAGAATAACCTCACAATGACACCAGCCAGCTCCCTAAACACTTATGGGTGTATCCCATGACATATGTCCATTTTTCTATGTGTTCTCTATCCCGATCCTCTTCTACCAAGGGTTAACTTTTCCTTACTCCAGACTTGCCTCCTTGTCTATGTAGGCTGGGATTCCTGAAGGCAGATCTTGCTCGTAAAGTCTGAGGCAAAGCAGGCATTCAGGACCTCAGCCTTTTCCATGCCTTGTGTCATCGGGGCTTCTGCTCCATTCATCGGCAGGCCACAATTCCTCTAGTCTTCCTCTTGTCACCTTTATATTTATAGAAGCCTTTCTTTTTGCCATTGGCACCCCTTGCCAAACCCAATTCCAACTGGACTTTAGCTTTCCTAACTTTGCTCCTGGATGTTCAGTGTTACCTGTATTCCTTCCACATTACTAGTCTCTTCTGTTAACTCTTCCACCTTCTGCAGATGTCTTTGTTGTCTTTGTCTAGGATCTCCTTGTTCATACACACAGGTGTCCTGGCAATTTTGGATGACTGCCTGCATGTAAGGATCCTCCAGTCTTAAGCTTCAAGAAAGTGATGTTTCAATATTAAGGCCACTGTTAAACATACCTGTTCCTGGTATCAACTCAGATTGCAGTGGGGACTTTTTTTCTTTTATCACTGTGGGAGCAACCTGCAGAAGAAATGTAATAAAAATAAAAATATCTGGTTTTCTATACTGTTTTTTTGTTTGTGTGTTTGTTTGGTTTTTTTATCATGCACAGATTTTTTTTTACTAGAAATCAGAACTTAATGGTAGCAGAAACACACAGTAAGTCCCAAACCCCAATTTCTTTAATGCACAATATTATGATAGAATACTTACACTGGTAAAATTAGAAGGAATGGCCTCAGCCTGGATTCTGTTCCCAGACAGAATTTTTGGGAATAAAATAAATCCATTTGTAGACTTAATCTGGAAATTACTGAAACTCACATGTAGTTCCACAAAATTGCAGAATCGCTACATTTCTTTTTAGAATTATTTTCAAAGTTGGTTTTCACTTTAAATAAAGCATGATTCCCTTCTAATGCTTTCTCTATGTCACCCTGGACATGGAAATATTTTTGCCATGTAATAGTAGAAATGTACATCATGAAGGATTATATTTATAGAAGTTGATAGATATTGAAGGTAAAGTTGATATTCTGAAATATTTTAACTGCTAGTTCTTCCTTTACGGTGGTGAGAAAAAAACCCTTTGTAGAGGGAAGAAGAGGTATTTTATTGTTTAGAACTCATATGTGAGAGGCACTCTGAATATAAAAAGGCTTATCATGAAAAACAGTGACAGGAAAAATATACTGAATTCCAGTGACTGCAGTTTTCAACTCGGTACTTTATAAATATTTATCTAACTCTTTAAGTTCCCGCAGTATATAAAATTCTTGAGAATTTTCCTGTCATGATATTTCACTATTCAGGCTTTGTTAGCGTGTCCTCTGAATGTTTCAGATTTGAGATAAACAATGTGAGTTTACTGTTTCATTACTAACTACATTCACATGCTTAAGAAGGCAAAAATAGCAACATTGTCGCATATTTCTCCCTATTAACATTCAAGAAAATAAACATTTGAAGAACGTTAAGGCTGTGACACAAAGTAGGAATCCTTAACAATTTCTATAGCACTTAGCACAGATACATGTTATCACAGAATATTTGCATCTAGTGAAGTTATCCAAAAAACTTCAAAAGAAATACCACTTTTTTGTTTTTTACTCCGTTTAAAACATATATTGTAAAATAAATTGATGCCATTTTCCCTTGATAATATTTTTTACTTTGTTAGAAAAAAAAGGAAATGTCATAAAGTGTTCTTATCAATGGAATAAGCACTCCTCAAAATCATTGATACAACTAAACAACTAAGCCATGCTACTTTGGAGAGATGTAGGTCTTCTATGAATATTCTTATCTCAATTTCACTAAACGTTTTTCTTGAAAAAAACAGTTCTTGAACTCTGTGAACATAAAAATAATCCATATTTCCATTTATGTGTTTATTTTTTTGTATTGTCGGTATCAAATTCAGAAAATTTCACACTTCAGAGAAGTGGAACAATAAAAGAAAGACTGCTTTATACTAGGGAAGCCTTTAGTTTTCCTACCATTTAATAATAAAATTAACACAGCATATGATTTGAATTAGAATTTTTGATGCTAGCTTAAAAGTATAAGGTTTCTGCTGTTCCTCTCATCATTAGACGCCAAATGGGCTACAGTACTTATGAATTAAAATTATAGTACTCCTAAGTTAAAATTTTCACTTTGTGAAAAGCAATAGAGTTTGCTAGGCTACTATTTTCTTCCTAATTTCATCACACTAATGCTCATCTTAAAGTCACTTGGTGAATATGCAGGAAGAGGTGTTTGCTATAAGTTATTGTAATTTCACTGTAGTCTTATCATTGTTTTAGTGGGATCAGGATTTTATACATGAGCCAAAGAATGAGACATAAAAAAGTGCAGTGTAGCAATACAAGACCACTAAGCAGAGTGGCCTGGCAATTAGCAAACCAGATAACAAATATTAAAAGGTAAGACATCCTTTCATTTCCTCTAGAAAATAAAGAAGAGCTTCAGAATATTCCAGATATTGCCTTGTCTGTCAATAAATCTCTCTTAGGGTTATTAAGGAAAAAATATTTTAAAAAGATAACTGACATCAGAGATCTATGACATGGTTTGGCTCTAAAAAAGGAACTCTGAGGCATATATTTTTAAAACTTTGTGTTAAATTACAAATATAAGAATTTATATCTTTAAATATAAAAACACTTCTCCAATCTTAGGTTTTTTTAGGGGATGCCTTGGGAACAACTTGAATGAGTTGTTCTTTTAACACAGCTGAGCAAATATAGTGAAAGATTTTCCACCAACTTTTGATTGAATTTGCTTTGACAATACATGCAACCCTTTGGTGATTTTTCTGTAGGAATGTTTGAAGAACTGAGTTTTGCAAGCAAGAGCATTAGCAGAAAGTAAATTTCAGAGATGCAAGTGAGTATTTGCAAAGCCAGGGTTTTAGACAAATAGTTGCAAAAGTTTTATCAGTCCTAGAAAATTCTTTAAATTCTTTCTGCATCCATCTAAGAGGGGAGGCGGGGAGGGTGGGGAGCGATACAGCTGGCACTTAAGAAATAAATATCCAGTAAGTTACTATTTCAGATGCCCATGACAAATGGTTCATGAACTTGCAAGCTGCAGAGAACCATAGAAACAAACTAAATAAAATAAAAAGCAAAGCCTGAAAATAGATCATTTTAATATTACCAAACATATTCAAGGATATTCTGGTTTGCTTGTTTATTTCTTTGTTGGAAGCTATTCTACATGCAGACAATAGGCTAAATTTGTTGAATAAATCTGTTGCAAATTATTCACTAAACCCTAATCAATAATGCATTTTGTATTGGATTCACTTTGATGGATGTCTTTACTACTGAAAGTAATGTCTTGTAACAATGTAGTACAATATGAAACTTCATGAATAGTTGACTGAACAAAGGCTTGCACCAGGAACATAGTTAATATTTGACACTATTAACTCCAAATCCCCTTTATCATATATGAATAAGAATACAACCCAACTGATCCAACATCTATTTAAAAACTGAAAAGAATGAAAAAAAAAAAATCAATAATAGCAAAAATATGTTGAAAAATCAATGGCCATGTATTAAAACACATTAGTGCACTTTGGTGGAGATCTAGCAGTATTCTCTACTACAATTGCGAATTTAAATACCTCAGATAACTGAAATATTGAGGAAAAAAATCTTTATAAATTATTTGTTTACCAGTTGGCCTTATAGTTGGGAAATACATCTTTTAAGCATTATAATTTTGATGATAGACTGTATTAATATATCTTAAGAGCCATGTTGGTTTGACGGTGTACACACACTAATGACAGGCCAGCTGGTGGCAAGAGAAACTCATTTTGCAGTTGTGTTGCTCTTGACAGATTCTATAAAAACAATTGGATGCCTTCCTGTGTGAAGTCATCTAGGTGTTCCTGCTCCGGCAGGGGGATTGGACTGGATGATCTTTTGAGGTCCCTTCCAATCCCTGACATTCTGTGATTCTGTGATTCTGTGGAGCAAGAGGGAGATAAGAAAGTTAGTTCTGGGTAAAGTTCCATGGAATGGGTCTACTGCCTGTGATATGTCATCAGTTTGTTTAAATATTACATGAGTGGGCTTCAAAACAAAGCTGATAATTCACTAAAAATGGGTTTCAGGAAATGTGGATGCAACATGATGTACAGTACTTAGGACAGTGTAAAGTTTAGGAGCATGAGATTTTAAGAATGTATACTTGCTACTTGAGCAACAGGATCTAGATGAAGCTAAATCCTGCAAAGGTTTCTGCAGGAAGAGTGTAATAAGTGTGGTACATCTCAGAGAAGCCATCTACACTGGCCTTAAATGGATTAAAGCAACAGTCAAAAGGGTACAAGGAAGAGAAACACAAAATGAATGGCTGAGCAATGAGTTAGACATCTAGGAGGAAGGCTGACCCTGAGAGCCGTGGAGACCAAGCTTTTGGAGCTTGGACCTCCTGGAGAAATTCTAGGTGATGACTAGTACAGCTGGTAGGGATTCTTCCTAGGTACAGACGTGATGTTCTTGTATACCTCACAGTGTTAATCTTTCTGTCTTTCTCAAGTGCCCTTCCTTGATCAATTGCATTTTTTTGTTTGTTGGTTCTGTGGGCTTTTTTAACTACAAAATTCTATAGATGTGAGGCAAGGTGAGCTCAAGGAAAGCTTTTATTTGGTGGTTTCTCTACAGAGACATCCAGAGGCACTTCAGATGTTTGCAAAGCAGACAAGGTACCAGCAAAATTCTATTTTTGCTCAATCTATTCTCATAAATTACCTCCACAGTCTTTCAGAAACATGAAAAATTACATATAAGCGGGATCCACAAAATACAAAAGAAAGTATCAGCCACGAAAAATAAAATTGAGCTTGTTACTTAATGCTAAAACAGAAGACAAGACCTTATTTACGCTAGAGCATGTTTTTTGTCAGTTTTCATGTGTTTGACCTAATGAAACTTTATTTCCCATAGACAAATTTACATGCCAATATCTATATTTATATAAAAAGTGATCTCTTAATTATTAAACCCTTTAATGTAACTGTTGCACAATTAAAACAAAACAAAACAAAACAAACAAACAAACAAACCCCCCAAAAAACCTAAACAGTAAATTAATGAAGGTAAACACAAATGCAAGAAGCTTAAAATACTTAACATGACAGTATGGTAATGTTTTAATACCACTATTAATATGATTGTATGGGGTAGATATTCTTCAGCTTTCCAATCACAATGAGATTTGTCTCAGACACTTGCCTTCCTTTATCCAGGATTTCTCTCAGTTTTATGCTTTACTAATCTTGGTTTGGAATTCTGCAGTTCTCCCAACTTAAATCCACACTAAATAATAATAAAACATAACTTTATCATTTATAAAATAACAATATCTTGAAATGCAGAAATATAGAATATAGTACTAACATAATATTATATCATAATTAATATATTAGCATTTTATATTATATTAAACTACTATATTTACTACATTAATAAAAATAATAATGAATAATAGTAGCTTATGTCATAATTATGTGAGTGTCAGGAGGATGGAGCCAGGCTCTTCTCAGTGATGTCCAATGATAGGACAAGGGGCAATGGGTGCAAGCTGGAACACAGGAGGTTCCACTTAAACTTGAGAAGAAACTTCTTAACTGTGAGAGTAACAGAGCACTGGAACAGGCTGCCCAGGGAGGTTGTGGAGTCTCCTTCTCTGGAGACATTCAAGACCCGCCTGGATGCCTTCCTGTGTGAACTCATCTAGGTGTTCCTGCTCCAGCAGGGGGTTGGACTAGGTGATCTTTCGAGGTTCCTTCCAATCCCTGACATTCTGTGGTTCTGTGTGATTCTGTGATTCTGTGATAATTATCCTGATGCTGCAGATCAGAGTGAACTCACCTTAGTTTTTGCTTTCAGGACTCTGTCACTAGTGGTCTACTGTGCCAAGATATTTTACAGTTTAACATTTTAAAAATTAGGGAAAAAAAAAAGACATTAAAAAGAATGATGCATGGCTATATAACTGATTATTTCACCTAATAACAATGTATAGGATTTTTCCACCTCTCCATATCATCTTTTAAATACAATTTTATGAAAGTACTTAAAATATTTTGCTCATTTGAATATTTTAAGTATTTCTTTCTTGCAGTTAACCTTCTGAAGTATTTGCTAGGAAGAGACATGAAGTCGTTGTTTCTCATTCATTTTTGTTTATTAAGTAACTTCTTATTAATCATATGTAAATACATGGATATGTGGAGATACGTATACATATATATGTATACATATATAAATCATCTCAATAACCATGTAATACAGAGGTTTCTAAGTAATTGCAGATAAATCCAACAAAATTACCTGTTAACTTTTTCTGAATATATTTTCTGATTGATTAGTTCATTGCAACAGCTCACAGGAAAGTTTGATGAGGGGGAAAGATGACACAAATTGAATGAAAAAAATGAATGAACTGGATAAGGGTGCTCCAGACACCCCTCTTTTAGTGTCTAAATGTTGTTAGACTGTCTTATCCTGTCTCAAGGACACACTGTCCTGAAGGAATGGAGCTAATGGCTCTGTGGTGAGACCTACATCTTACTCTGTCTAGAGAGGACCTACAGCTAGCATTAGTTAGACACAAAACTTTCAGATTTTTAAACTTAGGTAAACTGAAGCTTATTTTAAGTGTCTACAAATAACATAGAGCTAAAACTAAAAATCTTTCAGATTTCCCAACAAATTCAATGGATTTGTACAATAAACACTCTGTAAGACCTTGCTTACTAAGGCTTCTAGTTATCTGTCTTGATTTTTCCTTAAGATTTGTTTTCCTAAATTACATTTTATTTTAATATGTAACATCATATTATGTTACATAACTTAAATGCCCAAAGTTTAAATGAAGAAAGACAGTATCTCTTTAAAAGGATAAATAATAAGTGACAGATAGCTGCAGAAAAAAGAATGCATGATTTTGTGGATATGAGGAGAGCCATATTTATTTGCCAGGTAAGTCACTGATGTTTTCAATAGATTTTTGGATAACATTTCCATAAAAGACTACTGACTTTTAATACTTGAGTTCAAACCTCAAGGGCTCTGTCACTAAGATTAGCTTTCTCATGAAATCTGAAGGGCTTCTGGAAAAAGCAATCTAACTGGTGACATCCAAAGTCCAATAAAATATAGACCTGTAAGTTCATTTCAGCATCTTATTTCTGCATTATTTTCCCTTCATTTTTATTTTTTTCCCAATAAAAACTAGTTGTTAGTGTATCAATTGCATTTTTAAATGACTGGAAACAAAATTAATGAAAGAAAATGCAAAATGTAAGCTCAGTTGTTACTTCTAGGGCTGTCTAGAGCTAGGGTATTTTTCAAAAGTTGTGCTGATCAAATAATATTAATCAGATTAAATTATACTTAATTAATATGTAATATGTTTGTTCATTATCATGCATTACACTTCTGTTTATAAATAATGATCTGGTTTTATTTCTACCGTAGATAAATATTAGAGATATAATTTAAATAGTTTTATTAGCAACATTTTGTAACTAAGTTCTCCACATACATACATTTTTATATCTCCATTTTCTCTTGTGCATTTGTTTTCCTATTGTACTTGTACTGGGATATGCCTCAGACGTATTAGATATACATGTTAAGTGCTTAAAGTCTATAACAGAGAAAGTTAAACATGCATTTGGAAAGATATGTTGTTTTTAAGAATAATATCAATTCTTATTCTAGTAGTTTCACATCCAAAGAAAAACACCCTAGTCCATGAAATGGTACTAATATGAAAATTTCTGTTGCTACCTTTAAAGGATACTTACTGTTTAGCTCTTCAGATTGAAAAAAAAAAAAAAAGTTTCAATTCTTTTAATTTTCTCTCTGTAGTTTAATGAGCTGACTTTTATTTTCAGGTCATTCATGTAAATTGTTTAAAGTGATAGCACTCAAATAATTAACCTCAAATGTTGTGTTAAAATGCTTTTCAGGTTAAGACTCCTGAAACCTAAGAATTAAAAATTAAACAAGTATTTTTTACATTTTAAAGGCAGGAGTCAAGGTTACTTGTACCTCACCAGTAATTAAAGATGCAACAACTACTGCTAAAGAGCCAAAAATTTAAGTTTGTCTATGCTACATTTCATTTCAAAATCAGATAGGGCAACTGTCAATGTCTCATAGACATATAATGCTGACAAAAAAAAAAAAAAAAATACTCTCCTCGTTATATTAACAGTCATGCACAGACAAACTGTGCTTGGGAAACCTGCAGACTCACTGGATGTGTAGATCTGCAGTCTTTTCCCAGCTGTGCTTCAAAGCCAGTGGAAACCACCTGATGGCTCCTGCTGGCTTAGGAAGAAGAGCAGAGTCCGGAAATGTTATGCCCCACTGTAAAGTGGCCTGCAGGATTGGAGAGGTGGCAAGTGGGAGAACAGGAGCATCGTGCTCTTTTTAGAGAGCTCCCAGCTGCTGGAGATCAGGCATATGGCAATTCTTTGTAATTGTATTTTTTTAGTGTCTAAAGACTTCAGCTGGGATCAATGCATCACTGTGTAATCTCTTACTATGTAAAATATGGGCTTTACTCCAAAAAGTTTAGGATCTGAAGACAGAAGGCAGAGAGATAAAAAGAATTGCTTTCAAGATGTGAAAGAGAAGACATGTTTGGTATGAATTACGTCAATCTTAGGTTTAAAAAAATAATAATTAAAGACTTTTAAAAAAATAATTGATTTGGGGGATGAAAGACAGAGAGATAAGCAGGCAGAAATGTCTAAATGGGAAGAACAAAAGAAAAAGAAAAAAGACATTAAAAGGAAGTGAAGAGAGAGGATAAAAGGAAATAGAAGACAGAAAGGAATATGTTCATTCACAGACATTTAGATAGTAGTGAAATTTGATAGTACCCAATTTTGGATAATCTTTAATAAATCACCTAATCTTCACCACTGAATTTAGTAAATGTGTTTAGACATACCTAAAACAAGTTTTGGATTCCATGTGGTTTATCTTTTATGATGACATTACTATATAGCTTAGTCCAACATAATTGTCTGACCCAGTGATGATAATAGTGAAAGATTATTGGAACTAGAAGTGTATGAAGTCACAGCCAACTAGCATATGAGCTGACTAGATCAGGGTATTACTTGTATTTTAAGTAGATAACACATTACAGAAAGAAGAAAAGAGAAAAAAAAATATTCTGTCATGAGAACAAAATATATAAACTGCTATAGGTCCTCAAGAGTTGCATGTATCGAACCAGTTGGCTAAGCTCTAGTGTTACTTTTTCTGTTTTGTGAGTTTTTTTTCTTTTCTTTTTATCTCAAGCCGTATCTGCAAAAGAAAACTGTGACATGCCTACAATGACTTGAAGTCTATAAAACAGAAACAAACAATTAAGTTGCTGTTTTCAAGTAACTTCCTTTTGTTTCTTACTGTGTAATCATTAAATTAGCTAACTTAATAGCCTATCCATCTTTTATCTTGTCTGTAAATTAATTATCTTGAATAAAAATTGTTATTTTTTACCCTTTCATTAATAAAAAGGAGCCTTTAATAAGGGTTTAATGCTTAAACAATTTTATTATCCTTCTTTATCAATAATGTTTCTCTAATTCTGCTGGAAAACAGAATACAGTCTTGCTTTGTTCCTCCTTAATGAAACTCCTGTGTGATGGAACATAAACTTAGTGTCATAAGTATGACTGAAAAAGCCCCAGTGACTTCAGATCAGAAATTATTATCAGGAAGGATTCAAATATCAGAAATAATCATGCTCAGTTTCACTCATAAAGGGGGAACTTAATTCCTCAGTGTTTAAGAAGCAGTTTGTGATTCCCAGAAGCTTAGATACTCACATAATTAATACATTAACTTTGATTAAACAGTAGTACTATAAAATGTCCCATATAGCCCATTCTCACTCAATCCCAAGTAATAAGGGGACCAAGGAGAAAATATAGCATCAAAAGAGTTTTGGTTTGGTTTGGGTTTTTTTAAATGAGAACATAAAAGTCAAACTTCAGAGTGACCAACAATTATTTTCTGAAGGGCAACAACTAGACACCAATCATACCTACAATTTCTGAATGCCAAAAATGAGTTTATTTGTACCAAACATGTAAGGATCCCTCCTATACCAGGCACAGCCAATCCTTTAAGCTATTTACAACTTAACAGAAGATGACTGAATCTAAAAGTTTTCTGAATTTACATTAAAAAATCAATGGGACAGTGAATATCACACTAAAAATTAAAATAGTAGACGATCTTGCATTACTTCACAGTAAAAATTCAGACTAAAACGGTCATACAACTGGACTGAATATACAGTAAATTGAAGCAAATACTAACCTAGGAAACGGGACAGTAAGAAGAATGCATTGAGAAAATGAAACGAGTAAATAATTTGAATTTTAGATAAAGTATTATCAAAAATTTGATCATTTGAAGGATAAATTTGTATGATTTCTTCAGGTAAGTTCCAATGTATTAATACTTTTTTTTTTTTAAAAAAAAAAAAAGAAGAAAAGCTGATTACTTCATGTTATAAAAAAGGCCAAAGCCCACAATGGTCTTCTGAGTGCGTTATTTATATGCATTGTAAAAACTGAATAAACTACAAAGAAGTTTACCCAGAAAAATCAGGAAACTATATCATTCCAGTTCTCTATAGTAAATTGCATATATTTTATCACTCTGCAATTCAGACTTAATTTTACTTTCTTGTTCCAACAAGAATAAAAGAAAATGTATCAGCTGATCTGTGAGAGCATTGTAAATGACACTGCTCAAAGTCCCAAAGACTTAGACTTGATCCAGGAGTTAACTGATCAGATTGTTCTCTGACCCGTCATTTACACTTACCATATACACTGTGGCTGCACACACCTTCCTGCGACCTGGTCACCATTTTTACTATGGAAAAATATGTTTTTCTCAGCAATCATATAGAAAACAGTAGTACCACGCTGCTGACCTAGCATTCTTTGTTCACCACAGTATTTACATAGAGGGTCACATTTTGTGGTTTACATTGTTCTTATATATTTGAATATTTTTGGCGTGGTTACAAGGAGGACATGGGGTTGTACAGGAAGTAATTAAGAAGAAAACCTGGAATTTGAACATTGAATGTTTCCTCAGGACTGACTCTTTCATGTAATATCAGGTCAGCATCAAAGGATTAACTGTAACTAAGAATAAATCCCCTCTTAGGATGGAGACAGTGCTTCAAATAAAATTTTAAGTCAATGTCTTTCCATTTCAGATTTTTTTTTAAGGAGGTCATAGATGGATTGAGCATGTGCCTGTGGGAACAGCTCCAGTGCAAGTTAAGTCCACACTGAGGAGAGTGAATTGTGGCAATAAGGTCCAGCAAGGGCTTTCTTTGAGGCACTTCTGGTGCTTTTCAAGGCTTTTTGAAGCTTGGTAAGCAGCTAGCCTGTGTCGGAGACCAGCAGCTTGTGGATGGGCTGCTGAGGCAGCAGGAGTGGAGCCAGCTCCTCTGCTAGCCACCCTCAGTCCTATAAGGGGCTGGCCAACAGAGAGGGAAACGGAGCATGGGGCAGCAGTTCATGCTGGCAGTGCTCATGGAAAGGGTGCATGGGCAGGGCACAGTCCCTCACCCCTGGCTCAGGAAGTCTAGCTCAATTAGTAGTCATTGCCTTCGCAGAAGTAGACACAGCTATGGTTTCCACCTGGCTGAAGACCATTACCAGAAAGAATGTGACAACTCAGACATGGGGCTATGTCTGAGTGAGCCCCCACACAAACATGCAGGTGTCCAGGTCTATGGCTGCATGAAGTGCCTGACCCTGTCACTGGAGAGCAGCAGAGACAGCATCTGTGTGCGCTGTGACCAGGTGAATGATCTGCTCAGCATAGTGGCAGAACTGAAGGAAGAAGTGGAAAGGTTAAGGAGTGTTAGGGGGTGTAAGAGGGAGGTAGGTTGGTGGAGCCACACACTACCATCCCTGAGACAAAGGCAGCAGATGGAGACTCCACAGGAAGCAGAAGATCTCCTGCCCTTTTACCACCAGGCAGAAGGAGGGGACCTAAGAGACCGAGCGGAATGGAAACAGGTCCCTGCTCCAGGGTAGGGGAATCCCCTTCAGACCTCCCTTACCTTCCAAGCTGCCCTTACACAATAGGTATGGGGCTCTAGAACTTGAAGGTCAGTCAAATGAGTATGTCAATGAGGGTTCATCTAGGGAGTTGCCTACGGTGAGTCAGCCAGCTCCAAGCATTCTGACTGCCTCTGTTAAGAAAAAAAGGAGGGCTAAAAAAAAAAGGAAGGTATATAGAATGAGAATTAATGCTAGCAACTGGTTAAGGACAAGACTCGTTCTCCTCCTGTCGACATGCAGTGGTCAAATAGGTTTAGTGTCCTTCAGGCTGAGGAGGAGTTGGATATGGCTTCAAAGTTTGAAACTGACCTGCTAGGCCCTGTGCCATGCAGGACCACCGAGAGGAATCGACAAGTGATTGTTATGGGACTCTCCCTTCCCCAGGGGACAGAAGCACCCATCTGCCGACCTGAACCTCTGTCTAGAGAGGTTTGTTGCCTGCCAGGGGCTTGCATCAGAGATGTCAAGGAGAGACTAACAAGTCTGGTCCACCCTTCTGACTGCTACCCCCTGCTGCTCTTCCATGTGGAAACTGATGATACCAAGAGCAACCTGGAAACTATCAAAAGTGATTTCAGAGCCCTAGGAGTGGTGGTCAAGTGCCTTGGGGCACAGGTTATTTTCTCCTCGATCCTACCAGTTAGGGTTGCAGATGAGGAGTAGGCATGCTCTCCAAGCAAACAACTGGCTGCGCCACTGGTGCTGGCAATAGAATTTTGGTTTCTATGATCATGGGACCTAGTTTGATGATCAACAGCTACTTGGGAGTGATGGGATCCAGCTCACCAACAGGGGTACACATGTCTTTGCGAATAGACTGGCCAACCTCATGAGAGCTTTAAACTAGAAAGGAAGGGGGTAGGGGGGAATTATGGAAATTATGGAGATTATCCAAACAATAAAATGAAACTCAAGGGGGTACAACCCTGGCAAGTGCATGCAGCCAAGCAAGTCCCTGCAGGACGTGTCTGTGGGGTATCCTCATTCACCCCTCCTGTAAAATTGGCCTGCTCTAGCTCCTGTCTGAAGTGCCTGTGCACCAATGCACACAGCATGGGAAATAAACAGGGAGAGTTGGGGATCTGTGCAGACGCAGGGCTCCGATCTCACTGCAATTACTGAAACATGGTGGGACAGTTGGCAGAACTGGAATGTTGCCATAAATGGCTATAAGATTTTCAGGAGAGACAGACCAGGAAGGCGAGGTGGTGGAGTTGCCCTTTACATAAGAGAACACCTGGTACATATGGAGCTGCTCCCCAGGGTGAATGATGAGAAGGTTGAGTGCTTAGGGGTAAGGATTAAAGGTCAGACTAACACAGGTGACATAGTAGAGGGTGTTTGCTGCAGGCCACCCGATCAGGAGGAGGAAGTGGATGAGGCCTTTTACAGTCAGCTGAAAGTAGCCTCACAGTTGCAGGCCCTTGTGCTCGTGGGTGACTTCAGCTACCCCAACATGTGCTGGAGGAATAACACTGCAAGTCAAATGCAATCAAAGAGGTTCCTTGAAAGCATTGATGATAACTTTCTCTCGCAAATGGCTGAAGAGCCAACAGGGAAAGGAATGCTGCTGGACCTTGTCTTATCAAATAATGAAGGAGTAATTGGGGATGTGAAGGTTGGGGGCAGCCTTAGTTCTAGTGATCATGAGATTGTGGAGTTCAGGATCCTGCTAGGAGGAATGAGGGCAGTAAGTAAGACTGCAACCCTGAGTTTCAGGTGAGCTAACTTTGGCCTCTTCAGGGACCTTCTTACCCCACCTGGAGTATTGTGTCCAGTTCTGGGCTCCCCAGTACAGGAAGGACATGGAACACTTGGGGCCTGTCCAATGAAGGGTGACCAAGATGATTGAAGGACTGGTGCATCATTCATATTAGGAAAGGCTGAGGGAGCTGGGCTTGTTCAGCCTGGAGAAAAGACATCTCAGAGGGGATCTGATTGATGTTTATAAATATCTAAAGGAGAGTGTCTAGAGGATGGGGCCAGACTCTTCTCATTGGCATCCAACAATAGGATGAGAGGCAATGGGCATAAACTGCAGCATAGGAATTTTGACCTGAACATTAAGAAAGAACTTCTTTATTGTGAGGGTGACTGAGCACTGGATCAGGTTGCCCAGAAAGGTTGTGGAATTTCCCTCCTTGGAGATAGTCCAAAACCATCTGAACAAAATCCTGGTTCATGTGCTCTAGGAGTCCCTGCTTGAGCAGAGTGGATGGACTAGGTGACCTTCAGAGGTCCCTTCCAACTTCAACCATTCTGTGATTTAACTGTCATGTTATGATTTTTCCAACACCACAGAAACAAAAACTAGAAAAAAAGAGTAATGAATGGTAGTGTATTTAGGGAGTGATTGCATGGAAAAGACAGATTAAATTCCTTACAAAAATAGAATAACAATTTCCTCTCCTCTCAAAGCCCATTTTGACTTAAATAATATTTTTCTGAGCTTTTCACATCCATAGTAGCAGAGGGTTAATTCCCTTTGCTGCAAAGCAGAGAGAGGTTCAAAGGACTGGAATTTCAACTGTATATTCCCAAAAAGTGCAAGAGGAAAAAAGCTGTACTGATCCACTGTCTAAGTAATGTCTTTCTCAGTGCAAAAGTTCCTCTTTGCATACAGAATGAGAATGAATGAATTCAGTGTTATCCTCTAGAAAATAGACCTAACTGCTCCACTTCAGGCCAGAAGTCTGAGCTATGATATACATATATGACAATTTCCAAATAAATTCAATTGAACTTTAAATTCTTACAAAAGAGGGACTAGTATTTATTGGGTGGGTTTTTTGTTGTTGTTTAGTTTTGTATTATTTTGTTTTGTTTTGTTTTTATTAAAGGCTATGAATTCTGAATATGTAGTGGGTTTACTTATTGGGCAGTGGAGAAAACGAGGTGATGGTAATTATCAGAAATTTAGCCTGTAAGTCAGTGTATAGAGAAATCACAACTCCCAGTGTAATCATAAACCCGATTATATCTCTCACTACAGTTAACTAGCTTAAAATATAATAGTGACCTGTTAAAAACAAGCTTAACCACTCAGTCAAAACAGCTTTGGCCTTTTCTTCGCTTCCAATGCTCTATTTCCAGAAATCCCCCTTGAGTGTTCAGCTGGCATTATCTGCTTCATTTTCAATCAATGATAGTGCCACCACTTTCCACCTTTATTCATGCTCTGTAGTGCTATAGACATGCTGAGCTATGCCAGCAGTTCAGAGATGCAGTGAACAGCCTAAGCAGACTTGGGCTTTTACAATAAAACAACAAAGAGATTTTTCTTGTCCTCTGATGAAATATGGTTTGTTTCCATCTTTAGTTTAAAGCTAACCAAATATTTTAATTATTATTGTTTCTATAACAGAACTAAAATTTCAAGATGTGTGTATGTATAACAAAGTAACTAAAATCCTTCTTCTTAAAATGCCATTGGGTCTAAAGGATTGTATTTTTTTTTTTTCAGATATAACTTGCAGAATAGAGAATAATAATTTTTGAGAAATTCAGATTTTTATTTTCTCTAATTTAATGAAAATATATTTTAAAGACATTATTATTATTTTAATTCTCCATAGAAGATCATAGAGTAAATTGTCACCATCACTGGTGATGTCTTAGCAAGAGGCATCCATGAGCTATCAACAAAACAGTGAAATTAAGACTTGAAATGGTTGTATGACTATGTCCTGTATTCTTAAATAACATTGGAAAATGATGATACCTGCTTTTGCAGATACATGTGAACCTAATTTTGGATACAGCTTAATTTTAGTACTGACTTGTTCCTTTGTTTAAAAACAAACTATATAGTGCAGTAAGAAACATAGAAGATAAAAGTAAGCCTCTCTTTTTTTTTTTTTTTTTTTTTTCACCTCTGGGTAGATAAAGCAGCTTGAGAAAACTACTGCATGCTTGTTTTTTATTATATTACTATTTAAAATAATTATTTGATTTTGGTCCTTTAACACAATATCTTTCCATCTTACCACACTTGAAGGAGACACACAGTATTTACTGCTGGCAAAGTAATTCAGTGTCTCAATGAGATGTGGATATCTGCAATGCTCCTGTTGCTTCAATATCTACTTCCTAACAATCAAGATTTTTTTCCCCTTACGGTATAGTTGGAAGAGAAGAAACAAATAAGACAGGGTTTTTTTTTTTAATTTATAAGAGGCCTATGTTTGTTCACTGTAATTCTGTAAGACTTCTGTTTGCATGTGAAAACACATTGGTTCAATGATCACATGGCTTTAGGAAGACCTTCTTTGCTTTATTGTCTTTGATCCTTTACTGTCTCAGATCAGCTCCAGCTGTTGATTCTTGATAAATACATCCCTCCTACAAAAACACGAGTATGTGAAATAAATAAGATTGGACTCCTCTTTTAATATATTTATGGATTACTGACCATTAACAGTTTGGGGACTATGTTATTTGGAAAGAAGACTTTATGAAATACCTTTACTCATGGTAACAAAAGAATTTATATCTTTAATTGATGTATTATACAAGACACTACCCTACTGTATGGGCCTGAACAAGTCTTATTTTTTTTTATGTCCTATTGATCTAACAACAGTGTAGAGGTAAGATCTTAAGCCTGACTATAGTAAAAGATGATGCTTTTAGTGATTAATTATGAAGTGACAGTGAATATTATCTATGTATTAGTTTTCTGTATATTATACTGGAAATTCCAATCAGTCCAGAAGTGTTTCTTTGCACTGAATATTCTATGGGATGCTTAAAGTAACAGATATTAAACAGATGAAGTAGAATAAATAATATTAGATTTGGCATGTTATTTCATGAAATTGATAACACCTAGTGGCATCTTGAACAGTGACTGAATTACTTTACAGATTTATATTACAGTTGTACATTAAAAATGCATGTAAGGATTTCCTGTAATTTTTTAAGGTTATCCTGGTTCAGCTCAAAATCTCATTTCTACATTTTTTTATTGACAATATTCTAGGATGTTGAAAACACAAAGTCTTTTTATTGTCTATTATTCCTTCTGTTCCTAATGTTTATTCCCACCTGAAGTCAGAATCACAGATTGTGACATCTGTCATAGCACAGCAATGAAGAGTGATGTCACAAAGGAAGGATTATTATTTCAGGTGAGAGAAAGCAGCAAAGCATATTAATTTTTCAGAAACAAAGACACCAGGTTTTCATTAAAATGTCCTTTGTAATACATAATAATGGAAATGAAATTAAGTCAATATGCATTGTGACTATAAGTAGATTTTTTTCTTAAAAAGATGATTTTCAAATCTGTTCCACAAGACAACAGTGATCCTAAAGGTGACTCAAACAGAAACAGAAAAATGAAGAGTAGAATTGCATCTCAATGGCTAGAAAACAAAGAAGCTTGAGAGTTTTGTTTCTTTGTTGGTTTCCACTTTAATCTTTTTGTTGCTTTACTTTCCTTCTTTCTTTTTTTTTTCTTTTTAAATAATACATGACTTGTATCAATAGGCAACTGAAAAAGTAACTGAATCATAACATTTACAACTGACAAGGAAATGAAAACAGAAAAAAATAAAGTTTTTTTAATATGTTGAGTTTCTTTGTTAGTACCTGGTTAATTTAATTTCCTCAAATGCTTTACAATTTGTTTACAAAAATCAGTAGTCAGAGGTATGTTCATACATTATTACAAATAACATAATTATAGATTTATACAAAATCTATAATTACAGATTGTAATTTCCTGAAATGAAAATATATCCTCCAAGAAAACCACTGAAATTTATTTTTCTCTGACAAAAATTTATAGTTTTTATACTTACAGATTTGGATGCCAGAAAATTTATAAAAGTGAAATCCTGGACCCACTAAAATTACTCACAAATCTTCTACTGATTTCCCTGTGGCAATTATTCCCTGATTGATAATGTCTTGTGTTTTGGTTGAATTACTCACAGAGGGATCTCCTTATGTTCCTTTTACAAGAAAGATTTTTATAAAAGTAGTTCAGAATTAATAACCATTTACTTAAAAGAAAAACTGTCCTGGAAGAAAGAATGTTTTCAAAACAAAACTAAAAAAAACCCTATTACTATCACTTTTAAAGGGCATACAATTAATTTTGGCTGAATAAATTAATTGTGGGCATATTTAATTTCCCTCCTTTACTGTCAGAACTGATTACAATAATGAGACTGACTTACAGAATAATTGCTTACAACAAAGGAAAGATTTTATATATAAGTCTAGTCTCCCATAGAAATCTAACTGTGGGTTTTGATCTGATTCTGTTCCTACCTAAATGAATATTTAGGTATATGAAATATACCTAAAAGACTATTCCAGCAGATTTCAAATTAATGGAAGAATCATGGAGATTTCATGAGGCCTTATTGTATATGCTTATGGCTTACTGAGCATAGTGGATTTGTTTTGCAATGGAAGTTCTTAATAATTAAGAGAATCTTCGTCTTCTGTAACTTGCTTTATTATAACTCCCACAAAAAAAGTTTTCTAGGAAATACTTTTTCAAACAGGTTTAAATAAACTCTACTTACTTATAGCAATACTCAAAACACTAAAAACCTCTAAGTACACTTTTTTACCAGAGTTCTTGTAAATGCTATAAAATCTGTGGAAATTAAAAGTTTTACCAGAATCCCTTAATACATAGGAAGATCTAGGTGACCCTGCACAAGGCTGAAGAACAGTTTTATGTGAACCAGAGCTATGAGTAATTATGAACAATTATACCAAGTGTTTTTTTGAGATACACACTAAAAGTACAATGTAATAACAGTGCACATTTCTCTGGAATCAAGCTTTAAACTAGTACTAAAATAAAACTGCATTCCAACTAGATTATAATCCAAAAATATTAATTTAAATCTTCATTCTATCATTCTCTGTTTATAATCCTCTTTGAATTTGTTATAAAATTCTGCATTTCACAAGCCTTTAGTTTTTTTTCTCTCAGAAATGCCAGAACAGATAGCTCAGTCTGACATCAGTGTTACACAGTAAGGCCTTAAACAATTGAATTAATTTGCAATTAATAATGTCTCATTTCAAGTTGAGGTCTCACAGAATTGTTTCCTAAAGTTATACAGTTCTCACATACAGTAGCAGTAACTGTATGTTAAATGTAACAGTAATGAAGTAGTAGACATGTTGGAATGCTAATTACTCCTAAGAGTCTCATTCAGCACAAAACTCAGTATTGAGAGTATTTTGGATTAAACTGTGTCCTTGTTGCAGCAAGCTGGGGAAGAAATAAGAGAAGACAAGGTGGCGTTTTAACTTTATGCAAACTTGAAAGATATTGAACTGGGAAAGAAAGCTCTGTTTCCTTTGTTTTATATATATGAGAAGACTGACAAAAATGAAAATAGGAAGAAATCTGAATTTCCTCATGCCTCTGCTCACAGGTTAGTGTTTCAACCACTGAAGCAAGACAGACCTCCACAGGAACTCCAAGAAATCAGCTTATAGAAAATCAAATAGAAATGTAGTAACAGCATAATTTTTACTTTTTTTTTTTTCTGTAGACTGATTGGGACCCAGAAATTGCATGTGATGTGGAGAAGGATTTGTGCAAGGACCAGAAATAATTCTTGATTTCCAAAAAGGTTCAAACATAACATGTAAAGCAGGATAAGCCAGATTTTAGACCTTTTTTGTTATATCATGAAAGATTTACCAAGAAATTAAGTCATTTACCTAGAAATAAAGTAATTTATTTTGAATAAAATCCCTACATGTGCAATATCATTCATTGCTGAATGCTTCAGCTCTGTTTCATGTTTATTGACACATAAATATGTTGTGACTTAGCCTTCTTACATGCAACTAGCATAGGTGGTGATAGCAGTTTCAAAGAATAAAGCAAAATAGGATTCCAAGAAATGTGATAAAAATAAAAAAAATAAATACCAATATTTCAGAATTTTTCTTAACCGTTATCAGAAACCCATCAAGGAGAGGAAGGATGAAATCTTGAAACACCCGTAAGAGGAGGGAAGTATGACTATATTAAAAAAAGATGCATCTTAATGAAAAATCAATACCATTATAATCTCTGGAACAATGAAGCTTTCACATTTTCCTTTTGCTTTCGCAAATCTTCAAAGTAGCATAAAAGTAGATAATGAGAATAGGCAAGCTGAGAGACTTTTTACACCCTTCTCATATTTATTATTTAAATTTTAGTTTATGTATTATGTATCTGTTTAGTCAGGTTGGGTTTTTTTTCAGTCAAGCTACTTTATTTAGAAATCTGCATCTTTTATTTCCTATCTTTTTTGTTGTGCCATGTCTTTTTTCAAAGTATATTCGCTTTGGATAATAGAAAGCCATGGCCTCTGCTGGTTTGCTAAAGAGATAGTTGTTTGGTTTTTTTGAAAATAATAATATCTTGAGCTTCTTGAATACAGTAAAAAAAAAAATGTAGTAGATGATATATTGGTTAATGCTGATGAATATGAAAATAGATTGCAGCATCTAGCCTCAAAGATGACATATCAGTGGACAGACAACCCAGCTAGCAGAAGTTGCCTGGTAAAGCTGTTTAGGACTCTGTGAAAGGTACTGAATGCAAAGGTAAAGCCATGGAAATGACCTTTGGCTCTACACAGAGCCACAAAAATGACTGGACTATTAGGAGCTTGTTTCGGTGCAAAACAGAGGCTAAGTGGTGTAACTTA
The DNA here is from genome assembly GCA_907165065.1 of Caprimulgus europaeus. The sequence continues at coordinate 60,242,990 of OU015525.1, read as the reverse complement.
GCTGATAGACGTTTATGTGAACTGAATACTTAACTTCCATTTTTAACTCTGAAAGTGTCTCCATGTGTATCTCAGTACATCAAAGTCTGTTGCTGGGGAGCTTTAGTAGTGGTTTGTTCTTCTTGCAAGGGAAGACTTCACAATCTTTCACTAGAGGAAAAGAGACAGGTGGCAGGAAGCAGCAAGAGAAGGGTGACTCCCTGAGGGCCAGGGCAGGAGGAAGCTCAGGAGACCCCCATGGATCTGTAAGGGCAGGGCCTGGCAGCCAGGGCCTGTCCCACTGCCCCAGCTAGGAGCAGGTAGCCAGGGGTACCAGGAACAGCCCCAGCCCTGGGCACTGGGCAGTTTCCTGGGGATGGGCCAAGGCCAGGCTGGGATATGGGTTTGTGGGTGGGCCCATGGCCAAGCATGACAGAGCTGTGGGGAGCTGGAGATGGGCCCAGTTGGAATGTCATTAGGGCAGGAGCTGACAGCCCCAAGAGGATTCAATGGAGTCCTGGGCTGAGGGCAGGGTGGAGAGAGCCTCAGCGGGATTAGCAGTGACAGGCAGAGCCGGTGGTGACTCAGGGCCATGGCAGTGTGGAGGACATACATTTTGTTGATGTGATGGGGTAAAATCATGAGAAATAAACAACACATTAGAGATACTAAAAGACCACCAAAAAAGGCAATGCTAAAGAGCAGGATAGAAGCAATTTGATAGGTGCTTGCGATGAAACTTCATCAAACTCTTTGGTGGGAGGCATCCAGCAGCATTTTTGTTTTGCCTGCAGCAGTGTCCCTCATCCATCCTTACTGTTTCATTTTACACAGTCTTGCTCACCAAGCTTTGTTTTCACATTTAGACTAGAAGTAACATATAGTCTCATAAAAAAAAAAAAAAAAAAAAAAAAAAAAAAAAAAAAAAGTCTTATTAAAACCTACAAATCTTCAGGTACACAGTAGTAGAAACTGACATTGGATAGATTTTCTGCCTGAGGTTATAAGTATCTTTTAAACCTTACCTCCTGATTTCTAAGGGATTTCTTCCCCAAATCAGACAAATCACAAGAGATCCTTTTTACTCTCCAATTACTATATTTCAAGCGAAATGTAGAGCCCCCAACTAATATAGTAACTCCTATTAACTGAGCTGCAGTTCCAGAGAAAGGAGGATTCTTCAAACATGGGTTGAAAAGAGCTGAGCCAGTTGGAAAGCAGATGTACACCACACTTCGCCATTAATGGTCAATACTATTTATACATATTATACACATATAATATACACACAGACAGTCTACCAAACATGCAGTCAAGGATATTAGGAGCACAAAATCATTTTCATTTCTACTTCCATGTGTACAACATTGCATATGCAGAAGCAATGTAAAGAAAATGCCTAGGTACAATCACTGATGGAGGTGTTAGCATTTCCAGACAAAACTGCATGCTGTGCAACAACTACTGCCACCTTATGTTCAGAAAACAGAAGTTGTCTGAACTTGACTGCAAGCACAAAATCTGAGATCAGTTTAGATTTATTATAAATATACGGCATATGGTGCATGGTTTAACTTCATGACAATAAGAAGAATTTGGATTGACAGAGAAACACAGAGCTGATTTCTTTGTTGAGAATTTCTTATTAAAGATAAATGTCTTTTACTTCCTATGTGAACAGATAAACTGAATCTGGAAGAAGCGATGGCTCTAGCTGTGTAAGATGTTTCAGGTGGAATTATTTCCAGTAGAGAACAGCTATTTTGCAGAACTTAAATTTTCAACTGGAAAGTTGAAATTATCATTTCATGTTTTGTTTTCCAGAGATCGATTTCCTCATAGGATTTATGAAGGCAAGGGCTAGAGGTCAAGTCCTGAACTAGCCCCTTCAGTACTCAGCTCCATCTTGACCCTAAACCCTAAGAAATACAGGGAACAGAGGCACTCATCTCTTTCATTTAGTACTTAATACCAGGGCTACTGGAAGAGGTGATAAATGGCAGAACACTTCAGCATTCACCTCCCTGATGCTTACTTGTTTTTGCATGGTAAAGAAAAACTGGAAGAAACCTTCCAGATAAGAAACCTCAGAGAATTCTATTTCAGATTTTGAAGGGGTTAATATATACCTTTTCCCAAGGACTATTTCATAATATTTCAGACAATCTTTAGTGGGAAAAAAATTTCCATTATTTAGAAAGCTCAAACTTTACCTTCATAAAAAGCAGGTAAAATTAGAGAAGTCAACCAACCTTGAAACTAAAGTCACTTACAGTAGCTACTGGAACTACCTGTTCACCTATGGCTTGGTTGTCATGTTTCTACATTTCTACATGAAGAAGGACTAACTGAGATTTGTTTATAACACATAATTATGACACTTTCTTCCAGCACTGTATACTCTATTTTAAGCTAGGAAATATATTCTATTGATTGTCAATTAGAAAGTTTTTTTCATAAATCTTAAAACTCACTTTTAAAGTGTTCTAATTTGCTGCAATTTCTGATTAAACAACTTTGCCTTCGGTTGTTGTGCTGTCAAATCTATATTCTGTTCATCCCTGGAAATACAATATTTCCATTCATTTTAACAGGAATTTTGAATCAGGGAAAAACAGGGATTAATTGAGGATACCTGAAATTTCAATTTTAATCTAGACATATCTCTTAAGCTTTTCCCAGTGTTGTGGTTTAACCCCAGTCGGCAACTAAACACCACACAGCCACTCTCTCACTCCCCCTCCCTGTGGTGGGGGAGAGAACAATAAAAGTGGAAAATTCATGTGGAGAATGGAAGTACAGTTGCAATTTCTTCAAATTTGCACCAATTCCTTTTCCCGTAGTTTCAAAAAAGGATTACATGAAGTGTTGAATAGATATTGGGTGAGTTCATAATTTCATTATATTATTGAAATAATTACAGTAAAAAACCTTGTAGTTTCTCTCTTTAAAGTACCTTCCATGAATTAGAGACCAAAGTCAACCAACACTTTTATTTATAAAAGTATTTCTTCACAATTTACTCCTTTGTCATGGTTTTGATCATGTTACGAATATCGTACCCATAACATGGAGGTTTTAGAACATTCTTTCAGAATTCAGAATGGGCTTCAATTCTCCTTCAGCAGAAATTATTTAAACCTCAGTATCCAAACTAAGGATAAGCAGAAAGGGAATAATACAGTCCTATTATTGGTCTACTCAATTATTTAATAACTTCAACACTTTTTAGTGCCAGTGCCAGGATTACAAGGCTATCCATTCAACCGAGATGATGTTTCATAAACATGTCTAAAGCTGCCCACCGTGTGGTAGCAGGAGAGCTAATAAAACTGACTAGCAAGCAGAGCTCAGCCTCTGTGATATTGCCTCCTAGAGGCCTCAAATCTCATGTCTCTTGTTCTGGGCCTGTCCTTACAGAGTGATTCTTTTTCAATACATGTGTAGGGGAGGCAAAAATAATCCAAGTGTTCCTTGCTTTCTGAATACTGCAAACCCTCCCACTGGTTTGATGCACTAGGGGGGTGGGGAGTGATTGAAAGAAGCAGAAATATACACCACATGAATCATCAAACATGAAATCACTGGGGGACTCTTACAAAATTACTATATAAATTCCACTGTTTGCCTTACACTGGTTAAAGTAGTGGTAATAGGTTATCAATACATCATTTTCACATTTCTTTTAACTTTTTATAACATTAAACAGTGGCTATTCCAAGCTGTAAAGAATCAGTAATAAAGATGTAAAATAATAAACAATTTGAAACCTCAACAGTGTTCAGTGGGTCAGTAATAAGACTTACTACAATTCAAAGCCTGGCAAAATGGATGCAGGTGGAAATAAAAACTATATTCTTCATTTGAGGTATGGCAAGGCAGGATGGGAGAAGAGATTATTGATGATGCAGAGAGATTTAAACTGCTAGAAACTCACTAAGTATCTATAAAACATCTTGGCTTGTTTTCTTCACATATAATGTTCCTTGCTTTCTTAGGAAATTTTCAGGTGGAATATGTTTCATAAGAAAGGCTAGAGAAACGTTCAAGCATGACTCCAGCATAAAGTTAGAAGCAACTGTCACTACTGAATGTCGCTTTGAATGATGACCTTAAAACAGAAAAAGTTTCACGTTACAGTTGAAACATTATTCTTTTTTTTGTTTCTAAAGCAGGCTGTCTTAAGGCACTAAGCTCTTTAGCATGATGAAAATTAAATAACCAAACTATGGGAATTTGTTCTTACCACCTGTGGCATCACTTCAATTTCATACTAACATATTAAAATTTACTCCCATGTTTGAAACATGCAATCAAGTTGTAGCCAGATGGAGAAGCTGTTTTAAAGTAGATAAAGTTGCAAACATAATCTCTTTGTGCTTTTGAAATAACCATATTAAATATTCTGAAAGATAGAAACTGTAGTTCTCACTGCCATGTATCAATCAATTTATCTGGTATCATAGTAAATTGAAACCACGCTTCTAAGCCATCTCCTACAAGTAGCAATAATGAATAGGGCTTAAGTTTGCAGTGTGCACAAGTGTCCTAATGAAACATTGTAGTTTGGGATTCTGTTATAAAAGCTGCATGAAATGAATTTTGCTGCTTTTGCTGAGTAGATGTGGGAATGCTCAAAAATTATTTTTTTAAAATAATCTGAAGAGGTTACTGGAAAGTGCAAGATGAAAAACATGTAAACCATTTTACAAAGTAAAATGAGGCAATGGTTGAAAGATTTCCTGAAATTAAAAAAAAAGAAAAAAAGAAAAAAAAGAGAAAAAATAGTCTAAGTAAAACATTACATGTAAATATTCCAGGAATATGCTATTACTGGCAGTTCATATCATATAAATTTGGAGCTTTAGTGCTGTTAATTTTCACAAGTATCACTAGTACATGTATAGTTAGGCACCTAAATTTCTTTTGCATATTTTTAAATATTGTATTGGCAAGTATTTGCTAGTGTAATGAGGAATTAATGAGATATAATAATGAAGATTCAAGTACTGCTATGAAGACTCCATAGTAACACTATAGTCAAAGTAGGCATAATCTTTAGTATGAACCTGTAACAAAGTGCTGCAAAGAAGAACAAAGGAAAGTATGTTCCTAGACCATTATTTTGCTGTCTTTGGAAACCATGGGCAAAAGTTTTCTTCTGCTCTATTTGGAATTCTTACGAGAAGACAAGTTCTCTAATATTGTTCTTATCCATTCAGTTTCTGAGCACTTTTCAAGAGATCATGCAAAAAAACACAACTGAAGCTAGTCTTCAAACAGCAAACGAGGCACAGAAGTGGCAACAAGAACAGATTCTGTAAAAATATTGGAAAAGAAACACACACAAAAAACTTGTAGGTTCATCCAATGGAAAATTAGATTTGCCAAAATAAATATAATCTCTGATCTTGAGGTTCTGGGATTCTTTCTTCTCATAAAGACAAAATGGACTTGTCTTCAGCACAAAGGAGATTCATGTTTTTCATTATTTCCATCTCAGAATTAGGCTGAGGACACTAAACTCTACACACAGAGATCTATCAACAGAGTATTATACTTTGCTGACTACTGTTTCCTTTCCTTCTTTTAGTGCAGATTAGTCATGAAAGACTATGATCTCTATAGGACAGACAAACATAAAAATTTAAAGTTGATAATTTGATGGATGTATCAGTCTATCCATAATAGCAGAAGTCTGTATTAAAGATGGAATATTTTTTCAATGTGACTCAGTTGTAGACATTTGCTGAAAAGAGGTAAAGGCATTATAATACAGGTGGGTGTCATCTAAGCTTAAAGAGACCCTCAAGCTTATCAACCACTGAGAAACAAAACTTGTGATGGAAAGAACTGAACTCCAGTGTTCTGATTATAGCCATAATGTAAGAAATGCAATTTATTGTATGTCAGAAAAGTATACATAATTTACTGCTGGAGACAAGTTACTGAAGAACTTCCATTGCAGATATTAATACCTATGTGTGTGGAATAAAAGGCTACTATCCATTTCAGAATTTTACATGCCATTTCCTGCATTTATCCCTCCTGGACAACAGCAAATGACTTCCAGATGCAATTGAAACTGGCAGCTTGAAAATGATGGTGTCAATCTAAGGTAGGCTTAAAATAACCTCCCAACCAAAAAATAAGTGAATATATAAGCCCATACCGGTATGAAAATTAGACTGGTGTTTTAGGTTTTAAATAAATTCTTCCCTTTGTACTTACTTACAATAAAAGATGAATTGAATAGTGCAGAGTATTTTTTTCTTCATTAGTGGAAATTTGAATGTAATGTTTATTATTTAAATTTCACTCTTAAATCACAGGAACTAGAAGTTACTGTACTTTGTTCCTAAGCACCACAACTACACTGGGAAAGAAACCTGTGTGAAAGTTTGCTTATGTGGGGAAGCCACTAGTACATAGTCTTGCTACTTAAATACTGTGTTCTTCAGTTTGTAGAGCAATGACAAACTGCCTTTGCAAATGCAGTTGAAGGAAAGTATTTCTATAAAGCACACACACACAAACATAATCATGTGGTTGAGTGAAAAATAGCTTATCAACAAAAAGTATATGGATATGATGAACTAACTATTCAAAGCGAGTAAAAGAAAGGAAAAAAAGAAAAAGAAATCTGGTGATACTGGATGGCTCATGAGACAACTAAAGATGAAAAATTGTTCATCTCAACTACTATAATTTTAAACTTGAACCTGATTACAATTAATAAAAACAATTATTACAATTTTGTTACTACCTTAAAGAGATTAAACGGGTTCACTTTCAGTAAACTTACTGGACTTCTAATAAAAAAATAGTCTTCAGAATTAGCATTCCTCTTGGCAGGCTTGATAGGTAGATTTATGAATGCATAAGTCTCGGTTTCAAAGTTAATCCCTCAATTAGTTCTTGAATCACAATCAAGAATATTGGTGAAGCAAAGTTAAAAAAAATCTTACATGGGAGATATTTGTAGAACACAGTTTTCTTGGATTATCATTCTGAAACATTTCATTATCAGTAGATTAATCCAAACAAGTCCCATGAAAGAAAATAATTACTAAACTCAAAATTTCACTAAAATTTAGGATCTGAATAAAACTAAGATAACTTATTTCAACAAACAGAAATAGATAAACAAAGGAAAATCAATCCTGTAAACAGTTTCTGGACCAGAGAGAGGAAATATTAATGAAATTATATAACCCAGCCTCACATTTTGTATGTCCCTTACCACACTAAGAGAACTGTCTTGTATGCTACATTAAGATGTACATTACTTACTCTCCTGCAAAGTGGCTTGGATGACTTTGTCTCTGACTTCAGTGCTAATTTTCAATCTGGGCACCTTTATTTTCTTCGCACAGAGCAGAGGGTGGATGGAGGAGAAAAAGTTATTATATGGCAACATAAACTAAGTGTGTACCAAGATATTCATGACAACATCTGGACTTAGAATCTAGTAATTACTTCTAAATCACAGCACTGCCTCAGGAAAGAGCCTCAGAAATATTTAAGAATGGACGAATGGAGCTGAGTTTATAAAATGAAACAGAAAATTTCAGGAGTTCAGATCCAGAATTCTGGAAAATCCATCATACGTAGCACTAGCAGTAGCTCCCATTAGTAATGTCATGTTAGAAAGACAGAAAAGAAGGTCAGAGAATGTGCAAATTAAGATATCCCATGAAAACATTCATAGAGTTAGTCTACCAATAAATAGGTCTCAATAGGGGCTGAGAGGTTAATTTTAACAACGTTAACTCAGACTAGGGTTCATTTGAATGCAGAAAGAAGAATATCTCTAAAATATGTGTGTCTTTAAGGATGTTAATCTCAAGGAAGCAGTTGATATTCAAAGCAGTGAATGGACATTCATTAATAAACCCTTACAAGTTCCAGTAATGTATTGGAAAACTAAGCCAGAATGGTGACAAAGTTCTGCATACTTTTACCTTTTTCATCATGCCAAATGCAGAAAAAAACCCCAACAAACCCAAACACATTTGCAACACTTTCCCAGGGTGTCCCTCTTTAAAATAACATTGAATAAAGAAACAGATTTTGCTCCTATGGAACCTTTTGCGCTGTTGGGCAGCAGGAGTTAAAAATCAGAGTTGCATGATATCTGCAGCAGTGTACTTCCAAATTTGGTCATTTATTTTCTGGTCTGTCCTTGATTTAGTTAAACTGGAAAGTAATAAGTGTTCCTAAAGCCTTTATTAATAATAACACAATTACTCAAGATTATTTATTTATTGGACTATAGCTGATTCTGACCTTGAAATAATGTTTTTTGAAGGGAATACCATAAAATAAATGCTGCACTTCAGGTTTTATGCCTTCTTTAACATACTGTTCTCCTAATGTCTGGATTTAAACCTAGACAGCACATCCTCTGAAGCCATTTGGAAAAGTTTTTGTGTTCTTTTGCTAGCCATATCATTCCTATTCCAGTCATGCCATTGAAGAGCATGTTGTTTTAATTTCACGTCTTCATTGTGAATGAGCCCAAGAGTATGATTAACAAACCACTCTCTGTAGCTATATGTTTGCCTGTTACAAAAGACAAAGATCAAGCTATAACTTCCTTTTATTACCACTGTAACAAAATAATCTGTGTCCCCTCTGGATTTATATCTATCTTAGTGCCTTTTTTATAGGGTTGTTCATATTTTAAAAAAACCTGTTTCTTATTCTCTAGTCTCCTAAAGAACAGAGCAAAACATTTTTCTTTTGAAGAACTAAGTGAATTGTTTAAGATAGCATTTTAAAGGTTAGGAAACTAAGGCATAGAAACTTTGACAGAGCTGCTCTTATGTGTGTAGTACAAACATTGTGAAAGCAAGTAGCTACATGTTAACAGTCCTTTATATTTTCTTTCTTTCTTTTTAAGTTAGTGTTCATTAAACTTGAGTTATAAGAGAGCAATCCCACATGTAATCTAACATTGAGACGCTTTTTTTTTTTTATTGTAAGAAGGAGAGTTTTGGTGACAAGGTTCTTACAGTATGAAAGGTCATTTTCCTGCATCTCTGCAGTGCAAAACTAAATTTTGACTGCATAGCAGAAGGAGCAGTATAGAAATCCATGACTGTTCTAGACAAAGATTGACTTTGCAAACTCTGACTCTGAATCAGTTCTAGTATCTAGGCCTCCATCTCCCATTTTTTAATGTCACTTTCTGAAATCCAGCATTTGAGGCAGAATAAGGGATTTTTTTTTTTTTTTCCTTTGTGGGAAAGCAGAACTGTGCAAGTTAACTGTCTTCTTATTGGCTTCAACATTATTAACTTGTGGGGTTGTGGATAGGAATGCTATCTGATGAATTGTCCCTCAGTGACTATAGCATGTTTATATTCACAGAAGTCAACATATGCAAGGTTCTCTATGGAAAGCTTCAAAATACATTAGCTTAAAGGAATGAAAATGAAGCACCAGTAGTAATACCTTGCACTTTTTAATAACACTACCACTATTCTGCAGACTGGCAAAATAAAACACAGGGACAATGATCTGGTCACAGTTACCTAAGAGCTTATGGCAGAGCTAGCAATAAAACATATTTTGGAAGTCCTTAGACAGCTAATCCATAAAGACCTGCAGAGGAGAAGAGGTGAAAATGTGAATGATATCATGATTATATCAATTTCAGTGAAGCAACATAATTAGTAATATTTTACAGCTTTTTTTCCATGTCACCACTAAATAAAAAAATCTTTTTTTTTTTCTTTTTTTTTTTAACTTCTATTTTTTATTGTTTTGGTTTTCAGTCTTCCCAATGAAGACACATTACAAAGTTATAATAATCCTTTCTACATAAAATTCAAGTTTTTAGATTCAAATTTTCATTTGACTCTTTTATTTATGCATATTAATTTCTAGCAATAACTCCCAATAAATCTGTACAGGCAAAAAACCAAGGCTTTATATGTTTATTTGTCTGAAACAAGAGTAAGAGCTCTATGAGCTGAAATATAGAAGAAGATATGAAAATGTGGAGTTTCCATCTCTGGAGATATTCAAAACCTACCTGCACACTTTCCTGTGTAACCTGTTGTAGGGAACCTGCTTTAGGAGGGGGGTTGGACTAGATGATCTCCTGAGGTCTTTTCCAACCCCTACGATTCTGTGAAAGTTCCATTCTAATTCAAGAATAAAATCACAAATATAATTACAACAGAAATCTTCATTACCTTGAAATAGAGATCTTCTAAAGTGTAAATTCAGTAACCATTCAGAAAGTGAAGTGATAACTTCTACTGAAATCAACTGTAATTTTCTTATACATGTGACAAACTAAACAACAAACTATTTCAAGCTTGTAACCAAATCTGTAATACTCAGACTTTAAAATGTTATCAAAACTATCAGAGAAACATCACTAAAGAAATAGCTGGAGAATACGGTACTGAATCTTTAAGGAAAAGCAGTGAACCATTCCAGCTATGTGAATTAATAATTTATCAAGTGTGTTTATTGTTTTAGATTTATAAAGAGATACTGTTGGTAATTTCTCTGTAAAACATTGAGACACAAGAAGTCTGGTTGTTCCTTCATATTATTTTTCGGACCATTTTTCTTGTTTTTACTGTTTCTTAATTGCCTACTAGAAACAAAGAAAATAAGGCATACCCTTTTGCATTCTCAGAATAACCTTTTCTGCTTGAAAGTCTCCTGAAAGGCACAGCCTCCTCTGCAGCAGGTGTAGTTTTAATGATGCTTTGATGCCATATGTCAAACTTCATCACTTGCTGTGAAGAGTGACATTTCTTTTGATGGCTCCTAGCAACAGCAACACCAGTTGTTGGTGGTCACCTCACACTAGACAAATAATTCCTGCAGCAAGAACATTTAATTTCAATTTCATACCAGGCTGCACACAATCTCTGCTGCTCTCCTCTGTCTGTAATTCTTTTTAAAGTAAAATAAATCTATATTATTAATTTGATGCACAATATATTTGTTTTCACATGCACACTCACAACAGTACCACTACATTCTGCATAGGAGTGTTTCAAAGCTGCCTTCAGAACTAGATTTCCTGTCAGTACAGACAGTGAATATATAAGCATGGTCCAAGATGCAGTTGGGGATGACTTTCAAGAACACATTTGCCCACAAGTGTCAGGCAGTGGAAGTATAGCATTAGATGTACCGGTACATCAGCAGACATCCAAATAGGGGTGATCTGCAGGTTTTCTGAGATGCCTCTATATGCACAGGGTGTTGGGGAATATGTCATCCCCCTTTGTTACTGTTACAACAACCCTTTGAAAAGTCATATAAGGATTGTGATAACACTGGCACCTACATATAAAGGAATCACTTAACAAGTCAGCTTGATTTTCAAATGGCAGTTTACATTTATTTTTCTTCTAATATTAATTTTATATGAGAAGTATATAATGAATTACACTGCAGCTTTGCAAATCTAACACTATTGGTTGTTGCTAATCAGTGACACCTTTAATATTTGCAAAAAAATAAACAATATAATTGTAAAACTTATTATAAGAGGAAGACCAATAAATGAAATACCTCACGGCTGGGAATAAGAGAAAGGGAAGTATGAAGTATCAACTAATGATTTTGGGAAGAAATTTGATACTTTTCAAATTCAGTCTTCGTTAAAAAAGTCACTGATGTAGAGGAATATGAAGTCAGGTTATAACAGGGAATGGAAATATTAGACATCATATTTACATAAGCTACTTCCCCTTTAAACGACTGGGAGCTAATGAAGTATTTATGCTAACATATGTTATTAATTAAATTTCAAAACTCTCAGCAAATATCTTTACGTACTGGAGAAATTCTGGAGGGCTAGAAAAACACAAAGACAGTTTGTCTTTAAAATAAGAAAGACAAGGAATCAGAAAAGTATAGGACTATCAGGTTAACTTCAGTCCTGGAGAAATAGTAGAACACACAGTCTAAAATAAATTTGCAAATTTACCTACCTGGTAGATAAAAGGAAGAGTAACAGTCAAGATGAATTTGTCAAGAATAGATTATATCAAACCAAATTAATTTCTTTCTATGACAGTGTAATAGACTTTGTGAATAGAAAGAAAGCGTTAGTTATTATATATCTTCATTGCAGCAAGCTTTTGCCACTCTTACATGGGTTTCTCATAAGAAAGCTAAGAAAATAACACTGTTATCAGGTGAACAGCTACGTGCCAAGAGTGTTCTCCAGAGAGTAGCACTCTCTTGAACTGGATTATACCAAATAAGGTTCCATAAGTCTGGTGTCACTGGGTAACTGGAGTGAAAGAATAATGACCCTGATAACTGAAATCACAGATGAAACTAAATTCTGACAAATTCCAAAAATAGCACAGGGCAAAGGTGTATATCTAAATAATCTTGGCAAATATGAGAAATTGTGTGGAAAAATAGGATGTAATCTAGTAAGGGAAAATACAAAGTTTTGCACACAATTAGATATAAATGGCTGCACAGCCACATGGTGTGAAAAACCTGCCTAGGCAGCAGCATTGCAGAAATTGCTAACACGGTGGTGAACAGGGCTACAGCACACATTAACAAACAATATCATACTAATGATGAAAATTCATTTAACTTAGTAAGATAAGAACTGGACTATTATCTGCAAAAAAAAAAAAAACAAACCAACCCAAAGTCACAATTTTCTCTTCTAAGTGTGAGTAATGTCTCAGCTGGAATACTATCTCCATCTTTAAGTATCTTGTTTGATTCAGTTATTGATAGCCCATGAAATAGTAACAAGTGTGAAATTAGGTCCTGGAAACACAAGTATGGGCAAGGTTGAAGAAAATATGTTTATTAGGTTTAGAAACACAATGATGGTCTTTGAGTACACAAAAAGTGTTGTGAAGGAAAAGGAATAATGCCATTAAATTACAACAAAAGAGAGTCAGATTAACTTCAGGAAACATAGTTTAAGCTAACAGTAAGAGGGGTTAAATAGAACACTGGAATTGCTATGATTTGAAACATTTAAAAATCTGAATAGTCTCATAAATGTCAGAGTTTCAGTAGTGACATGGATACTGACAATTTTCAGTATCTATATATAGTTATTTATGAGACAATTACTATTATATCCTGTTTTTTAGCCCTGGAGACTGACTACAGAGAGGTACAATTTAGAATAATTCCTGTTGGATTTATTGGTTCGTGGGGAATCTTTTATCTGCTTAACTGGGTGAAATTCTCACATTTTAAAGTTTAAGATTACAAATCAAATGAAACCAGTCTTCCTCAATTGAACTATCAGATTTTGCGTTTCCCTGTAGGATTATGCACATAGCTGATTCCTAGGATGATCTCAGCTTGGGCAGATATGAGAATCCGTATTCTCTTCATGAAATGTGTTATAGTTTTTGGTTTTGCTTTGTATGCATAGAATAGTAGCTTGTCACAGGATGTAAGGAAATATTTACTCATTTATGGAATACATAAAATATTGACTTACAGACTGTGTTACATGGCAGTATGTCATCATGGACGGAATTTGATGACACAAATGAACCCTTGTGCATTTGAACTTTTTTTTTTTTTTTTTCCCAAACCTTTCAACATGCATTATCCAATCCAGCACACAGTACTACTGCATTACATATAGTATTGTAATAATATAGTATTGCAATTACTATTTATTCTATCTTTTATTCAAGGAAGCTGAAATATGGACAAGGCTACATGAAAATTAGTGACAAGTTCAAGGATAAAAACTTAGGTGCTTCTTCTGTTGTTCCTTTGTCTTGACTATCCTGTTTCTGAGTCTCTTAGTGTTCTTGTAAAGCTGATATGGTCAGTAAATATTTATTCTGTAGGCTGATACCTCAATTAGCTGCATTGTTGTACAGCCTGCAGGCAACAAGTACTGTGACTAAAGAAAAAACATTAAAAAAAACATGTAAGGAAGTACTTTTTTATAACAAAAACAACGTAATGTGGAAGAATTCTTTCTGTATCACAGATACTTTGTTTTCTATGACAAAGGAAGAGTGACCCTGCAAGTACATTGTTATACTTTAAAAATTATACTGACTAGTGTAATATCTATGACTTAGAATATATTTGTTATACTGTATTTTATTAATCACAGAATCACAGAATGTCAGGGATTGGAAGGGACCTCAAAAGATCATCCAGTCCAATCCCCCTGCCAGAGCAGGAACACCTAGATGAGTTCACACAGGAAGGCGTCCAGGCGGGTCTTCAATGTCTCCAGAGAAGGAGACTTCACAACCTCCCTGGGCAGCCTGTTCCAGTGCTCTGTTACCCTCACAGTAAAGAAGTTCCTTCTCAAGTTTAAGCGAAACCTCCTGTGTTCCAGCTCACACCCATTACCCCTTGTCCTATCATTGGACACCACTGTGAAGAGCCTAGCTCCATCCACCTGACACTCACCCTTCATATATTTATAAACATTAATAAGGTCACCCCTCAGTCTCCTCTTCTCCAGGCTAAAGAGACCCAGTTCCCTCAGCCTTTCCTCATAAGGGAGATGTTCCACTCCCTTAATCATTTTGCTGGCTCTTCGCTGGACTCTCTCAGGCAGTTCCCTGTCCTTCTTGAACTGTAAGGCCCACAGAGTAGACACAGTATTCCAGATGTGGCCTCACCAGGGCAGAGTAGAGGGGAAGGAGAACCTCTCTTGACCTACTAACCACACCCCTTCTAATGCACCCCAGGATGCCATTGGCCTTCCTGGTCACAAGGGCACAGTGCTGGCTCATGGTCATCCTGTTGTCCACCAGGACTCCCAGATCCCTTTCCCCTACACTGCTTTCTAACTGATCACTCCCCAACCTATACTGGAACCTGGGGTTGTTCCTGGACAGATGCAACACCCTACACTTGCCCTTATTATATTTCATTAAGTTTTTCCCCTCTCAGCTCTCCAGCCTGTCCAGGTCTCTCTGGATGGCAGCACAGCCTGCTGGCTTGTCAGATACTCCTCCCAACTTAGTATCGTCAGCAAACTTGCTGACAGTGCATTCAATTCCCTCATCCAGGTTGCTGATGAATATATTGACTAATACTGGTCCTAGTACCGACCCTTGAGAGACTCCACTAGACACAGGTCTCCAACTAGACTCTGCCCCATTGACCACCACCCTCTGGCTTCTTCCCACCAGCCAGTTCACAGTCCATCTCACTATCTGACCATCTAACCCAGACCTCCTCAATTGGTCAGCAAGGATGCTGTGGGAGAAAAAAGAATTATTCCAGAAACTTTAATAGCCAACAAGCATGATATGTCTAAATTTCAAAATTATTAATAATTTTGTTATAATTTCTTAAAATACACAACATTCAGAAAGAAAAAAATGACAAATAATAAAATAATTAAAAAGAACAGTTGTCATTTAAGGTTCAGTAATTATTATATGTTAAGAGGCATTCTGGTGTCCAAAGAGTAAGCAGTCTATACAGACAAAAGAAGAAATAAGATGGGAATCAAATACACAGAAAGAACCATATCAAATTTTCCATTTGAAAAATGGGTCTAGTTTTTCAAAAGCTGAAAGTATGCAGATCTTGGTTGGGATTTCTGCATTCAAAAATTTATCCAAAAATCTCTCAGGAAGCCTCTATTGAAGCAAGTGGAAATAACCTTAATCTAATCAGATGCAGCAACTTCCTTTGATTTTGTAAAAATTAAATGCATTATTAGTAATTATTCACTGCTATATGTACCAGAGGTTGGTTAGTCCTCATTATACTGCAATGACTATCAGCATCTATGTATGAAATTTTGTTTTCACTTCTTAAAATGATCAAATGTTCTATTTTACTTAAGGAAGGAATATGAAAAAAAATAGTTGTTACTTCTGCTGCAAAGAGGACTTTCGCTTTCAAATATAGGTGTTACCAGTACAACATCACTCTCTGTCCACCAAGGAAATTACTTTAAATACCACATAATGCTCATTTTTGTCAGGTTACTTTTTACTGTTCCATTATTCTTGAACACTTTACAGAAAACAGAGAAAAAACATATCTGAGCTTTCTATAGGGACCTAGAAAAATAGGCAGGACTTGTGCCTCAGGCATTCCTGTGAGAAAATTGGGAGAAGTAACTACAACCATCTCTGGTGAAATCTTTTGAGCCAGTACATATCCATAATTTATACTTTGTTTCTTTTTTAGTGAAACCTTTAGCAGAACATTATTTATTTATTTAAATGTGTATGGTATGTGGTGGAGAGGAGCTGTGAAAATCTAAATGTAAGCTTGAACAAGTCTTCTGAAAAGATGGGTTGACTTTTAAATCCTCTTTAAAAAAATAACCAAACAAAATTCCTCAAGAAACCCAAGAACTCCCAAGAAAATTATAGTTTTCCATCCTTAAAATATTTTTAATTATAAGACAGATAAAAATAATCTTTATAGAGACTGTAAAAGCACAAATTGTGCTGAGAGACCGACTGTAAGCTCAAGGCTGTCTGAATTGGTCTCAATTTTGTTGCAATTTAAAACTGCATAATTTAATTTTTAAGAACTTGAAAAGTAAAAATTTGTAAAAATAGTAAGTATTGTGTACTGTTTCATTAGAAAAAGGATGAGCCAAATGGTTTCTCAAAATATTTGTATGAAATCAGGTTTTAGATTTGTATATTGACTGCCATTTATCTTTAGCTTTTTCTCTCTTAAAAAGATATTTTAAATAAGTTTAAACTACTGACCATAAGAGGAATTAAAGAAGAAACATGGTGCACTTCTGAAATGAAAACATCATAGAAAGTAATGTGAGAAAAATACAACATATACTACTGAAAAGTGCACTCCTCTAAAATAAGTTATTGCTTTAGGAAGTGTTGAGGTGCAAGTACAGTTACTTCAGTTTGTGATCTTGTATTAGTAGAGCTGCCTTCTCCTGGAGCATGACAGATCAGGCTAAAGCATAAGCCCTATTTTGCGGTTTGGTTTTAAGAGGTGGTGAATAGCTCAAGGAGGGGCTGATTGTCTTTAACTCTCACTGATATCAGTTCTTCAGTACCTAACAACTTTAATATCTTCAATCTTAATGCCTACAATTAAACTGCAAAATATTTCCCCCCTGAGCCACATTGTCTTCTTCCATTTGGCATTCATTGATTTCTCACCCTGCTACTATCTCCCCCATTTCCAGCTGAATTAAAACACAAGAAGAATCATGTTATTTTATTTCCTTGTTGGTGTTCTGTACTAGCATCATTGACAATGTTAGTGCAGCTCTGGGAATAGTTAACAGCTTTTGCCAAAAACAGCAGGGAACACTGAGCAAACTGAACAAAAATTAAGATACAGATATTCATAAACCAAATTACACTTCCTACAGTCCTTAAGCATATTAAAGACATGTTCACGTGTAGGAAAAAACTATGCTTGTTTATTGAAAAAAAAATAAAAATAGAAACTTGAGATTACTAATGGGCAGCAGGGAGGTAACCTGATGACTAGCAGTACTGATGCTGAAATAATCAACATTATTGAGCAAAAAATTGGGTAAAAAGAAGTGAGTATTTCTGAATATAAATATTTCTGTGCTTGATATTAAGAAAGCAGGAAAATACAGTCCCTGGGGTGAGATCAGTAAGTTTGTAGTCATTAATAAAGGTAACATGTTCAGGCCTGTTCACATACTAAGTACTTTTAAGAATCTCTTTAGCAAGTGTGATGTGCAGCATGCCACAACACTGCACCACCTTACACTTGGTCTGATAACAGTAAAATCAATATTATTTTCATACAATTTTATTTCATTTTATTTTCATACAATATTTTTCTATAGAAGGGATGTTCACTTGAAGCCTTTCACATACAAGAACCAACAATGGGTGCAGTATCCATGAAAAGTTACAGAGCAGAGTTTACTGACCCATTGCCAGGGAGCTACTTTGGTAAACTTCATGCAAGCATACTTAGTTGGATGATATTAACAGTTGCTAACTCCTAAATGCTTTTTGTTTGCTTGAAGTGCTTCTTTTCTGTGCTTAAAGTGCCAACTAGAGGGACCTGGACAGGCTGGAGAAGTGGGTCCAGGTAAACCTCATGAGGTTCAACAAAGCCTAATGCAGGGTCCTGCACCTGGGACTGGACAATCCTTGTTATCGATACAGGCTAGGAGATGATGTGCTGCAAAGCAGCCCTGAAGAAAAGGACTTGGGGGTAATAGTGGATGAAAAGCTGGCCATGAGCCACCAATGTGCATCTGCAGCCCAGAAGGCCAACTGCATCCTGGGCTGCATTAAGAGAAGTGTGGCCAGCAAATCAAGGAAGGTGATTCTGCCCCTCTACTCTGCTCTGGTGAGACCTCACCTGGAATAGTGTCCAGTTTTGGAACCCTCAACACAAGAAGGATATGTACCTGTTGGAGCATGTCCAGAGGAGGGCTGCAAAAATGGCCAAAGAGTTGGAGCACCTTTCCTATGAGGACAGGCTGAGAGAGTTGGGGTTGTTCAGCCTTAAGAAGAGAAGGATCCAAGGGGACCTTATAGCAGCCTTCTGGTACCTGAAAGGTGCCTATAAGCAAGCTAGGGAAGAACTGTTCACAAGGGCATGCAGCAATAGGATGAGGGGTAATGGTTTTAAACTAGAAAAGGGTAGATTTAGGTTGGATATTAGGAAAAAGTTATTCAATGTGAGGGTGGTAGATCACTGGAACAGGTTGCCCAGAGAGGTAGTGGAAGACCTGTCCCTGGAGATATTCAAGGTCAAGTTTGATGGGGCTCTGAGCAACCTGCTCTAGTAAAGATGTCCCTGCTCACTGAAGGGGGGGCTGGACTAGATGACCTTTGAAGGTCCCTTCCAGCCCAATACATTCCATGATTCTATGATTCTATGTAAAGCAATAACCTTTACTTGGAAACAAAAACACTGAACCGTGTACAAGAGTATTTTGGACCCAAAACAAGTCATTTTGGTGGCATCTACTGTATCATAGTGAGAAAATATACAGCTTCAACAATTCATGAGAGATCCATGCATTTACACATTTTGCAAGACAGTCATGAATATTAGGTAGTTAGTAGCTGCATATTGAACTCAGATGACAGAGCACCGCATTGTCTAAATTTCCATCACAAGTAGCTTTAAGGCTTCACTAATACCTTCTACTGAGCCCAAATGCATTATCGCTACTCTGTGCCAGTCTAGGAGAGAATGTTTGTGTCTCTGATGCGGCTTGCTTTCTCATTCCTCTCCTGTCAATGCCTCCTCTTTGTTCTGTCACAGGATTATTTTTTTTTTTTTAAATTTTTTTTGGTAAGGGAGTGCAGGGAAAGTATGTGTAAGGCATTTATACAGAAATGTTGTTATCCCTTCTATATTCTATTTTTTCTACCTGTTTTGGGCTTGAGGGGTTCCTTTCCTTTTCGGTTTGGTTGTTTTAGTCACTCTCACATTCACAGTTCTCACTTCCTCTTTAAATTCTCCTTCAAATGTTTAACTGAAAAGGTGCTCATTATTTTTTATTTCAAGGTCTAGTCAAGTGTCAGAAATAAAGGGAGATATCTACCAGCTCTGCAGCAGCAGATGCCAATTTATTCTTACGAATATGATTCTCAATCTCTATTTTCTCCTTTAAAGGTATTGAGACACCTATGCCACATAAATCCATCTTATTTCCACTAAGATTTTCTTATCAGGGCAATGTTGCTGACTATATGAATAAAACAAGTGAGGGAAATATGTGATCCACAATGCATGAAGTAACTCGATCACAAACATCTAAGTTTTTAAGACTTCAAAATTATCAAAGGAGTCTGGTAGAGAATAAACTAGATAGGTAGGTACAAGTATAAGTAATTAAATTATTTTGAAATTGTTATGAAGTAATGTAAATGTAAAAAAAAATTACTTCCATCTGCACTCTTCCTAAGCCCCTTTCAGTTTGTTTGTTTGATTGTTTGGTGTTTTTATTACGTAAATAAGGTAGATGGATGTGTTCAAAGAATTTGACTGCAAGGAGATGGCAAATTAAAAATATTCTCCCTGAGGTGAATAATGAGACTCAAAATGGGTACTCTGAAGTACATTTTTCATGAACATTACTTCTCTTACCCTTTCTGGAAACTATATGACCTTGACTTCGTATAAAGGTTGTGTGGTCTGTGGAATAATTACTGGAGGTAACTTAAAAATTAGAAAATTGTTGTGTTCACATGTTAGGGAAAGGTGTAATGTGGAAGAAGATCCCAGGGGAAAAATACAGCTGGTATGCGAAGAATTTTTCCAAGGCTGTCTCCCTTCAGAGACTGGTCTGCTTATCAATACAGAGAATGAGAAAGAGTGGAGGCCCATTCATCAACTTCTGTATTTCTGGTGCCATGGGGGCTGATGTATCGTCTGTTTGTGACCCTGGAGTGACAGTTGGCACCCCTTAGACAAATACCTCCCTTTTGTGGACCTTGAATTATAGCGACACAAAAAACATAGTTCCACCGACCCCTCCCCTTCCCTCTTACTGAGCATATGTTCTAAGTTTTGGTAACTTCTACCTTAAAAGGGAAATGGAAGTGTTTTCACCAAACACGGTAAAAGTATGACTACAGTCACTCAAGCTCCACCTTGAAGGTAAAAAATAATATAAAAACAGCCCAAAGAAAGGGAAAAAATGCGGAAGGTACTATCACAGACAAGTCAGGAAAGATAACATCGCAGAACCCTGGCCTCTGGGATAAGTCAATGAGCTGAGCCTCCCTTCCCCCTCAACAGAGATGCCTTTGGGTAAGATTTATACTGCCCCAAGAACTTTCTCTGAAACTTTGAAATCTCTAAAGAATTGGTTTACTAACTTAGTGTTTTCAGTAACTTGTAACCTTAATGCTTGCATATACCTCTGCAGGCAGTAGGTTAATACCGGCAAGCCACACAAATCTGTGTTATTCCTGTTGTTTTATTAAAGTGCCTTATTCACTTATTGACTCGCTGCACAATTTCTCACTGGGCGCCACCTGATGAGGCCGTGAGAGCCCATGGATCGTGACTGGATGGCGGGTGCAGGCCACTATCGAGTGAATCTGGCACTGATGTACCTGGACCTATAGTGCCACATCAAACTGTGTCTGTCTGTAACCAGCCACACCAACCCCCCGTGCCCAATGGGATACTGCTAAATGCTGCAGGTTTAGCTGTGACAGTCCATAAATCGTGGGTATGGGAGTGCAGTGCACTATCAAGTGCATCCGCTGTTGTCGGACTTATAGTGCTAAATTGGGCATCACTCAGGACCTAAGCCTAGCCACCCCCAGCTCCTCCAGTTATCTATCTGAGGGGGAGCTGGAATGCAAGGGGGCTTAATTCCTGCCAAATTGTTTTAACACCCCTTTCACACAACATGGTTTCATGACCTTAAGGGCAGTGACAACTATTTTTCTGCTCTAATCTTTCAAGGAGGGTTTCTTAAAAATTATTAAAACAGACTTTAGTCAATAAGGGAAAATGGCACATGAAGGAAATATACTGAGGAACCAAAAAAAGAGATGCCAAGTACCTCATTCCCACTATTCCTTTCACTGGTTCAGGAAAAGATGGAATAATAACACTGAAAAAGACTTATCAGTTTGTATAATGAAGTACCAGCAAAGGAAAAATACACTTTGACAGAATTCAGATATAAAAGACAAAGACTATTATTGTCATCAGTGTCTGAAATTCCACTTCAGATTCAGCTCAATGTTTTCTCATTTTAGTGACTGAAGTCCTCAAATCACAATATTCCCTGTACTATATTAATCTTTAACTGGTTTAATACTTTGTTTAGCCATTGCCTCAGGAATACTTAAACTTCTGTATAATGTCTTGTTAGTACGTTGCTTTGATTAGCTAGTAATCTTCCTGTTTCATCTTACTATTTCAGCCTCCACAAATGTGAAAACTAAATAAAACCCCAAACATATTTATTTTCATACAACAGTAGGTACTACTAAGGAGCTTGGAAATTGGAGGGGATGTTCACTTGAAGCCTTTCACATATAGCAACCAGCAACGAGTGCAGTATCCATGCACAGGTACAGAGCAGAGTTTACTGACACTTTGCCAGGGAGCTACTTTGGTAAACTTCATGCAAGCATACTTAGTTGGATGATATTTAACTCTGAAATGCTTTTTCTGCCTATGCTTAAAGTGCGTGTGTAAAGCAATAACCTTTCCTCGGAAACAAAAAATGGAAACATGTACAAGAGTACATGTATCTCAAACATAATAATTTGTGATAATAATAATTGATTATGATAATTTTGATGATGATAATAATAATAGAATGAGGATTATAATGTTTTTAAACTTGTGTTGTTTTGTACTTCTTTCTATTCAATCTGTCTGCTGTGGAAATATTGTTTGGCTATTTTCCCTAGTGGACAGGTAAGTGGGGCAGATGATCCGTCAGAAATTTGTTTCTTTTAAGCTATACAACTAAAGTCTTCTGAACAATTTTAAGATTCACTCCAGTTCTGCCAATATTCCATGGCTGGTGAGTGCTGATGATGCTGACAGCCATTTTATTCTTCTTCTGAAAGTAACCTTCCCACACAGAAGCTGAAGCTAACCTAGTCAAAATTCACTGTGGTCAGGTGTCATTTTTCTGTTGAGTCTAAGAAACCTACTCCCTGCAGTTACTAATTTCCTGTTAAAGATCATTGATCATGGCCCTTTTCGTATAATCCATAAAAACTCAGGCAATCACAAACATGTATTTTATTTAGATCTCTCAGTTAATTTGTATTAAGGATCAAAAAACCAGTAACCATGGTTAATACCCCAGAATTAGCTGTATAGTTGATAACTTATGTTCTTTTTATATCTTTATTTCCTGACTTTTTTGACTCTTTGGATTGTTTCTTTTTTCCCCTATCTGCTTTCTAAACCTCCTTCCTGAATACTAAAATTTCTGTCACTGAGCTTCTTTAGGGATGCTCATTGTTCCTAGAAACCAGATACATTTCACACAAATTAGCCTAATTGACTAAAAGTGTAACAACCTTTGTATGATTGATTACCAGCCTTTTGTTAGAAAGTATCTCTGTCTTAAAAACAAAAAAACCCAACCAAACTCTGTTCTGATAAAACAGTCTTTTAAAAAGACTTTGCAGTGTTCTGTAAAGGTAAAATGCACCTGGAGAGAGCAATCATCAAACCCTACAGATTATTTTGGAAGCTAAATATATTTTTATATATATATGGCCTTGTTGCCCAAGTAATCTTTTCCTACATTTTACCAGCTGGAGGAAAGGGGGCAGCCAGAAACAGATGCATAATGCATGTCAACGCCTGGCTACGTGGCTGGTGCCATCACAAAGGTTTTGGCTTTTACGACAACAGGACATTTTTGAGGACTATAACCTTTTCGGGAAGGATGGAATCCATCTGCCAACTTGGTGATGTGGGTTTTAAACTGATAAATTAGGGAAGTGGGGCCCAAAATGGCAATGCTTGTGCCATTGTATCTGACTGGGGAAGAAGCCAGGGCAACCAGAGCAGCGACAAATGTTCCTTAGCTGCCTCTTATGATGAGAACCAGAAGACCTCAAGGGCATGTGTGGCTATGGTGGATCCTCCTGCACCCCTCCAGGGAAACCTACATGCTTGAATCCACCCCACTCCTGACAGTTTGGTGCCAGTGCCAGCAATAGATGTGCAGAGCCTGGAGAAGGAGCACAGGACAGTAGGAGAGCACCTGAGGAGTGGCACAATAGAATTCCACCTGCTTCAGACAGTAGGTCAGCTTCATCAGGGGTCCAACTTAAATGCCTCTTTACAAATGCATGCAGCATAGGGAATAAACAAGAGGAGTTAAGAGATGTGTGTATGGCTGCAGGGCTATGACCTGATTGGCATCACAGGGACATGATGGGATGGCTCCTATGATTGAAGTGATGGAATGGAAGGATTCAGGCTCTTTAGGAGGGAGGATACAGGCTCTTTAGGAAGGACAGGCAGGGGAGATGAGGAGGACATGTTGCCCTCTATGTCAATGACTAGCTGGAGTGCATGGAGCTCCACCTGGTGATGGATGAGGAGCTGACAGAGAGCTTATGGGTTAGGAGAGAGGACAGGGACAAGTAACATTACAGTGGGGGTCTGCTACAGACCACCTGATGAGGAATACTGAGCAGATGAGGCCCTCTATAGCAACAGCCTCATGTTCACAAGCCCTGGTCCTCATGGGGGACTTCTACCACCCCAATATCTGTTGGAAGAACAATACAGCAAGGCTTAAGCAACGCAGGAGGTTCCTGGAATGCATTGACCACAACTTTCTCCTCCAAATGATCAAGGAGCTGATGAGGAGAGGTGCTATCCTGGACCTTGTTCTCACCAATGAGGAGGGGCTGGTGGGAAATGTGAAGGCAAGGGCAGTCTTGGATGTAGTGACCATGAAATTGTGGAGTTCAAGATCCTTAGGGCAATGGGGAGCGCACACAGTAGACTCACTACCCTGGACTTCAGAGGAGCAGACTTTGACCCCTTCAAGGACCTGCTGTGTGGAGTTCCATGAGATAAAAACCAGGATGGAAGAGAGGCCTAAGAAAACTGGCTAATATTCAAAAATCACCTTCTCCAAGCACAGGAGCGATGTATCCCTACAAAGAGGAAGTCAGGCAAAAATGTCAGAAGGCCTGCATGGATGAACAAGTTGCTCCTGGACAAACTCAAAGACAAAAAAGAAGCCTAGAGAGGGTGGAAGCAAGGGCAGGTAGCCTGGGAGTAATATGGGAATAATTACAGAATTGCCTGTATTGGAAAAGACCTTTAATAACAAGTCCAATCACTAACCTAACACTGACAAATCCCCAACTAAACCATGTGCCTAAGCACCATGTCTACATGACTTTTAAATACCTCCAGGGACGAGGACTCCACCACTGCCCTGGGAAACTTGTTACAATGCCTGATAATAATTTTAATGCCTAATAATTTTATGACTCTAGGAAAATGTAATACTTAAATATAATTTGATACAGTATTTGAACTACATTTTGTGCTTTCATTTTTGTCCAATGTACACTTGTCCGAATGTATCCGGTGTGTAGCATGGACAACATATTTGTCTTTTTCAGCTCTGAGGTCATTCAAAGTTTTAACAAAATCCAATCTACTATATATTATATTATGCAAATAAATGATTAAAAATAATAAAAAATATTTGGTTTTTTTCATAAATGTACACATATATCTTAATAAGAGGTGAAATTAGTTTTATTCAATTTAAAATACTGTTCTTACACTTTATGTCTTCCCTACTAACTCCTTACGTTACACTGTAATTGACTAAATTTTCAAATTCTTCTACACAAATACACAGACACACTTACCCATTGCATCAGCTCACCTTATGTAAAAAAATGTCAATAACATAGCATACATTAATATTTAACTTTATTCAAATTTTGTAATAGTTATGAAACATGCTTGATAAACTTGCTAATTTTTCAAACTTGCTAATTTTTCTTATTATATTGAAAATAGATATGTAATTCATATACTTATCCATTTTACCTGTAGAATTCTTATCATGGGATTTTTTTGTTCAGAAGGGATACATTTATCTTCATAGCTAAAAAGCATGAAGGTTCCTCCTGTGTCTGCTTTTAGATTCGGTGATTCATACAGAACTAAACTGAAGTTCTCTAAGTAGCTACTAGCATTATAACTTTTCCCTTAGATTTGTGGTTTAAAGTTGGGTCAGCAGTGGTGCCATCCGCAAATGTTCTGCTACTTTTCAGCATTAATTTGTTCTTGGTGTTCTGTCAAAGAGTGTGGGGAAAAAATGAGAGCCATTTCTACAATGTGAACCAAATTAGTAACTTCTGTTGTCAATAGACTGTACTTTCAGTCAGCCTTTGACCACTTCCTGTGAGAAAATAAAACACAGCAGAAAATATATGCAGATAATGTAAAAAAGTGTCTTGTTATACTTAACATTTGAGATATTCATACAGATAATATTTTCAGAGTACCCAATTGGTTTAAGCGTTTGACCTTAGAAAAATACTGTAAATATTGCCTATTTTACCTTTATTTTCATTTTTTGTGTATACATATTCAGATTAAGTTTCTCATGAGGAAAGCTGTAGAAATGCTAAGGTACTAGATTTAGCAATCTTTCCACTTTTTGCTCTAATTGGAAGTATTTTAGCATTGCTAGAGAAGACGATTTGGTCACTTATTCCACTTTGCAACAATATTATGTGCTGAAAGAACTGTCTACATACTACTGCCCTTATGCTCCTAAAACCTGTTCATAGACCACATTTTCCAACTGCAAACCCAGCATATATCTGACAATTACTTTTATTCTTTAAATGTGAATCTTGAGTTAATGCATTTTTATATGCATAACATGAATAACTGGAATGGTGAGAAAGATGGAACATGTAGCTCAGTAGAATGGAGCTATCTCATTTTTTCACACATTCCACTCTTGTTCAAGTAAAGTGCTGTTACAGAAAAACTTTTAATCAGTAATGCTCTTGGAGGAATGAGTGACTCCCATTTGTATTATCACTATTGCAAAATTCAGCTTAAACTCAGCTGTACAATCACACACACATCAAGATAAATATCAGTTTTATTATTCTTAAATAAGAATAATAAATATTTTATTTCCAGAATTCAAGAACTAGATATAGTGATGTAATTGTCAAATATACTCTTCATATCTACCATAGCACACATTCTGTCAATAACGTGATTCAAATAAAATGTTTGGTAGGTATCAGTGAGAAATATTTTCACCATGTGTTTAAAAATGAGGTACACTTACTATGTTATAACATAAAATTAATTAACAAAACAATATTTTCTTTTTCTTTGTATGCTATGGATGACAAAAATAATGAAGCAGGCCTTTAAAACCTTTGTCTAAATATTTTTTTCTTTTTTTTTTTCTTACATTATTTTTTGGTAACAAAAACCTACCCTTTCTTCATTGGGTTTTCAAATGTTGAATTTCATGCCAAGGCTTCATGCCTGAAGTATAGCTACTGTGTTCTTAAAAAGAGAAAGATCTTAGTTGTCATAAGGTATTTGTCATTCTTCTTATTATTTGCTGAAGTTTAAGTTTTCTTAGTATTTTTCCCGGTCTTTTTATTTTCTTCAGGGCTCAGAGTGACAGGAATGCAACAAAGGAGAAAAAAAGTCATTTCTGTAGCCAAGATGATCAGATGAATGCCCAAGGATGGGTCAGCTGTGAGCAGTAAAAAAACAACCAACCAACCAAAAAAACCCCATCAACCAACCCACCACCCCCCCACCCCAAAAAACAAAACAAAACAAAACAACAACAATAAAAAAAATCCAAACCAAACCAGAAAACAAACTCACTTTTTAAAGAAATAGTTCTCATAACATTGAGTATTTCAGATTCTCCCACAAAATTGCAGTTACTCTTGAATACCTGTTAGAGCTAAAGAAAAGAACACCACAGAGTAGAAGGCAGAGGTGATTTATTACTAAATATTATAACTGAAATAGGGATGAGGAAAAGATGCTTTTACTGCAAATTCCTAATTCATGTTATTGCCACCATCTAATAGAAAGGAAAAGAATGACAGAAGCCACATTTTCAGTAGGCTCCTCCTTGCTGACAAGACATTTAAATTGTTTCAACTTCTCCTTCACCTTCTTCGTATCTTCCAAGTGCCATATGTCATGAACCTACTTCAGTTTTGTCTGCATATTGCTGAAAGAACTTTTCATTTTTAATAACCAGAAGACTAATTTTTATCAATATGAACACTCATTTAGCCACCTGCACTGAAATGCATTCTCTTGTTCATCCACCTGACAGCACTAGTCCCCTGGCATTCAAATCCTTCTTTTCTCCAGCCTGACCTCCAGGCTGCGGCTGACACACTACCCATGTTGCTCATGCTACTGCTCTTCCTGGTGATGACTGGTCTCTTCTGGCCTTTCTTAGACTTTGTGTTGCTTCACCAGCAGCTCCAGATACCTCTTTCTGTCCTCCCATGATTTATTCTTTTCAGCTATATTCTGTTCATGCAGTTGGTCCCTCTACAGACTGTTACATTTACGAGCACAGGACTCATGTGAAACTGATATAGTCTTCTGCAGTCTGGTTCCCAAATTGTTTATTTACATTTGCTTAAGAGATAATGCATATTCCCCAGTTCAATCACTTCCTAACCTCAGCAATTCCATCATTCAGTCATAGATACAGCATAGATAAGGGCAGTGGGCTTTTTTGCTACATTGTTCAGGGCTGTTTGACACAGAAACAGTTCTACTGTATTTTGTGAAACTGTCATTCATTTTCCAGTCTGTCTTTAGTTAAAGGAATAACTTTGATTAAAGACAAGCAAGACTGGCAGTCAGAGGACTTTAGAGGGGGGGGTGGGGAGAGAGAGAGGGAGAGAGAGAGATGTATATACATATATATATGTATAATTCTTAGTTTTCCAACAGATTTTTTTTTTTTTTTTAATGCTCTGGATGTATCATTCAAAACCTGCATCACATGGATTAGGTACAAACATAAGAACAAAAGCCAATTTTAAACATCAACACAAAATGGCATGTCTCACATTCTGACCTGACAAACCACAGGCACCTCCTAGCTCACGTCAAAGATAACTTCAAAAATTGCTCAGATGATAAGGCCAATCTTTTTGTTGCATTCCTTAGAACTAAACAAACCTACTTCCATCAGGATTAATCAGTATTAAAAAGGTGGCTGGGTTTAATCTATCTTTTGTGCTTCTGGCAAAGATAACCATATCCATAATCAGCCTAAAGGCCAAACCATGGAAAAGTCAGTATTAATTTATCTTTGGGGCACTGACAACATAAATTACTGCATTTTTTCTACCTCCAGTAGTGATTTTGTCTTGTCAGTCACTAAATGAGTACTATTAGCAGCAGTAGAAAACTGCTTCATTTACAGAAACCAGAAGATGCATGTATAATGGCAGATGGTAGTATATGCTAAGTTCAAATACATTTAATAACTAAATTTCAGTAGTATATTTACTTCTGATAGCTGTCAGAATAGCTGAGAACTCACCTTACTACAAAACTAGAGCATGCCATCTAGCAATATAGAACACTTTCACAAAATATGTTGACTCACACTCTCCTCAAAAGTTCTAAGGGTGAGAAAGGCTGAGGAACACACCTGTGTCCTCTGTTTTGAATCTCATAATAAGGTAACCTTCTTTTCATTTATATCTAGATATCTATTTATAGTTATTTATCTATGTCTATCTGTTTAGATGTCTATATAAAAAACTAGAGGGATAAATAACTGGAAATATATTTATAGTTATGTATAGTTAATTATTTCAAATTACATAAGTCTTTGGTGTGGTGAGTCCTTTTACTGTCTACCATTTGGATGCAATTTAGCATTTAAGAGGAGACAGAGAATACTAACCATAATAACACACTGGTACCATCAGTCTTTTTTGACCCTGATTTTTATAAGGTAATTGAGTTAGATTTAGTTACAACATTTGTTTTTCTAATGTGAAAAGTTAATTAATCAGATAAGCTGCATCTTTCTCCCACTTAGATACATCAAGTTCTGTAAATATTACTGAGTATAATTTTACATAAAGAAATAGCACATTTTTGGAAATGTGTATTACTCATTAGCTACTGCAAGAAGTGTCTGTACGTTCAAATAATTATTGATAAATGAAAGAATGCATAAATTTGTAAGTAACAGTTGAGGGTTTATTGTCTTCCTTCACTGGAATCCTTGAGTGCAAATTTCTAAGTTCTTTTTCTACAGCTATGAATAAAAGCAACCACACTTTTATAAGCAAATATGTATGTTTTCTTTTGGTCCTACATCTCCAGAAGCAGTAATCATGGTGCACCATGAAAAAATGATAATGTGATTCATGATGGACTCATGAATATAAATCATTAAGCCTAAATTTTGGGTGAAATTGAGGTTAAAAAGATAAATTTAAATGGCATATAACTGAGCAAGGATATTCCTTATTTCTGAAAGAAAATAGGAAGTGTAGTGGAGAAGGTAGTTAAAACACTTTCAAATTTTCTTCAAAATCTGGAATTATTGAGGTACTTGAGTTCATATTGATGCTTGAAATATATGTTTTGGCAGATCCACAGCCACCAGACATCTGTATTATATTTCACTGGGAGTACAAATTGCTATATCATCGTTCAAAAGTACCAGGAATATTTAAAGGCATGAAAGTAAGGCCATTAGTGTTAACATCTCTTTAAAGGAACCTGACTGTATAGGGTTATTAATACAGTAAAACTAGGGCATCATGAATCTGAGTAGTTAAAGGGTGGATTAATTAAAGATCAAATGGTTTGTGTGCTATAAATTATAACCATGTTAATAAGAAAATAAACATAACTTTGCAAAGGGAAGTATGTATTTGCAGTGTTGATGAATTGTACTTCCCAAATGAAAGTGATAACCAGCAAGGAAGAGGTGAAATGTGTGTAATTAAAAATGCTCGCAGAGAAAATGCAAGTGTAAACAAACCACAGAAATTACAAGTTTGTACAAATCAAGGGGTGACTCCTATACATTAGAAAAGTGTCCAGCAAAAAGAAACACAAGGGGATCATATTAACTTCTCAGTTTGTTACCAAGAGTGGTCAGGGTCACATAATGTTG
This sequence comes from Caprimulgus europaeus, assembly GCA_907165065.1. The sequence continues at coordinate 60,212,395 of OU015525.1, read as the reverse complement.
ATGATGCCCGTGTGATATTACACAGGTCAGCATTCTCTGTATACTCATGCACTGAATTTACTGCAATTTCTACCAATCATTTGTCTAAGCCAGGGGGAAGGAAGCCTGCTAAAGTCTGTCTGTTTGCTATGACAATACTACAATATTTAGTACGTGCAAGGCTTTCACATTTCGTGTAACGAGGTAAGGGAAATAGCAAAATCCAAATGAAACAGAAAAGTAAAAAAAACATAAAGCTTATCAAACTAGATTTATTTTTATCTGGTTCCTACTTTTTTTTTTTTTTCCCTCCCCTCCTCTTGAAGCTTAACAGACCTTGAAGAATGTTGAAAATATAGCAGGGATGTGGGAGGAAGGGATTGGCCAGAGTGCTGAAATTGCTAGTCCTGCTGTGGTCAGGGGGTTGGGAATCACGGGGTGGCTGACACAGGGGAGGAGCCACCTCCCACCACCCAGTGTCACCATCATCATAGCCTGATTTCCACCCTCAAAACTAGCTATATGAGTGTCTGGTCCCACTTCTCTGGGATCTAATGTAAGTCACACAGGCAAAGATGTCGCCTCCCAACCATGTCTGCTTTAATTCTGCAGATACCAAGCAGATGTGACCACTCTGGTGCAGTGGTGAGAAAATTATAGCTATATGTGGGAACCACTGACAGTTTTACTGGAGTAGGTACAGAAAATAAAGGTGGTCCTAGTGTGTACTGCTACAGACAAAACAGTAGTCTGTGTACTCTTCTACAATGAGCTGACCTGATACTTTAAAGTGATCTTCATATCCTGTAACAGGGTTTTAGAACTGACTTTAAGTACTGACTTCACAGGGGCACACTCTGAGCCAGCGCCCAGCTGCAGTAGCACGTGACCTATAACAATACATCACCAATTTAAGATGCGGCTTAGAGCTCCTGAAAGAGAAAGAAGGCCTTGACTTTATTCATGACTACTTAATAAAGTCCCAGAAGGTTGGTTCTGCAAATTGTAATTTCATTGCTGTTTAATATTCATCAATGCTTAAAGCAATGACAAGAACTATGTACAAATTATAAATATATAAATTAAGATAGAGAATCTTTTATGTCCAATAATTTCCTTCCCCAAGGACATACAACAAGCCAATTCTGTAATGCCTAATGTTCCCGAATACTTGGAAACAACATTAACAAGGGCTTCGTTGTTAAAAGTTTTAGATTTCCTGTATTGCCATAAGTCCTTGTTAAGAAAAGAAAAAAAAAAATCTTAAAATAATAAAAATAATCTAATTTCATTTTTTTCCTGATTAACATTTCTTTTCTTATGAAAGAATATGTTTGTTCTTTTATCATACTGTATGTTACACTGATTAAAAGTGCATAGTGATAATCATATGATAAATTTTTATTTCAGTAAATACATCCATACATATATAGAATTTCACTATCCATATATACACACTATACAATCTACAATATTTATCAGCATATAGCAGACAACAGTGACAGATACATATGAAAACACTAGCATATTCTGCATAAATTGTATTTAAGGAAGCTCTGCTTTACCCTTTTGGCTGAACACTGATTCTTCTCTTGACTTCTAGTTGCTATTGCTACTAATCACTGGGTTGCACCACCTTTGTCTGACCCTTTGCTAAGAACATAACCTGGTAGTCTATGAACTATCTTAATATGTAAGTAAGTCTCAATAATCTGCTCATTATACAATGTTGTGTGCACTCTGTTCACGTTCTACTTACTTTTGTAGAGTATGCTTTTTAGATAAAAATGTTTTTTTAAAAAAAAGAAAACAAAAAAAACCCAAAGACCTGGATGCACTGGGTCTACCTGGGATGGAGTTAATTTTCTTCTTATCAGCCCACACGGTGCTGTGTTCTGGGTTTGTGACTAAAAGAGCGTTGACTGATAACATAACAATCTTTTGGCTACTGATGAGCTGTGCTTACTCAATGTCAAGACTTTCTCTTTTCCCACTCTACCCTGCAGCTTTTATGCCCAGGGTACTCAAGAAGTTTGGAGGGAACACAATCAGAACAGCTGATATGAATTGACCAAAGGGATGTCCCCTACCATATGACATATGGATCTACAATAAATTCTCAAGGAAAAGATGAGGAAGGAAAGACATTCATGGTTATGGTGTTTATCTTCTCAAGTAACCTTTATGCATGATGACAACCTGCTTCCCTGGAAGTATCAATTCTTCAGAAATTCATCAGCAAGAGTATGTATATTGATTTTTGATTATATGTTTGAAAGCTTGCATCTGGACCTTGGCTCAATCTTTTTTAAAGTCTGTGCATATGGGGACAGAATTATATGCTGATGGGAAGTAGTGGAAAACTTATTTGTTTTGCTTTGCTTGTACATGCAGCTTTATTTATTAAACTGCCTTTATCTAAATCCACAAGTTTTCAGCTTTTGCTCTTCCAGTTCTCTCTGTGATTTTGCTGAGGGGGGAATGAGCAAGCTGCTGGGTGGGAGCTCAGCTGTCAGCCGTGGTCAACCCATCACACTGGAGAGCATTAACAGTGCTAAAAGACATTTAAGGTTTGGCATTTTAAATTCAGTATACTTGTCAAAGTCAGGCTAAAACTGGTAGTCTAATTTACACTGAAAATTACCACTTATGATTATGCTACTATGATAACTGCACTGCAATGGATTATGCCACTGAAACTATATAAAAAGTGTGTTGCACTTCACATTTTAAGAATGGGTATAACAACTTGCAAACTGTTAAACCTGTCTACCTTATGCATTGCTACATATCATTATGTAGGACTTCCCGATCAAACCTAAATCCTTGTTAAAACACTCCCAGTGAATAAACAGACAGTCCTAATGAAACTAGGAGCTTTATTTGCTTTATTTACTTGAGATTTTACTGAATGACATGGCTCAAGAATGCCACCTGCAAATCAGAAGCAAACTTCTGTTAGATAAAGGTTGCTATGTATATCAACACCACCAGACCAGGAGGTCCCAAAAAAGGGTTACCTGTATAATATTGAAGACTTATATAACTTCCAATTTCTCAACACAAGAAATTTTGCAATCTTTCAGTCTTTCCTACCTAGCAGAGCTCACAGTATGTAATACATTATGAAAAATTCATTTGGAGAGATGGGACATCCACAATATGTTGTTGGACTACAGGAAATAAGTGGTATAAGCAGCTTGACAAAGAAAATGTAAATTTCTGTCTTTAATTATGTCCGTTACTTTCCACAAAAAAATGCAGAAATAATAGTGTTTTGCTATTACAAGATCCAATGCAATGATCAGGAGAGTTTGTTAGTTATTTAATAAATTACATAATAACGGTCTTATCTTTGTAGGGATGGTTAATTAGTTAGTGAATAACTGAGATTTATTCAACACTGTGAACAAACATTGGCAATACTTTGAGCTCTCGTGTGCTGCATCAAGAGCCCTGCATAACTATCTAATAATTTCAAACAAATATTCCTCAAATGCTTCTCTAAATGAAGAGACCACTAATTACAGAGTACAACTGGTTAAACTGAACAGTGCAAACATATCAAAGCAGGAGAAAGAAACATGAAGGCTGCTTATCACACAGTGCTCAATTTGTGCTGAGGCTAGCTATTCTCTTTTCAAGTATTCAGATAATGTAATTGAGAGTGAACACTACATCCCTGCCCACAGCAGACATTCAAAGAGAAGTCAGTAGCACTTTCTATCTCTGGCTAACAGGATTATCTCACCTTTACTCAACATCAACACAGTTGTAGCAGCTCAGTTTTTTCTTGTCTAGGGTGGTAAGGTAAACTACTTTTCAGCCTTATCTGCAGTAACTGAAAGGCATTTCAACTGACTGCATAACCTCTGGTATAGCAGGAGAATTTGGAGAGAAGCAGAGCATTGCTGGAAAGAGCATGTTGGTACTTGTAGCCCTCAGTCCATAGATGTTCCTCCCAGGTTTTGACCCACTGAGTCAGTTGGTGAAGCAGGAATTGCTCTTCCTGAAGCCATGCTGGCAGTCTCAAATCATATCCCTGTCATTGTCATTAAGAAAAAGTGTATTTATATTCTATCTTCATTATACACTTGCAAGAATCACCACTGTCACACAGAATAAAGTTCACAAATTTTGAAGTAATTTTACAAATAGATTTATTTCACAAAAGAAAAAAAAAAATCACTAGTACAGATTTTTTCATGTCTAAATAAATCAGCATTCTAATGCAATAAAGATTTTAACAAAATACTGTAGTTTAGTTTTCCTTCAATTGCTGTATGTGGTCACTATTTTTTACTTTTCTATGTGATCTACAGTATCACAAGCAGCTCCTGGATCACCGATAAATAAGATAATGAATGCAGCAATTTAAAGATGTATGGTTTATTTCCGTCAAATGGATATGTATCAATTGTACTATAAAATAAAACTAGATAAGTCTAAATAGTGGATGTATCATTCTATAGTAATTGTGGGTACTTTACCTTTTACTGTATCTAAGACCAAGAAAGAAAATACAAATATTCCCATAAATAAGTGTTTCCCAGCTTAATGGCACTGTGATAGCATTGAATGGTGGTTGTAATTAATGCGTTATAATATTGTCAGGATCCCTAGAAAACGGGAAGAAAACACAGTATGTTTTGATTCAGAAAGTAATGGAACAAAACAATAATATGGTATGGCCACACCAAGCGTTTTCCACAACAAAAACGTCTATTAAAAATGTTTAAATTTGTTTGTAAAGAATAGAATAGAAGAAAAGAAACTGCAGCGTAAGGTATTTGTTGCATAGGATATAGAATGACTTTAATATTTCAAGCAATTTTTGTTAACAGCCAAGATTATTTTGTTACTAATTTTAATCTAGAATTAGTTCTACAGCTAACTTTGTAATACAAGCAGTTTTGGGGCCACCAACATCAATAAGGTATCATGTCAGAAACCTTCTGTGTGAACTACAGATGTTCCCAATCAGGTGTCAGTTATCACAATTATGCATTTTATCAAACCTTAAAAACATCCGAACAGCACCGAGACTTTTCAAAAAATAAACAAAGTTTCTCAAGAATTACTTGTAGAAATAGAGAGATTAAATGGTAGTTTAGTTTTCCCTTTCTTTCAAACAAAGCTCATGTTTTGGTAATCGTTTCCCAAGATAAAGGTATTAAAACCAGAATATTCTATCTATACAACTTTCGATACAAAACAAAATTCCAAATTGCTGTTGTGAACATAAGAGTCTCTCTTTGATTTAAAAAGGCTAAAAAAATAACTGCCCGCCAATATAACTGTTAGATTAAAAATCACTTTTTACCCACATCCTTGTAAAGCAATATTTTTAATTAAAGAATAAATCAGAAGCACTTGTGACATAAAAATATCAATAAACTCTGTTGAACAGAAAAATGTTTTCTGTACATTGCCTTGCAAGTTCTCTAAACAGACAAAAGCATTTAAGTACTCTATACTGTCATTAACTTCCATTGTCTTTGTCTTTTATTATAATATTAAAAGATGGAACAATAAAAGTGGAGATCACTTTCCCTCTTAGATGGTTGGGAGCCAGTATTCAACATGTTTTAAATGGGTCAAATAATAGCACTTGTGTCAGTTGTAGATTTTTTTTTAGGTGAGAGAGCTCATTGTCCGTGCATGTAACTCAAAAGAGAGAGATTCTTCAAAAGGTAAAATGTTTTCTCTTCCTTGTTATCAGGAAAGGAAAGCAGGGAGAAAGGTCCTCTAGCATTTTATACATACCAGTGGGAGATGTTTTATATAAAATATCAAAGACAATGGAGGAGTCTTCAATAACTTTGTATAGTTTCTTGTCATTTCCTCTGGAAAACAAAACAAAACCAAACAAAACTAACAAACAAACAAAAAAACCAAGAGGCCCATGGTTCTGGAATTTTCATTGTATTTTGCATAAAACTCACTAAATTGTATTTTGAACGGTTCTTCATATTTTAATTTTTTAAAAAACTATGCTCTGGGGATACTATTATTTCCAAACAAACCAGGATTTTCACCTACTGTGGCCATTAACTGGTGTTCTCTCAGTAATCTATTCCTCCATAGTCTACTTGTCATAATATCTGACTCTCTTCAACTGTCCAGGCTGTCAGGCTTTCCTTTTTTTCTACCATGATTCCAATCTGTAGCTTTATTCTGATTGTGATTCTTATTTTTATTTCTTAGGTATTATACAGAGTTTTGTATTTTATTTCAAGATTTATAACAGTTTATACAAAGTAGCAGTTACTTAACTTCAGGGAAAAATGGATATAATCTAGACATCTATTTTATAAGGTCCTAAGTATTTTAAACTCATTTGGAAATCTCAACTAAATCTTCATATCAGATCATGACAATTGATCTTGTTATCTTTCCACAGAGAAAACAGCTACTTTTACAGACAGGTTCAGAGACTTTTTGGAGGGACTATTTTTTTGTAAACTTCTACCTCTGAAACTGTCTGCAGAATGAGGATAAAAAGGGAAAATACATGAGAACAAAAACATAGGAACAAAAATTTGCACCCTATGAAGGATACTGAAATATAAACACTCTGACTTCCAGTATTTCACTGCTAGAGGTGAATAATGCACATTCTCTTGAAAATAAGCCTTTCTGTTTGCTGTTTTTTATATCATATATTCTTCCATTTGATTAGAAGTTTATCCTGAAACACATATAAGTTTTTTTCAGTTATTAACTATGCCTTACTTCAAAGCTGAGGGTTGCCTGAAATACAGTGAAAAGCAAATAAAATAGATTGATGGTTGTTCAAAGCTGCTCAGAGCTTTGTAATGCAAAAAAATAAGATCTAATTTTTATTATTTGAAGTATATTTCAGTGTAACTGTATTCAGAGCCCAGAGCTATAAACCTTGGGTATTTTTTACACTCTTTTCCAAAATATACCTTCCTGCCCTTAACACAAGTTTATGTTTTGGAGCCACCTATTTGCCAACAGCTTTAGAGCTCTAATATATGTTTACAATTCCGCATTATGGCTAAGTAACTCATTAAAGTTTAATTTTTAATAGAAGGCAAAGGGGCTCAGATGCAGGTGTTGAAATATTATTTGAAGAAGCAGCAAAATGTGACAGTCCCTATTTTTAAATACAGTAGTTGTTTTATGAATTTATTTGCAATGAAGTTTAATCTGGGAATAATATGGAATCCCTGATCTTGTTTTTGTAAAAATGCATTAGGGTGTTAAGCAACCAACCAAGTTCTGATTGTCAAATGCTTGGAAAAATTAGAGCTTTTCAGGTCAAAAGCTGCTATTTGTAGAAGCCTGTGACATACCTGAGAGAAAAAGATGGCATATTCTTGAATGAAAACATTTACACAAATCTTAAAAAAAATCCCAAAACAAAACATTTTCAAAGTGCAAAGTGCCTTTTGAAACCCAAAGAGATTTGAGTGCTTGATATCAAGTGTATGCATTCTTTAAAGCCAAATGCTTTCTCTTTTTTTTCTTTTTTTTTTTTCTTTTTTTACTGTTCACTCCCTTTTCTCTGAGGCAACAGGCAAGTCTGTGCAAAAAACAGGAAAATATACTAATATTCAAAACACTTTTCTTTCACTGAGACATTCTACATTTTAGAATATCTAGGTATCCCATTAAAGGAGTTTCCATAGATTTATAAAACTGACAGAGTATGTATGTACTAGAAAATTGATAATTCTCCTAGTGCCATTAACTCAAGCTTACATAAACTGAAGGAATCAGGAAAAACAAAGGAAGAATAATAGCTTTCAAATAGCAATAGTTTTCATAAACTTAAATTGCATTCCTTTCCCTGCCTTGTCTTAAATGTACGGAGAAGTCTTTTAAATTCAGTGGAAATTATTTAGTGAATTATACAGGGCATTATATATATATATTTCACTTTGTGAAGAAATTAATGGCATTTTATTTTTAAAATACCTTTGCACTTTCCTTTCACTTTCCTTGTTCAAAGGATGAGGTCTGTTACATAGGAGAAATACATAAAGGTTATTTATATTAGGAAAAAACAAGCTTGGGAACTTGTCTTTGGAAACTACAGAAAAATCTGTATTACAGATGTATACTCAGAGGTGACTATGGGAAAATGACATCTAGAAAGATTCAGAGTCTGTTGCAACATAACTTTAAAATAAACCCATAGGCAGCATTATATTTGCCTCAGAAATACTGTGAGAAAACAGAGGCTGTTACAACAACGCTTTAAAAAGGAGGAAAAGGTAAAAATAAAATAAGAAATTTTTAAAAATGAGAAGTTTAGAGGCACAACTCATGCAGTGTTCTACTCAGTTTTTTAATAAAATAATGTTATCTAATGTATTAGTAAACTGTTAATGAAATATAAGTCTTGCCATAAAAAAGCTTATACAACAGTAGTGCGTATGAGAGTATGAAAGGTTAGGATAGATATGAAATAGAATTCAAAGAACATTTGCGCTTCCTTCTTTGTTCTTCTGCTATTACTTCAGTAGATATACAATTCACTTGATGAGATAGAAAAAATGACTTAGAAAATGATGTAAATATTCACCGCCTTCTTTCTAGTAAAAGGAATGATATTTGGCAAGGATAGTCAGTTTACGGTTAATCAAATTTATGTTGCACAATATAGCACAGTTCAACCATTCTACAGAGATCAGAGCTTTGTCATCGATGCAGATTAACTTGGAAATATAAAGAAGTAGAAATGAAAAGAAAATGTTGACTTCTTTCTCATGTATGCACTTCATCTCAATGTACTAGTTTTGTTTTCTGTTATGCACCTTGCATTTGATATTAAAAATACACTTTCTAGCAGGGTCAGTGAAAAAATGTTTCAAGGGAGAGATTTTTAATTTAGAAAGGCTTTTGGCCAGACTTTTCCCCACGGAAAAAAGTTGATTTAATTAAGACTGCATTACTGCAGAAGTTATCTAAATATCTAAAGGAAAGTAGAAAAAAAAAAAAAATCTGATGGAGGAGAACAATGCAACAGAGAAATCAAGACCTAAGATAAGGTTATTGTTCCTATGGTTATAGTTGATGTCGTACTGAAGACAAATTAGTTCTGCCTCACATCCTTGAAGGGTGACTAGGAACAGTTGCTATCCTTAGAGGGTAGCAACTGTTAGAGGTTTATCCTTAGACCCTTGTTCTTTAATTGTCCCCAAACAGACCACCTCTCTGTCAGTGTGTTGTAACATTAAAACAAAGGCAGAATAAATTGTTTCAGCAGAGAATAATAAGGAAGTGTGAGATCTGTGTTCCATTATTAGACACAAAAGCTATTGATACAATTTACTTCCAAAATAAAAATAGGAAGTAAGCTCAGTCATGGCATTCAGGTAGAAATCAGAAGTACTGGAAACAAAGAAGTGGAAGTGCAGAGTGCTTTTGGTGAATTTCTTAGCACAAAAGTTAAATTGGAGCAAAACAAATTGGTGAATGTTCTACAATATGTAAAGAATTCATACATTCAGGTGAGTTTGCACAACAACTTAATGAATATATTCAAATAACGAAGTAATATCAAAGTGTCATACTCAAATTAAGAATGCTTGTGCAAACTGAATATACTTTCAGAATTTTTTCTTAAAGTCTTTATATTCAAACTTTTCCTTGTTTTCTGCACTGTTTTCTGCTGACAGAACTGCAAACACAAACAAGACTATAACCTGAAATCAGTCATGTCAAAAGCAAAAGGGCTTTCTCTCCATAGCTATGCTAAATCAGAAGTGAGATATGTAATTGTAGCAAAAAAAGTCAGTAAAATATTAGTATGTGTTTTCCGGAGGCCAATACATATATGAGTCATGTACCTTTAACAAAATGGAGAGAAACAATTGCAGCCATGACACCCAACTTCTTTCCCAAATGATGTTTCATCAATCTCACTTGGCCTGCTCTAGCAACAGACCTCCTGGAAATAAAAAATCCCAGCTATCACTTCACGTTTTGGAAAATGTAATATATTAAAAAAATATTATTTATTATGAATTAATGAATTCATTTTTCTTTCCTAAAAATGCAAAATAGCTAAGTATTGCTATAGAAACTTTAATAACTTATCTTAAAACCTCTCAAAGATATCTTAAATAGTTCAGAACTTCAATATCCACAGTCTAGATTTTATTTGAGTGTGAGAAAAAGCTTTTCAGTGTAAATAAAACTCATAGTAGGAAAAAAAAATGGAGGAAAAATGTTTTGATTCTAAAAAGTTTATTTGAATTCCTCTAGGAAACGTTTCATGCATATAATGACCTCATTTTAAAATAATTGAATTTTAAGATGGATAATTTTTCACTTTTGTTTTAATGGATCTATTGAAAAATTTACTCTTGTTTTCACGCTGCAGTGAAAAAAAGACATTTTTAAATGTGGGGTGCAGTACATTACTACGATGACATTCTTTTTAAAAGAACATCTCACAACATTCCCCCTTTTTTCGTCCTACTGCAGATGAATTTATTCGATTGTAAATATACGATAAATTTATCTATTGTATCTATCTATCTAATTCCGGAATTGTTGTAGATATATTGCAAAATATTTTGTGATATATCAGAAATATTATTTTAAAAAATATAGTAATGGAAAGAACTTCTAGGTGTGTATATCCCTATCAAGTGTGAGGAATAAGTCTTGAGGTGAATCATGACACCTTGGGTGTAGTGATACAGATCCTGTGTATTCTGTTTGGATTCCTTTTTGTTCAGTTCTCATTCAATTTCATTTTAATTTCTGTTATATGATATGTCACTTTCAAGTAGGCATCAAAAGAACAGAAAATAAAACAAAAAAGACAGGAGAGTAAAAGAATCTCTAATAATAACAGAAATGCACCAATTACATTATAAAATGATGACATTCCATCTATTGTTTGTTCATGCATGTTAAAAAAAAATCTAAAGTAAATCAGCTGTCCTGAAGAAGAATTCCCCGTTATCTCTGAGATAAGACATTACAGGAAGTGTAATGATTTTAACTCCTTCAGGAGAGAAGTTATAATTTCATGGACTCATAATAAGATTACACACAAGTAATGCTTCAACCAAACTAGGGATATTGTGTAAAACATCTACTAAATCTACTGTAATTAGTACAAGCAGTATAAGTATACTCCATAAGGAATAGGCATGTCTAGACTTTATAACCAGAAAAATATGAGATGCCTCTTCCTCCAAGAACTTGAAAATAGGCAATGAGGGCAAGGGACAGCATTAGCTATCATGTGAAGACATCAAACTTGTCTACAGATCATCCACAGGGAAAGTACAAGGAAAACAGAACACAAACATGTAGTTTTGTGCCCAGGCTACATTACATGAAGTTGTAGTAAGAGTTTCCATACAAAGAAACAGTTCTTATATACTGTCAATATGTTCAAAGAGTGACCATGCTGGATTTCAATTCAAGACTTGCAAACCAATGTGTCAGACTCAAGCTTGCTGTCCTGTGTTCATAAAACTGAATTATTTTTAACCTGACCGTTTTTACCCTGACCTCTCTGCTCAGATTTTAAAGATTACTGCTTCCCACAACACTAGGTCTTTTTTGGGGAACTAAAGAGAAATTGCGTAAGATTCACAGAAGTGCTTCTATTGTCAACACTCAACAGGAATCAACATCATCTCACAATTACCTTGCTTTTAGGCCTTAATGCTATTATAATTTGAGTATTTTATTCACTTGCTGTAAAAATCTAAAGACTATTTTCAAGTAAAATCTTTTTTTACTGTGGAAATTTTTAGTGGTAAAATAGTTTTAAAAATTCAGAAAAACTTTATAGGTCAATACATTTAACTGCTGAGTTCTTTGAGATTTATGATCAGTTTTTCTTAGTTTTTTTTCTTTATTTTTGGTCAACTTCATTTATTCTTTTCTTGGCAGTGATTTAAAAATAGGCAAGTTTTAATAAGTTGATATTTACTACTGCCACTTGCTGTTCAGGAGCCACTTCAAAGTAATGTTCCTATTAGCTGAATATGCTTTGCTACCTTTCAGAATAGGGCAATATCCACTGCTTATCACCTATAAAAATAATTTCTGCAGGGATTTAGCACTTTTCATGTGGTAAAGGAAAACCACAGTCTAGTTCTCCATTATCTTCTACTTTCTTCTCATATTACAGCAGACGAGAAAAAAAGGAGATTTTGGTTTATGTTGAAATATTTAAAGAGGTATAATTTATCACACAAGATGTAAATTTTTGTAGAACTGAGACCAAGGAAGTTTGTTTGTTTGTTTGTTTGTTTTTAAACTCAACCTGAAAACATATTAGCCAGTCATGAAAAAAATTACCATATCAGTACTTAAGAGAAATAATTATCTTGGTAAAAGTTCTTGATAATTCAAGAATAGTAGAGAAAGAGGTGAAAAAAGGAGAATAAAGATGGAATAATTCACCTTAACTGTTAATGTACTAAACCTCTTGGAATGTGGAAATACCTACATACTTGTAATTCTTCTGTATTATGATATATTTTATTCATCTGGTAGTGATGTCAAAACACTTGCAATAGGCATAAACAGCATAACAGTTCCCTGTCTGGATGCTCTCAAAATCCCTTGGGATTTCAATGGTACTTGAAACAGATGTTAATTATTCCAAGAGTTACACAGATTGCTAGAGAGCCTCAGGGTCCTGCCATCTGATATGCATATTTTGGTCTGAATGTATTTTTGTATCCCACTTATAGGGCACCCACTTTCTTCAGAATGAAAATAAATGGTAAACTTTGTCTTAAGAATCATTCCTTGAGTAATTTCAGCTTTGAAAACTAAATCATTAGAACAGTTTCAAGGAGCTGACTTTTTTGGTCACCATTTCCATGAAAAACAGCTGAAAATGACAAATTCTACTTCAGGTCACAAAGCAAATAAATACCTTAGGTGATGTCATGAACAGCACAAGAGAAGCTGTCCTGTACTTACACAGAATAAAAGAGAAAGATGGAAAAAAATTGCTTTTAATAGTTTGTTCTCTGTCAAAATAAAGTACTATAAGAATTCTTTTTTTAACATATAACAAGGTTGGTCAAGGGGTGAAAAAAAGATGTCAGCAGCTGGGGGATGAAACAGAATATAATATTTTATATCCAATGTAAAGACAGATATGTAAATTGTCTGTTCCCCAGATTCACTAAATGTAACCAATTTTGGTTTTTTGACATTCTGGAAAAAAGATCTTCTCAATATAATTGTGTCTGAGCTCACATTCAACTCATTTTTACCAAAAGAGTCCATAAATAAGCAAGCAGAGAACATCGATAGACACTAAGCACAAAGCAAAACAGATGCTTTAGAAATTTTACAGTATTGATTAAGAAGTGAACTCTTTTACCCTTCAGAGAGTTAGGCAGAGAAATATTACAAATATCACAATCCTTTAATGACAGTATCTGAAAATTTCCTTTAAATCCTTTTCAGAGTCATTTGACCTACTTCACTTTAAACAAGGAGAAACTTTGGAACAATTGCTTCAATATTCCTAAAGCCAATTACCTTCAAGATTCATGAGTTTAAATATGGATAAATATATCTGTTACATAGATATAATAATAATATATATAATACAAAAATTAATGCTCATTTTTTAGGGGAAAGGAGTGGTTGCATTACATAGCAAAATCTAATTCTCTAAAACTTCCAGCACATTTTTTGACTTATTTCCAAAATATAAGTCTTTTTGCTTCTTTCACCTTCTTTTTTCTTCCTGTCTTCCCACCTGAATTTATGGCTGTAACACTTTTACTTGTATATATAAGAGACGACAATATTCTGAAACCTTCTAACAACATTTCAAAATGCATCTGTCTGGGTACTTAGACACAGCCAGTTCCTTCTCTTGCAAAATGGAAGTGTCCATCTCTACATTGAAATAAAGATCAGTGTAGAGATTATTAAATACGTCACTTATAAGCAGCTGTGAAACCAGTTCTCCATTTTGTGCTGTAGCATTTTGCTGTATTAATTTAGTATTTATGGTATATTTTAGCATATTTAGACAATAGTACTAATCTCTTAACTGAGCAGAATCTTCTCAGAACTGTTCAATTTCCCATGTACCCTTCTATATTCTTTTATGCAACGTAGAATTAATATTTTGTCAGTATGTCTGAGAAAGTGACAAGGTTTTCACATTCATGTATTAAAGCACGAAGGTTTATGTACACATTCCTATGAGAAAGGAATCACTGAATTTATAGAAATCTTGAGAAGAAATTGAGAAGAGGAATGAAAATAAAAATGGTAATACTATAGATGAAGGAGAGGTATTTGAAAGAAAATATAAAAGGTGAAGAAAAGGAAGAGTACTGCAAGCAGGGACACTATAAAGGCATTAAATCAGTTTAGCTACTCTAACATCCTTTGACTTTCGCTTCATGAAATGTTATCGTCAACACACGCCTCCTTTTATCTCAGTAATACTCAATCACTCAGTCAAAACCAAGAATCTTTATCCTTCAATGCTCTGCAAAGAACACCTTGGGGCTTTTGTTGTTGATGTTGCTTAGGGGATTTTTGTGGGTTTTGTTTGCTTGTTTGTTTTAAAGCAGCCACTATAAAAATGTGGAAATTCACATTCTATTACAATTAAAATGAAAATTTATTGTTAAACCAATACTAAATTCTTTGGGTAGCAGAGCATAAGGGCACTGTCAATAATAGGTGAAATAAGTGTTACAAATATCAAAATATAGCAAAGAAGTGGACTACTTGCATAGATGAGCTTGTGTACAGCTTTAGCATCACTGAAAACTAAATCAGTTGCTGTATGCAGTCTGTTGCCTAGGAGATAAATCCTGACATATTTGCTTTCAAGAGCATATAATAATTCAATTTGTGTGATCTTTGGCTTTATAACATGTTAATGGAAACTAAACTGAGTCCAATAAGTACACACTTCTAAGGGTTAAATTAATTATTGTGGACACAGGTCTGTTTGACCAGAGGCCTTTGCTGACATTTTAAGTGCCTTTTAACATGCAACTCAACTTTCTGTAGCTGGCAAGTGAGACCCAGACTCTAAGTTGAGACCCAGTCTGGGCTGATAACTGGAGAATAGATATGATTTCCTACAATGTGAAAAATAGCACCAGATGTGTTGGCCGGAAATCAAGCCTGGTGCTGACAGCAAAACATCTCCTTGTAGAAGTTTTGTTCTCTTTTCTCAAAGTAACTTTTCAAGTCCGATATGCAGTCCAAGCTATTATTTTCCAGCACAATATGCAGATTCACAGAGCTCTTTCTCATATACCATATTTTCCTCCCCTCACAGTTCTGAGCATACCAAATATATGGATGCAACAACAGAACCATCCATTTTTATTGAAAATTTGGAGCAACTTCCTGATTTTTAATAAGCTACTGAAAGTGGCATGTGGATTTGTTCTTTGGTGCTGGTCTTAACTTCAGGTTGATCTAACTTAAAAAGTAGATAATAATTCCATAGCATATCAACTCTTCCTGTTTGCAGCAAGATGCCCTCTTCACCAGAGGCTACAGAAAGATGATGAAAGAATAACTTTTCTTGCTGGGGGAATTCAGAAATTGACATGTAGCTCCAGAGTTCACCTAAAGACAAATGTTTGTCTTACTCAAATGTCATTCATTATTTTGTTAGCCTGAAGGATAACATCCTTCCTCTCACTGGAAGTTTGAGAAGCATACATAAAATAAGTAAACCTTCTTGCTGTTAGCATTCATGGGATGAAGAATCAATGAAATTCATGAAAATAAGCATAATATTGATAATGCTAAATGAGCAGTACAAAAAGATATTTTTGATTTTTACAATGGAAGACTGAAATACAGGACTCGGTGAAAAAGATATCCCTGTTTTTTGTTTAGTTTTGTGTGAATTCTTGTTAAAATTCTTAAGCCTATAAAGAACACTAAATAGTAGAATATATTAATTGTGATGAAGTAGAGTTGTGAGGAAAACTCTTAGCAGCAGATTATTCATCGTGGAACTCAGCCAGGCAGCTGTTCATTTTGCCAAAAGATGTTAATTTTTCCAGTCCTGCTAATCTTGCAAGTCATTTTTCCCCAAAGTCCAATGATAAAATCTGTAAGATCCACAGTTAATTTCCAAAGGTGTATAAGGGTTGAAGGACTTACTGGTGTTTGATTAGAAAGTAAGAGTAACAAACAGTGAAATGTTTCCTATGACATACTTTGAATCGGAAAATCACTCCAACAGTTACCTGTATTTACATTTTCTTAAAAACTGGCTTACAGAGAAAAAAAGTCAAAGCAACATATGCATCTCATGCAAAGTTAAAAAGGGTCCATCCAACAATTTCTAAAGTGTTTATAAAATGTTTTAAAATATCAGATTTCTTTTTATCTTACCAACTACGTGAACACAAAAGGTATTCTATTGTACTACATTCAAATATTTAATTCATAGAAAGGCAAACATGTGATTACAGAAATACGTTTACTCCAGAAAGATTTTGGTCATACCTTTAGTCAACAGACAATGAAAGTACCTGTGCATATCCTGATGTTGTGTCAGTCACACAGGAATGATCTAGTAGTTCAGCATGGTTGATTATCCAAATTAAGCAAACTAAATATCTTGCTAATAGAGATACTGTTGTGTAAAAAGTCTGCATTGAGCTGAATCTTTAATAAAATCTTTGTTTTAAAGACTGTTTATATTTGAATTTTAAAACAAATTGTAGTCATAATGAGAATTATTTTAACAACAACAACAACAACAACAACAACAACAACAACAACAACAACAACAACAATAATAATAATAATAATAATAATAATAATAATAATAATAATAAATAATGATTTTTTTCTTGTTCTGCTTTCTCTTCTTTTGCTTTTCTTTTCCCCAATAAAAATTTTTAGAGCTGTACAGATATTTTCCTTGTGAAATGTGCTGACTTTTCTGTCCTAAAGTTTTCATTATGCAGCCTCTATGAATTTATCAATTCCCCAGGCTGAGCTACAATTTTCTCATTCCTTCCAACTTCTAAAATCTCTGCTTTCCATATGGTGTGTAGTCCTGAAATTAATGGACTCAGGTAAATGGCAATTCACATTGCAGTGGTAGTTGTGTTTTCAAATATTCCCACAGGGTCCAAATTAGCACAAAGAAACTGCATCAGCTATAACAACACGGTTAGATCACAGATCATATCCTTTTTTTAAATATTAGCAGCTCTTCGCCCTAAAAAAGCCCAAATCCTTCTGCTTCCCAGGAATCAGGGAACATGCTATATGGAAGGTCTCTGGCTGCTAGTCTAGCCATTGTCCTTATTGACATAAACTGATTTAATATGACATACCTTAAGATATCACAGAAGCTAGCAGTATTAGACACCTGGACAGATTCAGCCAAAGTTATTTGGGTCTGGGAGCAGTCTGGTGAGTTCGTACAGTGACAGGCTACTCAAATCTAATTTACTTCTAGATCTATGGAGCTTGTTGTGTAACTTTTATTGCTTTTGGCAGCAATCCCTCATGGCTCTGTTTCTCATTGCATGATACTAACCAGCATCAACTGGCACAAATCAGGATTTTTTTTTGTCAAAACCGATTTATTAATTGGAACTTTTAAACAGAAATATCCAAATGCCAACAAAGCTTTAATTAGTACACTATGTTACTGTATATAATTCCTAGTAAATAAGAATGGACATCTCCAAAATAATCAATTAAACATTTTATGTCCCTGGTTAATTAAGCTGGTGGTTTTGGAGGGAAAAAAATAAATAAATAAGAAGAAAAAATTGGTCAAGGACTTAAATCTGTAGTGTGGTCCTATCACTAGATTATTTACAGTTTTATATATGGGAAGTTGTGGATGCCCCCTCAGTGGAAGTGTTCAAGGCCAGGTCGGATGAGGCTTTGAGTAACCTGGTCTAGTGGAAGGTGTCCCTGCTCATGGCAAGGGGGTTGGAGCTAGATGATCTTTAAGGTCCCTTCCAGCCCAAACCATTCTATGATTCTATGATTTATTTTTATTTCAGTCAATTGGGTAATGTCTCTCTCTCTTTTATGTTTATTCTTGAAATGTCATGGCTTAGAAAAATCCTTTTCCATTTAGTTATAGTCAGAAAATTCTTTAGTTTATTTAGAGGAGGGTAACATCTGTTTTATTTGTCTTGCCATAGTCTGGGAAAAGATTTTTACATTAGTGCCTATTTATATAATACCATGCATCTTTAACTTTTTTTTAAAATGAAATTTCCCGTATAAAAATATCTATTTACAGATTACAAATGTATGCACTATTAATTAGGATTCATAAAAATAAGATTAAATATTTAGACTCATTTTGGAAAGATACACACAACTAGATGTGACTTTTGTTTTTCAAATTACAGCATACATTCACTAATAAATCTGTGGACATAAACTGAATTTTCCTTTTTTGAATCATTGACTGCAGCTAAAATTAGGGGGAAAAGTCCTTAAATTGCTTATCCTGCTATGTCCAAACAACTTATTGAGACAATTGTATGATCTGTAATGTGTAAAAATCCCAGTCACAACCAGATTCTTAGGTGAAAAGTACTGCACATCCATGGAAAATCCTGAGATGAGAATCTTACCATCCAAGTAAACATCCTGTATCTTAAAACCCAACAATAGCAAAAAAGAAGTCTGTCTCCAAAAGACTTGTGACATATCTACGCACCTCATTTTCCAGTATGTCCAATCACAAAAAATGCTTTGTTCAGAGACACAATCAGCCCTCATGATCTTTGCTCATTTGACTTGAGTAGGAATGATTCCTCTGCACACTGAGGAAGAAATGACAAGAAAAATAAATTCAATTCCTGTCCAGATACAACCATTCAGGTTTCCTATTTTACTGTATAAAAGTCTTATATTCAGAGCAATGGAATCAGGCCTCAAAATATCAGCTTTTAAACCTGTCAAATTAAGAGTTGCTGGCAGAATGGAGAGGAAATTAATAATATTTTCTACATCATATATTTTATCCACATATTGTCAATTTAGACAAGATTAGTCTCTGATGTTTAATCAGAGGTGTTTGGCTTTCCAAAATCAAACAAACAAACAAATAAAAAACCCCAAACAATGAAAATGAACACATTATATTTGTTTTAACTTTTTATTTAACTAATATGGATGCACCATTAAAATAAATTTCATTTTCTTATACACCTGGCCAAGTTGAAAATTTTTTTGTGGTCAAGATTTATCTGAACTACTGTGATTTTTACACAAAGTCATTCTTCTGTTCCCCTCCTCCATTATTCTTCCTATTCCTTCTCACCAGTAACAACAATATAGCTGTAATCATTGACTTGTTTACAATTATGATTATTTCATGCTTTTTTTTTGCCACATTAGAAATTTCAGTTTCGCTCTCTTTGAAACCACGGTAAGTATAAGCTGGCCAATTTAAACTAGGAAGTCTAGTAATGCTGCTTTTAATGAAAGCTGAGTATATTGGCCCCTAGGTCTAGAGCTTCTAAGTAAGTGCTTAACATTGCAATATCCATTTATAATACATAAGAACTGGCAGCTCTGGAGTGTGTTTCAAAGGCAGTAGCTGTAAATATTTGCTAAAAGACCTCCAGGAAATTTTATCAAAAGGCTTAAGAATAACAGATCTATGTCTCAGCTCTGAAGTAGGCAAGAAATGTGAAAATATGATGAAAATATATTATTGTTTAAACCCAGATGAGAAATGTAGCAGAAAAATGACTGAAGAACTTTGACATGAGATTTTAAATACAGAATTAAAACATATTGGACATACACCAAAGCTGTCCAGTAGAGCTTATTGGATCCATTTGTGAGTTTAAAGTTTTAGAACAGACACAAAACATAAGCAACATTATGCAGTACTTTACATTTGCAACTTGTAAACACAAGCTCTGCAGAAACTCCATGAATTAGGTGAGCAGTATCAATGGAAAAAAGCCCACTGACAGCAATGCAAATAAATGAGAATAAAGGGGAGTGCAAATAACATAGTTGTAAACAGTTTCATAAAGAAATCTCCTGTTCTGTATTTAGTTATTTGATATAACTAAATAAATCTTATGCCTTTATATAAGTGTTTGGGGCTGCATTTTCAATCACATCTATGTTATAGTTTGCACACAAAAAAACCTTTAACTATGTAATTTAGTTCTACAAAGGCTTTACCAAGGTGAACAATGAATCTACTCACCTCTCCTCAGAAAGTTAATGAAAGCCAAGTCAGATGAGAATCACAGAAGAAACATGATCATAATTCAGATATTAGACCATCATTTAGCAATCTTAGAATAGCATAAATATAACAATTGAAATAAAATTCATCTAAAATCATGACCTGCATCAAACCCTGCCTTTCCACTGTCTTTACCTTTATGTTTCACAAATTATTTTTCCCCAGAAAAAATAAGTACATACAATAAATACCTAGATTTTTATCTCTACTAAGGCTTTTATAAAGTATAAGGTTTCCTTTAAAACTCACTATATAGTGAAGCATAATTATAGCACCATGATCACACTAGTATGACTGCATAAACTGAAAATTTAATGTAACAGGTTTTAGTTTATACTTCCTTCTCATATTTTATAATTGCTATTCTTAAAAATAAATCAGTATAAATAAAGCCAGTAAAAATTCATGGAAAAAAATGCAACCGTTCTGGCAAGTACTGACTGAGAGAGGGCGAAGCAGTATGATACTAACAGAGCAGTGGGGGAATGGGAAACAATTCATCATCAACTTGTGAATGTTATTAATTAAGACTATCTAAGACTCCCACTTACTTTTCTTTTGGATAGTGTTTTCCTTTGATTCCTTTCAGGACCCTTTTACACTGTATTGAATGTTTCTCTTCCACTTCGTATTTTTTTTTTTATCATTGCTTATCTCGCATCTCTCCCCTTCATACCCAAACAACTTATCTTGCTACTCCCCAAACCAATACATCTTGTAGTTTGCAGGACACCAAACTGTTCAAGTTCAGAGTCAGAGTCCTTTTCTTTGAATTAATATTTTTCCACTATATTTAAACAAAAATTACATTTTTCAATAAAAATATAATTATTGCTCTGAATGGATGGTTTGTAAAATAATTGTTTTCAGTATTAACTTAAAGATCTTTCAGACTATATGTGATAATAATGTTCCCACACAAACAAATAAATAAATAAATATTAAGGGAAAAAAACCAAACAAACAAACAAACAAAAAAAAAACCCCACAAACTAGAAAAAGATAAGAAAATTCTGCTTCCCAATGGCAACATATGGGAATTAAAGACCAACACTGAAAATCAGACTCCCTGTTGACTGCTGATTACAAAACTTTCTGATTAAAACTGAAAAGAGGATTTCCCCACTCTAGCTTCCCCTAAAAATACAAAACATGTATCCTAATTTAAATTAACTTCTAGAAAATATAATGTAAAAAAAAAATGAAGTTGTGCTTTCAGAAAATGTTGATTAGTGGAGATCCAGTGGTCTCCAGTGATGATGAGATCTGTTACATATATAGAGCAGTAGGATTAGCTGTTACTTGTATCTCTTGTGAACAGTGTTATCCTATTGTATCATCTAGGGAAAACTTAGAAAAGATCTATGTTTTTCCAGTTATCTGAAGTTCCAGAGTTATTTTGTTCCCATTTACAAAGGAGAATTTACAGGTTTGAGACTCAGACTTCAGTGTTAGATAATGTAGATGTGAAAGTCATAAATGTGAGAGAATTCTGCTTTAAATGATGGCTCACCAAAAGAAGGAGATAAAAAACGTGAACACAATCAACATAAGTAAGTAGTAAAACCTTCCCGATCACTCACTAGTGGGGCTGTCTGAGTGTTATTGGATTTGCAGAGTGTTGGCTGCCACCTGTGCAGCAGCTTTAAGTGGAGAATAGAATCCCTTTTGGAATACTCCCCTCACACTAAAAGAGACACCTTTCTGGTCTAAATGTGCAAATTTACTTTTACAAAATAAGACTACATTGTTATGGCCAGATAAATTCACTTAACCATATGTGCATGTTATTTAATTCTGCTTAAATACTAAATGTTTTCTGAACCTCAAGAAGCAGGAGAATCTCATGGAAGACTCTATTCCATTTGGAGAAAAGTATTCTCCTTTTTTTTAATTTTCATTTTTAACTTAATTACAAGAAAAAGAAGTTATATAGATGTCTTCTCTTAAGATGTTTTTACAGACAGAATATTACTTGTAACCTGTGCAGTTGTACCAAGCTGTTAGATGACCTTTAAATTCAAGATTTTATTAATGTATCTTCACAATCATCTACCTGCTACAAATCCTGTGCACCTTTAATATTACTGCTTTTTGGAAATAAATGCAACGATAAATCATAGCAATTCCAAAATTGGTTTCAAGAAATTGCAATGAAGTGCAATTTCCTGCACCTACTTGATCTAACAAGGCTTATGAAAATATACAATTGTATGTGAAAATACAGGATTAGTATTTTTAGTGTGTTAGGTAACACAACATACTTATCTTCCAAATAATTTACTGTTTAATGGCAACACAAACTAAACAGAAAGAAGGCAGTAAATAAAAAAAAGCACACTAGTAAAGTTTAAAATAACTTATTCAGAATACCTTAGGTCTGTGATTTTCAGAAAGAGTCTAAGTGTTGTACAGAAAAAATGACATATTTTTTGTGGGCAATAGTTATGGTTTGTTTTAAAAACATATACATTTTATTTAGAAAATTACAAGAGAGGGAATGTGTTGTGTAGTATTGCTGATATATCTCTGTTGAACTGGGGCATGTTTAAGTTAAATGAGTTGCCTAAGATTGTATGGTAAGACAATAGCTGACATGGGACACAAAGGCTAACTTTTCATCTCGAATCTACACTCTAATACAGTTTCTAATTCCATTTCCATATCAACTCACTGTGAAGCAGATGTCTAATGCTGAAAGAGAGCAGCAAGGCTTTTTTAAAAGTAGAAGAGGCTTTGTTCACAGAAACACCTTTTTGTATCTGAGTGGCTACAAAGGTAATATTTTATAGTTAAAAATTCAATACAAAGACATCACAGTATCAAAATGGCTTGACTATATCTCAGGTGGCTATGTAATTCAGTGGATGTCAAGGCTCACAAATGGATTCCCTTTTCCTACCTAAATTTTTCTCCCTTTAAAAATATACTTAGTTTCCTTCTTTAAGTCCCAGATGTCCTGAGGCCACCTGAGAGCTGGGAAGCTCTGAACAGCTCTCAGACTGGCTCTCTACTCTCATACTAACTGCAGCTCTGTGCTGGGACACCTGCTCCCAGATAATCCAAAGACATGACTGGCTAGGAACCCCATCCTAAGCATTCATGATTCCTTCTCTCACCACGCCACATTCCTTTTCTGTTTCCAGCTATGCCAGCACTGCCCCAAATGCTGTAACATGTCTGTTCAGACGTAGTATACAACCCCTTTTACTGTGGCCTAGTAAGGTACTTTGTTGTGCCCTCTGCTACAGACCTTTGCTGTGACATAACACTTAAAATCGGAATTTCCATGCCTCTCTTCCTTTGGTGCTCTTTATCTGAACAGGAGGACTATGGGTTCATTTTTTATAGGGCTTACAGAAAAAAAAAAAAAAAAAAAAAAAAAAAAGAGATGTGATGTGTTTCACATAACAGAACTTTCTCCAGGAACAGTCTCTACAATCCATGCATTCAAAACAGCCTGAAATATTCCACTGGACCTTCCTATCTCGAAAGGCAGATATTGATAAGTAGTCCTTATTAAAGGTGGTATTTCCCAGCTAATAAAGCAGCTCAAATAATCACACATTTTATAGGTCTTTGTGAAAACAATAAATTCAACAGTAAGTGGAATTTTAAACATTTTTTATGTCTTGGTTTATGAACATATGATGGAGATCGAAACCAAGCAAAACATGGCTTCGTGTTTTGCAATCTGACCTCAATTTCTATTGCTGCAATTGTTATCTTTGCATATCATCTTTCAAAGTCTAAAAGAAAGAGCATATTTCTGGAAGAGTGCTGCAGGTAGAAAGCATTTTTGTGAAACCGGCTGCTGCAGCTCACTGTAGCCATCATCAGGGAGAACTTAATAGACATATAGTATTCTTATATACAACTATCTTTATACACTATAGCATTCTGTCTCTTTCTCTGACCTTATCCTTTTATTTTTATATCTTCTTCTAATTTAGATTCCCCCAGTCAACCAACCTGCATTCCTGTCTAGACTGTTTTAACCACACACATTTGAAGCTAATACTTGGAGGAGGCAGAACGTCAGAAGGCAATGAGAAGGGAAAGCTTTCTCTCCCTGTGTAATTGCATGATGGGATTCTGGCCAAGCATAACACAAATAATAGAGGAGATACTGTTTTGCAGCATCAGCCCACTAATAAATTGGAACAATTAAAGATTTTATTAAATCAATTTCTGAAAGTATGCAGTTTCAGATACCTAGTACAAGTACGTCCTTTAAATACAATACTACAACTTTACAATCTCCATTGTCCTCCTAAATTTATTTCTGAAGAATAGTAATTTGTCTTCAGTTTTCTAGGACACATCTTATATGGTCACTTACTTATTTTAGTTGAAGCACAGACTCAGGGTCTTATCTACTGATTGTTCATGAATAAATGAATGATTAAATATAAGTGTGTAGTTCATGCAGAGTAAATGTTGGACTAAGTCCAACTAGAATCTCATCCTAGTTTTGAAAAAAAAAAGTCTTCATTTTTATTGTGGTTAAACAGTGGCTGTGCACATGATTCCCTGAAAACATTCATGCATGTACTCTTCCTCAACATATATACAGAATGCATAACTGATGGAAAGAGCAAACATGACTGACTCCATGAACAGAAACCGTATGTTTCACAGAAGTTAAAGGGCCAAGTAGTAAATTCAAATAGCACTTATAGACATAAGAATAGATTTCTATTTAGCTGATAGAGAGCAATATACTGTTTTCTTGGTTTAGGTCTCCAAAGAGACAACACAGGACTGGATGATGATAGATACTGGCACAGCTGACAGTGCCAGGCAAAATTGTGTCTGCCACTCTAAACATTGGCCAGCACTGTGTGCTTCATTCATGCTTAGCTACACCTACAATAGGTTCACTGTATTCTTATGCACTGTATTCATATTTTGTTTAGTCTGCTATCACAGTAACTTCCTACAGGTAGGTACTGGAGTTAGTTACACACTTGTGACTCTAACATTGTCATGCTGTTTTCTGCAAAGCTGCATTAAATTTTAAATGTAATGCTGCTGCTGATCTATGCTAACAGAGGAATAACCATAACAATTTTAAGCATCCTTTGTTTAAAATTTTCTGTCATCAGTGAGAGACATGGATGTTCATTAGTTATTAAGACTTAGGTTTAAGACAGAATCTTCCTGATAGAGAAGTCACAAATCACCCCAGGTTTGTAAGTATAAATATGGCAAAGTAAGTGAATCATATGCAACTAGCCAGACAGTACTTACTTTTTTCAAGCCTATTTACAAAACATCTTATAGTATCCATCTGTAATAGCTTATTGTGATTGATATCTTTTATCAAGCTCAAGTATAATCAACATTCAGCATTATGATGACAGATTCCCTATGTGCTACCATTAACCCTCTGGCTCAGTTCTGTTTACAAAAATAAGTCTGACTAAGTGTAATCAGTAATTGTGTTTGTTGTAATTAACTCATCTGAGTTGTGCTTCCTGATTTGGAAAGAAATGAGAAAGAGAAATAAGTGGCTAAGAGCAATGAAGAGGAAACTGACCACTTTGAAATGTAATAATATTTGATATATTGCTTAAGCATGCCATAAGTTCTTGGTTCCAATCATAACTATGGTTCCAGCTGTGATTTTTATTATTGACTCACTTTTTTTTTTATTGCCACCAAGTGAGTATCTTCACCCTATAATAACAAACTCAGATTTTAGTCATCAGCATCAAATTTTGTAGTCCACACATATAGTATCTTTTACCTGATAGAGCACCAAAAAGCCTAATTGAATGAACAAGTTAGGATAAACAAAGTAATATTTTTATTTGTAAGGTACCACATTGAAATTGGAGTAGATATTTAGACCAGAATCCTCTGATTGTGCTTGATAACCAGGAAGTTGGTGATTCAGCATGTAAACAGACTGGAGCTGTTATGGTCAATGATTTACTGTTGGTTAACTGAGCTACAATAGCAGATTATCTATTTCCTTTCAGTACATTTCAGTCAATCGGTTAAATTATTTTAGAATAACTGAATTTACTTCACAGCTGAGTCAGGCCTGCAAATTAACCAGGCATTGAAGATATTAT
The DNA here is from genome assembly GCA_907165065.1 of Caprimulgus europaeus. Next base: position 60,186,106 of record OU015525.1, on the reverse strand, counting down.
GATGTAATGTCTTCATTTATCTTTAATTATTTTTTGTGGCCTGATATTCCTGATACAGCCTTAGTCAAACATGTCTCAGCAGAACTTCATTCCCTCAAAAAATAAAAGTATAGACTTTTGGTTTAGACTACCTCCTTAAAAAAGTAACAGAACCCAAGCAATGTGTGACTTTTCACTGAGAACATGATTTCTTTTTTCTCATTGTAAATGCTACAATTTCTACTTCCCCCCCCTTTTTTTTTTGTTCTTTCTTTTTCTAGGAAGAAGGAAAAGAAAAAAACCTCTTGCATCTTAATGGCATCCCATAACTTTAATGAGTTTTTAAATAAAGCTCGTTGTAGGACTGGTATCTAGGTCTGTGAAATTTCAAAGAAAATCCATTGGACATTTAAATAAAGTGATTTAAATATTCTAGTGGCAGTATTTTGCATTTGGCCTTTTCGTATCTATATTTTGATAATCATGTCACTTTGTTGTTTCAAATTTAAGTTGTACACTCACATTTCTTGAAATAGAGCTAGGTAGGACTTTTAATTAGTGTAAATGAGATATACTTAGACAAGCTAATTTTAGATCCTTCCAAAAAACAACAACAAAAAGAAACAAATCCCAGACTGGCAAGACTGCACATTATTAGTGTATGCTGAACAATGACCATACTGCCACTTCTAAAAGATAAAATTTAGTTGTATCCAAATACAAACATAACTTCTTCCTTATCATTACAAGTAACAATGTCATCCTTCTTTGAGTGCTATAAGACAATTTTACAAGCTTAAGTAGAACAATTAAATATAAATTGCCTTTTATGGACACAAATATATTCATTGCCTAAAATATATTTGACTGGATATATTGTGTTGTGGCAGGTTCACCTTAGCTGGCTGCTACGTGCCTGTTCAGCTGCTCTCTTACTCTCCTCCTCAACAGGACAAGGGGATAAAATAAGGTGAAAAGGTATATGCTTTGATCTCCATTAAGGCTACCTTCCAAAAATTTGTAAACATTAACATTAAATTAGAATTTAATTATATGATATAATTATATCAGAAATCACAATCAAGCAACAGTAATTGTTAATGTGTCTGTATTTTTATTTCTGAAAAAAAAAAATATATATATTTTTAAACAACTTGTTTAGTTGCAGATTTTAAGACTGATTTAATTAAATACTAAGAAGATCCTAACACAAATGCAAATCCTGATATCTTTGAAGGAGAAATGCAGTATATGAAGGGTGAAATAAGAGTAACTAAACAAAGCAGCTCAAGTGCTTTAGCTGCCCTGATGAAGTACAAGACAGCTTGGAAGCTGAAATAAAATGAAAAGAAGAATCCCTTAAAGGTTCATAAAATTCATTAAATAATAAGTATATGGCTTCTTAAGTTCATATTAGATATCTATTTTTAATTCTAATGTAAAATAATTATATAAATTGCACCTCAGCCTGAGATAAACAAGCAACATACAACTGGCATCATTAAGTTACCAGAATTTCAAGCTTCAGTTCGTCCCCTAAAGAGAGAAAATCACTGAAGTTTTTATTATGGCAAATAATTATTTCCCAGTATTAACAGATCTCACATGTTTGGTTTTAGTCCTAAATAACAGAAAGGTAATCCTATATTAACAAAGCAGGTGACATGTTTTCTATGAGTTTTAGGAAATTTTGAATTAGAAGAAATAAAAATCTTGACATTTGTAATTATCAATTGTGTTCTTAAACTGTTTTCTAGTCATCCAAGCACATAATAAATACAACCTAAAGTGTTTTTAACATTAAAGTGCTGTATATACTTGTTTGTTTTTCCCCTCCAAATAACACTTTACAGAAGTCAAAACAAAAAGGTAAGATTTTGTTGGTATAGTTAAGAAGTATGCAACAAAATCTCTGATCAAATGCTTCTAAAGAGAAGTAGCTACTATAGGGTTAGAAAAGGGATATTCACATGGGTTAAGAAGTTATGAAAAAAGGATATAGAAAGTAAAAAAGAATGGCCAGCTTGCAGATAGCATGGATATGATCAGAGGAGACTCCCAGGGATTGTAGTGGAACCAGCTAGATGCAATATACTGAAAAACGACCAAGGTAGAGAGTAAAATGATGATGTTCTCATTTGATATAAGATTTCTAAGGATAGTAAAGACAAGGGTTAGCTATGAAGTACTGCAGAAGTTAATCACAATACTGAGTGACTAAAGGGTGAATTAAATTCAACATTAAGAAATACATATTTACCAAGAAATTAAATAGAATTTTAAAAGAATTATTACAAATAATCACAATAAGGGAACAACAGGGGAAGCATCATTCTGCCACTTAATAACTCTAAGGTGCAGTGACATTTTGAATACTACAGGCAGATTTGTCCCAGATTCATCCCATCTCAAAAAAGCATGTTGTAAAATTGGAAAAGGACAATTGCACCTGTGGAAAAGTTTCATATAACGAATTATTAAACAGAGTAGTTTCTTCAGCCTGAAAAAGAAATGACTGACTAGGTAATGATAGATATCTATAAAATAAATGACACATACAGAAACTGAACGACAAATTATTATTCACTTTCTAATATAGTAAGTAAAGCTAGGAGATAACAGGTTCAAAATAAAAGAAGTTTATGTCTTCACTGAGTGCTATAAAGCTGTGAAATTTCTTGCTGCAAGTTCACAGACTGTTAGGACTTTTCAGGCTGGAAAGGAGCTCAGGAGATCTCTAGTCCAAACTCCTACCCAAAGCAAGTTCATCTCTGAGGTCATACTCACCAGATGAGGTTAAATTTGTGAAAAGAAATAATATCATGGAACAATTTCAGCCTCTCACAACACACCTTCTTCTCTCCCTCTCCTGTACCCAAATCGTCTGTAACTCTGGGGAGCTTAGAAGTGGTGGTGGGTATGAGAATCTTCTAGAAATGGATCACTATGTGCTTGCTTTTATAATATTTCCTGACCCCATGTTTTTGATCGATACAAAAGACCTGATATACAGATCTTTCTCAGATCCAGTAGAGCCTCCTTCGTTTTCTCATGGATGTACTAGTGAAAAGTATAATTCAACAGAGGGATTGTTAAATAAATGAACAATATATTTCTCAAATGAAAAAATAAAAAGCTGTAGTGAAGCACTGCAGGGAAGGGAAAGAGGTATATTATAAAGATTAAAGTACATATATGAGAAGGAGGAAGCCGCTGCCAGTTTTGACACCAAGCCCATGAGAGCTGTGTCTTAATTGCCACTGAGACAGCATGCTGAAATAATTGGCTGTAACTGCAGATTCACTTTTTGCCATTTGAACTGCCTTTTTTCATTCTGGCACACTGCTTATATCTGGTTCTCTTCTATATAATGTGAAGGCTGTAAGCAATTGAAAAAAGTCACTCTGCTGACTGAGTTTAAACAGGTATTAACTTTTAGAGTGATTTCAGCTCAGTATGGCTTTGAATGAAGAAATAGTAACTATCTAAGTACTGCCATTTTGCAAGTAGATAAAGACTGTTGTGGACCCAATCCTGTACCTGCTAAAATTCAATTTTTATTATTTTTTGTGCTCAGAAGTTCTTAAAAAGGGATCAGTTGATCAGCATAAATGTGTGCAACAATTATGCCCATGTATATCCTCAAAAACAGGACATAAGTGACTGAGATAATACAACTCTGCTGGGGGTCATGTTATTACAAGCTTTAGCCTGAAAGCAATCAGCAGTTTGTGTGAGCAACCCAAAGAACAAATATGTATTGTCTGATGCATTGTAATTTTAATATTAGGCACCAACAGCAGCTAGTGTTCAAAACTTTGCAAAATATAAACTCGACATATGTAACATTTACAAATATAGGCTAAGAATACTATAACGTAAAAACAAACACTTAAAAGTCAGAAATTTCCAGAAATAATACATTGTGTAATTATATTGTACCTTCATACAATTTTCAAAGTATACTTGCCTCATTCATGATACCTTTAATTCCCTGTACTGTTCCTACACAACATCTTTATCTTCATTATTCAATGTGTGGCCATATGCCTTGTTTGCTGAATATTATTCAGACTCTGCCTTGAAGGCGGAACTAATTTGTTTGTAGACTTTTCTACAGTATTTATCACTGATATTACAGTGTGGCACAAACAAATCACTTGATTTTTACGGTACCTTTGGAAAATAAGATGTTATTTTCCTTTATACAGGAAAGCAGAGAAGGTCAGATGCACCTTTTAATTTGCGGTTCCTATTGTGGCAGGAATTTTTATACCATGTGACATTAAATGGCATTTTATCTATTCAATAAAAAGCTCTGATTGCACTTGCTCCTTACTGTCTAGACTTTTAACAAATCAAATCCTAAAACTCTCAGAAAATGAAGGACGGATAGTTTGGTGACCTATAAGAAGTTTGATTAACATAACCTTTCCAGAACTATAGGATTCAGTGTCATAAAGGACAGTCTGTTTCCACATAGCACCATTTAAATGGCTGTGTGCTAACCTATTTTTTCTCTCTTCCATCTCTACCTTTCCTCATTCTGTTTGCAACTTTCTGATCAACAAAAGCAGAATTCCTTTGAACAGTATGTTCATTACACAGTCTTTGTTCACAGCTAAAGTAAGTCTTTTATTTGCACTGAAATTTTATTTTGCACTTTTATTTGCATTATCATGTATACATGATAATTAATTCAGGGTTACAAACTAAAGTACCTGTATAAGAAGAATTGTTACAGAAACTTCTCAAATCAAACAGTTTCTTAGTTTGGAAAGCTTAACTGGGATAGCTGGTGCAAAGATGGATTGAGGAATCACAGAATCACATAATCGTTGAGTCCAGAAGGGACCTCTTGAGATAATCTAGTCCAACCCTTTACTCAAGCAGGGTCAGCTAAATCAGGTTGCTCAGGATTCAGGACTGTGTCCAGTGAGGCTTCAAATATCCCAGCAAATGGATCCTCCACAAGCTCTGTAGGTGACCTACTTCAGTATTTGACCATCAAAAAACAAAAACCAAAAAAACCTTGTGTTCAAAAGGAGTTGAATGTGATTTAATTTGCACCAATTACCATTTGTCCCACCAGCGGGCACTACTATCAAGAGTCTAGTAGCCCCATTCTTCATGCCCTCCCATACATTGGTAAGGTCTTCCTGAGCCTTCTACTTTCTAGGCTGAACAGTCTCAACCATCTCAGCCTTTCTTCATATGAAAGATGCTTCAATCCCTTTAATCATATTTGTGGTCCTGTATTGAACTCAACTCGGTAAGTCCATGTCTTTCTCATACTGCATAGTCCAGAACTGGACACAGCATTCTAGGTGTGGTGTTAAGAATCCTGAGTGAAGGAACACTCCCTTGACCTGCTGGCAATGTCCTTCTTAATGCAGCATGCTGCATTAGCATGCAGCATCCTAATGCAGAATATCATTAGCCTTCTTTGCCCTGAGGGTACATTGCTATCTCATGGTCAACTTCCTGACAATCAGGACCCAGAGGCCCTTTTCTGTAAAGCTGCTTTATGGTTGGTTGGCCTCCAGCATACAGCAGTGCCTGTGGCGATTCCTCCTTAGTTGCAGGACTTTGAACTTCTCTTTGTTGCACTTCATAAGATTCATCTCGGATCAGTTCTCCAGGATTTTGAGGTCCTTCTGCAAGGGAGCACAGTCCTCTGGTATATCAGCCAGTCCTCCTAGTTTTGTATCATCTGTGAACTTGCTAAGTATGTAATTTATCCCAGTGTCCCAGGTCATTAATGAAGAGGTTAAACAGTATTGACAACAGTATCAACCCCTGAGGTACATCACTAGTGATGGACCTCCGACTGGGATTTATGCTAATGATCATAATCCTCTATGGCCAGTTGTTCTGGCAGTTTTCAACTCACCTCACTGTCCATTTATCTAAACTCTACACTGACAGTTTGTCTACAAGGATGTTATGAGAGACTGTGTCAAAAATCTTACTAGAGGTAATCCACATCCACTGCTTTCCCCTCTTCCACCAATGCACTCACCTCCTTACAGAAGGCTGCTACATTATACTAAAAGACTAGTCCTGTCACAGGATCATTCTGACATAGAATGTCCAGAGTAGATCTTAGAACAAAGATACCCCACTTGCATCTTGGAGGGAACTAGTGAATTTACTTGAGAAGTGAACAACTAGTATGCATCCACGCAATACGGCCAAAAGGAAACCAGGGCATAAAAGCAGAAACAGATTTTTTTTTAAAAAAAGGTTTGTTTGACACACTTTCTACTTTCTTGACAATGATTTCCCCTTCCTTTATAATCTCCAGCTTAATGTTCGCTTTACTTCTGGCCCAGTAAGTAAATATTTCTTCCCATGTTTTGCATGGCCAAACACACTTCTTTATCTACTCTTTTGCCCAGAAAATTCAAAAACTTCTGTCAAATTCCTTGCAATATGCAGGCATAAGTTACTCAGATCCCATTTAATTTTTAATGTCTCTGATTGCTGGGTTTTTATTTAATAGTTTGTGGCCTGTATTAGTCAAAAACCAACTTCCCCATCTCCTGTACTCCTTAAATCTGATAGCTTTTTCTTTCAATAATGCTTAGTATTGAATAGAGAAACATTACTTCTTCCGGTAGTTGGATGCAGCTCAGGCTGGGAACTGGAGCATACGAGCTGCGGACATGGTCTTAAGGGAACATAAGAAATTATGAAACTGCTGCTGAAATATGCAGAGTGGAATTGTTCAAAAGGTAGAACCTGGCACCATATGGTCAGATGTTTACATCGATGTCAGCAAACCAAATCTGTCACAAAGGATAGTTTTATGCCCCAAAGAACATAGATGTTAGCACTATCCAGTGAAAGTTTCCAGAAGTTTATCATATTGACAAAAGGCATCTTTCCTCAGCTTTTCTTTCACATATGGCTGAAGTCTACAAATAAAGAGTAGATGCTATGCATGATAAAAAGATTTATCTAAGATAAATATCTAACACAAATTTAAATATAAATAATGTTTCACAAAGAGCTAAGGAACAGAATACATTTTCTTATATAGTGTCATACACTTTTGTTGCTATGTTCCCTTATGAACAAAAGTGAATAGCAGGATTAAATGTTTAAATCTGGTTAGATCTTTCAGGATTTATAGTAGTGTTAGTCACTACATTCATATGAGGTATTTTATTCAATATAAATAGCCCTTAACAGTTAGGAAGAGTTAGACTATTCTTTTTAGCTTTTACTTCTTTCTGCTTTGATTACATTGACAATCTGTTTCTTGAAGCTATTTTTTTATCCCCGTTTAACCCATACAAAGTGAGAAAGCAGATAACCCAAGTACAGTTTTGCTTTCCAACACAAGTACTTTAGCTTTAGTTACTTACATTGAACATCAGTGTAGTCATAGATACATTCAAGAAATTAGAAGTAAAGTAAGTCTTCTTTGTTAATAAATAGAGTTTCAGTTCAAGACATTCACTGATAATGAAGCTGACTAGCCAAACTAAAGACATTTTTCCAGCTTGTCCTAACCACAGGTCAGAAGATTCTCAATCACTGCAAATACCAGCTGTTCATGCTGCCTAGAAGAAGATGCTGAGGCCTAAATCTAATAGTATTTATTTTCAGTCAAGCAAAAGAACCTTTCTGAGAGTCAGTGATGCAGCCAATATCTTAACTCGTTGCAAATTGCCTTGTTATATACCATATTGCCAGTCCTTTTACTAAGGACCTCAGGGTATGAGACAGCATGACTCATTGACAAAATTCTACTAACATCTGCCTTGCCTTGCACATTGTGTATAAAAATTAGTGTTATTTTATGAGATTGGAATTGATCAACTGAGAAAGTAAAGCCTGCACAAATAAGCCATTTGTGCTATAATATAATGAATTGCAAAACTTCTATGAATTATAAATACTTAAATAATTAGTACAGTAGCTATTAATGATACCAAAGTATGAATCATTACTGGAAAAAGTTTTACTGATGTATTGATGCATAGAAAAGCATTTCAGGACAGTTTATTTACCACTCTAATATTAAATAAAAATCAAGTTTTGCTATTAAATCAAGATTGATTAAAACTCTGTTTCTTCCTGATGAGCTCAGTCCTCAATTTGGTTGAAAAAGTTACTTTTCTGTATTGATTCAGTGAAGTTAGTTCTTTTAGGGAAGGCACGTTATTGCACAGTCTTTTTCAGTTCTACACATTTTAACTCTGCTTGCTTTCTTTAACTTTTTGACAATGAGTAATATCAATAGATAAGGCAACATAGCTGGAAAAAGAGTGATCCCTTAACCAAGTTTCACAGGGTACTCCACTGCATATATCATTGTCATGAACCATTAATGGTAATTTTCTATAACTGTAGAATTATGGAAGAGGAGGAAAAAAAAAAATAAAAGCCCCTGTAACATAGTACTGTCCTTTTGGAAGGTGTATATATTTATGAAACAGTTAGAGAATGTCAGTCTGACACAAATCCTTCACTGAGAACTGAAGGAAGATGCAGTTAATGCCATTTAACACTTGTCAGATTAATTTAATTTGAAATTAGAAAAAAAAACCAAACCAAAAAACAACTCAACAAATTAGATTTCAGATTACAACATTTGTGATATACATAAAAAATAAAGTATTATGTTAGAATCACTGCCTATTTTATACAGGTAAATGCAGGCTTAAAGAACACAATGTCAAAGTAAAAAATATATGGGAATTATTATAAAGTTTAGGATACATATGACACACAAATTTGCTTTGGAATTTATGAAGGATTATGTCATACTGATATTTTTAAAACAAAGACTGGAAGTTTTTGAAGGTTTGCTTGACTGAAATTGCTGAAGCTTATGCAAGCATTTAGAAGAATCTCATAGTATGCGTTTTGCAGAGCAGTGATATCAGAGTAGTTTTGCCTGGCTCTACATTATGAGAATTTCTATTAAAAAATATTAGCACATCTCCAGTTTACAAATATGAAAAGTGAAAAAAAAGTTAAAGAAGTCTTTGTATTTCAACAGGAAATCCAATCCCTAACCTCTGTTGTTTACTCAGAAATTAAGTCACTAGTCACTGTTCATCTTGCTTCCTTGGCCACTTCGTTTATCATCTGTTTTATAATTGAGCTTCAGTTTCCAGAGTATCTTCTAAGCAATTATTCATCCAGCAAGACTTATGGCTATCCTTCTAAAGACAGAGTAGAATATTAAGGATGTTTTACACAGCATTGGAAAGCACTGACAGCTATAATAGAATTTCACCTGGATTTGTGAATCCCTTACCTTTTTATATTAAGATTTTTGAACACAGATTTTAATACTTTATGGCTGATTAAAAAAGGAATCCCAAAGTTTAAATTGTCTGCTTAAGAGGAGACCAACAACATCATCTGGACAATGCAAAGAGTTCAATTATCACACAGAAAATTTATTACGCATTACTTATATTTTACTAGTCCAGACAAGAGAATTAAACTGTCTTTTCAGCTAGGTTAGAGATAAAAACATTGTTACTTTTCTGACTGAAAGTGTCTAAACATTAAATTTATAAAACTTAGAAAGGAATGCTAAGGGGTCATGCAAGCATATCTGATAAGTTACCACTGTATATCTTTGCAATAGAAAATTGATTATACCTTTTATAATTTTAGTACAGTAATATATTATGCATGGAAGAATATCATATAGTCACCAAAACTGTATGGGCTGTAGCTTTACACTTTACATCCAGGAACTGTTTACTAGACAAATAGATGAACATGATTCTTTAGTGTGATAAACATTTTATGCAGCTATGGAAGGTGAATAACTCTTTCACAAAGTAAGCAAATGGCTAGACAGTCTCTTACCTAAGGAGAGACTAGAATGAGTTTCGAGGTAAAAGATTAAACTGCAGCCTCCCTGGCAAACTTCAAGTTGAGACTGACTCAAAAGAGCTAACATACTCTGTTGTGTGAGAGATGAAGCATATGGCAAGTCTAAGACTCTGTCTATCACGCTGTTGGGAGGGAAACAGAAAATCAGTTAATGAAGAAAAGAAGCACAAAGCTTGAGAGAGTCCAGCGCAGAGCCACAAAGACGATTAAGGGAGTGGAGCATCTCTCTTATGAGGAAAGGCTGACTGAGTTGGGTCTCTTTAGCTTGGGGAAGAGGAGACTGAGGAGTGACCTCATTAATGTTTATAAAAATACAAAGGTGAGTGCCATGAGGATGGAGCTAGACTCCTCTTGGGGACTACCAATGATAGGACAAGGGGCAATGGGTGTAAGGAGGTTCCATTTAAACTTCAGAAGAAACTTCTTTACTGTGAGGGTGACAGAGCACTGGAACAGGCTGCCCAGAGAGGTTGTGGAGTCTCCTTCTTCAGAGATATTCAGAACCTGCCTGGATGCCTTCCTGTGTAATCTCATTTAGGTGACCCTGCTCTGGCAGCGGGATTGGACTAGATGATCTTTTGAGGTCCCTTCCAATCCCTAACATTCTGTGATTCTGTGTGATTATGTAAGAGCATTATGTTTAATAATTCACTGTATTAAAGTTCAGAAAATAATTATATCATTGTGGATCCAGAGGTATTATTTTAAAAGAGTCACTAATAGAGGAATAAAGACACTGTTTTTAATCATTGACTATGTAGCATTGTCTTTATACTCAGCTAAGAAAAGAGAAACGAGACTGCAGGATATTATCTGAAGTATCACTATTACATATATACCATGGTCTGCCTGCACAGTCTGTGAAAACTTTTCCTTGTAACGAATCTTAAATTACAGTTTGCTCACTCCTAGCTAGGGAAAAAAGAAGGGGGAGGTGGAGGGGCAGAGAGGGGTAGAATTAATCTTCCAAAACCCAGAAGACAGTTTCAATTCATAAATACACAAGTTAGTAGCTATCAGATTACTGGAGGGGGGGTGGGGGGGGAGATGCAATTGAAACAGATACTTTTGTTTTATTAGATTATGTAGTTAACACTCTTTGCTTCTTCTTTTCACATTTAGCCACCTATGTTAAAAGTCCCAGCTCAATGTACACTTCAGTTATCCCAAGTTGAGAAATCTCTCCAGATATTATACAACAGAAGATATCGAAACATCGACAAATCTTACACTTACTGGCCTTTTTCCTTTTCTGATTCTCCACCAGTTCTTTATTTTCTTCAGACATAATTCTTGAGGGAGAAAGAAAGCTTACCTTAGATGCTAGAAGTAAACTACTACTCCTATAGATAATGTAGAGATTAAAGACAAAATTCTAGTAATAAGACAAATTATTATTATTGGAGTTGAATTATTCAGTGACATCCATTAGCAAAGTGACAATATCACAATTTTATATTTAGACTTCCTTGTAGATTGCAGCAGCAGCTTGTTTCCAGTGCACTTTTAAGCACAACATGTGCACTTACTCAGAGATAATAATGACCAGCTGAAACTGATAATTTCCAGCTTTTGTTTTGTTTGTTTTTTTTTTTTTAATCATGAACTTTACAAAGTCTTCCCAAAAATATTTTGATAGAAAAGTACATATGTTCCTCTGACTGTTAGTCTAAATTTTTATTGTACATTTTGCAGTTAGCAAATGATGTCTTAGTTATAATCAACAAACATAATTTACATATCTCTTTTCTTATCACATAATCTATGTGTTGTAGATGGACTAGAGGCCCATTTAGCCTTATTAGTCACAGTTTTTTAAGGAGACTATATATTTTCCTAAGAGTCTCTCATTGTAATTCATAAATTGTCAAGCAAATATTTTTTCTACTTTTTTAGGTCTTTGCCCTTTCAGAATGTTTTATTATAGAAGTATTAAATTAAATCTTACACTTCTGAAGTAATTCCAAGCAGAGGAGATAGCTGGCCTTTTCCATAACTTCCTTTGGAATGTTTGTGGTAACTGTCTGCATCTTTCTAAGAAAGAGGTGATATTTCTTAATGCAAAGAAATATAAAATGTATGTCTTATGTGATTTCTTTGAGAATACTTTTGTCGTTATGAGAGAATAGATATGGAACGGGTTTAAGTTCTATCAATCACTATAATAATACAAACATGAAAATGAGAGAGAAGGAATAAATTATCTGCAGTGGTTTTTCTTTTTTTTTTTTTTTTTTTTTCTGAAAATATAGTAGAAATCGTGCTATTTATTGTTTACCTCTCTAGAATACAGGCACAGCAAGGACTGTTGGTGTATTAAATTTAGAGTAACTGTCCATTAACCATCCATCTTTGAGAATTCCCACTATAAATACTTTTGTTGTCTTCAAAGTCCTTAAGTCAGGCCTTTAATACAATGGTTTTCTTTAATGCCATTCCTATCATTATCAGTTTTATATTCTGTTTGTTAACTATTTGATCTTCAAGTGAATTGGTTGCAAAGTAGCTTCAAAAGAAAGTTTCTTTTAGAATTTTTTTCCTTCCTTCATTTGCTTATAAGTTTACATTCAAGACATCTTGAATATTGAATTCCTGGTGAGAAGCCACAATAAATTCAGACATCATGATGTGTAAAAACTGCTAATGGCATGTCTACATTATCCTACTTTTAAAGTTTGTTCAATAAAATATCCAAAGCAGCTCCCAGCTGCTTTGCAATAAACTTACCTGCCCTCACAACTACTCAAAGGTTCATCCCAGCCCACCCCCCCTGTTTTTTCTTAAATCCTATGGATTTCCAATTTATTCTTATTCACAAGAAAGTAAACAAGTTTAAATTGAATTCCAATGGGAGGGACAAAAGGAAAGACAAAGGTGATTCAATTTACTCCAGTCTCAGTGCAAAGTAACTATATGTTAAAGTAATAAAATATTTCCCCTTCAATTAACTTTTATTGCCAGGTATCTTTTGTGGAAGTTCATCTATTAGGTGCAGCATAAGGCAGAAGATTTTATGATAAGATTTAACTGTAATGCAATATTCTTGCAAGCAACACATGCAACCTGGTATGGTTACAAAGGGGTAGGAAAGAGAATGGATACTACTTGATATAAGCATAGACACCATGGCCCTGGTAGGATTTACAGGGAGCTTTGATAGAACTGAGGGAGCTTCAGGGTATTTCTTCCTGGGCATGTACATAGGATCATGGAATCATACAGTTTCATAAAATGGTTTGGGTTGAAGGCGACCTTCAAAGATCATCTAGTCCAGCCTCTCTGCCATCTTTCACTAGATCAAGTTGATCAAAGCCTCTTCCAACCTGACTTTGGACAATTCCAATGATGGGACATCCACAACTTTTCTGGGCAACCTGTTACAGTATCTCACCACCCTCATCACAAAAAAATTCTCAGTGCTAGTGAAAGGTCCCATGCACATTCAATTTGCTGCTACGGGCAGCACACTGATTGTCAAAGCACAAAGACAATCTGAGAATAAACAATGTTAGTTTAAGAAAAATGAAAACACAAAAAAACTCGGAATAGAATATTCCACTGCACTATTAGATTTTCAGCAAAATTTTAAAGATCAATAATGGAATTCTCAGTAGAAATAAACACTCTGTTAAAATTCCACAAATTTTTATGAAAGTACTTTCATGTAACAATGCTAATTTAATATTTTGCATATGAAATATTCTAGAAATAAGAGGTCCTGTACCAAGAAAAAAAATAATTAAAAAAAATATTTATAGAAAATAAAATAAGCTATTTATAAGGAATATACGGTATTCCAGAATTTTTGAACAGTATGATAGCATTTACAGGCAGATGTTTTATGCATTTGCACCAGATCATCAAATTTATGGTAAATCATATCCTGAAAAGATTGCATCTAAATTGCATTAAAATCAATATGCAATCAGTTTCTGACCTTTTAACATCAAAAGGAAGGCTTTGTGTAGGTAGTGAATGAGTACTATTGATTTTATTTTAATTCCAATATAAATGTACTTATTTAAACCTTATCTGTAGGTTATTTACAGTAGTATTTTTCAAATTTTCATTGTTGGTTCAATTTCCGTATTAGGTTTTATGGCATAGCAAACCTGCAATTATTTGCTTTGTGGCAGCCCTAATGGCTTTAACTAAAACCGAGTACCCCATTGTGTTAGATACTGTATGAACATATGCTAAGAAGCAACTCCTGCACTGAATATGGATGTTAAACTCAATGACAAGAGAAGCCTATGTCATCATTTAGTTTTACCTTCCAAGGCTTTTGAGATCAGGAAATTAAAAACTGGCAGAAAATGGAGAAATGCAGCTTAACAAAATGTCAAAATTTGTTCACCTTCATAAATGAAACCCACTAACAGTAGATTTTCACTTAGATGTCACTGACCACGAAAAAAATCTATTCCTTGCCAGCAATTAACAATCAGGTGTATTATTCTTGATACAGGCAGTGTTGAAATGAAGCATGATGTTCAAGGCACCCATAAACTTATTCCATATGAACAGACAGAGGCCCTATTTTCCCTAAAGTTCATGGACTTTCTTCATGACCCCGTATCAAAACTTTGTGTCAGTCAAATTCAGCTCAGATCCAACAAGTCCTTCTTTCCTTCTTTGTACTCTACCTATCATAATAAAAACAGCTTGAAGCTCAGTCACATGTAAATTTTACAAAAGCAGAATTCAGAAAAGGATTTGCACCACAATGTGAGTCTTGAAATCCCATTTTTCAGAGTTGTGACTTCATGTGGGGCTCAGAGATCTGAAAGCACAGAGGTATTACTCGGAAAAAACCCCTGAATTTAGATAGTTCCTTGGATCATTTAGATAGTTGTTTCTATATGAACTTATAATTCAGTTTTTCTGGAAAAGGATGTTACAAGATTTCTCTTTTTGTCCTATTTTTTTGTAACAGTAGCTTATGGTTTAAAAAGCATGGCACAGAATCATAGAATCGTAGACTGATTTCAGTAGGAAGGGACCTGAAAGGTCATCTAGTCCAACTTCCCCCTGCAATAAGCAGGAACATCTTCAACTAGATCAGGTTGCTTAGAGTCCCATCCAGCCTGACCTTGAATGTTTCCAGGGATGACGCATCTACCACCCTGGGCAACCTGTGCCAGTGTTTCATCACCCTCACTGTAAAAAATTTGTTCCTTACATCTAGACTGATGCTACAGTCTTTTACTTTTATACCATTACCCCTTGTCTTGCTGCAACAGGCCCTGCTAAAAAGTTTGTCTCTGTCTTATAGGCCCCCTTTACGTATTAAAAGGCCACAATAAGGTCTCCCTGGAACCTTCTCCTATCCAGCATGAACAACCCCAACTCTCTCAGCCTGTCTTCATAGAGGAGGTGCCTCATCCCTCTGATCATTTCTGTGGCCCTCCTCTGGACCTGCTACAACAGGTCCCTGCCTTTCTTTCACTGAGGACTCCAGAGCTTGATGCAATACTTCAGGTATGTTCTCAACAGAGCAGAGTAGAGGGGCAGAATCACCTCCCTGACCCGCTGGCCATGCTTCTTTTGATGCAGCCCAGGATACGATTGGCCTTCTGGCCTGTGAGTACATGCTGTCATTTCAGGCATGTCAACCGCACCACTCAGTTTGATGTTGTCAGCAAACTTTCTGGAAGTGCAACTGATCCTACTGCCTATACAATTGATGAAGATATTACAAAATACTGGTCCTTGAGGGGCATCACTTGTCACCGATCTCCATCTGGACATGGAGTTATTGACCACTACCCTCTGCATGTGACTAGCCAACCAATTTCTCATCCACTGAATAGTCCATCCATCCATGTCTCTCCAATTTAGAGAGAAGAATGTTGTAGAGGACCATGTGAAAGGCCTTACAGAAGTCCAGCTAGACAACATCTGTAGCTCTTCCCTTGCCCCTGATGTAGTCACTCCTTATAGAAGGCCACCAGGTTGGTCAGGCAGGACTTACCCTTGCTGAAGTCTCGAATCATGGAATGTGTAGTTGCTTATTGCATCCATGTTCCAGCGTATTTGATCCCTTGTGCCTATGCCTGTTGCTTAGAGTAAGCATCAAATGAATGTGAGAGAAGATTGAACAATTTGTTTTTCAGGTTTTTTTCCATGTTAATTAGTTCATCTTTCAAAAACAATTAACCTGTTAATACCTAAAATTTTATAAGCTATAGGTATGTCTTATTGTCTCAATACTGTCAAATAAATTACAGCTTAATAGATAACTGAAGGTTTCTATGGAAATAATGGCAGTATGTAGAGACCAGTTCTCATAGGAGTATGCATACTAAAAGGCACACTCATGTATGGTGTATGTGTTGGAGCTTGATGCTTGTCAGAATGGAGCAAGTGTTCTTGAAACAAATTTCTAGACACATAAAGAAGAAGCAGGTAATTGGGAACAGACAGTATGAATTGACTCAAGGTAAATGATGCTCGACCAACTTGATTGACCTCTATAATAAAATCATGGGATTTGGGGAAAAGAGGATAAAAGTGGATATAATTTATGTGAATTATAGCAGGACTTTCAACACTGTCTCCCACAGTATTCTTGTTTTAAATGTACAGCCTAGGTAACGGACAGAAGGGTAGTAAACTGATTGGATAGCTGAACTCAGAGGCCCATGGTTAATGTTTCATGTTCTACCTGGAGACTGGTAACAAATGAAGTATTTCAAAGATCTGTACTGTAACATGCCCTGTTCAATGTCTTTATCAATGAGCTGGAGATGATAACAAAGTGCATGCTCATCAGATCTAAAAATGACATCAGTTTGCGGGTACGGGACCAGCTGATATATTCAAGGATGGGGACACCATCCAGAGGGACCTAGGCAGGCTGCAGAAATGGGTTTGTAGGAACATGATGAAATTCAACAAGGAGAAACATGAACTCCTGCCCTTGGGACAGAGAAGCCCCAGAAATTACACAGGCTGGGGATAGACATACTAGGATCAGTTGTTTAGGAAAGGCTTTGGGGCTGATTGGGCAGCAAACTGATTGGGCAGCAAACTGAGCCTTAGCCAGATGTACAACCTGGCATCAAATTCAACCAAAAGCATTGTGAGCTATATCAAAAGGACCATGGCCATCAGATGATGATTCATTATTCCCCTCTATTCAGCATTTGTTAGATCACATCTGCAACACTGTGACCAGTTTTGGGCACCTCAATGCAAGAACCATGTTAATAAATGAGAACTTGACCTGTGAAGAGAGGCTGAGGGGATATGGGACTTGTTCAGCCTGGACCAGGGACAACTTCAGAGGCACATAACAGCAGCCTGAGAGTGCTTACAGGGAGATTATAGACAAGATGAAGCCAGGATCTTCACAAGAAACATGCAAAGTGTAAGGTGGGAGGATGAGGGACAATTGAAATAAATTGAACTAGAAGTTTAATGTAGGAGGATATAAGGAGAAACTTTTTCCCCACATGGACCTGTTCCACAACAACGGAGAAGGTTGTTCAGAAGGTCTGTGAAGTCTCCATCCTTGGAGGTTTTCAAGATCTGCTAAGTTAAATCCTAAACACTAAGGTCTGATCCAAGAGCTGATCCTGCTTTTAATAAAAGGTTGGATTAGAGAAAGGAAGACTTCCTCCCTTCCCACCAGTTATCCCATGATCAGAAACTTTCATGCCACAACTCCTGGTTCAACTAGTGAATGACAACACATGGTGAAGGTCATTGTATTTTCTTCTAGTAAAGTTCTATATTGCACTAAGGGATAAGCGTGTCTTAGTTTTATTTATTTGATTTTCAATAATTCAGCATTCTATTACTATCTGAGTCCAACATCTCAAAACATGAGGAAAGAGCCTATGTTTCTGAGAAAGTAAAGATGAAATCATGGCTTAGCAATTAGAAGGTTCTGCTTAGGCTTCCCTAGAAAGAGAGAGACAGTATATCATAGCTTACCGTCAGTGTAACATACCCATTAAATATGGCAGCAGGTGAGATGATACCTTTTCCTCTGCAGCTCTTCCTCATGCAGTTGTGTTTAAATTTTCTATCCCTTTGTTGAATGAGGTGTTTGATATTTTTTTCATATGTAAACAAGCATGATTTATTTAGATTTAATGCTGTCATGAAGCAACAGAACCTGTTAGAACATTGAATTCCTAAGCTGCACAGAACTTTACAGGTTTAGTCAACCCTAAAAACTGGTGCATCTTGATGGAAGCAAGGAAGAAATGAGTGAATCTGTATTCCAAACCCTCCCACGTTTGGATCACTATATTACCTCCCTAGGATCTTTCCAGTCTTGATGACACTTTTTTAATGCAATGTACCAGACAAAGAGAAAAATAAATTGTACAGAGCTGTAGCATAGAACTCTTTACTTGCCCTATCAGTTATTTTAACAACACAGTTTGGGATGTGATATTAAAGTCATTATTGAAATTAAGTTATAACATATTCAATATCAAGAAAATTCCCAGAAAATTAATTTCTTTAACACCTATAAACCTTTTTCATTTAAAAAAAAAAAAAAAAAAAAAAAGAAGTAAGGGAAAGAGAAAAATCAGTTTGTTATTTATGTGTTATGGCTCAGTAAAGCTTATTATTTGCGATACTGCTGCTCTTCCTGACCTTTCTACTTTTTTTTTCCTTTTCTTAATTTATCCTTTTTACCACTTTCTGTGGTGTTGCCTGCACATTTTCATATGCTTGTAAAGTGTATAAAAAACCCAAAACAACAAACCAAAAAACAAACAAAAAATACCCCCACTTTACAACATTGTTTTTTCAAAAGTGGCAATTTGTGGCAAAATGTCCTGTACAGAATTAGAGACCATATTCAATTTTTGTAAATGTTATTATCTTATTTTATAAATCTTTCAGACTGCACAGACTTTGTTTTGTTTTGGTTTAGTTTTTGTTTGTTTGTTGTTTTTTTTCCCCTTAGTCTATGATGCCGAATCCACAAATAGCACTATAGAGACAGACTCTAGTTTCCCACATGGTTCTCCAGATCTTCCAGTAACTGGGATATGAGGACACGTGCAAACAAAATTATATATGGGGAGAACCTGTTAAAAAATAAAAATTTTAATATTTGAAGATTGTTTCAGAAGGGAATTTGAATGAATAACAAGGCCCTTTTTAAAATTCAGTAGGTAAGCTTTTCTTATTTATTGGTTTTAATACTTGTGTGACCTTTCATTTTGAAACAGGAACAGTAAGCAAATCCATGCATCGTACTTCAGCTGAAGACTGCTAAGCCTTTCACTGAAATTCTGGATATTTGGTTTTCTGCTCTGCAGGATATTACAGTGTATAATTTGGCAAAGAGAGACTTTAATGTTTTACTGGTCACCTGCTGATCAGTAATTAACTTCATGTTCTCCCCTCTGTTTAACACAATATGAGAATATTAATTTACTTATGAAAGAATGCTGACAATTTGCCTGACTCCTCACCTATTTTTATGAAAGATCTACTTCAGAAAGAACAAAAAGTCACTTCGTCCTGTTGTGCAAATATTATCCAGATTGATAAGCAGCCTAAGCATTATAAAAATGTCTGCTACTCTACTTTCACTAATATTTCAGCCTTTTCTTCTGATCTGAATAATGTCTATCCCTCTCTTCTGTCTTTCAATCAAGATATGAAATCTTGACCTTTCAGATTCTGGACAGGATCAGAAGGGCTTAAGCACTTCAAAAAAACTTTTAAAAAAAGAGCTTCTGCAAATTTTCTCACCTGCCTTGTACCTCAAGTGTGAATTCTTAAAATGTAAACTAATGAGTAACTATTGATATCTTGCAGTACCACTTTGTACACAGACCTCTTGTCTTTTCCTCTAAGATTTACTGAACAGAAACAAGCAAGCGTGACCACAAACTTTGAATGTAGTCTGTGCCAAAGAATAGGAAATACAGGTAGAGTATCTAGAAAGTATAAATTTTGAATGTATATCTTACCCCACAGGCTGGTATTTGTGTAATAGACTGTACATCCCAAGAGGAGGCCTAGATAGAAAATAACACATCGAGACAGATATATAGATATATAGGAGCCATATTAATAAAGAGCTGAGTGAGGAACTTTTGTCCTCCATTTCTCTTTCCAGGATCACCTTTTTTGGTATTACATCAGTGATGTGAACATGTGTAGATCTGTTCCAAACCAAAGGTAGGTTTTCTGGCTGTGGGTATCAGCATTCAGGAGTCAACATTTGCAAACTGTCCTGTGAATGCAGTTGCTCTTTTATCATTCTGTTATCTTCAATAAATACAATTATTTTCAAATATCACTGCAGAATTACTTTCACCCTTTAGATGAAATTTTGATTTTATCTGAGGTGTTAGTGTTGAAAAGCTAAATTGAAAACTAGTAGCATACTGCAGAGATGAGAAGATGTCAAATTTCCTGAATCTTCTTGTAAAGACTTTTCTTTCCCCAGGACAATTACCTTTCTCTTATTTTAAGCAAATGTGAGTTAGCTATTTAATCGGGAAAAGAGGATGATAAAGTATTCCTTGTTCAGGAAGTAAGTGTATTAATCTTTCGCAGACCACTGATAGGTACTAGAGTACATAAGAAGTCCAAAATACACCCTCCTGCATATTTTTGATATCCAGTCCGGACCTCCTGTCTCTTTAGACATTTCTTACACTTAATCTAGTCCCAGCAAATCATATATGGGGAGGTTGTGGAGTCTCCTTCTCTGGAGATATTCAAGACCTGCCTGGATGCCTTCCTGTTTGAACTCATCTAGGTGTTCCTCCTCCTGCACGGGGATTGGACTAGATGATCTTCCAATCCCTAGCTTTCTGTGATTCTGTGATTATATATGATTTCTTCCAGTGTTCACACAAAAAAAACCCAGTATCTCACAGTTGTTCTGGGGTAGAGTTAATTTTCTTATTAGTAGCTAGTATGGGGCTGTGTTTTGGATTTCTGCTAGAAAGAGTTGATAACATGATTTTTTAGTTATTGCTGAGTAGTGCTTACACAGTCAAGGCCTTTTCTGCTCCTCACACCATCCCACCAGCGAGGAGGCTGGGGGTGCACAAGAATTTGGGAGGGGACACAACCAAGACAGCTGACCTCAACTAACTGAAGGGATATTCCATACCATACAACATAATTCTCAGCAATAAAACCAGGAGGAAGGCTGGTGGGTGGAGCCAGTGTTCAGGCACTAGCAGGACATCAGTTGGTTCATAGTAAGCAATTACTTTCATGTGCATCACATGTCTTTCTTGGGTTTTATTGCTCTGTTATTTTCCTTTTTAAATTATTATTATTATTTCTATTATTATTATGTTTACATTATTAAACTTTTATTATCTCAACCTACAAATTTTGTCACTTTTACCCTTCCAATTCTCTTCCCCCTATCCCTCTTGGATAAGCGTCAGCGAGCATCTGTGTGGTGCTTAATTGACAATAAACTGGAAACTGTTATTAAACTATTAGACAGATAATTCATTCCCACTGCTCTTAAAGTTTTTTTAAATTAGGGCGCAATTAGTTCCTGGAATGTGTAGAGGAGTGCTTCCCCATACAAACCTGCCAATCAGGAATGACCGGACTTGTTACTCACAAACCAAGAAAATCTGCTTTGTAATACCTCAGTCAGTGATAACCTTGGCTGCAGTGATGACAATATTGTGGAATTTGGGATTCTTCTGAGCACACTGAAGGTTAGTACTAAGATAAAAGTTTTAGATTTTAGAAGAGCAAACCTCAGCTTGCTCAGAGCTCAATTGGAAATGATTCTGTGGGAAGGATAAAGGAGCTAGTCAGTGCTGTAAGGACAAAAAAAGTTCACTCCCTTTAAAGGTAGGGGAAGTAGGTAGAGTTAGAGACCCCCTTGACTTAACTATGAGCTTCTAAATTTGTTCAAAACCAAAAAGGAAGTGTTTCAGAGATGGAAATGTGGACAAATGCCTGTTGAGAACAGAACGTACAGAGATGCAGTGAGAAAAGCAAAAGCTTGGCTCAAATTTAAATTGGCCAGAGATGTTAAAAACTACAAGAATGGATTTTTCAGATACTTAACAAGCAGAAACAGAAGGAAAATATTGTCCCACTGTTAAACAGGAGAGATGAATTAGTTACCAACAATGCTGAAAAGGCAGAGGTTCTCAACACTTTCTTCACCTTTGCCTTTATCACTACTGTTGGACTCAGACCTTGGGAACAAAAAAACAGGTCAATTCAAACACAGACCCACCAACAGTGAAGGAAGAGTTGCTATGCGAACTGTTACAGAAACTTGACCCTTACAAATTCATGGGCCCAGATCTTATCCATTTAAGGGTGTTAAGAGAGCTGACTGATATTGTTGTGAGGCCACTTTCCATAATCTTTGAGAAGCTGGGGAGATTAGGGGACATCCCAGAAGACTGGAAGGAGGTTAATGTCACCCTCATCCATGAGAAGAGCTTAAAGGAGGATTCAGGAAATTATAGGCCCATCAGTCTTACTTCAATCCCTGGGAAAGTAAGGCTGGAAGAGTGGGCTAAAAAGAACCTAACGAAGATTAACATGGACAAGTGTAAGGTCTTGCACCTGGGAAAACATAATCCAGGAGTGTAGCACAGGCTGGGGTCTACCTGGCTGGAGAGTAGCTCTGTAGAAAGGGACCTGAGGGATCCTGGTGAACAACAAGCTCAATATGAGTGAACATTGCACTGCAGAGGTAAAGCAAATCAAGCCAACAGGATACTGGGTTGTACCAACAAGGTCATAACCTGCAGAGAGAAAGGAGCCATTATCCCACACTCCCTGGACTTGTCAGCTCACACTTGGAATATTGCTTGGTTTTGGTCCCCACTATACAAAAAAGATGTGGACAGGCTGGAAAGGGTCCAAAGAAAGGCCATGAAGATGACCAAAGGACTGGAAGGCCTGCCATGTGAGGGAAGGCTGAAAAAACAAGGTTTGTTCAGCTTTCAGAAGAGAAGGTTTAGGGGAGACCTCATCACCATTTTCCAGTAGTGGATGGGTGGCTGCGAAAATGGAGACACCCTTTTTACAAAGAATCACATGGAAAAGATGAGGGGTAATGGCTACAAGTTACTCCTGGGAAGATTCTGATTGGATGCAAGAAGACAATTTTTCACAATGAGAACATGGAGGCCCTGGAACACATCCAAAGAAGGGCAACAAAGCTGGTGAAGGATCTGGAGCAGCTGAGGCAGCTGGGGTTCTTTAGTCTGGAGAAGAGGAGGCTCAGGGGAAACCTTATCTTTCTCTACGACTACCTGAAAGGAGGTTGTAGCGAGGTGGGGGTTGGTTTCTTCTACTAGGTAATCAGAAATAGGATGAGAGGTAATGGCCTCAAGTTACGCCAGGAGAGGTTCAGGTTGGATATTAGGAAAAAATTATTCTCCAAAAGAGTGGTCAGACATTGGAACAGGCTAGCCAGGGAAGTGGTGGTGTCACCATCCATGGAGGTGTTCAAGAAATGTATAGACGTAGTACTCAGGTATATGGTTTCATGGGCAGGGTGGTGATGAGTTGACAGTTGGACTGGAGGATCTCAGTCTTTTCCAGCCTTAATGATTCTGTGATTCTGTGATCTTTTTTTAAACATTAAGTATTGACTCAAATTGAAGATAAACTACATTTTAAATGGTATTTTGAAACAGTTGAAGTAAAACTGTCACTTGCTATGTTTTAATTGACAAGTAAATTGATCTAAACCAGAAAATGTCTGGACTAACTTTTTATGTTTTTAGGAAGAGTTTTAAAATAGCTTTGCTTGAAGAGAAAACTAACAGCTCGTGTTCAAATTAGAAGGAGGTTTAAATGTAACATATCTGGATATATGAATAAATATGGCAGATAGGATGAAATGCTGTATTTTATGTAAATAGTATGTAATTTCAGTGGAAAAAAGCATGATAGAAAAAATGCTTCAGAAGAAAGTGATTTAGCATAGAAAATCTGAAATCTTATTTCTTCTTAAGATTATAATCTTCAAGGCGGCTGTTTAGAGGAGGGGTGTTTTGGTTGTGGGAGTTTGTATTTTTTCTTTTCCTTGCCTTTTTTGTGTGTGTGGTAAAAGCCCATGCTTTAAGATGTAATTCCTTTGTATTACTTCACCTCACCTCTAGAGACAAGTTTGTGCCTGCTGACATTAAAGCTACTGGGACTTGCTTCTCTCTGTGGTGAATTTTATACAGAACACTAAATTCAGCAAAAAACCTGGTACACTATCATTATCTCTTTCTTAAAGAATTGTTGATTGTTTCACATTTTAAGCTTATTTATTTCCTTCTACAGCTGTGTGGCCTGTAACCATCAATAGAACAGATTCAGATTCAGTTTTTTCAAAACTGTTTACAGGCAGTTTATATTGCATCATCATCTGTTTATACAGTCCTGGGGTTTTTTCTACCAACTTTATATATTCAGTTGTATCTGAGAGTGATATAGTTTAATTCTACTAGTTTCAGTGTAAAGCCCTTCTGAACAGAATAATCAATGTTTCTCTTATTAAAATATCTTGTATACACTCTTAGTTTAGGTTTAACATCTTACCAAGTAGTGTCATAACTAACCATTTGACTTACATACTATTAAACTTGAATTATACTTGATTAAAGCAATTTGAATACTTCTAGGCGTGATTACAAAGTTATTTATGTGGTAGTCCAGGACAGATACTATTACTAAACTAATATTAATAATAAAAAAAAAAATCACTTTGATCAGTATAGAGAAAATATCTGGTTGAAATATTTGCATCCTGTTTCAAAGAAAAAGAAGCAAAGAAACCATGCCCAGAAACACAGCCAAATTAATAATAAACTTAGAGAAACAATTAAAAATACAGTTGGTCAAAGGAAAACCTTAAATCAGCTTTACCTTTTCATGTGCAAGCCATGTCATGTGTCGTTCCTTGGATACTGGGCTACAGATAATTAAAAAAAAAATCCAACAAAACCAAACAACAAACAAACAAACCCCTCTCCCCCCCAAAAAAAAAAAAACCAACTCTCTACAGATTCTGGAAACTGAGCTTACTTGTGCATCCACACAGTGCATAACTGTGCATATGTGTGTGAATGTACATTTCAAGAATTACTTGAACTGTTTTATAAAATGTGTTGTGTTATGTAAACATAATCAGTGAAGAAAAAGTACAGCTTTTCTTGCTGTATACAGAAAAAGTATAGCTTGCATATAGCAAAAATTCATTTCATCCTTCTACGAGCAGATGAAGAGTTGACATACCAGCCATTATATACTCATATATTCTTCAGGGCAAGTTTCCATAAGTCAGAAAAATGCATTGCTTAGTATATCCTTTAAAAAACTATACAAATGTACATCAAAATTATTGATTAGCCCTCATCTTGGCAGTACAGATTTAGATCAGAATTTGACATCCCATGGTGCAATTAAATTATTTTAAGTACTTCTAAACTTAACATCAAATTACTTTCTGAGGGTAATTAAAGTGAAAACAGGACATGGAATTATTTAACAAAGAATTTCTAATGGCCAGGTAAAATATTCAGATGTTTAACATAGGTGTTAGTGACACTAATACTATAAAAATAAGACAAAAACATAAAGTCAAATAAGAACAAAAATCACTTAAACTTGAGGGACCGTTTCCTCCTATGAGATCTACCATTTCTCTTTCCCTGAGGCTTACAGTCATAAGGTCTTCCTTGAACATTAAAGGGGAAATTTTTATAGCAACTGGACATAAAAAAGCAAAAGAAATTTATACAATTTTAAGTACCTCAAATCACATATACTCCATGAATGCAGATATCATTTTTAGAAAGTCCACCAATATTCATTTGTAGGTAATTTATTTACCCTAAAAGCCTCAGAAAGAAACACTATTCAATAAATGTGATCAACAGTCTTCACAGAAGTGGTTTACTGTGTTTGGAGAACCCTTAAAAATACTGAAACATTGGCAGAAAGAATGAAAGGAAAGGGTACAGTTTTAAAACTTCCAGTTAGTGTCAAATCAGAGATCAGAGAGAGAGCAATACAGATTTCTTGCCTAATAATCATGAATGATTAAAGATTACTTAGATTTAGGCTTTTGGCTAAAATAGGGGGGAAATTCATGCTATGACATAACAATCAATAAAAGACACTACTGTTCCAACATGAGATTCCTTATTTTCCTGAGACACGGGTTTGTTTTTGCTGTTTTATTTTTCTTCT
The DNA here is from genome assembly GCA_907165065.1 of Caprimulgus europaeus. Next base: position 60,160,078 of record OU015525.1, on the reverse strand, counting down.
AACATCATTATTACTTTTGTTTATTTGTTTCTAATTTTCCAGACAATGTAGTCTGAGCTTTTCTGTGCATGTTCCTGTCACTTTCTGCTTAACAAAGAGACTTCCTTTATTTTCAGGAGAACCTAGATGAATGTCACCAAAGGAAGGGAAACAAGGTGCTTTTCCAATATTTTTAATCTTTCCCTGTAACCTGTCTCCCTGATTTGTGGTCTCTTCAATTACTATGTTAAGGTTTCAAAACATTCTTGAGCCTCATTTTCTCTGTCACCTACATCTACTATGCTTGTTTGATATTCTCATCAAGAGGAGACAAAGAGCTCCTTGTCTAGGGCCAGGCTGCCACTAGACAGAACTGAGATCATATAGCTTCTTCACTGAGAGGGTGGTCGGTCACAGGGAAGTAGTCATGGCATCAAGCCTGTGCATTTGTTCTGGCTGAGATGGAGTTAATTTTCCCCACAACAGCCCTCAGAGTGCTGTGTTTTGTATTAGTAGCTAGAAAGGTGCTGATAACACACCAGTGTTTTGGTTACCGCTGAGCAGTGCTCACACAACATCAAGGCTGTATCTCCATTTCTTCCCCCTGCAACCCCAACACCACCATTAGGCTGCTGATGGGGAAGATCTTGGGAGGGGACATAGCCAGGACAGCTGACCCAAACTGACCAGAGGGATATTCCATACTATATGACATCTGCTCAGAAATAAAAGCAAGGGGAACAGAGGGGGAAGGGGGGCACTCTTTATTTATGACATTTGTGCTCCAGGGTAATTGCTACACATACTGAAGCCCTGCTTCCCAGGAAGTGACCAGATATCACCTGCTGATGGGAAGTAGAGAGCAAATATTTTGTTCTTCTTTTGCTTCTGTGTGTGCAGCTTTGGTTTATGTTTCTATTAAACTGCCTTTACCTTGACCCACTAGTTCTTTATTTTATTTTTTTCCCCATCTTATTTTCTCTCCTCCCCATCCTGCTGAGGAGGGAGGTGATAGAGCGGCTTGGTGGGCACTTGATGTTCAGACAAGGTTAAATCCACCACAGCCTGTCAGAGTTCAAGGGGTTTCTGGATGACATACAGTTTCTTAGTCATACAGTTTAGTTTTAGGTAGTCCTGTGAGAACTTTTGATTTTTCTTAAGCCAATTATGATGTTTTTCAAGAAGTACCAGGGAGAGACACATGGAATAAAGCCCAGGCACAAATAAGAGCTGGTTTTAAGTCATTCCACAACCATTTGACATGATCTGTTGGAATTTTTGTGGGAATAATGGCAATCAGAAGATGTTGATTTTTGCCTACTTTAACCTTTAACCTTTAACACAATCGTAATTTAAAAAATCCAGAAGGTTGTTAAAGTTCTCCCTGCTTTTAAGACAAAGGTTTCAAACAGAATAAAATTTAAAATTAGTTTAGAATATATTTCTGAAAGATATTCTCTAAGAATTATGAGCCGCTTTCTGCTCTTGATAAAATATTATGCCCTACTTAATGCAGTGGGTCAAAATAGCCTAAAATAGATTGTCATAGAAACTAGGACAATGGGGGCTGGGCGGGAGAAAAAAATTAAAAGCTTTGCAGAAGAAAGTTGTGGTAATAAGGAGTATCTTCACTCATTTATTTTCAGGTTCTCTCACTGGTCAAAACATTGGGCTTAAACCAATATACTTAAAAAATGGCACTGATTTCCCTGTTTAACTGAAAAGCTAAAATTAGCAGATGCTTTCCCATCTGCCATCTGTCTGTCTGCCAATATCCAAGAAAGCACAGTTCAAAACAGCAGTGTCTAAGGTGCCTCTACACAGCAAATACTGGCAACTGAAAGTGTTTTCTGTGCAAATGCCTGCAATACAATTTAGGAAATACACAGAACTCCTCAGTCTGTCAGAAGAAGTAATAAGTTGATTACCAGCAATGATTCACTGTGCTCCTTTTTGTATATGTAATCCTCTTCAAGAATTTAATGGTGTTTCTTCTACTAACAATAAGGAATCTTCAGTTATTGGTTCTGAGATGATGAAACAACTGAATACTATGTACTGATGAGCATCAATCTATAACATAAATTATTGTTTAAAGACATCAAAAAATGTCACTTTAGAGAAAAATACATAGGCTCTGTAGCTATATAAATGGCACTAAAACAAAAATATAATTCAGAACGTTAGAATTTGAGAAATTCATTGATGATTTTTATACAGAAGCATGTCAAAAACAATTGGCATATGATACATACCAAAAAAAAAAGAAAGACCAGTACACTAATTTTATAATACCTGATTTGCATTTAAGTTTACCTGTAGATTTGACAGGAATTATTATTATTATTATTAATGTTTATTGTTATTATTGCCTGTCACTTGAGACATATGTGCTGAATTAATAATAAAGTAAATAAAAAAATAATAAGAAATATAATATTTCCTACCAGAAGAGTAATTTGTGTCTGACAACAGAAGTAACATATGGTAGTTATCTAGACTACCTGCAAAGAGTTCTTGTTCTTTGAACATGCACTGCTGAACTTTTAAAAGTGAATCAGTGACAATGACATCATGGAGTTCCATATTTATCCTTCTCTCAAAGCCTGCCATAATGCATTTGTTTTCTTTTTAAGCCAAAAGGTGATTTCTATGATTGCTTGCCCTGAAGTTTTGACCTAAGATCTGAAAAACAATCTACTTCCTATCTAATAATGTTGGAGTCAGGGATTACTGGACAATTATGTGTTGGTGATGCATTAGCCAGATAATTATATAGGATAGATTTGAATAGTTGCTTTTTCTTAGCAACATAAACAAAAGTAAATTTATTAAAACTCTAATTTTAGAGAGAAGTAATATTTTAATGTGTTAAACTAGTTATTTTGACCATATTTTCTACTATAAAATAAACACTACAAAGTTGATTTATTTTGCTAAGAAAGATAGAAAGTTAGTTTTTCTAATGTTATAGATGTAGTTATGAAAATAGTTATTACTAGATTCAAGTCACTTAATAGTTTGGTTTACAGATATTTCTGTGAGTACTTGTTTTTTTAATGGAAATTTTCCTGAAAAATTAATCAAAATATTTCACAAACAGTTCTTTATTCTGATATTTTTAACAAAATCAGTTTTTTATTTTTACTGATTATGTGATATTTTTCCTCTGTAAAATGCTGTGCCTTTCCACTGAAGAAGAAGAAGAAACATCATTACATCTCTCTTTCTTTGCTTAAATGCTTTTGAGAACTGAATTCCAGTTCACATTATAGAATACAGATTGAGTGCTGCAAGTAAGCGCATGGAAAAACTGAAGATAATGAATATGTTCCTTTACTGACTAAAGGCGTAAAGAACATTGTTGTAAGGAATGACTAGTTTTGTGTGTAGCACTGAGAGTGTTGCAAATTAATAAAGACTAGAATGGACTAGTATTTCATTCTCAGACTATAACATTGATCTTCATACTAAGTGACAAGGAACATTTACATGTTTTATTTTTTTCATGAAATAGTTTCACAGAGAATCAAATAGCTTCACACAGAATAAAGAAGACAGTCTTAAACCACAGTCTAAACACTATCATTTCCCCCTTCATGAAAAAAAAAAAAATAAAAAAAAAAATCTATCTTGAGATATCAGAGCATGTAAGGCGGGAATGATATGGGAATGACTCTTTTCCACGTGAAACAAAGGGACGTGGAGGAAACTGCTCAGTAAGGTGAAGAAAATAGGCAAGTGTCAGCTAGAATAATTTCAGTATTAGTAATAGCATATCTTTGAAGATAGATATCTGAAATCGGTCATGAAGCCAACACTGACAACAGGGAGCTTCTGTAAAGAGAACTGTAAAGTTTTTTGCAAATGCCAGCTGGCTGAAAAAATATTTTCCCCCTCCTTGATTTTTACCCTTGGTCTACATGTGTAACCAAAGAAAGAAAATACAGAATATTACTTTTGTAATCTTGTCTCCTGTCTTTTTTCCTTTTTTATTTTTTCTAAAAATACATAACCTTTACTACACATTATGCACCTCAGATTATAAAACTTTTTTGAAAATACCTTTTTTTTGTGCCACAAGTGCTTCAAGTATTATACATTTTCTGTAATCTTTTGTATTTTAGCTTACTCTGGTGGTTTCACTTGTCTAGCACTTGGCTAGTAGCCAGACACAGCTATTCTCTCACTCCCCACCCCCAAGGGGACAGAGGAGAGAATTACCGGGGCAAGGGTAAAAAGACTCATAGATTGAGATAAGAACAATTTAATGATTGAAATAAAATAAAACTTAAAATAATAATAATATTAAAATAAAAGTTATTATAATAATCATAGTAAAATATGCAAATGAGTGATACACAGTGCAACTGCTCACATGAGTGATACATAGTGCAATCGCTCATCACCTGCTGACCAAGCCCAGCCCATTCCCAGAGAACGATCCCAGTGGAGTGACAATCTCGAAACCACAATCCTGGAAGAACAAGAGTCCAAGCGAAACTCAGAGAGAGCAAGAGAGGAGGAGACCCTCATTAATATACTAACATCATGTTATGAGGTATGGAATATTCCATTGGCATACCCAAATGCCAGATTATTTTATTAGTTTAAATATTCTTCACCCCCCCTCTCCCCCTAGATCTTGCACTTGTAGTCTAACAAAACATGAAGTCCTTCAACTTCCAGCGACAAAATGAAAACATTAGTATGTTATCAACATTTTCCTCACAACAAATCCCACACTGAAACAAAAACACAGTACTATACTAGCTACTAAAAAGAAATTTAGCTCTGTCTCAGCTAAAAACCAAGACACTTACCCATGCTGTTTTGTTCCACATACTACTTGTTATGAACACATATGTCAAAAGTAAAAATATATTTTAAAAGTTTTTAATGCAATCCAGTAAAATCAAATTTTATCTTGGAAACAAAGAATACAGGCTATACCTACTACAGAGAATATTTTGTCTTGGGAGGCAATAAGTCAGAAAATCATAGTCAACTCAAAATGAGCTCGAAGAGCAATCCTCTGGCTAGCTTATATGCTCTCTGGATATATAAAAAGGTTTTGCAAAGCAAAACCAGTGATATGACCTTGCTTTCATGCACAGCACTGGCTATGCTGATACTAAAATATCCTATTAGACTCTTCTATTCAAGCTTAAGGAAGTTTGTATAAGTAAATTTTTAAAAAATATAAAAATTAGAAGGTCTTCAAATTACTCGATTGCTGAAAAGATAGTCCTGCCATCTGAGATTAATACATTGTCTGTTCAGTCAATCAAGGAAAAATCAAGATGCAGTATGGTGACCAATATGCATGGCAAATACAGTTGAGATCAGGCATGTCTTCTATCCATGAAACAATCATAACGATCTTTTCTGTACCAAGACTATCTGTCTGTGTCTATACTGTTTTGAAAATTATTTTTTTAAGCTCTTCGCTCACTTCAGCTGACCAAATATCTTCAGTCCTCCATGTAGGACACATCTCCAGCTGATAAGGTAATATCTTGTGCTGTTCTGAATTCTTGAAAATTAAATCCCTATTTTTAAAATAGGGGAGGTAGTGTCCTGTTTCCAGTAAAGTTTCATAATTGTATCATCATTCCTTATTTTCCTGTTAAGCTAGAATAAAGAATGTATCCACATACCAGTCATGAACTGGTAAGCCTTTTACAGCACAGTTACCTATATTTTTATTAAACACAAATTTGAGTTTTAGAGATGTTCTTTAAATGTTGGCCTTCCTTCTTGACAGATTCCTTTTTGATACAGTATCTTCAATTCAGCTTAAATCAAATAAGTTATTCTTTCTTTATGATTAATATCTTTGGTGGAGCATACATATAATCTTAATTATGTTATGATTCCAGGTACATTTCATATAAGAGATTATAATACCTGTATGATGAAAAATTTTACACAGTAGCTGTAAAGAATAACTGATATGGACAAAGTCAAATAAGAAGTCTGCTTAGAACATGTTTAAATCAATTATGTGGTGGTTTCACCCACAGCTAAGACCACTCACTCACTCCCCTCATCTGGTGAGACAGGGAGAGAAACACAACAAGGGCGTCATGGACTGAAATGAGGACAAAGAGGGCTCACTCACCAGTTATGGTCATGGGCAAAACAGATTCAACTTGGGGAAGAAAAATCAATGTAATTCATTACCAATCCATCAGAGTAGGATAGTGAGACATAAACACATCTTAAAACACCCTTACCCCACCCTTCCCTTGTTCCTGGGCTCAAATTACTTTCCTCCCGATTTCTCTGCCTTCTCTCCCCAACAGCACAAGGGACAGGGAATAGGGGTTGCAGTCAGTTTGCCTATGCCACTCTTCCTGGCATGAGATCCCTTCCACAGGCTGCAAGACTTCAGGAACAAAATGTTCCAACATGGGCTTCTCATGGAGTTGCAAACCTCTTTTGACACAGCTCCCAGCTCTGTCAGGGGGCTGGGCAAGAGGGAGGTTGTTTTTGGATCTCTGTGCAGGGGCGATGATAATAACTTTGAGAAGATCTATTAAACTGCAATTTATTAAAAGGTGTTGTGAAAAACTGTAGTGGTGGTACCAAAGCAGCTGAGGGAATTGGGGTTGTTTAGCCTGGAGAAAAGGAGACTGAGAGGAGACCTTATTGCTCTCCACAACTACCTGAAAGGAGGTTGTAGTGAGGTGCATCTTTGTCTCTTTCCCCAAGTAAAAAAAATATAGGACAGGAGGAAATGGCCTCAAGTTGTGCTAGCGGAGGTTTAGATTGGATATTAGGGAAAATTTATTCACTGAAAGGGTTGTCAAGCATTGGAAGAGGCTGCCCAGGGAAGTCATGGAGTCACCATCCCTGGAGGCATTTAAAAATGCTTAGGGATGTAGTTTAGAGGTGGACTTGGCAGTATTAGGTTTGCAGGTGAACGGTCTGATTTTAAAGATCTTTTCCAGCCTAAATTATTTTATGATTCTATGAACTCCAGAAAGACTGAACTGTCTCACTGATAATGGAGTCCACAATTCTCACCCTAGGAAGGTTTTTTAAGGGATCCTATTTGGAGCATACATAGATATTTGCAGATAGCATGAAAGCAAATAGTTTTGACTATAATAAAATTAATGTCAGACCTGTCAAGGAAGTTTTCCTCTATATTTGACTATGTGCAAAATTCTGCTTGGAGAACAGTTAGCTGTTTCTTCTATTATCCAGGATTTCTCTAGAACTTTCCAGAGATAAGTGTATATTCATTGCTCTTTATTTGTAAGTTCTGAAATTGTTGCAGAGTGTTAATCTTTTCATAAGTTTTAGAAGCTTTGATTTTTGCCTCCCTACTCTTTTGAAATCGTCCTTATCAAGATTTTTATCTTTTTGACCCTAAAATCTTTGCTGTAGATACACTGTGAACAAGGGATAAAGTTAGTACTGATAGTGGATTTCAGTGTTTTAGAAAATCTTATTGAGGGAGCTTTCCAGAGTTCAATAGTGGCACACATTCAAGTATGCAACTCTGTTGCTTATACTGATCATAAGTACATGTTTCAGGTATGAAAAATACACAGATTCCCAGGAAAAAAAAAAAAAAAAGAATGTTTTACAGGGTAATAAGAAAAAGTGTCTAAGGATAAAATAACTTACATACATCATATAAACTAAAGAAAGCTCTGCTACCAAGTTTTTCAATTCCCTCTCAGGAATTGTTTTTGAAGGGCTTAGTCAGTTTAGAGTGGTTCTTGCAGGGACAATCAAAATGGCTCACATCAATAGAGGAAGTTCTAAAAAGAAATATGCTTTATGAAAAGCAAAACAAAACCAATCAGAATCCCCAGAGCTAGAAACAAGGAAATTGCTTGTATACTAAGGGAGTAACACAACATTCTCCTTACTGCACTTGTCTTCCCATCTCTGTATGAGAGCTTAGCAATTATGGAAACCTTTTGATATAGTAGATGGCATACCTCCTTCTGGCTTCCCCCACCCTCCTTCCCCCCCCTTTTTTTAATGTAATTGAGGATGCAAATCCCATATATCAGTATGTTTAAGACAATTCATATGAACTTCTTAAAAGAAAGATTAAAGTGCTAAGAGGTTTTTATCATGGCCAGAATAGTCTTTTTTTTTTTTTAATAGGTACTTGGATATCGACAAGAGCTACTTCAGCGCCAAGCAAACTATTTGCTTGTAAGAACAGATGTTAATTTAACGATGCAGAATATGAATTCTTTCCCAGGCCAAAGTACAAGAATGTGAAGTATGTAAATTTCACAAATTAACAGGAATGATGCAAATATTTTACAACACAAGAATTCTTGCCTGAAATATAATCTTAAATGTTTTAAAAGCAGTGCCATGATAAAAATTATCTAGTATAACCAATTCTTTGCCATCAACAAAAACATCATGTTGAATGCTGTCCAAAAAATTTGTCTCCCATTAAAAACAAACACTGTGCCATAAAAAAACCAAACAACATCAAAAACTCCAAAAACCTCCAAAAACCCCCAAAACAACACCAACAATAAGACATCAATGACTTATTAGTGTTGGCAAACTCTTGAACACAATCAGCTGATCACGTCTTCCAAAAAGGACAGTAAACTTCTGGCTTCATTTATTTCCTGCCCTAACATCAAAGTTAACACTTCATGCAATATCTTCTCTTACTTTTGTCATTCCCTCTTAATTACAAAGTCATTAAATACTGAATATCAATGCTTACTCTTCTGCATGGCTGCCTAGTAGTTAGCCTCTCTGATTAGGTAGACACTTGTCTCATCCAAGCTGTAAATATAAAAATGAATTTACATTCAGAGATTTGCAAACAGATATATAAAATTATCTAATTTCATTAAATGAAAAAATATGTGGTATAATTCTATATAAATTATGTTATGAAAAAAATAAAATGGAAATTGATGTGATTATTGGCTTTGTGCCATGAACTGTATCTACAGTACCAGTTATTAAAAGAAGGCATCGGTAAAGAAACTGCTTGCTAAGAAAATAGTTCTCCCATTTGGCTTATGATTTTCCTGATAATTAAATCATTAATTAGCACAATTTGAAGAAGTATTATGTCCTTTCAATAGCGCAAAATCTAATCACAACATTTGGACAGTTGTGCTTTGACTTTTAGTTGGACCCGTTACTTCTCCTCCTTTGCCTTCTGTTTTCTTTGTAGAAAATAAGTTAACCTCTGGCACCTTAAGTGAAAACAGAACACACTAAAAAGAAGAATAGGTAGCTAGAGGACTCAAGATAAGCTTATTAAAAAAAAAGTAAAATAAAATATTGTTTCTATACCAACAGTGATTTATTTTTTTGTACCATGTAGGCATTTAAGCACAACTTACAAACTTTCTTACTCTTTCATAAAAGTAGAAGATTGTGTTGTTGTTCTTTGCAGCTTGCTAGCAGAACTGAACAAATACTCTTGTAATTCGTCGATGATCTGCATTTCTTTGTAGCAAAAGGTGCATCTTACCAGCCAAGAGAGTAATTCTTCATACACTCTTTTCAGTTTTGGCACATCACCTTTAGGTGCTGGTCACAAATACACATCACTGGCCATGCTTAGTGTACTAAAAATGAACATAAAATATAAACCCTAACCACAAATCCCCCAAAACCCTGCAGATGGGAATTTACCATGTCCCTCCTGGGAATACTGGCTGTGAAGGGATACTGGCTGGTCTGGAACCTCTCTTTCACGAGTTTCACATGATGCTTTCACAGGCTGTGTGTGTCTGCACTGCCAAAGAATTTGATGGGAAGGAGTAGTCTGAAATGAATTGCCAGTGCTGAGAGTTCAGTTGGCATATGTAAGGTAAGATCTCATTCTTTGGAAATTATCGTTATGAGGCATACAATCACACTGTCATATTTGGAGGAACTTCTTGCATAACAGGGTTTAGAAACCATGCAAACTGGATATTTTTGAGTGGTCAATTAATAAATGCTACAATGAGGAGAAACCATAGTGTGGCTATTTGCTTACGTCTGTTGCCATCCAGCTCTGACGTCATATTTATTTTTCAGTTTTATATACATGTTTCTTCTAAAATTACATATAATGTACACCAAACAGGAATGTTGTCTATATGAAAGGAGAAGAAAGTTCACAAAATTGCTGCTGTTTGCCTGTTCTCCAATCTGGGATAATAGGATTCACAAGAAAAGACTGCCCTACATTACCTTTCTTTACATCTTCCTAGGTGAGAGGGAAGGGGAGGAAATTTTGCTTTGACACTTACTGAGTCACATGTTTTCAGGAAAGTCTTTGGCTGTACTTTAATACTCAATGCTTTCATCACCTTTCAGTTCCATATTTTATCTTTTCTTTCCAGCTTCCTGCCCCAGTCTTACAAAGCCTCTGCTGAGTATTTTGATCTTTCTCCTTCCACACCAAGTGCTCCTTCCTAGGGGGTTAAAGGGGAGGGTAGCAGTGCTGCTACTTTTACACAGGCTTTGCAGCACAAATTTAATCACACGCATGTTCTGGCAGAAGATCCTCCCAAGTCCATTTTAACAGCTCAGATTTTTCTCTAAACTTTTAGATAACCTTTCTTCCTGTCTAATTTAGATTAGACAATGCTTTAGATGTGTCTTTAATGATCAAAGTCAGACCAGAAGGAAGTTTCTACAGACACCACCCATTGACTGTTTGCATAACAAGATCCCTGGGGCAGTTTTTCAAGATACCTTTCTTTTTTCTATCCTTGAACTGCAGGTACTGTTTTGTTCTCAATTACCAGCTGTGAAATAGGATATGTGTGTCCTTAATATGTGAATGCAACTAGGCTCTTAAAGATCTAGAATAACTGACATTAGTTGCAGCCAAAAACACTCAAAGGTGCAAAACTGAATATAACATTTTCATACAGGTACAGAAAGAAACCACCTTGGGACTAGTCTCCGATGAAGAACTGTAATTACAGAAATGAAGAAATTTAAATCTAGCAAGGTAGCAGTGAAAGCTGACCAAAATAGAAGACAGCATGTAAGCAACCAAGACATTAAACACTAATATTAAAGCAAAGACCATATCCAGGAAACTGGATATAAAATACGGAAGATTTTTGTTGTGAATTCACTGTAGAGATAGCTAGAATTTTGTATTTAAAATATCTAGAGCAGTTTGAGAATTAGACATTTATCTCCTATGGCCAGAAATTGCAAAAACACAGGAGAGTCAGGAAACTATAGCCTGCTTAGAAGTTTAATTGCATTAAGAGATAGGACTTTAAAATTATTAGGTAAAGAAGGGATAGCAGTGGCATATTGTCTGTTCTGTACCTTAGCTCAGAAAAAGAGCTTAAACTATGACAGCAACAGGTTCACTCATGTTAGCGTTAGTCTAAATGTATAAAGCTCTCAGATAACAACAGAAAAACCACAAGCACAGATCAAAGTGAGAAAGCAATCTGAATAGTTTAGCCATAGGGAAATTTTAAATATTTCTTTACAAATGAAATTATTTGCAACTGGTGCATTGTGGCGGTTTCACTTGGCAAGCAGCTAAACTCAGCTGCTCACTCACTCTCCCCCCAACCTCTGCCACCAGGGAACAGAGGAGAGAATTAGAGTGGTAAGGAGACTTGTAGGCTGAGATAAAAAACAATTTAATAGTTGACATAAAATAGTAATGACATTGAAATAATAATGATAATAGTAATATTAATAAAATATGAAAATGGGCGATACACAGTGCAATTGCTCACCACCCACCAACCAAGCCTGACCCATTCTCAAATAACGATCCCAGAGGAGTGACAATCCTGAAACTGAAACCACACTCCTGGGAGAGCTAGAGTCTGAGCAAGAGCCCCACCATGAGAAAGAGGCCTTCATTAATATACTAACATGATGTTATATGATATGGAATATCCCATTGGCATACCCAAATGCCAATCTAGTTTACTAATTTCAATATTCCTCACCCTCCCTAGATCTTGCACCTGTAGACTAGCAAAACATGAAGTCCTTTGACTTCCAGCGACAACTGAAAACACTGGTATGTTATCAATGTTCTTCTCATAACAAATCCCACCCTGAAACAAAAACATAGCACTATTCTAGCTACTAAAAAGAAAGTTAACTCTGTCCCAGCTAAAAATATGGACATATATCAAGATATTAATTTATTTTCTTCTTTAAAATGAATATAGCAACAAAAATAAATTGATTTTGCTTTCACCACGATATCAACAGAGAAAATACAAACAAGTAGCTATAGCATACCTGGTAGTTTACTCTGAGTTTGGGAAAAAAAATCTCTGTCTGCCAAAGGTTATTAAAATCATGAGAAGGAGAAGGTAAAATGATAGAGAGCATAAAAAAAGATACTCAGAAGTGAGGTCAAAGCCAACTGTGAACAAGAACAGAAACAGCAGCACAGGAACTAGCCATGGGAGAGAATACTGAGTATGAAGCATCTGTATTTATTTTTCAAACATTATACAGAAGGAAATAGTTCCTAAATACAGAACATATAAATTTATTATCTCTGGAGATGAAGTATGCGTTGCACTATACATTAGGTTTGCCAGGGGAATGGGAGGAAGAAGGAAGGTGGGAAGGTAAAAATAATACAAATAATTAATATTTCCAGAATTTAAGAGTTTTGTAGAGTTTATGTTCTGTTTAATGGGGAAAAAAACAAATAAACCAAAACAAACAAAAAAACAACAAAAAAACACAAACAAAAACAAAAACAAAACCACCACAGTTTTATAGTATCTGAAGGTAAATAATATCTATAATTGAATTTGAAATCTTTCGTCAACTTTGTACTGCAACATGATCTACCTGAATTCAAAGCAGGACTGTTACTAAGAAAAATCCCTAGAGAAAGTGATTCGTATTCTTAGAAGGTTCTGTGTAATTAGTTTTGTGCTGTGAAATAACTCAGAATCTCAGGACCACAGCATTAGGTCTGTGCTATTACTTAGGAAAAAATAAAAAATATTTTTTTTAAAAAAATATTCTTATTGGGGACTGAATTGGAAGTTTAACTAAAAATGGTGCAGTCAGCAAGGAGTACAGTGGTGGCAACGGTAGGTTCCGCGGCTGAGCACGAGTCGCAAGGAGGAGGAGGTGGTCCCGGTGCGAGGGGAGACTGCGGCCGTGATGCCGGGTCCCGTCAGGAGCAGCCAATCGCAGGAGAGGGGCTGACGTGGCGGGGGCGGTGCCAGGGCCAACCGCGGGAAATTTAAACGGCCCCCAGGGAGTGCGAACAACCAGGGCATGGTGTGGCAGAAAGGCGTGGCGAGGCAGTTTGCACAGGCAGGGCAAGCAGGGAAGCTGAGCAGGGAAGCTCACTGTAGCTCTGCAGCACTCCATCGCACCAGCTCACCAACTTGCAGGTGTGTCCCAGGCCGCCTCTGACTATGGCGTCCTCCAGGCAGAGAGGTTGTCACAAAAAGACTGTGGCGACCCAGACAGAGGGCCTGCCCCGAACGGTGGCTGTTCAGGTCTCTGGCTGCAGGGAGTGCTAGAGCCTGCTGCTGCCCGGGGAGGGAGGGAGACATTCCACCTGCATAAGGTGTGAGCAGGTGGATGATCTCAGTATGGTGGTGAAACTTAAGGAGGAGGTCGAGAGACTGAGGACCATCAGGGAGTGTGAGAAGGAGATTGACTGGTGGAGTAACTCTCTGGCATGTCAGTCAGAAATGCTCCAGGAGGATAACCCCCAAAAGGTGATGGAAGCCCCACCCTGTCAGGCAGGGAGGGGGGACCTGAGGCAGCCTCTGCCCTGTTGCTGTCAGGCAGAGGCAAGGGCCCAAAAAGATCAGGAGGGTTGGAAGAAAGTCCCAGTTTGACATCATGGGCGACCTTCTTCCCTACCTGCTTTGCCCCCTCAGGTGCCCCTCTGTGATAGGTTTGAGGCCTACCTCTTGAAGAAGAGGTAAGTGCGGATATGGTGCAAGGCCCACCTACAAGGCCACAGAGGAAGAGGGGGTTGACTCAGCCCCTCAAGACTGCCTCTGACAGGAAAGAAAGAAGGGTAACTGTAGTAGGCTATTCCCTTCTGAGGGGGACAGAGGGCCCAATATGCAGGGTTGACCCTCAGCACAGGGAGGTATGTAGTCTTCCTGGAGCCAGGATCAGGGATATCACCAGGGCACTCCCCAACCTGGTGCACCCGACGGACTACTACCCACTGTTGATCTTCCAGACAGGTGGGGAGGAAGCTGCATCCCGTAGTCTGAGGGGAATGAAGACTTCAAGGGACAGTTGCTGAAAGGTTCTGGGGCACAAGTGATTTTCTCTTCTGTCCTTCCACTTTCGGGTGCTGACGTGGGATGGAATAGAATTAAGGCCATAAATGTCTGGCTCCAGGACTGGTGCTACAGGCAGGGCTTTGGGTTCTTTGATAATGGCTGGTTTTATAAGGCACCAGTCCAGACAGTGATTTGTGGGGAAGGCTTACCTCACAGGAGCAAAAGGAGGCTGGGGCAGGAATTGGCAGGGCTCATTTGCAGAGCTTTAAACTAGATGTGAAGGGGAAGGGGTTACAGCTGGGCTTGTGCCAGTGGGACAGCACTCCAGAATTGCTGAAGACCGGGAGGCCTCCCACCTTCCTAGGATGAAATTGGTGCACTCAGCTCATTCCCTGAAATGCCTGTACACCAATGCACGTAGGGCATATAAAGAGGAGGCATTAGAAACCTGTGTTCGGTCAGGGGATTATGATCTAGTGGCAATTACAGAGACATGGTGGGACAGCTCACATGACTGGAATGTGCTCATGGATGGCTATGTCCTTCTCAGGAAAGACAGGCCAGCAAGGCGAGGTGGTGGAGTTGCTCTTTACTTGAGAGAGCAACTACAGTGTATTGAGATCTGTCCAGGGGTGGATGAGGAGTGAGTTGAGAGTCTGTGGGTGAAAATCAAGGGGCAGGCTGGTATGGGTGATACTGTTGTGGGTGTCTATTACAGGCCACCAGATCAGGGTGAGGAGGTTGATAAGGCCTTCTACAGGCAGCTGAGAGCAGCCTTGCAATCACAGGTCCTGGTTGTTGTGGGGGATTTTAACTACCCTGATGTTTGCTGAAGGGACTACTCAGCCAGCCACCCCCAATCCAGGAGGTTCCTCCAGTGCATCGATGATAACTTCCTGATGCAAATGGTGCATGTACCAACTAGGAAGGGAGTGATGGTGGATCTCATCCTCTCTAACAAGGAAGGTGTGGTTGAAGCGGTAAAGGTTGAGGACTGCCTGGGCTGCAGCGACCATGAGATGGTGAAGTTCAGGACCTCATGTGGCAGGAACAGAATTCCAAGCAGAATTGCAACCCTGGACTTCAGGAGGGCCAACTTTGGCCTTTTCAAGCAATTGCTAGGGGAAATCCCATGGGAGAGGGTACTTGAAGGTAAAGGGGCCCAAGATAGCTGGTTAACATTCAGAGACTGCTTCTTCCAAGCTCAAGATCAGAGCATCCCAATATGTAGGAAGTCAAGGAAAGGTGCCAGGAGACCTGCTTGGTTGAACAGGGAACTGCTGGCCAAACTCAAGTGGAAGAGGAGAGTTTACAGATCATGGAAGGAGGGGCTGGCCACTTGGGAGGAATATAAGGATATTGTCAGAGAATGTAGGGAGGCAACTAGGAAAGCGAAGACCTCCTTAGAATTAGACCTTGCCAGAGGGGTCAAGGACAACAGGAAGAGCTTCTTCAAAAACATAGCAGATAAAACTAACACTAGAGAAAATGTAGGCCCACTGATGAATGAGGTGGGTGCCCTGGTGACAGAGGATACAGAGAAGGCAGAGCTATTGAATGCCTTCTTTGTCTCTGTCTACTCTGCCGGAAGCTGTCCTGAGGAACCCCAGACCCCCCCAGAAGGAGTCAGGTCAATAGAGGAGTTTGCCTCAGTTGATGAGGACTGGGTTAGGGACCAGTTAAGCAATCTGGACATCCATAAATCTATGGGTCCAGATGGGATGCACCCAGGGGTGTTGAAGGAGCTGGCTGAAGTCATTGCTAGACCACTCTCCATCATCGTTGCTAAGTCGTGGGGAATGGGAGAGGTGCCTGAGGACTGGAGGAAGGCAAATGTCACTGCAGTCTTCAGAAAGGGCAAGAAGGAGGACCCGGGTAACTACAGACTGGTCAGCCTCACCTCCATCACCCTGGGAAGGTGATGGAACGACTTATCCTTGGTGCCATCTCAAGGCATATCAAGGATAAGAGGGTCATTAGGTGTAGTCAGCATGGCTTCACCGAGGGGAAGATGATGTTAGAGCAGTGGATGTGGTCTATCTTGATTTCAGTAAGGCATTTGACACGATCTTCCACAGCATCCTCGCTGCCAAATGGAGGAAGTGTGGATTAGATGATCAGGTAGTGAGATGGACTATTAACTGGCTGGTGGGAAGAAGCCAGAGAGTAGTGGTCAATGGGGCAGACTCTAGTTGGAGACCTGTGTCTAGTGGAGTCCCTCAGGGGTCGGTACTAGGACCAGTATTATTCAATATATTCATCAGTGACCTGGATGAGGGAATTGAATGCACTGTCAGCAAGTTTGCTGATGATACCAAGCTGGGAGGAGTGGCTGACATAGCAGCAGGCTGTGCTGCCATCCAGAGAGACCTGGACAGGCTGGAGAGCTGGGCAGGGAAAAACTTGATGAAATATAATACGGGCAAGTGTAGGGTGTTGCATCTGGGCAGGAACAACCCCAGGTTCCAGTATAGGTTGGGAGATGATCTACTAGAGACCAGTGTAGGGGAAAGGGATCTGGGAGTCCTGGTGGACAGCAGGATGACCATGAGCCAGCACTGTGCCCTTGTGGCCAGGGAGACCAATGGCATCCTGGGGTGCATTAGAAGGGGTGTGGTTAGTAGGTCAAGAGAGGTTCTCCTCCCCCTCTACTCTGCCCTGGTGAGGCCACATCTGGAATATTGTGTCCAGTTCTGGGCCCCACAGTTCAAGAAGGACAGGGAGCTGCTTCAGAGAGTCCAGCACAGAGCCACCAAGATGATGAAGGGAGTGGATGGAACCAGGCTCTTCACAGTGATGTCCAATGATAGGACAAGGGGCAATGGGTTTAAGCTGGAACACAGGAGGTTCCACTTAAACTTGAGAAGGAACTTCTTAACTATGAGGGTAACAGAGCACTGGAACAGGCTGCCCAGGGAGGTTGTGGAGTCTCCTTCTCTGGACACATTCATGACTCACCTGGACGCCTTCCTGTGTGAACTCATCTAGGTGTTCCTGCTCTGGCAGGGGGATTGGACTGGATGATTTTTTGAGGTCCTTTCCAATCCCTGACATTCTGTGATTCTGTGATTCTGTGATTCTGTGAATTGGAAGTTTAAGTAAAAATCCCCTGATAGCAATTTAGTTGTCCCACACCCGAAAAGACCTTAAGTTTAGAGCTGCAAATAACTGCTCACTTAAGGAACCATTTACAAGTGAATATGAAAATAATGGGTTCCTTAGAAAATACTGTAGATTCTTGCAAATCGATGACACACATTTGGAGTTTCACATCTAGTTTCTGGTGGACTCTTCCAGTCACAATCAATCCCTATTTTACTTTCTTCCAGTATGGTATCCATGCAGTGACATCTCACCCACTTCAGTTACAGTTTCTTCTCAAACTACAGGATAAGCCACAAAGAACAACAAAAGTTAGACCACTGTTTTGTGTCACATAGGACATGTCTCAGAAAATCTGTTAGCTTATAAACTAGCACAAAAGTATCCCTTCTGATTTATTTTAGTCAATAAATATTCAGTGGTTTAAATGCACAGGAAGAGAGGCTCTCTCACAAGATAGCTAAAAGGGAAAAGAAAGGAGAAGAGAAGAGAAGAGAAGAGAAGAGAAGAGAAGAGAAGAGAAGAGAAGAGAAGAGAAGAGAAGAGAAGAGAAGAGAAGAGAAGAGAAGAGAAGAGAAGAGAAGAGAAGAGAAGAGAAGAGAAGAGAAGAGAAGAGAAGAGAAGAGAAGAGAAGAGAAGAGAAGAGGAAAGAGGAGAAGAAAGAGAGTTTCACTTTTAGTTTTTATTTCTCAATTGCCTTTTCCTGGTGTAGAGAAAAGATATTGCAAAGTTAGTTATGTTATTTATTTGAGATACAGAAATAAACTGTTAAACTATTTAGTAATAAATATTTTATATAGTTGTGTGTACACTAGAGTGTATACACATACATTAATCACTAATTCACACATGGAAAATATTACCCCACAATAACATTCTGCTTATTTTTAAAAAATAGAAATGGAGGTAATCACATTTCTATTTAGGAGGAAATTTAATCACAAGAAACAAAACTATACAAGGATCAGAATGGTCATCTTTTTTTAGAGATCTATTAACTTAAGTGTATGTGTCATAAGTAGACTTCTTCCCTTGTCTATCAGACATGGGTAAGCAGTAAGTAAATTATGAAGCGGAAAGGAATAGTTAATCAGTTGATCAGCTGGTCAATTCATCAGAATTTTTCAATAATTGACAACCAGTTTTTGGATTTTTTTTTTTGTTTGTTTGTATTTTTGGGGGTTTTTTTTCCCTTCTTTGGTAGGGGGAGTATTTTCTTAAATTGTCAATCCTGCTTCTGCCTCTTCCTTCTCTAATCTCCTCTGAGATTGCAATAAAGCCTATTTAATCTGTGGATATTTGACTTTTAAAAGTTTCCAAGTGAAATCACAGAGTAACAAACTTGCTCCATTGTTTGAACATTCTCCTGGTAGAAAAGTGTTTTCTTGTGTTCAGGTGGAATTTTGTAAGTTCTGATTTGTGCTCACTGCCTCTTGTCCTGCCACCAGGCGCCAGTGAGAAGTTCCAGGCTTTGCTCTGAGCCTTCCCTTCTCCAGGCTGAACAGTCACAGCTCTCTCAGCATCTCCTCATACATTCTTGTTGGCTTCTCAGTGCTCTGTCAAAGCAAATGGAATTTCCAGTTAATTCTTTTTTATTTACTCTGTAAAAACCTGACTTTGTTTCTGTTGATGTCATGGCAAAATAATTTTAATTTTCAAGAGAGAGAAAAGTGACTCTGTATTCTGAAAAGAAGGTATATCCCTAACTCATTTAGCAGATTATTGTATTCTTTTTCCTTTTATACTCCAAAAAGTGTTATAAGTGTTATGATTATCTATCTTAGTATTAAAATCTTCATTTGTTGTTTCTTAGAGGTGATTTAAAGCCTGTTATAAAAATAATGCATTAATATTGTTGTCCATAAAATGACCCAAAACTGTGAATTTGTCATTATTATTTTGATTCTGCACTATCTGAACTTTCTCTTTTTCTTCTTTCAAATATGAATTCCTAAGTTTGGAATGTTATGACTGTCATCTTCTTGTTGAATTGACTTACACAAAGTTCTAAATATAATATACCTATGATCACAATTTTAATTTATCTTGCTTTAAGAAGTTCAGATTAATTAAATCACAAGTCTATACCTTATCCTTAACGGGTTGGTTGTAACCTTCAAACCTAAAACTGGAACACAGGCAGTTCCAGACCTACTGATTTCCTATTGTCCCAAAATATCTTGAGTCAAGTCAGTTTCCTCTGATGTTGAAGAAAATATGTCCATTCTGGGTTTTTTTTCTGCTACTAAGAAATTCTCAGCAGTGAAGTACAAGTTTTTACCCTCAATTCTGTCAATTATGAAACAGGAAGATGAATAATTTTGTGTCAGACACTATTCAGTAATGAGCCTGCCTGAGAGCCGTGGCTCACCAGATACTGATCATCAAAGAGCATGACAACAGAATGTCCTTTGGGAAGAAAATTCAGATAGATGCAGTATGGAGTTAATGGAAATGGGAACGAGATGGGAATGTGTACACTGGTAAGATGAATTAATATTTCAAGTTTTCCCCGAAGAACTATTTTTTCCTGATTATTCATTTGCATTTCTGATTAGTAGCCAATTAACCTCTTCCTCATATTTTCCTGCTCTCACTGTACAATAACTAGCTCTTGCATATGAAAAGTTTCTGTGGTGAATGCATGTCTCCTGCCTTATTATTTTTGACTGATTATTTCAAACTAAGGTAAAAATAAAATAAAACCAAACAAAAACCCACCACCAACAACAAAAGCAAACAAACAAAAACTTTAATAAATAGAGCTATAAGACAAAATTACAAACAGTCTTTAATATGTAGAACAATTCAGACTACTGGATGCCTGGGAAATATAAATCTTTGAAGAGCAGAATACTGGTGCATTCAATAGGTGTTTCATGCTGTTGCTGATATAGCTAACTACTGTATCTTTACAATCTTTCTCTTTTTTTATTGATTAAAAATGTATATATTCTTAAACTAAATTGCAGGCATTTTTACCGTTTACCACTCTTGGGAAATTTAGGTATTTCTGAAATTAGATTTGTTATTGAGATAGTTGATTGAAACTCATTATTTACAGCTTTAGGGCACAATCTGAGTGAAGCTAGAAGAAAAAAAAAAGTTATTATAATGGGGGATTTTGACCTATTATAAACTATAATGATTAAAATTTTATTCTTTCAATACTTGATTGACAAATTATATTTCCTCCTCTAGCTTTTGGGAGAGGATGGTAATAATTTACCTATACTTTTGTTTAAAAAGTTAATCAGATAACACCCCTTCACTGTCCCTTATTATTGAATAAAGATGAATTTGTGAGTAGGGGATATTTTCCCCTCCCTCTCTAGAACCTATCACACTAATAAATATCTACAATTACAGATGATCTATACCTCCTCTATCAGTCTGGCTTCACTAAAGTTAATTACAGCTTCTGTATTTGCAACTGTGAAATAAATCTTCATTCAAATAGCATCTATATAGGGAGTGCAATGTTCTCCAGGCAATATCCAAGTTATTTTGTATATATTTGTATTTCTGTATGGTGAATGGCAAATGGGTTAGCTCCACTGCTTATCTTACTAATGTGGACTCTTTTTATGTCAAGCTAATTTACAAACCTTTTACCAACAATGTCATTTGGGATGAGCATGGATTGGACTTTCCAGGGATTTACCATGCTCTATAAACCATCCTAGCATATATCCTATTAAATATTCTATTCCAGATACTTCTTTTTCCCCCAGTAATATTGATATCAGGATGACGAAGGAGCTGTAATCAAAGTTAAAGTTCACTTAATACATTTTCTAGCTTTCTACTTAAAGTGGTCTTCTATGTGACTATAAATTAGACAAGGGAAAAATCCTGAAATCATGATGGTTTTCTTGTCAATGTATGAGCGTGTTGAGACCCCACTGAATACCAGCCTGTCAGTCTCCACTTACAACTTACATTTGTGTTCCAGAGAGATTCAGTGAAACTGCTGATAAAAATTGTAATAGTGCAGCCTATATTGATATTGCTCTCTGATAGTCCCATTTTTATGTTCCGTTAAGGAGAGTCGGGGATATAGCTACAACTGTAGCTATATATGCAGGAGAGAAACAAGAAACTCTCTAAAATCCTTTCTTCCCTGTTGATGTCCCACCAGCGAAAATTCCATATCTATTGTTTGTTAGACTTAATATGAAAAGCATTCTTCTTCTTTCCCTATAAATTGCCAGCATATTAGTGCTTACTTTAATTTACTGTTCCCTGAACTTTTTGTTTCTATCTTCTTTGCCATAATTTTGTCTTTACTGACCTTCTGACTGCTATGCTGTAGTTAGCAGAACCTAGAACTACTGTAAACAATCCTCCCTGTGCTCTGTTTTCTCACTTTAAATAGAAAATCAAGTCAACATTAGAAGACAAAAGAGGACAGAGAAAGAGGCAAGGATGACAACTGATAGGAATAAAAGCAGTAGAGGAAAAAAGAGTGAAAAAGTAATAAGATGAAGACACAAAATAAGAGGTAGTAATTTGAGCTGGATGACAGAGTAAGAGGACATTGTATTTTGGGAATATTTTTCAGTATTTCTGGACATTTTACAGATTAGAAGTTTCAGTCAGATGGACAGGATTACACATATGGGATGAAGGAAAAATCCAAGAGGTATTTCAAGCTCTTTGCTCTTGATTTACACCTGGCCACGATCATACTAAGATTACAATAAAGCCCAGCCTACACTAGCATAAAAGTTTAGAGACACCAGTTTTCTTGTTTGTGAATAACACTTACCTGGTACATAAGCTTTTCCTAGCAATCTAATCTGCTCATAAACGGTAGCAGTTTTTTTCTGGTTTGAGTTTTGGATTGTGGGGGTTTTTCTGTTTGTTTGGTTGGTTGGGTTTTTTTCCCTCTTAAAAGCAAAACCACAATATACTGGTGTCAAATGTGCATTTTAAAAGACAGTCTTGAATTTTAAATGCCGTGTTTTACAAGCCCTTTACTTATCAATGATGTTTTCTTGAACATTTTAATACTCCTATGGTGTTGGTTTATGCTTCTTTTCCAATTATCTAGTTATTTCCAGCTGCAAATATATATGAGAAACTGCCTGTAAAGCACTCTGCAGGACTAGTTCACAGCTGTCAATACTCTTTTTTCCCTCAAAACTGAAAGCTTCATTCTGTTCCCAACTATAGCCAGAGTAGCTGTAATACTCAAGCTAAGGACAAGCTTTACAGTTCTGCTGGTTCGTTGATGATATCACCAGCGTATATACCACAAAAGTTCTGTTGTCAGGTTTCAGCACTTTTTGCCTGAAATGTTTTAACAAAATCTAAGTTTGTGTATTCATTGTTCTAGGCAGATATCAGTTACCATAAGCAACAATACGTTAAGATTTGATCTAATGTTTGCATACTGTATGCATGGGCCCAGGTGACAGTGTTCACATAAACGAAACAAAATGGAATGTCAAAGTTGAGTATTTTCTTACTTTGACATTTCAGAGTCATACAGAATTTTGTAAATCCACAATGGCTATGAGATTATTGGCAAAATAAATCCAGGAACAACAATGAAGTTCACACAGGAATGACTTGTGCATCTAATCCTGAACAGATCATTTCACCTCCATCAGGTCTCCAGTCTCTGAAATACTGATTCTAGCTGCAGTCAGGGTAGTTTAGGAATGCACTGTGATTTTAACAGCTGGTTCCACTGAATTAAATTAAATCATCACCAGGACAGCTCCTCTCTAGGCCATGTTTTCATAGTGTTTTATAACCCAGTGGGACAGTTTCTGTCAGCACTGATTTAAAAACTGAGTGGTAACCTGACTTTCATATGTCTTTTCTTAGGAAAAATGGTCTGAAAAATGTGTTAGACTATAACAAGATACTCAAGAGTCTTAAAAGTATGTTTTAAATTCCTTGGTAGATCTAACCATTTATTTCCCTTTTAAATTCTGCAGCAGATTTATATATGATATTACCTTTCACGCAACGTAAGTATAAATGTAGCATAATTCTAGAAGAGATGACTATAATTTTTAAAAATTATATGATAAAAAATGACATGTAGATCAATCTTGAGCTATAGTCTCCCAGTTGTTCACCAGTCATTTGCTGAAGTCTCCAGATTATGAAAAACCATCACTTATTGTCATTTGAAGCTGCCTACAGAGTCCAGAAGTAAACTAAATGGTTTATGGGCAGTTTTAGGATGTTAGGATTAATTTCTGGTAAATGTTTGAAAACTGAGAACAAGACAATGAGTAAATGGATACTTAAATACACAACAACAAATACTCTCTAAGAGTTTTGAGAGGGGCAGTGAGTTTGTTGGTTTGTTTGTTTTACTTAAAATGAAATCAATTACATTAGATCAACATAGATAATTTTTCAAATGCTTGACACTGTAATGAGGCTTGACTCTAAACACTAACAGTATTCTGTGTAATTCTGTGTGATAATAAAGAAATATATCTGTTTGACTATAAATCAAGCTTCAACAATAAAACAAAATAAGCATTCTCACAAAGAAAAGCATGGCTTGCAGTTTTTTTTATTTGTTATACCATGTTCACAAGCAATTTTGCCTTGACAGAACAAGATGTCAACAGGCATATTATTCTGGAGAAAGCAGTGGATAACCATTCCTTTGTATTTAAGTGACCCATGCCATCTAATTTACTCATTTACATTTTGCATAAAGAACCCAATATTGTCTTTCTCCAGCTTCATTAACTGGTCACTTTTTGTGTCAGGAAGGACAGTGAATAGATAGATGATCATTATTCACCTTCTCCATTGTTGGCATAATTCTGTCATTTCATTTCTGTCATGTCCTTCCTTAGTCATCTTTTTTCTAGGCTGAAGGAAACCAAAGACATGAAAAGACATCTGTGAGGTCCTCAAAAAATCAGGAGACTGACTTGAAAATTTAGGAAGACAAGTGGAAAGTATTTAGCTTTTTGTATGTGCCTTGTGTTTTCTGATTCTTTCAGGATCCTTGGAGATTATGTTGACAAATTTTCCTCAGTGAACCTTTTGTCTTGTATAAAAATATGTAAACATATTCATTGGAGCAAGGAGAGAAAATAGTATCTCTATCTTTCAGAAAACTCTTATCACTTTATGACACAGGTACACTCTAATTCCTTCTCCCTATATACTGACTCTATGAATTATGATGATCCCAGAAAAATGGGACTTGTGTGATGGGAGAGATCCCCTACCCTGTGTGCCCCTCTGATCTGGCAGCACGAGCAGCCACACAGCAGGTCGAAAAGTCACTGCTGTCAGGTACAGGTTAAAAGAAGAAAGCAAAATCCTTCCCTACGTAGGTTTTGTTAGGGTCCTAATGCCACACACATGCTGAGAGACATTAATTGGTAAATCTGTCTGGGTGCCTAGCTGCTGACATCAATAGATGAGGCAAGAAATTAGTACAGGTAGAAGACAGCCCTGTGCACTCTAATTGCTCTAATTTTAGGGGGGTCTAAACCCAACTTTCTTCCTTTCCCATGAAGAACTGAGATAAGAAGCAAAGGTGTAACTCTTCTTGTTGAGACTCTTGCGTCACCACACCATCCATAAGAAAATATTATGTTTTTCTTTAACTCCTTTTAAACGGTACATAATGAAGGATTACCATCTTCCTGCTTCTGTGATCAAAGAATGTTTTATCCGTCTGATGTATGAATCAAGACACAACTTGCCTTCCCAGCTAAAAATGACCTTAGGAAAACTTTCCCAAGGACTTGAACTGGGACAGTATGGATACCTTAGCTCTGTTCCAATGTCCATTGAGAGCTTCACCACTCCATGGAGGCTATTGTTGTATTAGTCTAGTCTTTTGCCTGTATAGTAAGTCCAACTTTTTTTTACTCTTAAAGTATGACATGATTATCTAATAAGCAGGGCTCTGTTCCCTAGAACACTTATGAATTTTATCCCTTGCAGTTTGCTATTTATTTGCCAAGTTACAGTTTTTCAGTGGAGAAATACTTACCCATAAAACTCCCTAAATATTATCCCTTTAATGTTTTCAGAGTAGTTATTAGTGTTTATGGCAACATATTAATGTACATGCTAGAGTCTACTTGAAAACAAATATGCCACTTTTGCTTTGGGCTAACAGACCATTTCTCTTATACAACATTGCCTATAGAGGAATTAGTATGAGAAAACTTGAAGACACAAATACTGCTAAGTCCTTTTTATCTGTACTGTTTAGGTGTGGAGCTGATCTACTAGATTTTTTTTTCATCTTTCCCATTCATATTATCTTGGTTTGTTATAGTCTTTTCATTATATTTACTTCCTGTGTTATTTTTGCCAGATTTTCAATTTGAATTTCACTAGACTTTTTGGAAGAGGTTCCTTTTTGTTGTTATTGATATCTTTCTTTTCTAATCATGTCAATAGAGTCATATATCATTGCTAAGCTTCCCCTTGGACACCACTTTTATTTCTTTCAATTTTCAATCAAAAAGTCATGTTTTGTCAAAGACACAGTTATCCACCTGAAATAGCAAAACTAATTTTTCAGTCGTGGATCAGAAATCTTGTACAATTTTACCGTCTTTTTTTTATCCTGTGGATTCAACAAATCTCAGAGGCTTTAGATTTTACACAAAGCACATGCCTCATCAAGATTTAACATACACTTTCTTAACCAGGCTTCTTTATCCCAAAACTTTTAAGGATAACTTTAGACTCAACCTGTTTGAAACAGGTAATGAGCTAATATTAACTATACCTGCATGACCTGCAGAACTTCTGCCTACAAAGTTAAGCCATTTAAAGACTCATTATGTATCTGACAAGGCAGCTGTAGTGTTAAAATTATTTAATAAATCAAAAATCTTCTTTATCTAGGGATAGAAAGGGGGTAGGGAAGTGGACAGAGCTCAAGATAAAGTTGAGGATGACAACGAGCTTCAATCTTAATAATTTTCAAACTCTCCACTTCTCACTAGAATGCTAGTATGCCCTGGAAACTTAAATAATAACCTCATGTGTAAAGCAACAGTAACCTGCAAACAAAGAAAGAAGCTATGTTTATTTCCTACTTGCTAGTTAAATATAAGACAACTTAATAGTTTTATTTTTTTTAAATAGTATTCCAACTTCCAAAAATATTTTTAAGACAGACATGTCTGATGATACACAGAGAACAGGATCTCTGTAGGGGAAAAACACCAACCAACCAACCAACCAAACAAACAAACAAAAAAACCCCCACAATTAAAAAAAAGAAAAACACCCCAAAACAGAATATCTATACTCAGGATGAAGGAGACTAAACACTGGATAGTTTTGTGTAAGCCTGTGAAATTCTATTTTTTCCCCTCTTCCTCAGTTCATGATTTTTTTCAATGTATCAAGATACAATTTTTATCAATAAAAACACAATAAATTGTCATTTTTAAACAATTTATACACTATTCAGCTACATTTAATTATTTTTTTTTTTTATGCACTGCAATAAGAATTTGTGAATTTGGCTTGTTAAAGCTCATACAGTGGCTATTAAAGGCACATTAGAGAACTGTATTGTACAGTCTGCAAAATCTCCTAAATGCCATATCCTGCCATTGCAAGAAGGCTTAGGCCGGATTTTTAATAGCCCAACGGTGACAGTACATATGCGTCTAAGGACAATGCACATGCAGAATAAGCTAATTAACATCAAACACTAATTAGTCCCTCAGTATTTAGCAATGAAGTATCAGCAGCTGTCTTAGATGCCATATGCTAATTAGCATTAATGAACTTCAGAAATAATTGTCTCCATTGTTCTGTGTCATAATATTCCCTCTAATTATACTTTGGAGAGCATTGCCTATAAATGCTAGCAAGCATTACATTGTATTGCTTGAAGTTTAATGAGCAGTTTATGGCAAGTAGTGGCAATAAAAAAAAAGAATCTATATATTTAAAAAAAAAAAAAGATTCTATAAGTCTATAATTAACGTGTTGGCTTGTACCTGTGTTCAAAAATTTTGTGAGATGGGAGAGACTTTTTTTTTGTTCTGTATGCCGTACTGTACGCACCAAAAGAATGAAAAGGTGATGTTTTGGTGTAATAGAATTGATGCACTGTCTCTTCATGCAAATGCTCCCAAACATCAGTTTTATATCTCATACAAAATGGTGTGAGCTATCACACTGGAGTGTTTATGCTCAGCTCTTTCATTTTATGGTTGTTCAGAATTCAATTTTTCTAATGGTGAGGAAAAAAAAGAAGTATTGTTTTTTGATGACTCTGATCAATATACATTATCCACTCGCGATGGATATTCACATATTCATATTTTC
Organism: Caprimulgus europaeus; assembly: GCA_907165065.1. The sequence continues at coordinate 60,132,467 of OU015525.1, read as the reverse complement.
TTTAGTATTATTGTTGGGTTTTTTAGTTTTGGGGTTTTTTTTGGTTTTTGGTTGGGTTTTTTTAGACTTGCCTGAAAACTTGTGATAACCATTGCTAAAGACATTCAACACTGCATTACAGACATCATAAAATGATGCCTTTACACACATACTGCTCCGTGTCTATATCACCCGGTTTAAAGTGTGTCAATAAAGCTAAGGAGTTCAAATATAGCAAGTATATGTAATATTTGAGCACATCTCCCACTAGGCAGTCCCGCCAGGGTGAAAATAAAGGAGCAGGAAAGGGCACATAACACAAAAAGATTAGTGAAGACAAAGAAGGACCAAACTGAGCAGCAGATTCAACAAAAGGAGCCTGTATCCTATAGAAAAACACCAGACAAACCCCACCTTAAAAGACTTAACTCCCAAGATGCATCAAGAGCCAGCACAGGGAAACTAAGCCATAACAAACATCCCAAAGGTTGTGCTTAAGTTTCAGCTACCTGTATTTGTGTAACTATTATGGCTTAAAACAAACAAGCAAAGACCCTAACATGGAGCTTCCTTAGTTTTTTTTTTTCTTTTTCTTCTTTTGCTTTCTCTATTTACAGGTCTCCCAGCAGTTCGACTATAAGAATAGAAGCTACTTAAATAAATAAATAAACAGACAAATATGCATATGCAGAAAGAGAGAAAAAATATTTTCCTGAAAAATTCCTGTAAATTTAATAGTAGGTCTGGTATCTTGTCCCAGATTTACATCATTAAGGAAGAGACTAGCAGAGGGACATAGACCTGTCTTAAATTCCATACATTTTGACTCATAGTAGATACTGTTATACCTGAAGAGTCTAAATGTTGAGGTTTTAGAATCAGATCCTTGGCACAAATTATAAGTGGGATTATTTTCTTTTCTGGATAGTCTTTACCAAATTCAGAAGGGAAAAATAAAACAAAACATAACAAAACAAAAATAAGGGAGGCAAGCCGACATCCCACTGCCAAACAAACTGAACATTGTTCTGTCATTTTATATTTAAACTATGGCTAATCCAACTTAGCTTTACTGAAGACAGAAGCATCCTGAAGACCTAGAATCATAAAAAAATAGAATCATAGAATGGTTTGGGTTGGAAGGGACCTTAAAGATCATCTAGTTCTAACCCCCCTGCCATGAGCAGCAACACTCCCCACTAGATCAGGTTGCTCAAAGCTTCAGAAAATGTTACTGTTTATTGATATGTTTTAAAAATGACCCACCTCTCTTCAACTGCTTGTTAGGAATATTCAGGATGAAAGGAAAGCAGAGGGTTCTAGAAGTAATTTTAAAAAATAGTGTAGCAATTGGTAAATCCATTAATGTTTAACAGCCTGATCTGAAGTTGCAATCGTTCAAGACCGTGACAGAACTTTATGAAAGATGATTTCCTCCAAGGAAAGGGATCATTAGTTCACAGAAATGACTAATGTTAAGAGGGATTATTAGTCTATTATTTCTATCAGTGCAGAACCTAAGTATGAAGATTTCACCAATTGTATTAATGCCTATAAAACAAGTGAATTGAAGATGAAAAAATGCATATGCTTAGGGTAAGTGCATATTCATATGAAAGCATGCAGTTTAACTTTTAAATTTTTAACTTTTGCAGCCGGCATGAGTTTGAGGCTCAAAATTCAGTTATAGTTTATGTTTGAACTTGCAATTTATGATTAAGAGCATCTATTAATAAACACATATTCCCTCCCTATGGAAATATTAGTAAAGTTGTTAATAATGAAGGAGGAGGACCAGACTCTGGAACTGAGGTTTGACCTGTAAACCAGCTTCTCAGCCATTCTTTGAAGATATTTGTATCCCAATTTACAATTATACTTAATTTTGTATTTTCTCCCACTTTTAAACCATTTTTTTGCCTTGTGACAGAAAGAAAGAAAGGAAATCTATTAACTTCAAAGCAAACTAAGGTCATAACTATTTCACATGCATACATTGTTATAATTTATTAACATTATATCTATAACGTTAAGTAGATTGTGTATCTCTATTCATGTTCACTTGCAGGAATATAAAACTGTAAAGATATACTAATAAATACTTTCATACTCCTCAACTAGGAGAAGCTTTCTTCATATCTTGAGATTTTCCCTAGAAACAGCTGTTTTACTGTAGCTTTGAAGTGTCAAAAATAAAAACTATCTTTCAGAAAATGTGTTATTTTTTGAGGCCTGAAGGGGTTTATTCCAGTAGTTAAAACCAGCTTGGACTAACAAGGTGATTTATGCATTTGCAACATACTTTATTATTTAATAAAATTTTAATGCAATGGGTTTGGGGTTTTCTTTCCACAATAAACCCTAGGGCTTTTGATAAAGCTTTTAACTCAAAACATTTCTACCTTTACTGTTTATAAAGGTTTTTTAGAAGAAGTTAATATATTACGTCGGTAGCTAATTTAGATGCAGTATAATTTTTCTCATTTTATATTAACAAGATTTTCTCCTGCTGACAAGTTGCTTTTTACTGTTACAATACTGTGTGTCACAATGCAACATTTTTCTTGATTGTAAACATATTAAAAATATGACAGGATATTTCAGTGCTTCAATTTTCCCATCACAAATATATGTAAAGTCTTGACATTACCAGATTTCTACATGTCAGCACATGAACTTCTAAGCTGCCTATTTCTCCTATGTATCAGAAATCTAGACTATCTCATACACTGTCAGCGAGGTGATGACATGACCCCTAGCAGAAAGGATAGTATGGAACCACACTACCTTTATGAGACAGATCAGAAAATACCCTAAATTCTTTAGATGTTTTGAGATGGAGGAGTATGAAAATAAAACTAAACAAAAAAAAAAAAAAAAAAAGAAACATTTTGTAGGCCCCAGTGCAGTGATATATTTAACAAGTAACTTGCTTTAAGGTACATAAAATCCCCTTGTTGCAACCATTTAAATGTTCTTCTTCTTAGGACTATTTATGTACCTAGGTGCGTAATTCTATAATCCCAGGTGCATTCTGGCTGTTTGAACACTTAAACAATAGTAGCACCTTCCTATTCAATACCTACAGGAGAGGTGAGATCTAGACCCACGTCTTTCTCCCTCTAGCTGTTCCTTGAACTCGCTAATAAAAATTGTTGGCCTTGTCTTCATGGAAGTTAGGGGTTTGTCTTCATTAGTAAGTAATATCCACTGGGAATACGTTTGCAGTGTGAAATAGTGGATATTTCCTCTAGTGTGAGTATATCCAGACCGTGAGCATTACAGGAAGCTTACGTAATGTCAGACAGGATGTAGAGTGGTCCAGTCAACAGAGTGCCTAATGGAGGCTTCTCTGTGTGTGGTTCTGCACTGTATCTTCTAGTCTGGCTTCATCCAGAAATAAAACAGTTTGTGGAATCCAAACAAATCTACAGTGTAAATCAAAGCAGAGGTACAACTGAGAGTTTTGGTTAAAAAAGACAACTCTTGATCAAAATGAGAAATACAGTGTGAACACACTCTAAGAGTCCGTATTTCTGACCTGTTTTCTCTTGCTCTCTACTGAGCAACCACAATTGATTCCTAGAAGTCAGAGCAGTTTGTATGTATGAAAGTTATGAAACATTCATTCTTTTGTTCATCTCAGATAATGTTTATAACATTTATTCCTAGGCATTGGGAACTTAGGAGAGAGATATTTTATCTTCAAAAGACTTTCTGGACTTCATTTGTGAGTTTAAGTCAGTTCCATATTGCAGCAACTTCATCTATAGGGTTGAACAGCCTCAGTTAATTCTGAACGTACTCACTGTGACATAGGTAGTTTAATTATCCTTCCTTCATAGAATATTTCCACAATTTCAACCATCCTTCTAACTTTCTTGTTCCTGCAGTTACCAAATATTACCATAAGACAGACTCTTGAGCTGGTATTGTTAGCTCACAAGTTCCTTCAACACTCTGTGTCATTAAAAAACAAAAATCAAAAACCAAAAAACAGACAGATAATATCAGAGCAAAACCAGACACCCTCAATAACAGGAACAGCAAGACAGATTCTTGGAAAAATGCCACATCCAGCTACAGGTCAGGTGAGTGACAATTTGAGGGAGAAATTTCTTACATTCTGTATTACTTACTGATCCAAAACTGAACAGTGACCATCACAACCTTCATTTTTTTGCAGTTGTTATCACAGCATTTATTTTTTAATAAGAATCACATGCATTTTATTTGTATTTTAGCTAAAAGCAATATATTTAAAAGACATGTAGCCAAATTACTGTTACTATATCAGCTTCCTTTAATCTTTGCATAGTTTATTTTACCTATACAATTAATTTTAAGTAGTTCAATTGACTAACAGAAATAGCAGATGGTTTTCACATATGGAAAAGGTGATTAATACCCATGACACATTTAGCATATTCATTCTTATTAATCACAGAGGATATTTTCAGAAGCTATCTGTCCTACCAGGCACTGTACAAATGTAACAGGCTTGAATTAATGCTGATTTAATCATATTCATTAAGGGAACTGGTTACTTTTATTTGCATAGATTCAGAGTCATTGGCTTACTTATAATTTCAACATCGAAATTTTATTGGAGTGCCAAACCCCAACACCTATTTCTCTACTGTTCAACTACCTACTTCCAAATTCATATTCATTTTCAGGAAGTACTCCTTTTTCAATCTCATGACAAATTATGTTAAATTATGTTCTACTTTCTTAGAATCCAAAAAGTCTTTAGTATTCTGTTTCTCCAAGGGTCCCAGAGTCTCACCTCTCTACTTCTCTGTTCTCCTTGGGATTTTACATATCATCATATCATTTTGTCAGATAGAATTCTTCAAAAACACCAGAGCCAATCTCTTTTACAAAATTCCCAAATTCAGAATCATGAAGGAACCCTGAGCTAGTTGTCTACTGTTCTCTAGCCTTATGCACCTGTTTCCCAGATTAAAAAGAGAGCAGCCGTGACCATTCACTCTGAGCCTTTTCTCTTGCTATCTGGTCTTACAGTTTGACGTAGTCACTCTTCCTAATTGTACTGGTACATGGTCCATGGTCCATGTGTGTGACAGAATTTATAATCTGTTCCCATTTTCAGAGGATCTGTTATTATTCACAGACCCTGATGCCATGCACCTTTCCTTTTTCTCTCTGAGAGGGAGGACCATGTCTGGCATAAAATAAAATAAAATAAAATAAAATAAAATAAAATAAAATAAAATAAAATAAAATAAAATAAAATAAAATAAAATAAAATAAAATAAAATAAAATAAAATAAAATAAAATAAAATAAAATAAAAATAATTTATTGTTTAAAATTATAACATGCTGATGACAGCTATTTGGTTGCACATCTTGAGTAAAGAATATCTTTATTAAAAAAAAAAAAAAGTCTTTTTAAAGTACCTTCAGTCTCTTCCAGTTAAATAGACTATTAGACACAAACAGTCATAATATTTTCTTAATAAAAGGCCAGAGTGGAACATACCAATTGCCTGAAGAAACTCTCAGACTAACTTAGATAGTTGAATAGATAGCTAACTATTTATTAGCTGAAATGTGCCACTGGTTCACAACAGACATTCTTCAAGATTTTCACTAAGTATAATCTACTGAGGATTTAGTACCAGGATAGTTATACTTCTAGAAAAACATATATGTACTTGTAGGGGGAAATAGGGAAAAGTCTTATTGTTATTTCATTAGAGGAGAAAAAACCTTGGGTAATCAGATGCTTTTTATTTGTGTGAATTCTTTCCTAGGACAAATTTTCTTTTATATTTTACCCCTGCCGAGCCAATGCTAGATCAGGAGTGATATCATCCCTAAAATAAAATTATTACTGTAGCTAGATCTGCAATGTGGGGGTATTTGTGTATTGTGTACACGTAGTATGTGTCAGCAGCAGCTATCTTTTGGAGACTTTTGGTGGAGTTTTTTTTTATATATATAAAGCAAAGAGATAGGAAGTTTTGGCAAAAGTAGAAATAACTACATGTTTCTCATGCTATGTGAACAGAAGATATTCTGTGTACATGAAGATACTAAAAAGAGCTACAAAGTAAGAATAGGATTAATAATAGTATATTCTTATGAGTGATTCACTAAATAAGTGAATCTGCTATGAATCTCCAACCTTTCTGGTAGGGTATCATTACAGCAAGACATTACTTGTACTGATATGACATACTCATATCCACCTGCTTGACTGACAGTGTGACCACCACTAGAAGCAGAAACACTTGCATTTCATGCATTCCTTGGAAACTGTCATCAACTTTTATATATACATATAGAAAGAAAGCTTTTTGCTTCATACTTAGGACTTGGAGACGTGGGACATTTTACAGCTTACCTGCCACAACAGATGCTCCTTTCATTTTACAGACTAGGATAAAGCAATTATCCCAGGCAGTAAGCACTTTGGCCTTTAATAAATGTTCTGGGAGATCTTATTTTTGCGGGAGAGCAAAAAACTCAAGGACTGAGTGATTTGCAGCTTTTTTACATGAAACTGATTTTACAACTCAAACAGTTGTTGTGGTCTATCTGACAAATTAATCTGTGATCTACCAAATGAAAAGGAAAAATAAGTTTAAAATTAATGCCCAATGAGAACAATTTAACCCTTTGTAAGACTTCTGAGTTTATCAGAAACAATGGAAGAAATTTCAAAATTACCTCCTCTAGTTAGTGTTCAGAGAATGTTAACATCAGCACAGTAAACTGAAATAATGTGATGGGAAAATAAAAGCTCACTTTGGGCTAAAACATAAAAGCCATGCTATTGCTTTAGATCTGGATATGCCAGTCATACGATTGATTTTCTGGGATGCCCAGTAAGATATGTAAATTGAAAACAATGTCAAATGTAAAAGCAACATCAAAGTATCTGTGGTACACTTGAAGACAGATGGAAACACAGCACCTCCAGATTTAGACTAACAATGTCTAAACTTCTGTCTAAAAATGTTAATCAGATTGTTCAATTGGTATTAACTATCTAGAAAACATAACTTTCCATATATCCATACTTGAAAGTATTGGCTTTCAAGTCAATACTTCTAAGTATTCAAAGTAGTTCGAGTCAAAGTTCTTGAAGATGGGCAGGATGAAATCAGTTAGTTCTGTCCACATTAAATTCAAAGGGTTAAAAAAGCCTATTTACTTTACCCACTTTTACCTTCATTTTGTTTTCCAAATTATTGTGCTAATTTAATTTAGTGGTTTTCACTCGGTAGAGCATTATTTTATTTCAGCAAGGATGTAAAAATCTGATGTAAGAGTAATCAGAAAGTGTATTTTTTCAAGCTAAATTTGTACTAAGACTGTAAAAACACAATGAAGAAAGACAGAACACAGATTTAGTAACTGAAATACAAGTATATTATCTTACTGAAAATTGATTAGGGAGAGGAGAGATACTTCAAATGGTAACACCCTGGATGAGGAAGATTGTTGCAAAGGATATTTGCCTTTATTTACAACAGCTTCCATGAATTAATAACAATTTTTTTCTTCATAGTCATAGCAAGGAATCAGTTAAAATACTTCCTCAAGTAATGATTTGGCTTATATTTAGCGTAATGCCATATTTTACTGAACTGCATTCTCTTTTTCATAGATTTTTCTTATCATCCTGAAAAATACAATTCAGAAGAGCTTAGATTTCACTTCAATTTAGTGAACACTTACCTTTTGTTGTCATTATTTTTTTGGGTTGTTTTGTTGGATTTTTTTTTTTCCTTTTGGTTAAACCATTTATTTACAGTCAAACCTAGTGATCTTTTCTACCCTTTGTACCCTAAGTTACTGAATTAGTCTACTTCTCAATGTTGCAACCCACACTCCTGAACATAGTTTTCATTATACTTATTACCTCAGTACTAGACAAGCAGTTTTGTTTCTCCTCTATTCAATTCCCTACATATCACACCCTCTGTCTGATTTTATGAAAGACTGTTTTGCTGTTAACTTTTCTGTTCTTTGAAGTTCTCAATGTTTCTGCTCATGCTGATGCAGTTTCATGTTACTTCTGTCAAACAAACCAAATGAAACAGTTTATACAACCCTGATTTTTTTTAAGTCTTTTTCTCTGCCAGGTGTCTCTCATCGTTATATCACGTAAGGTCATTTATTTACCCTATTCTCTTAAAAAAACTGTTTGCCAGGGAAAAATTGAAAGTTCTACATCAATCCTAGATTGTCACACAGTAAGACTAAGTGACTGGTGAATTTTTCTTCTGGGTGATCAGTGAAACTTCAGGTTCACTTTGAAATAGAAAAAATATTATCTCCAAAATACATTATATACATTTTTGCATATTTTGTTTCTGGAGGGATTTAGTGACAAATATTACTTATTAATATATAGGAATGTTATGTGACAAGCATGATTAATGCCAAGTTGTATAAATGCCACTGACACTTTTGACAATATTTTCTTACTAAATTTACTTTGGTATCCATGGGATTTAGGGGTTTAGTTATATTTTAGATTTTCAGACACCCTAAAAGTCTGACTTTGTTTTGTCTTCCATAAAAGAAGCTTGCGTTTATGAAAATAAAGAGGACTACTCTGATGTTAATACTATTATGTCATCAATGTCACAAATAAGAAATTTCCTGTACAATGCGTAGCAGAAGGCCTGACTAAGACCTGCCTACACTACGTGTAGCAAGAGAATCACAAGATTTCAGCGGTTCTCAAATAACATCTTGTAAGGAGTACAGGACAGGCATGAGAGGTGGGCTGATTATTACTCACGAAGGTGAATTGAAAAACATCAATGAGAAATAACTGCTTTGACAAAAGCTATCTAATAATAAAAAGATTGGTTCAGTTTAGGTTTTTATTGCTTACTGCACAAAGGTGAATATTAGTTCTAATGGATATTCTTCCATTTTCACTAGTCCAGGAGAACACAATACTGATATTGCTGTCATTGGCAGGTATGTTGAATTCTCTTTTTGAATCTAATTTACCTTCCTGCATTCTCATTCTTAACATACAGCTTCAGTCATTGCACTATAATCAACACATGTATTTGCCTTTTTTTGAGGGTCATCTAAGAAGTAATAAATTTATCTTTTCAATTATATCAACTCGCTTTTCAGAATATAAGGGCTTTCAATATAGAAAGTAAAATTCAGTACCGGAGTTTTTCTTATACAATTCTTTCTAGTATAGGTTGGGGGTTTTTTTGAGAATTTTTGTGAAGTATAACACCTTAGGCATCAGTGCAACTCATTATTTGAAATTAGGATGAGACATTTGTTTAAGGCAAACTTTCAGAAGTAAAAATAACAAACATATTCCTTCTTTCAATTTTTGAAAGATTGGTATAATCAAATGGGACTATAGTGATACATTACATTAAAATTTTTACCTAATATGCCTTATTTTCATAACAGTAAAAGTTTATTTTATTTTATTTTCCTTGTGTTAAGAATAAATTCTAATTTGCTTACTAAGAATTACTATATTAAGTCAGACTCAATTTACAAAATGAAACCCTGGGGCCTGGTGGACATTTACAATGATATGATAAACAGTTCTGCTCTGTTATAGTATTTTGCTTGAAGCCAGAAAACAGTTGAAAGTTCAGAAATTTCAGACTAAAAACTAACAAGCAAATATAGAATGCTAAAGTGTTTGGTAATGATTTATTTTTCTTTTTCTTAGGAACCATTGCAAATAAAGAAGACACTAAAAGAAAAAAAAGTATTGCTTAGAAGATGGCAGGAAAAATATGATTAAAAGGATAAATCCTTTATAACAAAATGTCTGAAAGTTTTTTTCAGAAGTGATTTTGGTTTGTTTTTTTCATGCTCCCACATGGCAGATTACACATTAATTATTTCTATCTATTCTATAGCCCATTGCATGGCACAGATTCCTTAGCCATGTTTCTTATATGCTCAACTTGCCTATCTACATAACTGCAGAGGGATGTTAGACAACAATTCACTTTTGTGCTAGTATAACAACTATTCAAACTATTAGGCAGCACAAAATCTTAAATGTTAGTGAAGTTTTTGACTCTGTATTCACTTAAAGCAGGATAGAACAAACATTTTCTCAGTGCCTCATTCTGTTCTAGATATTGCATTAGGACATTTTTATTTGGTTGAGTGAAGATGACCTGGGGTCCGAAGTGATATCTACTAGATGTCTACAAAACATTTCATGCACTGTTATGGCCTAGTCTCACTAAAATCTAGGTCATTAAGAAATTAAAGCTCCATAAAAGGGGTTTACTTCTTTACCAGCCACAAAAAAACCACTCAAAGATGTCTTTATAAGGGCTGGGAATAAAGTTTTCATAGAAACTAGGTTGGTTCTGAGTGAGTGGTAAAGCAAGAGGAGATGTCCAGTGGAGGTTATCTTTTCAATTCTTCTCCCTCTTTCTGCTTTCTTTCCTCCTCTGATTCCACTAGTTATTTGAAAATAAGTAAAGTCTTCCCATAGTTCTACAAGCTTTAGAAAAAATAATTTGTTGACATCTATAATGAATAGATATACTGTGACAGTAAAAACTGAGAAACTAGAGAAGGTATAAAGGGAGACTACAAAATAAATAACTAACACTGTAGTTCTGACAGTTGCTACATTAGCATTATCTTTCTCTTTTCCATTAAAAAAAAAAATCTTCATAAAGTGATATTTCTCTACTGATCTTCACGCCCCTCCTGACAGATATGGCTGTCTAATCTATTCACACTAACTTTTCTAAAGCTTTCCACTCCTCAGCTTTGAAATAATGAACAGTTGCGGAAATGTAGAGCATCAACTAGCTTAGTAATGAAACTTGCTGATAAGTCATTTGTTAAAGATAAACTCTCCATGTTAGGTCTTCTAAGAGAAGGTCCCTGGTGTGGAAGCAAATCTACTCTACATATACTTATATGCCTTAAGTATCATATACTTGTAATTACTCTGTGTGTGTGAGTGTGCACCTGTCACATTTTTGAGTCAGAAATGATGCCTTGAATTAAGGAGATTGCAACATGGTAGGGTATTATGTTTTGAAATTCTATCATTCATACTTGTTATTCTTACTCATTGACCCTGGGAACTACTGACCAGTCAGCCTCATCTCTGTGCCTGGTAAGATCTTGGAACAGATCCTCTTGGAAGACATGTTAAAATGTATGCAATGCAGGGGGGAGTGATTAGAGACAGCTAACACCACTTCACCATGGGCAAATCATGCATGACTAATCTAGTGGCCTTCTACAATGGAATGACTGCATTAGTGAACAAGGGAAGAGCTACAGATGTCATCTGTCTGGATTTATGCAAGGCTTTTGATATGGTCCCCCACAACATTCTTACCACTAAACTGGAAAGATATCGGTTTGATGGATCGACTCAGGTGGATAAGGAATTGCCTGGATGACTGTGTCCAAAGACTTATAGTCATCAGCTCAATGTCCAAGTGGAAATCTGTGATGAGTAGTGTCCTTCAAGGGTCTATACTGGGACCAGTTTATTTAATATCTTAAGAAGTGACATACACAGTGTGATTGAATGAACTGTCAGCAACTTTGGAGGTGACAGTAAGTTGAGTAGTGCAGTTGATAATGCTGGAGAGAAGGGATGCCATCCAGAGGGACCTTGACGGGCCTGAGGACGGTGCCCATGTGAACATCATTAAGTTCAACAAGGCCAAGTACAAGGTCCTGCACCTGGGTTGGGGCAATTCTCAGGATCAGTACAGATTAGGGGATGAATGGATTGAGAGCACCCTGGCAGAGAAGGACAACCTGGTAGATGAAAAACTGGACATGAGCCAGAAGTGTGCACTTGCAGCCCAGAAAGCCAGTTGTATCCTGGAATGCATAAAAAGAAGTGTGGCCAGCAGGTCAAAGGAAATTAATCTGCCCCTATGCTCTGCTCTGGTGACACCTTACCTGGAATATTGCATCCAGCTCTGGGGTCCCCAGCAAAACAAAGACATGGACCTGTTGGAGCAGGTCCAGAGAAGGGTCACAAAAATGAACAGAGAGATAGAATGCCTGTCCTATGAATAAAGATTAATAAAGTTGGGGTTGTTCAGCCTGGAGAAGAGAAGGCTCCATGAAGACTTGATTGAAGTCTTTTCCTGTATAAAGGAGGCTTATAAGAAAGACAAAGGAGACTTTTTATCAGGGCCTATAATAACAGACAAGGAGAAATTATTTTAAACTGAAAGAGTAGATTTAGACTGGACATAAGAAAGACATTTTTTATGATGACAGTGGTGAAACACTGGAACAGGTTGCCCAGAGAACTTGTGGATGCCCTATGACTGGCAGTGTTCAAACTCAGAATGAATGAGGCTTTGAGCAGCCTGATCTAGTGAAAGATATCCCTGCTCATGGCAGGGGAGTTAGACTAGACAGTCTTTGAAGGTCCCTTCCAACCCAAACCATTCTATGATTCTATATGAATATTGCTTGTGAAATCCTATTTTAAAAAAAAAAAAAAAAAAAGTTTTTCTATTTTAAAAATTAGTTCATTCAGCTGACAAGCCTTGTTCTTTCCACTTCTTGCTCTGTATTAGACCTCAGCATTCTGCAAGGAAATCATTCCACAGCAGATAAATGATGAAGTACAGGCACAGAAGAGTGTATTGAGTATCCAAAATCATCAAGAACCAGCCTACAGTGAGGACGTACCCACCCTAAAACTTTCACTTCAAGGTGTCTTAACAACAGTGAGCCTCAAAGATGTGCAGCAATATCAAGTGATATGCTTTTTTGAGAAAGCATCTCTTTGGACAGAGGATCCATAGGTGCAGTTCTCTGAAGCAAAACTGAGAATGTATACGAGTCCTGTGGAAAATCATAATCTACTGAAATTTCCACCACAGTTTCAATGTTTGAGAAATTTGGACTTCCTGGACAAGTACCTGAATGTTGTGGCTATGTGTGGATTAAATCTTTCTCTATAATATAATTTGCATGTAATTAGGCATAAATGAATGAGGTATAAAGAAAGAGTTCATATGTTCTTTTAGAATAAAAGTTAGAGAGTAGAGCCTGTAGTATTTTAAATAAGTGATTACATATAACAAAACTATATTCCATCTAACAGCATAAAAGCTGAGGTCTTTCCATCCCTCGCTTTCACAGCTGCCTTAGTATGGGCAGTGCAAGTTCAAGTTTGTCTACACCCCCTAATATATACTTGTTGTTGGATTGCAATGGGAGCAAATCATTGTGTGACTTGTAGCCACTATGAAAAATAAACACATTAAGAAAAGCAGCAGGCAAGTACCTTCTAAGTTACTTTATCAGCTGACCAGCAGGAGGTACCTGTACGTTCAGCAGCTGTCACTTCCCCTGCTCCTCTACTTATATCCCTTAACATCAGTCATCCTCTGCACAGGAGCCAAGGTCAGGCCACATAACTGTATCACCTTCACAGTATCAGCATGGCCAAGCTTTCCCAGCCAAGTGAATGGCGGAGAGAAAGATAGATGAGGTTGCTTTAAAACCAACCTTCCCATTCCACAGTACTCTGAACAGCTGCTAAGCCACCTGGCTTGCCACAACATTATACCTAATTTAATTCTGATTCACCAGAACTCACATACTGTATAGCAGTGTTATTTCTGACTGCAGGAAAAAATGTCCTTTTCTCACATTGTTAGTGCTTGGATAAAAGCTGTTTTCAGTAAACGATGTAGCTCCAGAAAAGCTGCAAGAGATAAATAAACTCCACTAACTAATGAGCTAGCTGTTATTAGGAAACGTATTCAATGTACAAGTACATTGTAAAGTTTGGGCAAAAGCTAGAGACTAAGAGGATTCATTTGCGGTGGCTTAAGAACACAAAGCCCTGTGTACTGAATCATCTGTACTCTGTTTATCTAGACATTTGTCAGAGAGAGAGAGCAAAGACTAAGGAAACTGAAGAGAAGGTGGAGAGAAAGTATCACACATAGCCGTGGAAGGATTGATGATGTTAGATAGGGAGGTCGGGGGGTGGGGGGGAAAGCAGAGAAAAAAAAGTAAAAGCATTTAGGTTTACAGCCAGTTGAAGATGGTTCACTGATCCAAGTTAGCTCCTTTTTTTTTTTTTTTTTTTTTTTTTGTCTTCCTTCTACCAAGTAAAAGGAAAAATAAATTCTGTAAAGATAGCCACAATTTTAGCAAACTCACCTGGAAGACTTGGAGATATAATTTGCAGATTTTCAGCTAACGAATTTTTCTGTGAGTGCTTCAGTAGTGGGAAGGTTATAACAGGTTCATTGATACAAAAGGAGCATTCAAGGTCAGTGACACAGCAGCACCAACACCAAATGTATTATTTGCACCCACATCCACCAAAGGTGACTCTCAGGAGGTTCCAGTAAGCACAGGCTGCTTTATGGAGGACTTACCAATGGGTTTGCCCCATCCTGAATTGTCATGAGAAAGATGACAAAATGAAGAATTACATGGTATCCAGAAAAGAAGAGTAATGATGCTGCCAAACTATTAACTGTAGCATACTGGTGTTTGGTTTTTTGGTTTGTTTTTTTTTTTTCAAGTACCAGACCCAGGTGACTGGATTATGGAAATACCCTGCCTGTTTATAAAAAGAGGTTTGTGAAAGATCCACAGAATTGAGGACCCTCATGTTCATATTGATGTTCTGTAGATACTGGGGTGAAATAGAATTGCTGGGCATGTGAGTGAATATGCTTTATTGAGGAAGAGTCAACATGATTTTTTGTAAGAAAATTATTTCTCAGAAAAATAATGGACATTTTTTAAGAAATAATTAAGAATTCTCCAGGGAAAAGGAACACAGTAGAGTCTACTTAGGTTTCCAAAAAGTCCTTAAAGAACCTAAATTGCAGTGAAGATAGAACCCCACTGGTAATTAGTTAAAAGATAGAAAACAGACAGTGAAGGTGAAGGGTCAGATCTAATAATATCAGCAAGTAGAATTAAATACAGATAGATGATGCCCAGGAGAAAAATTGTCTTACTCTGAATAAACAGTAATGATCTTTGAACTATCCTCTACCACTGAAGAATAAGTATGTCTATGAAAACAACAGGGCAGAGCTCAATATTGGTCAAGAAAAAAGGAAATATTATGAAAGCAAGAGGAGACAAAAAAAATCAAACCATAATATGACCTCACATTTTTAATGTCATGTGCAGATGTCCCCCTTATCACAAAAAGATACAGTGCAACATGGAAAAACAGAGAAGGGCAACAAGGATGACAAAACAGGTTGCACCATACATGTGAGGAATGCAAAAATAGTGTAAACTTCTATTCAGGTAAAAACTAAATTGATTAAAACTTCTGAAGCTGTAGAAGAGACATGAGATAATAGCATATAGAAATGTGACTAAAAGAGAAAGACTAAGCAGGAAATGGATGTTAGTAAATTTTGTAATACCAGAACTAAGTGATATAAAAAAAAAAACCCTATCAGGACTCAATCCAAAGCAAACCTAAGTACTTTATCTGGTGTGTAGCTAAACCATAGATCTTCTTCAGAGCATTCGTTTTGGACATTAAAAAAAAACCTAAGGTGCTAATGAATTTCCTGGCAAGTGCCACTGAAGCTTGCTGTCTTCTTGTACTCTTCTCTGGGCATCTGCTGGAACTCATAAAGAGAATTAAAACTGGGTTTGATAAACTTCTGGTATGGATAACTCATATATTCATCTACTATTGACAATTTGTTTTCCTACAGAAGAATGAACACAAATTTCATTAATCTTGCTAGGCAAAAATAACAATCACTATAAAAGTAGGGATGTGTGTGATTCTAATCAGAATTTCATCACTGGATTAAGAGACTAATTCTTACATTGTTAGTAAATTAGGGCTGTTAGTGTCTGATATTATTCAGCTTTCTAGAATATTAAGTGAGGAAAGACTAAGAATTCTGCTAGATTCAGGTTACTTGTACCAGACAGAATGAAGTAGATATCTTTTTTTTTTTTTTTTATGTTTTGATAGATTAAAAATTCCATTATCTGGTAATATTACAATGACTGTCAGTTGATTGTATAAAAACCAGCTCGACATGTTGCCCTGTTCAGATCTTTTTTTGTTTTGTTTTCCTGATGCTGTCAGGACCAAACTAACCTCATTGAAGCAAGGACGTAGGTTAGTTTAATTCAGGAATAATATTATACTGTATTTCTCTTTGATCAGTGCTCTCAAAATATATATGGTAGCATCAGAAAAGCTAATTGACATAATATGGAACATACTTCACTTGGAAAGATTTCAGGATTCAGACCTTTTTTGGTACAACTGCACATATTACCATCTATGGAGGCTTAGCGTTAACAGGGCAAATAATTTTCATATAAGATGGCAGACAATGCAATAAACTAAAAAGTCAGATATTATACCTCCATCCTTGTCCTAATTTGAGCTGAGCAAATGAGGAAGTTATGATAAAACTAAATCATTTCTGTTATCTACTTATCAGATTTATATATTTTTTATGTAGTTACTACCTACAAATCAAATAGATATATAGTTATTATGGAAGGATGTACAGACCTGTTTTACTATCTACTGCTCACAGAATGGAGAGTATAAAGACTGAAGAAAAGGTAGTGCAAGCAAGCAAGACAAACATCTGTGATGATTAATAATAAAAAGTGGTGGAATGAAAATTCATATAAGTTACATAATTAGTTTTGTTACTGTGATTTCTCTGGATTTGGGGAAGATAAGCTAAAATTAAAAAAAAAAAAAAAACAAAAGTAGGAGGAGAAAAACTGAGCATAAGCAGAGAAACTGTAGAAGTTAGAATGAAGGGACAGGAAGAGAGAAAGTGGAAGATCTGATAGGGCAGGTAGTCCTATCTGTCATTAGAAAAGAAACTCAACCAGAGAAAGCTAGTGAAAAATTGCAAATATCATATCTGGACATTTTTAATAGTGGTCTGTTTTTTCTCTTCTTTTTTTTTTTTTTATGTCAAATGTTAGAACTCCTCTAAGCAGCTCCAGGTCAAATGACACAGTGGGGAGAAAGACAGCACTGTTTTGTGCTCATATCTGAGACAGTCTCCTGGGTGTTCTGAGCTTACGCCTGCTGCCTTAATCTGTCTGCATAGGTAACATCATTTCTGTGCATCTTACTTGCAAAAAAGATAAAGTAAAAGTATTAATCACAAATAAGAGATTTTATTGCTTCTGTTATTAACCTCTTGTCACCTCTTTTTTGTATATTTCTGTCTTTATAATTTAATATAAATAGTTATGATAGTGAATCCTAATGACATAAAAATTACTGATGGAATCATACTTTTAATTTCATTTTTACAGATACTAAATTATGACGTCTTCATTGCATGGAAATGTGTTATACCTATCAATATACTGTGTGTTTGGGTTGGAGATAAGTCTAAAAGTAAATAAGAAAATAGCTAGAACATTAACATGTTTAGCAAGACACATTAGCAAACAACTAGTGGGAAACAGTATAATTAAATAATGCAACTGGTTATGACAGGGCTTTTGGAAATGTATATTATTGCTGCTTGCAGCTTGAACACATACAACTTTCTACTTAATGTCCACAAAAAATATCAACAGCAGTCTAACATACAAAGAAAATTACTTTTAAAAAGTGAAAGAGACCATAACAATACTCTTTTAAAAAGAGTTCAAAAGTTATATGATAATACTTAAAATAGATCTTATTGTTGGCTAGTTTTGTGCAGATAATGATAAATAAGAAGAAAATATAAAACTTTGGTTCTCTAGCTCATCTCAGAAAAAATTACGAAATACTTCATTTCATTTCATTCATTTGATCAACTGTTAACTATTTCCATATTTCATTTAATAGAATCTACTAATTCTTTTAGCTTTTATTTTAAGTCAGGCCTTAGTGAATGAAGAGACACCTCACATTGTAGTATTTCTCAAGAAAATGTGCCAGATATATGAAGAATCTTTTTTGTTGTTGTATTTACTCTGCAGAAACCTAATAAACATGTTTATCAATGGAGTCCCTGAAAACATAATTTTAGCAAAATAATGAGCATTCACTTAGAAGCAAATAATGTAATTTTTTGTATGCTTGTAAAAGAACAAAAATATTTCCTATTTTCATACACAGATTTTATTATCTTTTAACGTTTGTTGCCAAGGAAGATCAGTTTTTGTACTGCAGTTTCAGATGTTGACGCTAGCAAATAGGACTTGAATTACTATGTTCATTGAATTAAGGGAAAAAGATTAGTGTTTTCTTTTCAGACTTTGAATTTTTTCAGTCAATTGCTTGTAATTTAAACAGCTATTAGGTATTAGTCA
Organism: Caprimulgus europaeus; assembly: GCA_907165065.1. The sequence goes on along the minus strand of OU015525.1, from coordinate 60,114,193 downwards.
ATAAATGTCAATAATTATCCTTAAAGACCTATGATTTGGATAAATCACAGCTACAGTATTATTTATAAAGCTTTGATGAAGAGACACACATACTTAATCTGCAATTTTGTACCCACTATGTTCAGCTGAAAAACTTGTAGTGATATCAGAAGGACAGGTTTCAGTCTGGTTTAAACTACTGATTCAGAATACTGTTTAATAACCATGCTTCCAATTATTAATCAGAAGCTGAAAGTATTGTGGTGGGTTAATCCTGCTTGGTTGCCAGACACCCATCCCAATGCTCTCAGGACAAAGGGAGAAAATAAGATGGAAAAGCTCATGGGTCGAGATAAAGACAGGGATATCAGTTATCAAGTACTGTAAATTAGACACATTTTCCCAGAGATGCCATCATCCTGGATGAGGGGCTCAGCTGTGTTCTGCAGTGCGTTCACTGGAGTTAGTCGGAAGTGGCTGTGTGTGGCAAAGAGCAGGTCCTGGCCCCTTCTCTTTCTTGCAGCACTCTGTCCAGCAAAAACTTGCCACCTACACCAAATAAAAATATGTATAATGGAAATTTGTAATTATTCTGAAAACTTGGACTAAAAAATAAGAGAATCCTAGACTGGAATTCAATGTTGAAAAATAGATTTAATTTATTCATAGAATCATAGAATGGTTTGGGTTGGAAGGGACCTTAAAGATCATCTAGTTCCAACTCCCCTGTCATGAGCAGGGACACCCCCCACTAGATCAGGTTGTTCAAAGCCTCATCCAACCTGGTCTTAAACACTTCCAGGAAGGGAGCATCCACAACTTCCTTGGGCAACCTGTTCCAGTGTCTCACCACCCTCACAGTAAAGAATTTCTTCCAAATATCTCATCTAAACCTACCCTCTTCCAGTTTAAAACATTACCCCTTGTTCTATCACTAACTGCATTTGTAAAAAGTCCTTCCCCAGCTTTCCTGTAGGCTGCTTCAGGTACTGGAAGGCCACTATAAGATCTCCCCAGCACCTTCTCTTCTCCAGGCTGAACAGCCCCAGCTCTCTCAGCCTGTCCTAATAGGAGAGGTGCTCCAGCCCTTGGATCATCCTCATGGCCTCCTCTGGACTTGTTCTAACAGGTCCATGTCTTTCTTGTGTTGGGGTCTCCAGAACTGGACAAAGCACTCCAGGTAGGGCCTTACAAGAGCGAAGTAGAGGAGGAGAATCACCTCCCTCGACCTGCTGGCCACGCTTCTCTTGATGCAGCTCAGGATACAGCTGGCCTTCTGGGCTGCAAGCGCACATTGCCAGCTCATGTTGAGATTCACATCCAACGCTACTCTCAAGTCCTTCTCTTCAGAGCTGGTCTCAAGCCACTCATCGCCCAGCCTGTATTTGTGCTTGGGGTTGCCCCAACCCAGGTGCAGGACCTTGCATTTGGCCTTGTTGAACTTCATGAGTTAGCACAGGTCCACCTCTCAAGCCCATCAAGGTCCCTCTGGATGGCATCCCATCCCTCCAGCATGTCAACCACACCACACAACTAATTTATGCTAGAGTAGTAAATAAATATGAAGAACATCTTTGCATTATATGTTCAGTTTGAAATAGAAGCTATTATTTACATACTTAAATATATACATGCCTGCACACACACACATATACACATACATGTATGCATGTATTTTATGTGTCTGTATATATATACACACATACATGTAAACATTGCTGCCACAGTTGGGAATTTTCTGTTTTCCTTACCAAGCAGTATTAAAGATGTATTGGTCTAATGGAATACAGCAATTCTGCAGAAAGAACATAATGTTCTAATTGAAAACACGTGAACTGTTAATTTTGTGTGTATCAGTCTTGTGTAATTATGTAGAAGTTACATCATAATTAATTGCTTTAAGGTGGGTTCCTCTTGAGTAAGTATTACGATAAAGTTATGTCAATACAATTTGCTTTTAACTTTCAGTTTGCACACTAAGAAGAGTAATAATTTTGGGTATACAATAATACTGACTAGAAGGCAAGATACTGTACCTTTTATTTCCCTTTTTTATTCAAAAATTTCTAGTGATCAGTAAAACACAAAACTTGTTATCTTTTCACAATTTGAGAGAAAAGTAAGAATAGAGTTCTATAAGCTCTCAGATAGAACATTTACATTTATGTAGTATTTGTGGAGAGATTTTATTTCCTGGGTTGGGTTGGTTGGTTGGTTGGTTGGTTGGTTTTCCACAGGAGAGTCTATGTTACACTAAATAGATTAAATACTCTGACATGGGCGAACAATGACTAGAACACTCTATGTAAAAATTAAGAGAGCATGTATCTTTGGTGGCTTCACAGAGTCTACTCTATGTCTGAGCCTGCTGACGGAGTAGTCTCAAATGAGTAAAAGAGTATTCTCACTAAATTTACTGCTGACAAAATTGGTAGAGTTTATAAGTACATTAAAGGTGGAATAAGAGTTTAAATAGTTTAAATAATTTTGTTCATTTGGAGACACAGTCTCGTAGAAGAATTGTAACAATCCTCAGGCAAAACATTACAGATTTTTTTGACAGTGGAATAGAATACTTGTTTTGATCCTGAATATCAGAAGTTTCTTAAGGAAACATAATTTCTAAGAATATACAGTTACAACTTTAGGCATCCTAAGATCCTTTCTTCACCTAAGGTTTAATTAATCTTTTTCTAGGAAAGATGGGAAAGATCAAGACAGTAATTATACTGCAAAAGGTTAGATGCAATTTTTTAGGGTATTGCAGGAAGCAACCACTTCTGAATTTTAGTTTTAATACGCAGGATTGATTTTCTATTTCAACCTTAGAGTCCCAAAAATATTAAGGATAAATAATTAAAGTTCAGGGACAAATCAGTCTGGGAGATTAAGCATTTCAGTTACACAAAAAGGTCAGTTGCGCATAGATAATAAAGTTTTGATTAATTTTCTAACAACTATATGTAGAGTTACACTAAAAGAAATGCATATCTTGAAAAAAAAATCATATTGTCTGTCTGGAAAAATATTGCAGAATACGAAACTGGACTCCTTCATCAAACAACCACCTATTTTCTCTGTGGTTGCCTATAAAATGAAATTTTTAGAGAGAAAAATAAAGAAAACTTTAAATAGATACCTCAAGTATAGGCTCCTGTACAGGAAGATAAAGGTGTCTACAGCTTTGTGACATGTTTTTTATGTTGAAATTCCTAACAGTCAGAGGCTTTTTAAATGTCCACTGAAATTGTTTTATGTTATTAAAGTCACAATCAGTTATGCAAACAATGTAATTAACTAAGAAAACTTAGCATCTAACAGCAAACACTGCAGAACCTGGGTTTACTAATCAGGAGTCACGTGGTTAGTGGGAGCTTCCACAGCTGGTTCTAAGAAAGAATCAACTTTAGGAGATAGAAGAAAGAAATATGTTGGGATCCACTTATATGGACTCATAAACACTGTAGCAAAAGAAATAACAACATTCTTTTTATGCAGCCCCTCAACTTCCAGTGGGAGCTATTAAGGACAACATCTCAGCAAATCTTTCCCAGTAAAGAATGAGAAGACTTTTCGTTATTAGTTAGTTTCCATAGAAGACATACACGTAATCCTGAAGAAATTGAAAAAAGAGGTATTTTTTTCTGCTTTTAAATGTTATACTGTGCAAATATTCCCTCCTCAGAGGGAAATAAAGGCTTTTTATCTTCTCCCATAGACACAAAAGGGTCATGAAAGCAGAGAAAAAAAGCCACATTATTTTATTTCTCCATTTCCAGGCTTTCAACATAGTCTGTAACCCTAATGATGATCCCTACTAATGATCCCTAGACACAATAATTCAGTGAAATGGCTGACCTCTATTGCAATTCCTATGCAAGGAAGTCAGGGGAGTCAAGGTCTAAGAGGAACCTAATAGATGATACCTGGGTTGAACCTGCCCTAGCTGGGTTCTTAAGGTGCCCTGAAATTCTTTATATAGTTGCATGATGTGCTCTATGAGATACCACAAAAAAAAAAAAAAAAAAAAATCCAAAAAGTTCAAGAATCTGTCAGGCAATGAGGATAACAGAGTCTTTTTAAAAGTTATTTCCTTTTCTGTGTTTCATCACTGTAGACAGTTCTGGAAAGATGATGTCCCACTGCAATCTCTTTGCCACTTTCCTCATTACTCTCAAACTTCTAGTGGCTACATGGGTCCTATGTTGCTTCGTTTCCCTTGCTATTCTCCTCACATTATTATGCTTTGTAGCTCTTTTTCTACCTATTTTTAGTAATTCCAGAAATACTTCAAAAATGTTGTCTACCTCCAACTGTAGATGCTTCTTTCCCAAGCTTACATAGGAATGCACACATGCAAGACCATGCTTACTCTGAGTCTACGTAATATAGACTAATCAATAAAATGTTGCTTTTTTAGTATTAAAATTACAGTCTTACAGAGAAAGTCTCATATTTCCAAGTCAGCTTTAACTTTGTTTTTTTTAAAAAAGATCTTCTGTTCTGCTTTCAAACAGAGGTCATTTTCAATGATTCAGATAACTGATCAAGAGTTCCAAATAAGTACCTATATAGATATGCTTTGGTTTTGCACACACAAGTTAGCAAAATATTTTCCTTCAAATTCTGAGATTTGAAAAATTAAAACTACCAAAAAATTTGGCCAGCCTAACCTAACAGATATCCATACAGCCTTATTTTTTTATTTCATTGCCCATTAAAGTATTGTGTTTGTGCATTTTCAAAGACTGCATAAAAAATATCTTTGTCTTGATCAGAAAACATTACCACAACAGGAGTGTAAACAAGGATTCAAGAAGTAAGAAAATCAGATCATTTTCCTTTCACAGTAAGGGTATTTTCAGAAAATCACAGAATCATGGAATGTTAGGGGTTGTAAGAGACCTCTGGAGAGCATCTAGTCCAACTCCCCTGCCAAAGCAGATTTACATAGAGCAAGGTGCGCAGAACTGCATCTAGGTGGATTTTTAATATTTCCAGAGAAGGAGACTCCAGAACCTCTCTGGGCAGCCTGTTCCAGTGCTCTGACACCCTCACAGTAAAGAAGTGCTTCCTCATGTTTAAGCAGAACCTTCCCTTTAGATATTTATAAACATTAATAAGGTTCCCCCCTCAGTCTTCCTTTTTCTAGGCTAAACAGGTCTACCTCTCTTTCCTCATAAGAAACATGCTCCAGCCCCTTAATCATCTTAGTAACTTTCTGTTGGATTCTCTCCAGATGCTCCCTACCTTTCTTGAACTTGGGGACCTAAAACTGGATGCAATGTTCCAGATGAGGCCTCACCAGGGCAGAGAAGAGGCGGAGGATCATCTCCCTCGACCTGCTGGTCACACTTTTCTTAATGCACCCCAGGATACCATTGGCCTTCTTGGCTGCAAGGGCACATTGTTTCCTTATGGTCAGCTGGTCATCCACCAGTACTCCCAGGTCCTTCTCTACAGGGCTGCTTTCCAGCAGGTCAACTCCCAGCCTGTACTGGTGCCTGGGGTTATTCCACCCCAGGTGCAGGACCCTACACTTGCCCTTATTGAACTTCATCAGGTTCCTCTCAGCCCAACTCTCCAGCTTATCCAAATCTTGCTGAATGGCAACACAGACTTCTGGTGTATCAGCCATTCCTCCCAGTTCAGTGTCATCAGCAATTTTGCTGAGGATCCACTCAACCCCTTCATCCAAGTCGATGATGAATATATTGAATATGATTGGACCAAGAACTGACCCTTGAGGAACATCACTAACCACTGACTTCCAACTAGATTCTGCACCATTGATTAAACCCCTCTGAGCTCTGCCATCAAGCTAATTATTCACCCACCTCACTGTCCCTTCATCTAACTCACACTTCCTAAGCTTACATATGAGGGTGCTATAGGAGACAGTAAATGTTTCAAATGTACATGGAACCAAGTAGTGCTAATAATAATGGTTACTTCATAATAAATCTGATCTCTGTGCTACCTGTGGATAACATCATCTCCTTAGTAGCCAACAAACTTTAAGTTCCACCTGGGGCAAAATCTACTCTGGAAAAACCCGTTCAGCCTGTTAGCAGAATGCCAGGCTGATACAGCTATACTGTTCTTGTACCTAAACACTCTTTCAGAGTAGCACCATATCTTGCTGTATCTCCTAGCATACACGTACAGAACCCTACTAAACAATGGGCTGCTTCAGTTTCTGCTGAAATCAAGAGGTAAGATATCATAAACTCCTGCAGGAAGACTTTTGGGGTTTTGTACAAGTATAAAAGGCATACACCATATAACAAAATATATAGCTTTGCATAGCATGTTACCTGCAACAAATATATCATATTATGATTAATAATGAAAGCATGTAGAAAGGGGAGAAAGATATATGTGTGTAGAAGACAGTCACTAGAGATTATGTATTATTGTAGTTTCTTCTGAAAGTTAGAACCAGCAGCTCCTGTCAAAAATACACATTTATCTAATTATTTAAAGGGGCTGAGTTCCATATTATTGTAGATATTGCCAAGACAAGATAAGCTTATGACAGGCATGTTGAAACTATTATGTAGAATATTATTGAAAATATGACAGGTTATAACTCTTGTGCATGTCCCCTTGCGTATTAGTACAGAACTTAGCAGAAGGTTTTGATGAACTTAAATGCTTAGACAGAATAAATTTGGCCTCTGAGACAAAAACAAAAATTAGTTTTCAAAGCTTCCTGCTCTGTCTGGTAGCAAAAACATTAAATTACAGAACAACAATATTTGTTTCCTCTGACAGCAGATGCAGTTTATGTGATGCATTGCAAATGTGCAGCCTATCTAGCATGCTAGATATTTCTTTTAATTTAAAATACTATCATTTGTTAATCTGATATTTTCAAATAGAAAAACTTAGGCAATTATATGTAAAGTATTAGAATACTTATTCAAGTATTTTGTAGACTAGTTAAGAAACTAACACTTGCTTTACTGAATCACACTATATATGACCACGCTCAAAATCCATTTCCTAGTGATTAAATCTAATGGCAATATCGGTCACAGAATTAAATAGGTGCAAGTCAGAGTACCACCTGTGTGTAAATCTAATGCCATTTGCAAAGAACTTGTGAATTCATCCAGAATTCATCATCAAAATGAAGGAATATTTTCTATTTTGATTGTTCAGTAATATGAATCATTGAACAATTATTCTGAATTTATAATTTGAATGAGCTTGAAGCTCAGAAGTAGTATATCATCCAGACCCAAATAGCAGAAAAAAGATCCTGATTCATTTCACATGACAGAAATGCACACTGAAGCCTCCAAATCTACACAGAATGAGTTGTAGTATGTATAACTCCTCAGATGTGGTAAATTTGGTCAGGAAAAAAAACCTAAAATGATTTAGTATATTTAGGATTAAATTTAATGGATATAAAATGTACCTCTTAATTTTTTATGTAAACCTAGCCCCTTATAAGTATGGTGTCACTGCAGTAAAAGAAGCAGGGAAACAATAGAGTGCTGATAGATGAGCAACATCTGAGCAAAATCCTTGGGAAAGGAGAAGGGTTTCTTAAGTACATGCAAAGGCTAGTTTCCAGACACTGGCTTATAACAAAAAAAAATGTACCAGCAACAGAATTAAAGACCTACTAGCTATAATCTTTGAAGCACTTCTCAAGCCAGTTGGCATGGACTGTCCCAGTTCTTATTCAGCTTTCTTGAATTATATGAAGTAGTTTCTCAAAAATATATATTTAAAAAATCCTGTTTTAACTCAGGATCATTTAGAAGAAAATACTCAGTTTTGATATTCCTCTATTATTAATTTGAATAAGACTAAAGGTCTGTATTTTGTCTGCAAGATATTAAACACAAAATGTCTTTGACTAGCAGCCTGATTCACAAAGGCTACTCTTTTAATAAGAAGGGACTTCAAAAGATATTAATATCATTTCATTGTTATGTTGCTTTTTTATTTATTAATAAAGCCTTGGCTATAGAAATTATTAGTGTTAGGGAGACTAAAAGCTTCAGTTATGCAAAGCTGGGTGTCTTAACAAACATAGAGCAAAAGTTCAGACCAACAATAAACTGTGTGGTTTTATTTGTGTGTGCATATCAAATGATTTTTCATCTCTATCAAAATGTTGAGCTGATTCCTTTAGCCTTTCTGATTAACAGAAGGCATGGGCCTTTATAGATATTACAATATTTCTCTACCTTTTGAAGTGGTATGAAAACCTCTCACATTAAGAAACACAACAACGTTACTGAAGTGTAAGGAAGAACTAACAATATTTTGTAATAATCAGTTTGTCTGTGCATTGCTTTTCTCTTCACAGAGGAGACTGGAAAACATCCATGACCAATGACAACTTTTCTGCTTTGGAAGGTTTGTTTTAAGGAACAGCTAAGAAGTCTTTGTTTTTTGCGGTTTTCAGTTTTCTTTCTGTACTTTCTTTCTGTAGGAGACAAACCTTGGCAATAAAGACTGCCAAACTACCTTTGGGCAGTGAGTTTTTCTTCATCACTTCTGTGCACCTACTATTTTGACTAAACTTTTTCAAGTATGTCATATTTCTTTGAATGTAGTTTAAAATAGGCAAATTTCAAAGAAGTCCCACATTCCAGTCTTATCATTTACTTTGGTATAATTAATTATTGACTATGTAACTAAAATAATTACACAAACAAAAAGCCCAAAAAAACCCCCCAAAAAACCCCAAACAACAGTACTCTAGTACACAAGGATGGAGCTCCTCCTTTGGCAAGTTAGCCCTCTCTTTTAAATCTAACCCCCACTGGAGAGTTGTCTGAATTACCTTATGCTACTGCCTTTCAAAGTGCTCCTTCCTGCCTCTCATCTGCCTTTCCCTTATTAGTATTCTGTATGTTTTGGTTTTGTAAAAATAATTCATATCTGAAAAACAGCTTTCTCATCAAATATGACTGTAACAATTTAGCTTTGTTTTTCCATTTTCTGGAATTAATTTTTCCAGTTTCCACTTCTCTTTCCCCCTTTTCGCCTATCTGCCAACCAAATTCTCTGACTGTATTCCTTAATTAGTGCACCAGTTATAGGTTGCAATATTTTCCTGGAATACAATTTGGGGCTGGTGGTCATTTATTCTCTATAATAATTCTCAGAAATATTGCACATTTTTAATTCCATTTGTAGCTCACATTTAACTTGTCACAGAGATCACACAAACCATATTGCTAATACAGCTGACAGCTGTGTCAGTTCTAATGCTTTTGCTTATCAAACACGGTGTGTGCTTATTCAACACAGGTTTGTGCTTAATGAACACAACTGTGTGTTTTTGCTACAACTTTTTCTGCTTTGGGATCTGGACAATACAGGAAGTGTAAAATTATTAGTATAAAGTTATATTATACATTAGAAATGGAAGACTATCTCCAGATTTTAATGTTTAAGTAAAAATATATGGATATTTTATTGTAGTTTGCTTGCAAAGTAGTACATGCTTCGGGAATACATGCCAATCAATCTTTGTTTGTGAACACAAATTAAATTCCCAAAATTAAACCTTTAAAATGTTGCTGAAGCCCAGTCACTTCAGGTGCAAACACATAATTAAAAAAAAAAAAAAAGGTAAAAACGCAAACCAGGCAGATGTCATCTAAGACCCTTTAATTAGTGTAAGTTCAATTGTCACAACACAGAGTTGTATGACTTCCATAATGTCACAGAAAATATCTCTACACTTTAAATCCCTGCCTACTTTTCCTGACTCCCTGACTTATTCTCCAAGTCAGATATATGAAAGGCCTTGCACACTCTTTTCCTTATTCTCCAGCAATTACAGACCTGCCTATCTGTATTTTGTTGTGACTCCTGACTGTAGAAAATAGTGGTGAAAGAAGCTCTTGTTATCTTATGCACAACTCTACACACTCCCAAGAACACTTTCTAAAGATATAGCTGTCCTTCCTGTATCCTGCATATGTATCCAATGCTAAACTGCATAACCTGTTCATTATGAACTGCAAACATACTTTAAGTGAAAATGGAATTCGCAAGAACAGTGTGAGTTTATTAAAGTATCTTAATCTGCTAACAATTAATAATTTAATTTATCAGTATCTTCAAATCATACATTAGCCATTGATTTTTTACCTTGCTGACTTCAGCATGCAAAAGAGTTGAATATTTTCTACAGTCCAATCTTTCACAGAATGTATTTCAATATTTATATTATGTTATTTTATATTATGTTGTTATATATTATTTGAATTATTTTATATATTATTTGAATATTAATATTATTTATTTGAAATACAGAATGTATTTGAATTTATTATCCAGTAAAGGCAATGATATCCTTTGATGATGAAAATACTCCTTTGCAATAATGATAACAGCATTGCCATACTTTCTTTTTGTGAACAACATAGGAAATAATCAGCTCAATAGTGTTTTAGAATTTCCTATCACTCTACAGGAGTTGTTATCCTTATTATTGACAAAAAAAACAATTAACTCCTCCACCTGTCTGTTTTCCCTAAGCTTTTATGAAGTTTTGCAACAATAAAGTAAAATTCTTTTACGTGAGGCACTGGAAAGATGAATTCTGTTTAATGAAATTCATTCATTCATTTTGATGGCATTGACAGAATAAGCTGTTATTTTGTTAAAAAGATGAACTTCTGCTCCACTGGAATCAGAAGATGTTTGAAATTTAAACAAATTTAACTCACATGGAATGGACATTAGATTTAGATTGGAGATGATCTGTGTAATTCCATGAATCATTTTTGCATAGATTCATACATGAAAGTATACTATAAATTTAAGGGGGAGAAAATCGCATAAATTCTACCTACTGATTACTTTGTTAAATCTCCTAACTATTTATTGTTGTGGGGAAAGAAAGATAAAATATATATATATATATATTTCTAATATACCTTTCAGGCTCATTTTACTCTTTACAGTTCATGAATTAGACTTTGTATTGTATGCATGTATACATACAAGTGTGTACACATGCACACAAAATACTTCATTATACATGTAATATTTTGTATATTCATAAAGTGAGTCTGATAGAAGAGTCTTGGCATAAAATTTATACAATTTATTCTGCTGAAGATTAAAAGTGTTAATAAACTTTATCTTGGTAGAACTAAATATATTCCCTTCTTCTTCAGAAAAAGCAGAGGTAGAATTTGCAGTTGTCAATATATTTTGTTTATTTTCTATAATAGTTTAATACAAATAAATAACTTAATTTTTATGTAAGACCTACGACAGATGGAGAAAGTTTTACAGAGCTTTGTATGGGAGCATAGTCTTCCGTCAGAGACTGAACATAGCTGACAGTTTTGCAAATTGACACAGGTATCTAGAATCCTTGACCATGATCCATTAACTTGAACTGTAGTTATCAACTGTACCTACCTTTTAGGAGAAAGAATTAAAAAAATACCAACCCACAAGTTTTTTTACTATGTCTATCATATTTAATTTCTTTACTGAAATCACCTTAATCGCACTCATCTGTCCACCTTCCTCATCACTCCTTTTCAAGCAAATTCATCAGGATGTCTATGCATACTCTAGTTCACAACCAGGTATATTCATATAAATAGATGCGAAGGAAATAGCTGAAGTTCATATATCAGAATATAAATTTCTGCAATCGTCTCATTTTGGGTACTTTTGCTTTAGGTAATTTTACCATAAAAGTAGAGACTCTCAAACAGGATATACACAAGTTAAGAGTGCAAAGCTCTTATCTGTTGGTCAGCATACATGAAGGGCTAGGGCCAGCAAGCTATAGGTTCTGTATTAATGTACATGCTCACTTCTCTGTTGAGACACTCAGTGAATGTTTGGTGTCTGGCAAGGCAGTTGCACTTGAGGTGTACAAGAGTCAGCCTTGGGTGCTCTGCAGTACACATTGATCCTGGACAAGGCCGAGTTACTGTATTCTGAATCTCCCCTGTTATTATATAAAACCTGTATAAGGTTTTATACCTTTTTATGTCATCAATTTTGCTCTTGAACCTCTGAGCTCCTAGTATCTCTATCTTGACTGTTAAATTTCTCATTTGTCTTATCTTGCTTGGCTTTAGTTCATGTATTTTTTCACACTTCAACAGGAATTTTGTCCATAAAGGTAAGTCATAGTCACACAAAGCTATGCTGCAAGACACTAGGTCTTGTTTCACAAAGAATCGAACCCTGGAGTTTATGTTAAGCTTTAGCTCTAAAAAGCAAACATATTGCCCATTCAACTATCTTTGCCATCTTAGGTGTAAAAGTCAGGTACACAGATGGAAGTAGGGATTTGCCAACTGCAGCAGCTAAATGCAAGCACCTAAACTTTGGTTCATCAACCAAAGTCTTTTATTTTAATTGCTTGCTGAAGTTATTGTGTTCTCTTGGGAAAACATAAATATCAGCTACCATTAAAAAAAATCATCTTCTTGCTACCATTGGTTTTATCAGTAACATAATTAAAATCAAGATTGCAATGTTGTTTCTCAATAATTATGACAATTTTTTAAAATATTATATTTGTTATTCCTCTATGCTTCTTCAAATCCAGGATTACATTCAATAGCATTTGCCGTAGTAAAGTATTATCAAAGATGATCTAGGTACTGCATTACACTTGCATGAGAAACCAGAACTGCCACAGAAATGCACAACTAGCTGAAAATGGGAGATCTACCCCAAATAACTGAAAATAAATTTATCTACAGCAATTTGTTTTCCATGCTGGACACACACTTAGAGGTCTGGGATCAGACAATAAATCAAATTCTGCATTTGTTTATAGACCTCAGAATAGATTGCAGAGAAGGAAAACAAAAATACTATTTTGAAATTTTACAGTCATGATCCTGTAAAACCAAACTCATAAGCTTTAAGAATTTAGTGGGTGATTTATGCTTATATTGCTCAGAGATAAAAAATCTTTATTTGAATATATTCAAATTTGGACCCATCTGAAATGTGAAACTCCTTCTGAGCTTTATGATCTGGGTCTATGCAAACACCAAATTAATCAACAAAACCATTATGGAGAATGGGAGTCATTGTCATTTGACAAGCAAAATAGTTATAATTCAATTTTTACCATCATTTATACTCTACTGTTCCCTTCATTTCATTGAAGCCTCAGTGCTGAAGTTATGTCCATTACTTTCATCAGAGGAGTTTTTATTGGCCTAGGAGGAAGCAGGTTCTAAGAATACAATAAGGAGGCAAGATCAACCTGGAAATAAAATTTAGGCATTATTTATTCAGGAGATAGCAAATAATCTTTCCTCATATTATACAAAAGAATGATGGAACACTCTACTGTTGAATCCTGCCTGGATGAAGTGTGACAGGGACAAAACAACTGTGGGTTTGTTTGGGTTTTTTTTCTATTCAGACTGAACTGATTACAGGCAGTAAAATGAGAAAAATCTAAATCCGTGGTTTTGTATCTTTTTTTTGTCAAAACCAAATCTGTTGATTTTTATTAAAGACTTTGAAATTTCTGTCCCAAAATTACTTTGTGTCCATAAAGTAAGCCTTAGAAAAACAATGCAAGGTGGCTGTATATTTGAAATCAGAATTTATCTTTATTATTTTCATTTGTTGGGGTTTTTTGTTTTTTTTTTTTTGTTGGTTTGTTGATTTTGTTTTGTTTTTCTCAGAAAGCAGAAGCTGAAGCTAAGATCCTTACTGTTTTGGGATGGTCATGAAAATTACCTTCTTAATTAACATTTTACCATATAACACTTTCAGGAACATTCAGTATACATGATGAGCTCTCAACTAATATCTTTGCTACATCTGCCATAGTAAAACACTTGAAAATCCAGCACGAGAAATCCTTCTCTGATTAATGAAGCTGGTAACTGTGGCCAGCTCAACAAGCACAGATTAGTCAACAGCACATTGTTGCCAACACATTCACAAGGGCCCATATCCAGCCCAGTCCAGAGTTTATCCAGGAGAAAGAAAAGGCAAGAACTGACTGGGCTGTGACAAGGATGCAAGTGATATCTGAAGAAAAAGGAGAAGAGAGTTTACAACATCTTCCACTTTAATGGGGAAACTCCTATGACAGCAGAAAAGACCCTGAAACTGCATTATAGTAAAATGACATTACTTGATATTGCCTAGGCTTATCCATTATGTTACTTTTTCTGTCTACTTGAAGCAATTGGGAAGAAACATTTCAAATTGCCTAAGTACTCTCATGAAACTTAAGGGGATATCTGACAAAGCTAAAAACAGGCAATAAAAATGTCTAACAGTGGTGGAGCCTGCCATGAATTAGTATTTCCAACGATGGTCAAGCAGGGAGAACCTGCTCAGAGTAACTCAGTGAACAAGTCTGGATATGTCATAATACTGGACACTATTTTCTGTAAGGCTCTGACTGAGCTAAAGCAATGTTTATTTTTCATTGAACTGCATTCCTAGCAGTACAAATGTACTTTTTTTCTCAGCTAGAAATGAAGCACAGCTGTTCAAGCATCAAATTTAAGTTTTTAGTCTTCAGAAAAGTAAGATTTACACACAAAATATGGAAAGTTTCTGGGTCTAGTGAAGCAGTAAGAACATTTCAGTGTGCACAATAGATCAAGAGAAAGCAAAAGCTCTGTCTAGTTCCTGCCCCATACACACTTGTGGCACTGAGGCTCTGTACAGCTGAACTCTTCTTTAGAAACATGCAATGTCCAAAGAAAATAACAGAGGATCAGGGGAACAAGAAGACTGTGAACAGTCAAATGGTAATAAAATGAAATACCTAGGAAGAACAAGAAGAAAAGGAATATTAGCAAAGAAAAATGAACATTTTAAAAAAGAACACTGATTCCGTATATGAAAAGTTGGAGGGAAAAATTTAGTTTGCCAGCAAAAGTTTTACTGAAGAAGTGAGTAAGATGAAAAGATTACTATTTTGCCCTAAAAATCAAAGCAATAATTTTTTAGAAAGTTTTGTGTTGTAACCAGTTTTGAAAGTTTTGAAAGATTCTGTTGTATCCAAAATTTTGTGTTGTGTCCAGTTGTGGGCCCCGCAGTTCAAGAGAGAGGGAACTTCTTGGGAGAGTCCATCAGAGGGCTACTATGATGATTAAGGGGCAGGAGAATCTTTCTTATGAGAAAAGACTGAGAGAGCTGGATCTGTTTAGCCTGGAGAAGACTGAGAGGGGACCTTATTAATGTTTATAAATATCTAAAGGTCAGGTGTCAAGAGGATGGGGCCAGACTCTTTTCAGTGGTGGACAGTGATAGAACAAGGGTCAATGGGGAAAAGCTGGAAGATAGGAGGTTCCACACAAACATGAGGAAAATCTTCTTTACTGTGAGGGTGACAGAGCACTGGAAAAAGTTATCCAGGGAGGTTGTGGAGTCTCCTTCTCTGAAGATGTTCAAAACCCACCTGGATGCAGTTTTCTGCAACTTGCTCTAGGTGAACCTGCTTTGGCATAGGGGTTGGACTACATGATCTTCAGAGGTCTCTTCCAACCCCTACCATTCTGAGATTCTGTGATTCTGTATTTTTTCCAGAGTAAGAGAACATTGTGTAGTCTATATTAATGGCCTAATAAAAGTTTCTAGTGCACATAACCTTAATACTTACTTAAAAACACAGATGCAAATAGGATCTGATTTTGTATTCATACACACAGATACTTAACCATAAAAAGTCTGTGAAACTACACAAACTAAATAACTTATAAAACAACATGGATATTTGCTTCCATAAGCTTTACATTACATTTTGAGTTTATTTCAGTCAAGTCTCTCAATCACATTAGTAAACAGTTTGAGATTTTTTATTCTTTATCTGAAACTTCGAGGAAACCATACTAAGTTATTAAGAATCTCCATTAACACCTGCATTTGCCTCTTACAGATAGTCCCATATAGAGTTACTACTATATGCTATGTTACCGGCACCAGTCCTGCAATTGAGTCTAAACTGGATTAATGGTGAAAAAAAATCATGTTATAATTCTTGGTTATATACTTGTAAACTATATATATATATATATATATATATATATATATAATACTAGAACATTTAGGGTTTGGTGGTTTTTTTTCACTGTAATATTCCTTCATCTCTTCAGTAATACAAATGGCATCCTTTGCTACTGGAATTGAGATACATCTTTCACTATAAGAATCAATTATAATTATTTCAACTCCACATAATTCAAACTATCTATCTGTCTTTCAGATTCAGTGTCTGCCTGAGAAATCTTTAAAAACAAAATATAAAACAACTAAAAGGGTCTGTTATTGTCAGAGGTATGGAGCAAAAATGCAAACTTTCCCATTACAAAATTCTGGCAACCTTACCTTTGACAAACTTTGGTTCCTTGTCTTGTTCAAGGAACTAGACTTTAAGAAGAAGTATTTACATCAATGTCGTGACACTTGTGCAAAATAAATAAAAATACAGAATATGTCTTTAAATAATAAACTTTAAAAAAATCTTTATTGACACACAAGATTTTTTTTTTTTTTCCTACTTGGGACTATTCAGTAATTGTAGGGAACTGGTCTGATAATTTTCTTTATCCTCACAGTTCCTATAGATGAGTAGTTTGCAAATGCATCCACACAGAGTAATACATTCTCACAGAATATTTGCCATCTTCTTACAGCTCCAGTGTGTTTCATCTAACTGCACTGGGTTTCCTCCGACGCTGATGAATGTAATGGTAAATAACACTTTCAATAAAATAAGGTAAACTCCTTCACTTTGCCTGTGTACTACCACTTGTCCACACAGGGAATTAATGTAAGATAGTTTGTGTGTTCTCAACCTCTGCCAGATTTCCTTCCTCTTGTAGTTTTGTCCCAAAGAGCTACAGGCTGCTTAGCTGTTTGATCTAAGGTCTGTATGGTATGTCTTGAAGTTTAATTTAATGGTTGCCTGTTATTTTTACCATGTCACAGAATCTTAGAATCACAGAATCTTAGAATCACAGAATGGTAGGGGTTGGAAGGGTCCTCAGGAGATCATCTAGTCCAACTTCCCTGCTAAAGCAGGTTCCCTACACCAGGTTGCACAGGAAAGCGTCCAGGAGGTTTTTAAACATCTCCAGAGATGGAGACTCCACAACTTCTCTGGGCAGCCTATTCCAGTGCTCCATCACCCTCACAGTAAAGAAGTTTTTCCTTAAATTTGTATGGAGCTTTTGGCATTCCAGTTTTTGCCCATTGCCCCTTGTCCTGTCACAGGGTACTACTGAAAAAACCTTGCCCCATCCATGGGCCCCTGCACTTCAGGTATTTATAGACATTTATAAGATCCCTTCTCAGTCTTTTCTTCTCCACGCTGAAGAGTCCCAGCTGTCTCAACCTTTCCTCATATGGGAGATACTCCAGACTTCTCATCATCTTTGTGGCCCTCCACTGGACTCTCTCCAGAAGATCCCTGTCCCTCTTGAACTGAGGAGCCCAGAACTGGGTGCAGTATTCCAGATTTGGCCTCATCAGAGCAGAGTAGAGGGGGAGGAGAACCTCCCTGGCCACTGCTAGCTCATGGCCAGCCTGCTGTCCACCAGCACACCCAGGTCCTTTTCCACAGAGCTTGTGTTGTCCTAGTCTTGATCAGTTAATGGGGAAAAAAAGGAGACTCTGCATTATGTTGGGGAGGGGGGGGGGAATTAAAATCTGAGTAGTGAATAAAACAACAAAACCCATAGTAGGGGAAGCATGAGAATCTGATTCCAGCTAGAGAACTGAATACAACTCTCACAAAAAAACAAAAATTATGAGTTTTTACTTGTGGTTATACGACCTAGAAACCTTGATGATATCCTTTCAACATAAGAGTCCATGCAAGATTAAGATATAGCCTAGATTTTCAAAGTTGAATAATGGTGATGGGTGTGCTACTTTTAGAACAGAATCATATTTCCAGGCTTTGGTGAAATGTCTCTAGACTACAGATCAGGAGTGGGTTTTTTATGATATTGTAGAAGATATATTCATTTTTTTAAAAAAAATAAAAAAAAAAACCACACCCGAAAAGTAAATCTTGCAGAGAATAGCTGTTCAGCTGTACGAAGACCTATGGTTTTCTCAGTCTTCCAATTTTACCTTTGCTTTAAATGACACATTAGTTAAATTAAAGTATGGAGTATGTACTTACTGTGTCTGTAAAGACACTTTCAAAATCTGACATGATTCATAATCCTCCACCACTTAGAGCTTTGCATAGTTCCTAACAAATTTTTTACAGAACCAAGAGATGCTTTTTTTATTTAGCAGTGTTATGAAGCTTTCTATGAAATGAACACTTGAGAAAAGCCATTCTTCAACTGCCACACTCCACAAATTTTGGTTAAACACAGTAGTTTCATGTTCCACAAGGTCTTGAAGGAGTACTTTAACATATGGAGTACAATCTGTCTCTTCACAGCAGCTTGTTTTAGGGTGAAATCTAATTTCACCATTATACACCCAGGGCACCATTCATTTAAGGTATCATCCACTGTCCTGTCCAAAAAGACACCCTAGTCTTTCAATACCAACAGGGAAAGAGTTGGTCCTGGGAGTTATACCATTCTAAGACACATGTCTAAGGCAGATGATATGCCTTTCTGTACAAAAACATCTCTCCATTTACTCTGTAAAAACTATAGGTGATTAAACATTTAGGCAGTTTACCTTTGGATTATTAAACTGGAGGAGGGGCAGGGTGAAGAACTGTATGAGTTGTACTCCTTTCTTCATTGTTCATCTTATGCAGCATTCAGTCTTGTAATGAACAAGGGGGAAGCATAATCTCCAGTACAGATTTTAAGAAGAAAGGCAGAGAGAAACTACTTGGCCAAACTAGTTGTTTTAAGGGAAAATAAAAAAAAAGGGAGAGATCAACAACAGGTTTCTAGGGAAGCCATGCATCCCAAATTCTTAGTAAGGGTGTTTGAATGAGAAACCACAAAATGTTTTTCTTTCAATGACTGAGAGATCCAGGACACACACCCAAAAAAGTCTGGTGACAGCAGAAAAAACAAAGTTCTTCAGGGTTTATTTTCACTTTTGTGTCCAGTATTTGTAATCTGTATTGGATTCATAATGGTAGATGTAGTGATCCTTCCTAGGAGAGAGAAGACTGCAGCAAGCAGTGTATCTCCAAGGTTGTCGTTTCTGTTATCACTCTTCCAGTACTTTTGATTTAGGGTTCATACTCAGCTCTAGCAAATCTGCACAGACCACATACCAGAAATATAGGCTGTGCTTGGGGAGAGATTATGACCCCACATAAATTGCTTTTTATATGAGAATGCTTTATATTCAAGACTTGCTCCAGGATGAAAATCCTTCCCAGAAGTTAGAAATTTAAACAGAGAAAGAAAACAAAAGATATGACACCAGTCTGAATTGTGCCCTCAGAGCTGCAAGGAAATATTATTTGGAGTCTTCTGTTTTACAAGACCCTTATTTGCTATAAATCAAGCTCATTTGCTTTATTGGTGCAATTGGGTGAGAAATGCAAACATTCCCTATCATTCTTCTCTTCCCTTGGTAAATATAGCATAAATAGTGATGGCTGTCTGATAGTCCACAATGGAAACTCTTTACCAGGTACAGTCTAGGATACAAATTATTGTTAGTTCTAAGCCCTGACTGACATACCTGTTTGTAGCAAAAATAACAGGAGAGTAAATAACCTGAATGAAGGTTAACAATGAACTGGTGATGGTAATTTTCTTGCAGAAGACTGCATTACTGCTACTGCTGTCTTTCAGTTAAAGACTCCATGAGAGTCTTTAATTTAATGTATTTTGTAAGTGGTCTATTAAAGATACAACACTTAAACATAAAGGTGCAAAACACACCAAAGATAAGGATGCAGATGAACAGGTATGATAAGAATATGACAAAAATCTTCCAAACATTGTCAGTTCACAATTATTTTTTTTACTGGATTACTCCGCAAAATATGCACAGAATCCTACATTTCTGCATTTTTGGTTGGAAATATATATCCTTCAAAAACAGGTTTATTGTCTCTGATGAATTTTTAAATATCTGTAGGATTAAAATAATACTTACAAAGTATCTATTTAACCACCTCACAAAAGCTCAAGGAATGAGTTACATATGTTTTGTATTTGGGTGTTTGAATGTTACACTGAACGTTGTATACAACAGCCTAGCATATTTTCTTCTTCCTTCAATCCACTCTTACTTACTCTTCCAGATAACAAAATAACTTCCAACTTCTCCTTGAGAGAGAAAAGGAGAGCAGAAAAGACATTTTGCTAGTGAACCAGGAGTGTTAGCTTGGATGTTACTTCAAACAACAAAAGTGTCTGAATACCTTTCCTTGGTTTTCAGAGGTGGATGGATATGATGTCAGTCCTACCTCTGGGGACAAAGCCTGTCTTGTCACAAACATGTTAATCCATTTTGACAATAAGTCTGTTTTTCAGATTCATAGAGTGTTATTTTACAGCATGCTCATTCACAGAATCGATCTCACCAATGTTTAATAAATAAAATAAATTAAATTTACTAATGTAAGTTCATTTTAAATAAGGTGGTTTTTTGGTTGGTTGGTTGGTTGGTTTTTGAAGTAACGGCATCCATATTTTTTTTTTTTTTAACTGTTGGTTCAGTGACATTATGTAACTTCTTAGAAGGTCATAAAAAATACAGATATGTCAGTCACCATTCATAGGTCTAAGTTTGCTTTCCACTTCACATTTCACTATTATTTTCATTTTCATTAGCAATATGTTCCAGCCTCCTTAGACAAGAAGATGACCTAGTGCTACATCTATATGGTATGACATGTACCATTTTACCCAAGGCAGCTGTAGATGTGAAGGTGCCACAACTATAGTCCCAGGCTTCAGCCACACAAGATGATGGGAAATTTGAAAAGAAGTCTGGTACTCCTATTCCCAATGACTCATGAGGTCCTCCCCCATTCACAGCTTGTCAAGAAAAGAGGCAGGAGCACCGTGTCGATCACAGACTAAATGAATGGCAATGAATGCCAGGAGAACAAGCAGGATATTGAATGGCATCTAGGGGCTTTCTTTTAAATAATTAAAAAAAACCAACCAGCCAAACAAAAAAAAACCCAAAACAACAAGTACACCAAAACTGTTTTTTTTTTTTTGTTTTTTTTTTGTTTTTTTTTAAAAAAGAAGAAATAAGCTCATAAATTAAGAAATGAAACAGCTTATGGCTGGTAAGACTTCAACAGACCATCCAGAAATTCTACCAAAAATTACCTGGGTAAAACTAGAAGGTTAAATATTGGTTTCATTACACTGATTTCCTCTCAAAGGTTTGACAGTATATTAGAAACAGTATCTGCTTCATAAAAACCAGCTAGGTAAAGCACAGCCTTTTCTTTCTAAAGGCATTGCCACACAGCAATACTTTTCAGAAGGACACCACCATTCATACCACTGAGTGTTTCATAATTTGTCCAAGCATTTTTTTTCATGTCAATATGTTAATAAAAATTCTGTCTCAATGTCTTTTCAATTATGTTGGACACAGTATAAAATGGCTGTAGCACTTCATGAGAAGCTGAATGAAGAAACAAGGTTGCATGTAGATGACTGAATCCACCTTAAATAAGATAGAAGCAGAATTTAATAAAAATTATTGGCTGTATATTTCCAAGTAGTTTCCTGATCTGTCACATTTTGTCTATGCTCTGAACAGAAACAGATGGAACGCAAGAAATACTTAAGATCTGCCTGAGAGCATGAAATATTAAAAATTCTAATTGTTTTCATGGTATTTTGAAGGCATGGGATATCTGGGAAAGAGCAAGAAGATCAAAAGAAACAATTGAATATTGTAAAACATCAGGTATTTTGCAAAATGAAGCTTACTCTTGCACAAAAGAGATGGAGCTACACTAAAACCTTTATAACAGTCACCTTCATTAATTTTTCAGTTCTACTGCAGAATAGTTTTAACAAGAGTGGCAAGGTAAATCCATCAGGTCCACTCTTAATCAAACAATGGCTGAAATAAAATATTTAAGAGAGATGTTGGAATCTCACCAAACACCTCTGATCACATGGGTCTCTGACTGATTTAAAACTTAGAGCATAAAATATTATTACAATAATATTTTTCCTATTTGTATTTGTGACTGTTCTAAACAGTGTACTTGTATCTGTAGAAGTTTCTGACTCCATGTTTAAAAAAACATTCTCAGCAAAAAGTCTCAAGTCTAGCTAGACATCAAAAGAAAAAAAATTGGTTTGGGCTCTTTGCCATCATAAGAAAACCCACACTGTGCAACTGGAGCAATGAAGAGTCACTTTGTCTTAAGGAAAAATATAACTTTTTCTCTCCCTCTTCTTCAAGTGGTTGGCACCACTAAAACGCTTTAACTGTTTGTGATATAATACACAGACTCAGATTTGCTGACTACAAATATCTTTCCAGTACTATCTGTAATACTGGTTAAGAAAAAAAATTGACCTTTCAGGATTTTTTTCTACTGATAGCATCCAATTATTAAGAATGCTTAAAAGTCAATAGAATTTTTCATATAAGTAAGTATTGCAGAATTATTTTGGTCTATAATTATTTGTCTATGTGATGAGCATTTTATATTTCAGAATATCATAATCACCAAAGGTTTTCAGACCTTATATCAAATACACTGTTTTTTTTTACTCCTATAAGAAAAGGGCAGGAGGAGGAAGAAGAATAGCCCAAATGTTTAACAGGATGAATATGATTTTTTTTTTCCATTAGGAAAAAAAAAAGTGCTGAAATTTTTTGTATTTCAATTAGAAATAAACACCTGAAAAATTAAATATCGTATCATTTCAAGACATTTTCTTCCTCTTGCGCCACCACTGCACTTTAGTCAAAAGAAGAGACAGAAGTGCATCACGGGAAGGATATGGCCTACAGGGAAGGACAAACAAACTGCAATAACTGCTATAAAAGTCCAGGACATCTAGAAATAAAAAGTGATAGAATTTGGAAAAATTAGTTGATAGCACAGTGTCAGAATAGGAAAGCAGCAGTTTTAACATTCAGTTCTTTCATTCAAACTTGAGACAAGAGAAATGTTGAAACTTCCAAATTTCTTAGAGGGGAAAATAAACTCATGTGCAAAACCAAAAATTAATATGAAAAGGCAAAAAAGAATGGAAGGAAGAAAGAAAACTTTACAGTTGTTACAAAAAGATTTATATTTCATATAAACAGGCTCTGGCAATTGAAAGATTTCTAAGAGGGAGTTTTTTTAAATAAAAATAATTACACAGGTGCCCTTAATTACAACAACAGAATATCAACCCAGTTGTTTTTGCAAAAATGCTTGGGCACTTTGTTTGTAGTTCTGTATTTAACTGGTATTGTTTAGTACAAAATATCTCCATAGAGGTTACATAAATTATTCTTCAACAAGGTAGAAAATAGTAATTTCTAACTTTATTTTCCTAGTGCTTTTTACTATTAAGGCAATTCCATTCAGAACATTATCTGTCATTCTGAATTTACATGTTTACTGTTGGACAATATTTAATATGTATTTTAATTTTTACTTATCACTATTTCATTAATGGGCTTTTTGTATTTCTTTCATATTGAACACTAAAGATTGCATTTATTTCATTTTAGCACACTGAATATCTCATGCAGAATTCTCACAATGCTACCTAAGACACAGATAAATTCTGTGATGTAACTTTATGGATTTTGCAGTTTGAATAAATAAGACATTTGTTTAAATAAAAAAAGACTCTAAACATGAAGTCTTATTACTTTCCAGATTCATACTTAGTATCTGATTTAAATGAAAGCTTCATGGTACTTACTATGTGTCATTCAAAATAATGTAGTATGATAGAGCTTGATTTTCCTTCGTATACTGGGTGTATATTAATGTAAATCTAATATCTTCTCCAGATATACTTCTGATTTACTTTTAGTAATCAGATCTAGTGAATATGGATGCCTTGATGAAAGTTCTTTCTTAACACCAAGTTATCACAGGAGTTATGGGCATTAAGCAAGATCTAATTAGAGGAATTAATTCAGTTATTGAAAATAATTTTAGTGATGTGAAAGGATTCATTTACTGACATAAATGACATCTCTCATAATGTAAGGAATTCTAAAAATTTTTGTTCATCTCTGCTGTAAAATATTTCCATAAAATTCTGCATACCAACTCCAAAGTTTATTTTCTTTAGCCTTACCAATGGCTTTTACCCATGTCTACCTGGAGTTAAATTGTTTTCAAAACATACAAAAGTGTGATAGTTTCACTGGGCTAGCACTTGGCTAGCAGCCAACACAGCCGTTCACCCATTTCCCCCAACCCCAATGGGATAGGGGAGAGGACTGGGGAGCAAGGACAATAAGCTATGATATTGTCCTGGTTTTTCTAAGATAGAGTTAATTTTCTTTTTAGTATTTTAGTTGCAGTGTTTCAGTTCAGACTTATTGCGAGAAGAATGTTGATAACAGTGCTGGTATTGTGAGTTGCTGCTGGAGCTCAAGGCCACCGTGTTTGGCTGCTTCACAGCTGCATTAGGACTGGGAGGGAGAAGTGTAGTGAATAGCAAAGCCCAGAACTGGCATTTGGATGTGCCAATGAAATATTCCAGATCATATCACATCATGCCAGTATATTAACCAGGGCTGACCAGAAGACAAGGCACTTCTCTTCCGGGGGTACCTCTCTTGGGGATCGCTCAGGCTCACTCTTCCAGGGTTTTGGTTTTGGGACTGTCTCTCCTCCGGGATCGTTAGCTGGCACAGGCCGGGCATCAGTCAGAGGGAGGTGAGCACTGTGTATCACTCATTTGTATAATTCTGTTATCACTGTTGTTATCATTATCATTTCATTTTAATTAGCAAATAGTTTTAATCTCAACCCGTGAGTCTCCTTGCCCTTTTCTTTCCAATTCTCTCCCCTACTCCCTGGGCAAGGGAGTGGGGAGGGTGACAGAGCAGGCTGTGTTTGGCTGCAAGCTGCAAGCAAAAAGGGTGTATCCACCCAAACCACCACAGATATGTTTTCTATCTGTAGCTGTATCTTTTATCTCCTTATTAATTTCATACAACAGGTAGATTATGTTAGTGTTTTTCGTATTGTTTGCATGCACTGGCTACATTCCATAGACAGAGTTCTTCATTGGTGATCATGCAATCTTAATGTAAAATACATATCAGCTCAATATAAACATGTAAAACTAATCCACATATTTTGGGTATATATCCAAAGAAGAAAGGAAAATCCTATTTGTCTCAATTTAGTTTTGAAGTGCATCTGACCATTAGGACCTATACATAATTCAAAGGCACCTTGAGAATAGAAGAAAACAGAGGCAAAATAATTAATTCTAAATAGGTTGTTAATTATGTTATGACTTATAAAAATCATTTTACTTATTCAAGAGTATACAATAATATTAGACCTAGAATTTTAAAAATCTCTCTCCCACAGGTCTTGATGTTATTACTTGACAAAGCAAATTGCTTCAGAAAATATTGCTCAAAGAGAATTTGTGTGCAATATTGCTAGCTTGACCAAAAATGACCTTGCCAAATAGTAGTTTGGTGCAGTTTCACAAGTTTTAGGTTAGTAATCTTCTACATGCTGTACAGAAAGAGCAATTATCAGCTGCAAGCTAGAAAAACACGTATGTCACCTACTTGAAACACATTTCCCAGATTATTATCTATTCTAGTAATAGTGTCAGTGACAGAACAACAATAAAAGATTACAATGTGACAGTGCACAGGTGACCCAGTGTTCTAGTTACAGAAAAGCACATATTTGCCATTCCCTTCTCCCAGGGCAAACAGATGTGGCACCTCTGAATGTAAGGACACTGTTTTTAACCCTTTTTTGACAGAAGTGCAGTGTGGTCTAGAAGAACTTGCTATTTGTGGTTTTGCAAAAGGGACAAACAAAAGTGACACAGATGTCTGGAATAATGATAAGTCCTTGAGTTACTAAGGACCAACATCTAGGAGAAAATGGTGACTATTGTTTTAATAATAACTGTTCATTTTCTTCACAAGGTGAATCATCCTGATTACTTTAGCAACAGAAGTTTGCAGATTACAATAATATCTTTTTGTATATCAACTAGTTTGGGTGGGATAAAATAAAACCTTTTTGTGTGGCCAAAGCTGCTTTCAAGTTTGTTTGTTTGGGGTTTTTTTGGTTTGGTGTTTTGTTTGGGTTTTTTTTAAAGAAAATGCAAAGTAGTTAATCAGTAATAAGTTGGATAAAGACATAGTGGAAATGGTCCAAAACTGGTAAAAAGGTCTCTTAATGAGTTCTTCCATTAATTTAAACCACCTAGAACTTCCTAAAATCTGAACTGACTGTTTATGTTATTTCTGAGCAAATCAAGAACAACAAGTAACAAAGACTGTAAGCTCTCAGGTAAGGCAAGAAATTGTTTTCATTCTGAAATTTGCTAAATGTCACCAAGACATTTCCAAGAGGTGTAATAAGAAAAATATTGCTTTCATTATGTACCACTCACAGTTCCCTCCTTTATCCACTAAATGCTATGACAAACTAAAACTCTTTAGTATCAATAATTATCTAAACTGTAACAAAAAAACTTCATCCCTAAGATAATTTAATTCTGAAATTTTGAGCAAGTCAGATATATTTTATCTTTCCTTGCATTCTTCTATAAAAGGAGTAAATAATAATGAAAAAGTGTAATATTTGCTGTAAAAGGGAAATGGGTTAATGTTTACAAATTCTTTTGATCAATTTGTACAAAAGATACTGGATGACTTAAAAAAAATACTAATATTACCCTAAGTGCATGGTATCCCAAAATCACTTGGTTCCTACTATTAATAGACACTTAGTGTCACTGGTGCTCACTTCAGTGGAGTTTATTTCAGGGCTGTAAAGTTAGTTTGCAGTGCAGGTTCATGTTCCATCACTTGGTGGTTCTGTATAAATTAAGCTGTAGTATAAATTGGCATTGTATGTGGCAATCTAAAACCTAAACATATCTCGTGTCTGGTATATAGTACTCTATATGATTATACGTTACTGTATAGACCAAACATTTTTATTCTACCCACATAAGCTACATTTTATTACATGCTTATAAGTTGTCTACAGGTCACAAAATGAAGGATTCTAGAATATGAAAGACATCCTGGAGGCAATACAGAATGAGATCTATAAATATTCAGACAAAAGTACAATTATAAAGGTGTTCTATAATTATTTGTAAATGAAGGGTGTAAAATAAAGGAGTTTAGGTTTTGACTTTTTTGTATAAAAACTCATTCTTCATGAGCAGCTTGAAGTTAACAATATACACCATCATGGCAACAGCACTTATGTCTTTCAAAAAGATCTGGCATTAACTTCTGACAATTGAAATTTTGCTGCTGCTGCTTTTCTTAAAAGTGATACTGGGTCTGAAAGTTCTTTTACACAAAAGGTCGATGGAGTTAGAAGACACTTTGCAGGAAATAAATCACAGTTATCCACAATAATGCTTCTACAAGTCACTCTTGGGACAGTAATGATCAAATTAGACCAAACAGCAGGCAGCAGTCATACTGAAAAATAATAAAAGAATATGTTCCTTCCTTCTTAAATTATACTATTTGGTGAAATATATCTCATCGTCTAGCTAATATGATATCACAGCAGGGTGAATTGCCACCAAAACTGCCCCTCCCTCCCCTCTAAAAAAAAACCCAAACAAAAACCCCAAACTTTTCCTTACCTTTTTCTTTAGTAATCTTGTGTGCATTTAGTCTTCCTCTCACCTTTGGTCCCTAAGACACAAGACTTAAGGAGAGAAAACAAATAATAAACATGGAGACAATAAGCAAGAGAACAATAGGGAACTGCAACAGTACATCTGGCCTTTGTAAAACAGCAGCTAGAGCTCCTTGTGAGGAAAAAAAAATCACAGCTGTAAGCCATAGCTTAGAGATCTGTTTAAATTGTGCACACATAATGAAAATTAAAATAATAGATAAGTTCTTAATTATACATTCCCATTCTGCTGCTCTTATAAGTAGCAAGGAAGCAGAGATGCATCATTGCTTCAGTTGCTCCTTCCACCTGCTTCTGATGAGCTAAATGTCCTCTCCTCTTGGTGGCTTTGTCAGTGTAAAGAGACAAAGCTGTTGTACTCCAGTGGTTTGCTGTTAGTGGAAAAATAGCATGTCTCCTGACATGCATCTATGCTCATTTGAAGTTTGCCTACATTGTGTGATAGAGCATGTACAGTCGTTTCATACAACCAAACACCCATCCCTTCAGTGCCAGTACACAGATAAATCCCCTGGTGCTACCTGGGAAATGAGTCTTGTGCAGCAAAAATGGACAAAATTGGAAGAACTGACACAAGCTTTCTTTCCATCATGGTTTTTTCCAACAATTATAAGACACTGGCTTTGCAGACTTGCTCTGCACAAGTACAGCAAGTACATTTTTACGTGTGCAAAGACAGATATTGAAACAAGCAGATTCAATGCTTTCAAGCCTTGCACAGGTATATAATCATCAATATTTATTACTTAACATACAGTTTTAATTTCTACATTGAAAGGAAGGAAAAGTAATTTATCAACCCTACCAGTTCTAATAACTTAAATGTTTGAAAACTGGTAAATACTCTTGCAGTGGCAATGGATTTTTCAGTCAGCCATTTGAAGTGAGAATGTCACAGTAGTGTAGTGGGCTTTCAGATGCTTCGATTATCGAAAGCACAGATTAGGACTACAGCCACAAGAGAGACACTGAGCAATAACAATTGTGCTTTTCAAATTACAGTAAGTGCAATTAGACTACATAAATATACTGTCGTGCACTGGTCAAGCAATGCTGGATTGATCATAAAAAAATGGGTTTTTTTAAATGAATGTACAAGAATAGAGTGGGCATTACCAGTGCTTTATTTAATTGTTTATATAAGGTCTTGTTTTATGAAACACAAACATTACAGTGGAGGACAATTGGTTTTGTTTAGTGCTGCACTCTGAGGTCAGTATGAAGCTTTCAGCCAAGTTCAGTGAATATTAAGCTAAGCTCATAGTGCTTTCGCCTTCAGCTTTTGTGCTGCAGTGACTTTCCCACCGGAGTCACTGAGAATGATGCATGAGCATGATCATGATGCATCTGCATGATGCAGATTTAAGTTCTGGACCATAAAGTGAGTGCTGACAACAGTTTCTAGATTTTTTTCAAAATTATAAGTTTATTGTAGGGATTCATAGATACCAGAAATACCTTGTCCCCTTGGAAGCTAAAACATATCATGCAAGATACCTATCTGGATGGAAAAAATTTCAAATCTCCTGTTCTCTAGTATTATGAAGTATCTACGTTTCTCCGAATTAGGTCTACTGATCAGACCAAGTAGTCAGTCATCACCTTTTTTTTTTTTTTTTCCTTCGAATAAAGAAGGGGAGGAAGGAGAAAAAAAAAAGAAGAATAAAAAAGAAAAAAAAAAGCGACATATGGAAGATCATGGAAAATGGAAGACTGAAGAAAGAGAAAAAATCTGAATCATCTCAGTATCAAAGTGACTAAAAACCTTTGGCAAGATATTGCTCATTTAGAATACTAAAAGCAGAAAACAAAAGACATTAGTATTTTTTTTCTTTCCTTATGGTGGGCTTTGGCTTTTTTAATCACAAAATAAATCAAGTTGTAATGAAAACTAGCTGAATATACCATCGACTATGTCACTTTGGAGTTGCTTCCCTTTATTTTTAAACACATGTACTAATAGCTAAGGAAGTCTTTCTGACATAGTGATTAAAAGTAATATCCAAAATTGTAGTTTAGAATAGATATTTAAATGATGCTTCAGATTTTAAAGGGAAGTTTACAGGAGTATCCATGTTACTTGTCTAGATTTCCATTCAGTGATTATTTTAAGTGATGGCACTGACACCTGTTGCAGAGGTACTCATTACTAGTATCTGTAGAATTGGGGAACTGGGGAGTGAAGAGAGAGACGTGTGTTGCTTTGTTTTGTTTTAATTATTTTGTTTGTGTGTTTTAATTTTCTTTTGTTTCAAGATTTGGGGCAGGGGGAATACACTGCTACAGTACTCTATCTTTAACAAAAAGATGCATTTTACTATGAAAGAAAAGCCACAAATCAAATCAATATCTTCTAGGCAAAAGTTGAATTCAGAATTTGACTCAGCTTAAAGGCTTTGTTCAGAGTTTCCCTAAGGAAAGGTAAGACACAAGAATGATGATTCCTTCTAAAAAGTACCTAAATTCTAAAATTTACCACTCCTACTTTAAACCAGGTTTTTACCTAACCATTTTACTGGTTACAGCCAATGCAGAGGGAATGCTGGCTTCTGCAGTGCCAGACAAACCAAACAAGACATACAAGAATTCATGATAAAATAGGCAAACTAATTAAAGCATTTCTGTTAGCAAGCACTGCTCAGCTTAAATCAAGGTCCAGAGGACAGACAATAGATAGGTAAGTATCAACAAAGGGCAAACTCAGAGTATTCATCTAAAGAATTTATTGAATAGCTGCAGCTTCCTGGATACAATTTGAAACACTGAGGACATGGACAGAGCTATAATTTGACAGCTAAAATTCTACCCACGTGCTACTCTCACAAAAAGCATTAGTCTAAACCCTAACTATTTCCTCTTATGAAATTGTGAATGTCATAGACCTCATCTGACTTCTAACAAGCCCTGAAAATGTGAACATACAACAGTCCTTTTCCATGTGATCTGAAAGAGCAGAGGGAATGAAGATTTTTACAGTCATTTAAAAAAAAAAAAATGGGAACACTGGTCACTCCCCTCCTAATCACTAAGCAGAATCATCTTTCTGCTAAGTGAGAACATAGTCTTTGTCTGTCTGTCTCAGGTCTAACAAACATTTAAATATCTATTGAAAGTGGCAGTTCTTCAAGGAAGAAATGAGAGCTTCTCCAGCACACAATTCTCTGTAGTTTTGCTAGGCAGAAGATATGAATCTGAATCCATACTGTACAGGCAGCCTTTGAATCTGGCCCACTGGCTCCCTTGGTAGGTATTAAGAGTCATGGAGCTATTAGTTAAATGGTCAAAACCCCTGGTATCATTGTCATGAGAGAAAATTACTTAGAAACTGTCAGGAAAGGATTCATGTCAGATAATACAAATCTCAGTAAGGCTGAATAAATCATTAGACAACCAACTGGTCACAACAGCAGTTTTCATTTTGCAGCTGTATAAATAGGGTTTCTAGTCCTTTCCCATCACCAGAAAAATACACGAGTTTTTTTCTCTGGGAAAAAAGATCTGGATCAAGGCCCATATTCTGGCAGTTGATATGGTACAAACATCGGAATGGACTCAAGTTCTCACTAAATCAGCATAAACAGGAACAGGATCTGACCTTTAAATTTATTAGCTTAAATGCCTAGTTTAGTGAAATGAAATATCTTTATGACATTTAATTGAGATAGGGAGAACAATTAACAGATGTTTAATTTATCCTTGCATAATTAACAAAGTTCTTTTCAAAAGTAAATAAAATTTCAATTTAAAGAAATTCACTAGATGCCATTACAAATCTCTCAGGTGAAGCTTTAAAGGAATAGACATTATGAGAAATTTTAGGATTCAAGACATAACTTGTAGAAAATATTTTCTCTCTTTAATGTCTTCACTTCTTTTGTCCTCTCACTACACTGTTTAACTGTTAAGTCTTTGAAGTATCCTTATTTCTTGACCATTCCCACACACGATCTGTCATGGAAGAGCACAATAAAGGCAGAAAATCAGAAGAGCATGCCATGACACAATTACGTGCCATATGAAGGAAAAGAATATATCAGTAATCTGATAAAATGTTGCTGCTGTACCCAAATGCATTAACATAGCCACAAGAAGTAAGAAAGCTTGACTTTTTCTTCTGTTTTGTACTCTTCCTGTCTGAATAGTACCCAAGTTAGAATTTTCATTTAGTCAAAAATGCATATTATTAAAAATCATAGCATTAGCATCTCCTTGACCCAGCTTAATGAATTAGATGGTAGACCAAGAAATTATTCTTATCTTTGTATCATGCTTTTACGGTACTCATTGCTGGAATTATTCACCCTTGCTTGCTTGTTTACACAAAACTGGACCAGTATGAACAACATAAAGGTGTGGGTAAGTTCTCTATTTGAACCTGAAGCATGCACTCTCAAGAAAACTTTGGAAGAGAACTTTTATCGTTCTGCTCTGAAGTTTCCCTTAACTCAGCACATAGTAAACTTAGACCATTTACTTCCCTGTCTTCTGTGTTAGAAAATAGATATAAGAATTACCTCTCTCCTGCAGAGTTTTCTCTGCAAGTCGTTACATGAATCTGCTCTCAGTCTCCCTGCAGACTTCCTGTCTTTGTGAGCCAGCACAAAGTGTTTCTGAGACCCCACCTATTAATGACCTAGAAAAGGAGTGTACCGACCTTTATTTAAACTTGGTGACAAGATGTTTTCAGATGCACTTGTCCCTACTTATGCTAAAAAAAGAATATGGTTTCTAAACTCAGTGGGTGGAAGGCTGATAGGTGACAGAGCCGTGGCTCTGAACCATCAGAGGTGTCACTGAGGGGTAGGCAGGCACTCTGCGGGGCTGTGCTGAGAACTCACACAGCTGAACCACCTTCACTGCCCATCTGAAGTAGCACTGACATACTTCAAATGGGACCAGTGAAGAGCTGTACTATCAGAGGGCTTGATCAGAGATACTGTGGTAAAAATATTTGCAGGTCTTACAAAAACCTTACCAGTCTCTCTTAAGTGTGAACACAGAATGGCAGGTGCTCATGCTATGCTACCTGACACTGTGCCACTAGTCAGAGTGGGCATGGGAGGAATGGGCCAAAAGCATTTTACAAGATTATTGAAGTCTGTGGCATAGCAACTCTCTTGGAGACCAGCCATGAAAATACAGATTGCTTTCAACCTGCACTAAGGCTGAAGTTTTAACCTGGCTTGAAGAGAGTCAAGTTATTGGATAAATAGATACAGCTTTCAGAATCAACTCCTTACCAGAGCTTATTGTGATGTAACACTCTAGAGCAGTTCATCCCATTATTGTAAGAGAACCCACACTTTGTGCAACATTTTCTTAAGAAAATCCATTTTCAAGGGTTTTAATATGCCTTCCTCACTTCTGTTTTAGAAGCCTGGACTAAGCACACGTGACATTTCTTAGGAGATGTTAAACTCGCAATAAATACCTGGAAAAAGAGCTATTTTCTCTAGCTGAGAAGCTTTCTCTTTGTAATATGTATTCAGAAACAGTGGGACATTGGGACATACACTGAGTTTGTTTTTTTTTTTTTCTCATCTGTAAAATAAGAAAAAAAAAAACAAACCTGTTAAACTATTGCATAGATGTGATAGTTTCACTTGGCTAGCCCTTGGCTAGCAGCCAACACAGCCGTTCACCCACTTTCCCCCCACCCCCAGGGGATAGGGGAGAGGACTGGGGGGCAAGGACAAGGAGGCTTGTAGGTTGAGATAAGAACAGTTTAATAATAGAAATAAGAAAACTTAAAATAATACTAATATTAAAATAGTAGTGATAATGATAACAGCAACAAAATATGCAAGTGAATGACACCCAATGTTATAGCTCACCCCACTCCTGACTGAGCC
This sequence comes from Caprimulgus europaeus, assembly GCA_907165065.1. Next base: position 60,080,587 of record OU015525.1, on the reverse strand, counting down.
CGGCCCATTCCCAGATAACGATCCCAGAGAAGCAACAATCCTGAACTGAAACCGCAGTCTCGGAAGAGCGAGAGCCTGAGCGAAAAGCCAGAGAGAGCAAGAGAAGAAGAGCCCCTCACTAATATACTGGGCATGACATGATATGATATGGAATATCCCATTGGCATATCTAACTGTCAAATAAGTTTATTAATTTAAAAGTTCTTCTTCCCCATTAAATCTTGTGCTTGTGGACTAACAAAACACAAAGTCTTTCACTTCCAGTGACATTATGGTTTAAGAAGAAGGAAAGTGTCATCCCAAGCCATATGGCTCACCTCTGTATGGCCATTTACAACCACATCAGTAGGAGCCAACAATGAACTGTGAAAATTTAGCTCATCCAGATTATTTTTTTGTTTGTTTTGTTTACATTAATCACATCATCATTGTACAGATCAATGTAGAGCAAAAGTTCAATACAGAGGAATTTTTCACACTGAAATCCACTAAAGGAGAAGTGCTTTTTATTATTAAAAATATTAACTAGCTGGTCAAAAAGTCAGCATGTAATTTAATGGAGACATTTTCAATGAGAAATTATTTTTTTTTTACTATACTAGCCATTTCTGATATCTCTTAAACAAGAAAAAAAAAAGAAGAATTAATACTTCAAAAAGGGAAAACTTCAAAAAGATATTAGCTATAAAAAATAGTTGCTCCATTGCAAACGTTTTTCCTCTAACAGGTGTATCTGGAGGTAGATGGTTTTCAAAATTACTGGATCTCTGTGTGATGGGGGTCAGGACATCAGGTGGATAACAAAAGACATCTTTATGATTTAAACTTAATGAAAGTAGATTAATAACTTTCCTTTTTTTTTTTTTTTTTTTTTTTTTTTTAATCTCTATTACTCACAAAATTTTTACCTTAGCCAGCCTTGAGTTAGAAGTGACTTCAAGGAAATAGGATGAAAGTCTGATGACTCATAAACTAAGACCTTAGTGGTTCTCCACTAGATGCCTAGTATTCAAGAACAAAGTGTGCCTTCAGAGTACTTTGCTTAGGAGAAGTGGAAAGCAGTAGCTCAATGATAACCAGAACTGCATTAGGGCATTGAGGAATATGCTTAAATCCTGAGGTAGCAAAAATGTTTGTCATATTCAGAGATTAAAAAAAAAAAAAGAGAAAAAAATAAACCACAACTTCATCCTCTAGATAAGGAGACAGATAGCTGAGCTGTCAAATACTTTTCCAAATACTTTTATTTCCCTCAGTAAAATTTTGGGAGTGGGGCTCTGTGTGGAGCAAAAACATGCCTCTGAATTTTCATCTGTATTTCTTAGGAAGCAAGCCTGAAAATAGATCAAAATACTATTACACTATCTTCCAAAGCAAAACAGAAAGTAATAAACTACTTAAGTCAAAATCTGCTTCTCTTCAAGTCTGTAAGAGCTTCAGAATTTATCACAATTGCTTAAATTTAAAATTCAGTAATGTGATTGGGACCTTTTATTAGATATTACTTGATGTGAGGAAAAATTACAACTGACAGGAGATCAAACTTACCTTCTCCTATAGACCTCCATCAAGGACTCTTTTCAGAATCGCCATAAAATTATTAAAAATTACTTTCACAGAAATTTCATCTTCAAGGAAAGTCTTTTCAAAGCGTGAGCTTCAGTTTTAGTAGTTATCTCCATAACGTTCAAGAATTAAAGTTACTGTAAATTAATGGCTTAGCTTAAGCTTCAGTTACTGACTTCCTTGGCAGTTGACAAGCTGGGCAAAGTCACATTTTACCCAAAGTCTTTATACTGGATATTCAGTAAAAGAGAAAATCACTTAGCCTCTATCTGCAGTCCTGTTCAGCTTCACAATGGATCTAAACAGTCTACTCACATGCAAAATGAACAAGTCCACTCACATGAAAATTTAGCTCACATGAATTACTATTGTTATACAGATATCTTTAAATAAAAAATAAATATAATGCTCAATTAAGTTTATCCATTTATAGTATCTGAATTGCATAATTCCATTGAATCTAAACTGCTAGAAAGCTAACATATCCAACAATTTCCATGAAATTCAGTGGAAACTAGGGAAACTCAATACTCTTATTTTACAAGAAATTTTTAATAACAATCAATCCCAGTATTATTCTATAGGTAGTCTAGTTTTATCTATTACTCTAACAAGATTAAATAAGCAGTCACACTAATAAGTGTCCACATTAATCTGCAAAAGGTAACGTTTGATTTCCTGAGGTTTTACACTCAGCACATATTGATTTGTGGAGTTGGTGGCCAGAGTATTGTTCTCATTTCTTGCTTTATATATCCTGATTTAAAAAAAAAAGAAAAAAAAACCTCATTAAGTGTTCTGTGAAGATCAGTCCAGAAACCATATTTAATGTTCTTGATCTACCCTTGTACTTTGTTTACTTGATTAAAACCCTCTTAAATAAAATAAAATAAAATAAAATAAAATAAAATAAAATAAAATAAAATAAAATAAAATAAAATAAAATAAAATAAAATAAAATAATCCCAAACTACAACCAAAAAAGACAATTGCTGACAAGATACTAACTTATTCAAACAATGCACTCCAAAAAGTTTCCATAACATTTCAATGTCACACATTCATTTTAAATAATTGTTTTACTAATGTAAGAATCAGTAAATTGAACAATCAGTATTTAATAAGGCAGACTTAGGTGTATTAAATGAAATAGAAATATCCCTGAGGAAAGGAACTTTAAAATAACCTTCGAGAAAGAAGAAGTCTTGCTAACCACTTTATTATTTTTTTTTTCTCCTTAGTGACAGCAAGCACAGTAGCATCATAAAACTGAGTTGACCATACAATCCTTTTTCTAAGTAGATGCTAACTCAAAAAGATACATACAACTGAAAATATTCAGTTATTCTTTAATCATTTTAAAAAAAAAAAGGTATTGATTAACTGAAATTGCTTGATCTTATGCCGATTTTATGTTGCTGCCAACTACTAAGCCATAACCCTGGAAGGAAACATGCTCCAAGTGCCCTACTGAGGAACAAGTTGAGTTCTGGGAGAACTGTTGTGTTTAGTTGTACCACAAGTAATTGATAGCTTTGCCCTGTGCAGTGACTTTGAGGTTAAAAGTGCATGACATCATCATAAGTCATTGTACCAAATGCTTCCTGTAATGTCAAACAGGAATCTGGTTCTTCAATGGTTACATTTTAAAGGAGCCTACAGAGCTTGAACAGTAATAAGCATCTGTCAAAAAAAAAAAAAAAAACAAAAAAACACCAAAAAAAACCCAGAGAATTGAGTTTGTATACTAAAATATAAATTGTTCACTAGTCATTTATGCATATTTCAGTAATCTAAATACACACATTTAATGTACAAATATCTCTATTTACAGGGGTATAGGTGTGCAAAAGAAACTTGCAATTGTGTTATACATCTGATTTACTTTTTGACATGTATTTAATTTTAGATATAATAATGGCTTCTAGTCAGCAAGTCAATTTTACTGCGTCCTATGGGAAGAAAGGAATATTTCTTTGTTCTCTATTTGACAGCATTTGCAGTTTGCTCAAAGCTATCAGATAGAATTGGAACTTTGGACAAGATAGCTTTTATTTTATAACCCAAAATGTAAAATCTGAAAGAAAGAATGATCCTTTTTCTTTTTTTCTTTTTTTTTTCTTTTTTTTCCTTTTCCTTTTTCTTTCAGTTTTGTTTTTTTTTTTTAACTTTTTTTCCCCTCCAGAATGAGATACACCACGATCTTAATATGATATTAATAAGGAAATGAACATTGTAGATTTCTGATGCTAATCTCCTTCCCCTTTGGCAGCACTTGTAAAAGAACTATATATTTTTACTGAAGATATAGAGCAAATAAACAATTTAATGCCAGTATAATCAAGGTGACAGATAACTCCGAACGGTAGTGCTACATATGTCTGGAATAGAAGTGTGACTGTTTAAAAATATCTGCAGTTTTCTTGTAGCTTATCAGTCTAATGTCACTAAAGTCAAAGTCTCCTATAAAATAGAAAATGCTATCACTCAGTTTTAGTGTATTTAATAGAATTTATTTTGCATTTTTAAATACATTTAATAAGGGGTTGACAAATAAGCAAATCTTACATGACATCTTTATTATCTGTTTAAAGTCACAAGTCCATTCATTTGGGTATATTATATTGCACTGGTTTTAGCAAAAGTAAGCCTTTCACTATTGCAAGATAGTTTACTGGAGTTAATAAACAAATTAACATGTAACTTAACAGCACGCTATAACAAAATAATCTTTTTTTTTTTTTTTTTTTCTGGTCCAAATCATAAATTTTATTGTTTTCAGTGTGTTGCTTTTCTTATACTGAGTACCCAGTGTGTAGTACTTAATATATCTATAACATCATTATATCAGTGTTGGTCTCAAGAATGCACCAGGCAGCATTACTGATCCAGAAAAAAAAATATACCACCACCAAGAACCCTCCTACTGCAAATCTATGGTGAAAAAGTTGAAACCAAAACCCAGAAAAACATCGTTTCTCTACTTGAAGTGTGGAGAACACTAGTACTCCTACTACATAGGACATGACTGAACCATCTTTTCTTCCTTGTTTATTAGAAACTTTGTTTTCATCATATCTGCCTTCCTCGTTTGGTTTGGCAACTCCTATTCTCATTGCTCTGTAAAACTTAATATAGAGTTCCCTGTAATACACTTGTTAGAAAAACAAATATATTTCCTTTAAACAGTGGAAATGCTGTCAGCTTTCCAGAATCCTCTAAGAGAGGTCTCTTTTGCACTAATATGGGCAAGAAATATATATATAAATACAGGTAAAACATCCATCCAATAACTCCTTAGGATACTATAAATAATCAAGCAGTATCTGATGTTCAAAACTAACAGTTTGTGTGGGGGTTTGGGATTCTTGTTGTTGGTGGTGGCTTTGTTTGTTTGTTTGTTTATTTTAAGAGAATAGGATTATATGCCTAATGAAAAAGACAAAATTGTCTTGAGGAGATTTCAATTGGACACGAGAGGACATTTTTTCACAATGAGAACAATTTTAAGATTTAGCTGGACAGGGTGTTGGGCCATCTTCTCTAGACCACGCTTTTGTCAAAAAAGGTTGGACTAGATGGACCTTGAGGTCTCTTCCAACATGGTGTTCTATGATCCTATCATTCTGTGATTCTATAGCACAGTCTGATCAAGATCAAATGTTGCTGTTATTTCACTTGTTACGGGTTAAATCCTGAGACATGATACAATTTCATGACAGTAGCTTTGTTAACAAGCAAAGCCATACATTACAAACCCAAATACTTTTAGAGTTACTATCTTAATTTGGGAATAAAATATTCTCCAATATGATTTTCTGAAGAGGACAATATATTTTCCAAAGTGATAATCCCCTTCAGCCCTTGAAGCAGTAACCAACCATCTGCAGAGTAAAAAATAACTACTTGCAAATGGTTTAATATTTTCTTTTAATAAAGTCATTATCTTTTGCCAAAACTCCTGGAAGATCCTTAAAGGTATCTGTGTAATTCTGAATATTTTGAGTTCTGTTTTCATCCTTCCTTTAAATGTTTCACTTTTCATTTTCAACGTATTTACACAGAGGACACAACAATTGGTTTAATCTCTAACTTTACTTCCAAGCTGTTAATCTCCTAAACCAGAATTTCATGAAGTAAATACATATGAAGGAAAATTAAAGATGCCAGTCTTACAGGAACCCAGTTCTGGGTTTGGAACATAGAAGCTGCAGTAGTTGATCAAACAACAGGCTCAGCAAATCCCATAACCAGCCTAAAGCAGACTCCATGATTACATTTTCTCTAAGCAGTGTATTTCCTCTGCTGCATCCAGAAATGAATGCATTCAAGTGCAACAGTAATATAGTGCAACACATTGGAAAGTCAATTCATAAAGCATAAGACTTGTTTTATCATTATGTACATAACAACAATTGTGTCTTAAAATCTAATTACAGTATCTGACAAGATGACCTCCACTTGCATTAAGTTTCACAGGGGCCACAACTTACTGTTGCAAGGGGAATCTTTTTCCTAATACCAGTGATTCTTTGTGTCTATCAGTCTTTTGTAATAATATAGCATAATGTAAAACAACACTGACGAGACTAGTTTATACCATGGAAACCTGACCTGTTGAGTGCAATTTCCTCCTACCTTAACTTTCTCTGTCTTTCTTTGCTATTCTCTCTTCCAGTTTAAAGCCATTTGCCCTTGTTCGATCACTACCTGCCCTTGTAAAGAGTCCCTCCTCAGCTTTCTTGTAGGCCCCCTTCAGGAACTGGAAGGCTGCTATGGGTTCTTGTTTAGGATTGTAATCTTCTTCGGAAACCTCTTGATTTTCATTAAATGGCAGTAAAATTAATTTGGCAAATTCCTCAATCACTTTTCCAGGTGCTCTCTTCTTGTTGATGATAACTGCTAATGTGCCCAACCTGCATAGTGCAGAACTGAACAAAGACATACAGTCTCTAAAGGAATGTGTCAGTATTTGTGACCGTCACACCTAAACAGAAGACACTTCATACTTAGCAAGATGATCCAACTGTACACTACTCCACACAAATGAGACCTAAAAATAAATGACATCTAAAGATGTATAGATAATATTTGGTACCAGTTGGAAGTTAAATAGTAGAAGAAATATGACTACATGGATTTATAACTTTTTATTTCTCTCCTTGCTGCACACCTATGTATTAAGTCCTGTTCTAAACACACATGCAGTGAAATATTTAAGTATTTGTTTTCCTGGACATTTGAACCACTGCTACAAGGTAACTGGGTGACAGAGGCCTAGGAAAAATATAAGTGCACTAAAGTTAATTGTCAATTGCTTATGAAATTAAATAATATTTTTTCTGGAATTTTGCTGTCACTCTGAACTTTTCCAGTTTTATTGGTTAATGCTCACCAGTGATGTACTTAAAGCTTGACCTGGAGAAAAATGAAAGTTTCTCCTTAAAAAGTCATACTTTACAAGTTCTAGTTATAGATAGAAAAGTTCTTACACAGTTCTAATGACAGGCTGTTACTCTAACTCAAAGAAACACTGAAAAAAATGTATCTGTAAGTTGTAGGCTGGTAGAGAATCTAAATTTTGCCATTATTTTAACATTACAGCAAAACCAAAACATAGCACATTAATATATACATATATATGTTGCACTTCATTTTAATTTATGTAGAGCAACAGACACTTTTTTTTTTCTTGTGAAAAAGAAATTTTCCTCCCATTAGTTTATCTTTTTCTTGCTGTGGCTTAACTTTCTCACAGTAAGTCTTCACATGTGTGTTGGGAAATTGGCCTTTACCCATATGAACCTTTACATATTTATAAGAAGTAACATTTGTGAACATTAAAGAAACATTTGTGAACTCCCACAAGTTAATACAAAACATAGGAAATGCTATGCTTTTTAGAAGAAAAGACATTTATTGTTATCTTGAACAAAGAATAAAATTATATTATTATACTGCTCAAAGTCATATGTTGTACCAGGTATCAGCAGCAGCCAGGTGCACATAGGGTCCCTTCAAACAGCCCTACACAGTGACAACAGTCTGCTTCTCTCCTTCCAGCAGTGCTCATCCAAACCAACACAGCTGGAATCATGGAAGTTATAATGGGATGAATTCAGAGAGGTAAAGCTTAGGGTATATAACAAGGGAGAAAGTTTTTGTCACTTCCAATTTTCTTCTGAGTAATAGAGATTTACATTTTGATACTGTGAAGCTGTGATCCTACAAAGACTGCTGCTCACCTCTGTATAACTGCCAAGTATATATTCTCAGAAGTATATATAAAGCTTTCTTATCCTTCTTAATGTTCTCTTCTTAGTATGAAGGCAGTACTGAACAATGACCATCAAGGTTTATACCTCAAATTTGTAATCTTTAGTGTTGTCCTAAAGCCACAGTCACTCACATTAGATATAGCATTAGAATCACCTATGCAGAAATTTGTTGAGGAGTGTGTTTGCTGGGAGTAAGAGAGGGAGAAAAAGATTCCCAGACTTTCACATGGAAAAAGTTTCCTCATGACACCACAAGAGGAGAGACGATACACCTGGGAAAAACTCCTGAATTATATTTATACACATTAACAAAAGCTGTTGCAGTGTTTGTTGTCGTTTCATTTTTGTATGAAAATTAATATACCTCAAATAAAGGTGAAGTAAAAATCCAAAATTATCTGGACAGTGGGCTGAAGTCCACCAATACAGCAATAGAGGGGGGGAGTTTTTTCACTGAGGATGAGGAGGAAAGGGAGGCGTATGAAGAGTGAAGAAAGAGAAAAATCAAGGTCCAGGCACTTGGAAAAACTGAACTGCAGTCCTCTGAACCAGACAAGAGAAGGAGAGGGCACCCCAGCAGCCTAAGGCTAGAGCTGTCTGTATCTTTCCTTGCAGAGGTTGCTCAAAGATTTGTACGCCACACTCTTTAAGTTGCCTGGGCCTCATGCCATTCTCAAGGGTCTAGACCAACAAATCCTGTCAAGTAAAATCAAAACAAAGACTCTGCAAGGCAAAAAGAGCAAGTAGCCTGCATAAAACACATGAAAATGCCAGCAGCACATGTCAGTTATAGGCTATGCTGAAGGCACACGTGTGCTTTCTCAGTCACTGAGTTCACAGTCAGCTAATTCAAAGCAGCCAAGCAGCAACAAATCATGTCCATGGCATAACTGGCTTATCACAAACCAGTACTGTTAGTAATTGTCCTGGTTTTTCCTAGGATAGGGTTAATTTTCTTCTTAGTAGCTAGAAAGCACTGTGTTTTGGTTTCAGTGAGGATTGTTATGAGAACAGTGTTGGTAACTACAAGGACACTGTGCCTGGGTTCTTTCCAAGAAGAGAGGACTGGAATAAGAAAGTGGAGAAGAAAAGTGTAGTAGTTAGTAAAACCCAGAACTGACAGTTGGATATGCCAATAAGATATTCCATATCATACTACGTTATGTTTAGTATATCAACTGGGGTTGACCGGAAAGGGGGGGATTCTCTTGGGAATTTCTGGGCTGGTTTTTCTGGGATTGCCATTTGAGTTTTGGGGTTCCTTTTCACTTCTCTGGGATCATTATCGGGGGCTGGTGAGCAATTGTACTCTGCATCACTCATATATATATATATATATATATATATATATATATATATATATATATATATATATAGTTGTGACCTTTATTACTCATATTATTTTAATTTTATTTTACTCTGATTATTAAATTGTTCTTATCTCAATCTCCAGATCTCCTTACCTTTACCGCTCCAATTCTCTCCCCAATTCACTGGGTGAAGGGGGAAAGGGGCTGGGGTGGGGGGCTGCGAGTGGCTGTGTCTTGTTTGGCTACCAGCTAAGTTAAACTATCCCAGTCATATACTCAACTCTCATTGTCAATATGTTGTCATTAGGTGTCAACTCTTGCTTGAAGTTTTTGTTGTTGTTCTTTTACTTTCATATCTAGGCTTTGCATATGAGTAAATGTACACAGATATGTAGTGCAGAAAAACAAACAATAGTTGATGAAAAGGAGAAAGTGTAAACTCTACCAAGGTGTAAACAATTTTTCATATTCCAGTCAGTAAGACATGCCTACAGTAGAAAATAATTTTCAAATAAATTAAACCATATAGATAATATGACACTTGTAGATAAAACATGACTCAAGAAAATTATATTACAAGTCAGATCACAATGAAATACTATTCGAGATTTTTTTTTTACCCTTCAGTATATCCATGTTTTATGACATTCTAGTAACAATTACTCATATCCCAGCCAAAAAAGTAAAATGTCATCAACCTTTCTGTTTAAGGATTGAAATTTTAATAAGTTTACCCAATCAGTTATTCAATTTTGTTCAGTCATTAAAGGGAAAAAATAAGATATTTAACAATAACTTTATTTTGTCATGAACCTTGTAATGGTGATTTCTTATGCAAGCACTACAGAAAGGCTCCACCTGTTGCATCATGTGATGGTTATTTTCACTAACAAGTTTAGCATCTGTACAACTTCTTTAGGAAGTGAAGAATATAGACAGCTATATTTATGAAAATTAAATTTCTTCCAAGTTTCAATATTGCATGGAAAATACAAAATTCAACAACTGCAGGATCCTAATACTGATTTGCAATTAACAAATAATTAAAAAAAATAATTCTGCCAGGAATTTATGTGGTTTTGAGATTTTTATTCAAGGTCTTGTACTCCATGAAGAGAAGACGGCCATGGAATCACAGTGCAGTGGAAGTTACCAAGGAACTTTTAGCTACTCAGCTGGTTCAATGTGCATGTCAAGATATCCCGGTTTTCAGCTGGGACAGAGTTAAGTTTCTTTTTAGGAGCTAGTATAGTGCTGTGTTTTGGTTTCAGCATGGGATTTGTTATGAGAGAAATGCTGATAACGTACCAGTGATTTTGGTTTTGTCACTGGCAGTTGAGGACTTCATGTTTTGTTAGTCTACAAGCACAAGATCTAAGGGTGCAAGGAATATTTAAATTAATAAGATAAACTGGCATTTGGATATGCTAATGGTATATTTCATGTCATATAGCGGCATGTTCAGTGCTCCTCTGGGATCATTATCTGGGAACAGGCTGGGCTTAGTTGGCGGATGGTGAGCAGCTGCATTGTATAACACTCATTTGTGGTTTTTACTACTATTTGCATATTTTCACTACTATTATTATTATAATTATTATTTTAATATATGTTTTATTATATTTTATTTCAATTATTTATTTTTTTCTATCTCAGCATATGAGTCTCCTTACCCTTGCTTCCCAATTCTCTCCCTTATCCTGTGGGGGACTGAGGTGGGGAGTGAACGGCTGTGTTAGGCTGATAGTTAAGTACTAGCCAAGTGAAACCACCACACAAGAAAACCAAAATACTGTTGAAGGGTCTTCTTCATAAGTATCTGGCAAGATTTCCAGGTTTCTAGACCTGTAAAAAGTTGTTAATGATATGAAAATTTTGAGGCTGGAAATACAAGATGAGGAAACAACTGAAAGAAACTGCACTTAAGACAAAGTAAAAACTTCTTTATCTGATTATGATGACATTTACATAAGAAACATGGAAAACAATGAAGTAGTGACCCAAACATATTTGAAGCATCTTCTAGTAAAACTGCTGTTCAAAGTCAACTCATACTTACTGATCATCTTACTACTGACTGATAGTTTAAGCAGTAGCAAAGCATATAAAACAGTTCAGGCAGGAATGCCATGGAAATAACAGAGCAGTAGAGAAAAAATTCCTGCTTTTACTACAGTGACCTAGAAAAAGTTAATTTAGTTGCTGAATATAATTGCTTAAAACACTACTTTCTAGAAAACAAGAGTCCTTCTCTATGCTCAGCTTTGAGGATAAAGACTGACAAGCTAGTTTCTATATTTCTTATCACTAAAATGTTGTTACAAACTTTCTTTAATATGATGGCAGCAAACTGTAGCATTGAAATAGACCTTTTTTGAGCTGAAGCTGATTAAAAATGAGTTATACATATCTGCAATACAAATAGCACTAAATTATTTGTCTGTGATGGCTATGAGTTTGATATACTTCAAGAAATAGAGTTTTCAGATGTGATTTGTAGCTTCTCTAGGAAGTTATCAAGAAGGTATCTTTCTTAATTAGTCAAATAAATGTGTCTCTTGATGGAACACACAGCATATTTCACAAAGCAAAATATAACCATAGCAATCTGAAAGCTTTGCTATTTCCTGTACTAAAACAGCACTTCTCAGGACCTACAAAATCCTTCAGATGTCCCTGCCCTGACCTCCTACAGCTGCCCGAGTGGATGGACGCTACTTGTATAGAAATTGAGATGAGCACCTTTTAATTCTCCAGCTTGCTATTGAGTTAGTCTCCAGCAACACCTAGGGGCTTTAACCTCTCTGAGAGTACAGCAGAAGAGCATGTCGCAAGCAAGTGTGGGCTACAAGGCTGCATGACCACAACAAAGCAGTTGCTGACAGCAACATAAATATCTATATAGGCAAAAGGGAGTTGTGACTGCTTGTCTTGAAAGATGATTTCCAAGTTCTGAGACCAGAAATGGCTAGCAATGGTGATGATAACCTGTATGAACTGCTTACCAAAGTATTTTATGCCATGGGTTAATGCAAGGATAAGGAGGCTTGTAGGTTGAGATAAGAACAGTTTAATAATAGAAATAAGAAAACTTAAAATAATACTAATATTAAAATAGTAGTGATAATGATAACAGCAACAAACTATATTAATGAGGGATACACAGTACAACTGCTCACCACCCGCCGACCAAGACCAGCCTGTTCCCAGATAATGATCCCGGCGGAGCAACAACCCCGAACTGAAATCACAATCCCAGAAGAGCGAGAGCCCGAGCCAAAATCAGAGAGAGTCAAAAGAGGAAGAGCCCCTCATTAATATACTGGGCATGACATGATATGATATGGAATATCCCATTGTCATATCTAACTGTCAATTAAGTTTATTAATTTAAATATTCTTCTCCCCACTTAAATCTTGTGCTTGTGGACTAACAGAACACAAAGTCCTTCACTTCCAGAGACAAAAATGCAAACACTGATGTGTTATCAGTGTCTCTCTCATAACAAGTCCCAGGCTGAAAAGCAAAACACAACACTATTTTAACTACTGAAAAAGAAACCCAGCTCAGTTTCAGCTAAAACACAGGACAAGTACTTGTCCTGGTTTTCTAGGATGAAGTTAATTTTCTTTTTAGTAATTAGAAGAGTTGTATTTTAGTTTCAGTGTTTCAGTTCAGACTTATTATGAGAAGAACATTGATAACAGTGCTGGTATTGTGAGTTGCTGCTGGAGCTCAAGGCCACCGTGTTTGGCTGCTTCACAGCTGCATCAGGAGGGAGAAGTGTAGTGAATAGCAAAGCCCAGAACCGGCATTTGGATGTGCCAATGAAATATTGTTAATTTTAATATATTTCATCTCTTCAAGGGAACACTGAATGAGGATATGTAACCAAAAGGTGTCTCTAGTAAAACTGAGCATACTATGTATTTGCATTTAGAAGGGGAAAAAAACAAAAACCAAAAATTATTATGGATAGCGATGGGAGACAGATCAGGTGATGCATAGCCTTGTAGGCCTCAGTCACCCCCAGTGAAAACCATGGTGGGTGTTCTGACGTACTTTGCAGCAGATCTGTAATCCGGGCAGCTTCAAAAGGACAGTAACCAACTGGACTGGAACTAGAGTGTGGAAACAGATGACTACCACCTCAGCACCACTGCCAATGCAAGAGGATCAACACAGAAGAGAAATATCTTTCAATTATCAGACCATTGTTGATCATTCAAATATGGAGGATAATCTGATCCTACAACAGGTACTTTAATGCAAACCTACAGCTATTAAGTATGATAATTATCTTACTACCAGTAGACTCCAGCAACTCAGATATACTCATGTGTATCAAGGATATCTAAGATGCAGCTGACACTGGCATATTTGGAGAACACCCTGAGACGACTTGCAGTTAGATTAATGTACCCCAAAAGTAAAGTATCTGTACTGTTCACTGCAGTCCACAACAGTTATACTTTTTTATATATATACATTACAACATTTGTTTCCAAATACATCAGACGTTTTTTTTTAATAACAGTCATTATGTAGGATAATAACAGGATGTAAATATATTGAAAGTGAGGTTAATTTTAAGGTTTATTAGGTTGAATAAAATAGGACTTAAAATTGCAATGCTAGTGTTGATTGTGACATTGTTGCAATAGTGGCAAAGTACATGCAAAGCACACACCTAAGTACTGTACAAATTGCAAGACTGATTTTGAATTAGTTGAATCACAAAAATAAATAAATACATTTAGAATAGATCTTTTAAATTTGTATTGCCAATGATATGTATCAATCTAGCATTTTACTCTAAAATGGCTAAGTATTCCTTTTCAGGCTTTGAATGAATTTGGCTCAGTGGAGCAATTAGTTAAAAACTAACCTTTTTGATAACAGAAAATAGGAAATAACTTGTTGTTCAAGTAAATTAAAAAAAAAAAAGTTCTCTAAGTACAGACACTTGCAGAATTGCACCTATCCAGCAGAATAATATCTAATTTAACACAGTTACTAAAGATAAATGATATTTCCTGATCAAATTATATCAGGATGAATAATTTTATACTATATAATTGGTGAGCTGGATAATTCAATAAGCCCATTTGCTATGGTTGACTTCCTTTCACAAGTAGAAATTCTGTAATGAGGAAGGCAGTTTTGTCAAAACAGCTGCCAAATGGCAGTAGCATAATAAAAAAAAAAAGTCCATTAATCAGAAAATTAATTAAACATTCTGTGTATGTAAAACCTGCTGCATACTGAGAAAATGTGAATGGCCTGACAACAGCATTTGTAACAATTTATTCATTGGAGAATTGTAGGAAACATCCAATGTATTACAGCAATATACAAACACAGCTTTTGTAAAGGAATAAAGGACTCTATTTCTAAGGTCAATTGGCTAGGAAAATAATAAAAATACCCAAATTAAGCATTTTGATTTTTTTTTTTCCCCTAGTCTCTGTATAAATATTGTGGGGTACCGTTCCCCTTGTCTTGTCTACATTGCAGAGTACTGCTAGCAAGGAAGACCAGAGTAAAATACAGTGGGAACATGGGTGATGGGCACCAGTCTGCTGGCATCTCTCAGAATCGAGTAGTATAGTGGGATGAGCTGGGACTGAAGTATTCTGCATTGTTTGATACTGAATCAGTTACACAACAGTTTAGGATGCTTCTGAAAGGAGTTTCCAAAGTTTCTTTGTTTGTCAAAACAGTTGATCTATTCTTGACTTTTATGTTGGATAATACTTATTGAAAACTTCATTTTGAAAGCAACTGTTAACTTTCCTCAAACTGGGTAATACCTTAAAGGTCAAGCTGACATGGTGGGCTGTTATGACACTAATAATCTGAATAAACAAACTTTTGGGGATGATTTTATAAAGCTATGACGATAAACTCTAAGATAAACATTGGTCTCTGTACATTAATCTGAAAAAAAAAAAAAAAAAAAAGTGGGGTAATAATCTTAAACCTAATATGGATCACACAGAGTTGAACATGTCATCATTGTCAAATAGATGCATTTTATATAACTTAGTGTTGAACAGTAGATTTTTCTTCCTAAGGGGAACATCACATTATTTTGTGAATTAATGTGGAATTTTGAGGTATTTGTTCCCTTACTTTCGAAAGAGTAAATCTTCAGTGGATGTTCTGCACATCCATTTGGTATTGTAATAAATGTTCCCTAATTTTCTGGGCTATGTAATCACAGAAGATTACAAATGAGAGTTCCAAAAGCTTCTAATGAATTTAGACCACCTTGCTCCTTTGAAAATCAATGAGAGTAAAATAGGCAATGGCCTTAAGCACTTTCCTTATATCTGCATAATTGAGTTTGAAATAAATGAAAGAAGGAAACTTTGTGGCCTCATGTGCAGAACCTGCTACTTTTAAATAATATTCAGCTTAATTGCTTCTTTTTATTTCACATTACTTGTTTTCTTTTTGAAGCAGCAGCCAGCAAGGACAGGATATGTCTGGGAGGAACCCCAGGTCCATGGTCTTATCAACTGGAAATGCCCTCAGACTTTAGGAAAACACTGATTATATCAAATAATGTGCATTTGAAATGCCCTTTATTTTCAGCAGCAGATGTTCTTTTCCATACCATATATTTCATTTACAGCAACAAGAAAATTTTGGTTTATAGTGGTATGTCTGGTTGGATAGATAGAATGCCTAAATTAGTTTTTGTGCTGCAGAGCTAATAAAATGATCCAACTATTTCCATAGTACCATTTATAGAAACGATTAAGTGAGAGTTACATGGAACAGGTTAAATTTCATATCTGAACTTTTTTTTACCTCTACATTTTGTTAAAGGAAATTATTTTTTCATAAATAGTTAGTGCTTGAAGAGTCCACATATGTTTCCTCCATAGAGATCAAGATCACGCTGAAATAATGTGAAGTCACCTCTTAGTTTCTATAGAGCATTTTATAATTAATGCAGTATCAGAAGAATAGGAAATTGAAAATAAACAGATTATGGGAAAAAAAATGTGGAGACAACACAGCAAAAAAAATTGCATTAATAAGCAATAGCTTTTGTGAATGTGTTCCATTTGCAAAAATTTAAAACTGTGTTTGCAGCTGCAGAAATAGAGTGTTGAACTGAAGCTATAAAAAACACTGAATCATTCATTAACTTGCAGGAGATGAGGGTGGTGAGGTGGCAGAGAGGGTTAATGCACAAGCTTTGCAAGCTGGAGGTAAGTTATGTACAGATATAGGTCACAAGTGAGACAAATTCAGTGGTATCAACTCGCGTTCTATGGATAATTTGTCACCTGTACACATATATTTTATGATTGGAAATCTATTCTAACATGAAAAGACAGACACAGCAAGAATATTACAATCAGGATCAAGAGGCTGTGTAGACAAGGATTCATAGTGACTGCCTACATGATAACTAGCTCTTTCCAAAACTATTGCTCCATTCATTCTTTAAAAAAAACTACATAAAGCACAGTATTAATCTCAAAATACAGAAACAATTAAATATTTGTTTCTAAAATAGCACTAAAATCAGAATTAAAATTATAAAAATTATTGCGTAGAAGGACAATTTTAGATGAATCAGGTAAATGAATCTCCAAATTTTACATCTTTTGTGGTAATCAAAATAAACATTTAGTCTCTAAACTACTAAGAGCACCTAACTGAATACATAAATATACACCTGCAGCATAAGCAATTGCCTAGGCAGACTGAGATATGATTAGGAAATCTCTACTGTTGCCATCTAAGAGTTGAGTGCTCTGGGTAGATAAGACTACAGACTTCTTGCTACACAGGTATTCTTTGCTTTAAGGCTAAAATAAACAGAGCTATGCTGATGGAATGCCAGTGGAGTGAAATTCATGCTGCTGTTAGCTGTTGGTGCTATAGGCTAGAAGGTCACCAGGTGGCATTTGTGCATGTGCTCAGGGTGTGTGTGGTGTGGTACATGCACACAGGAAAAGGATGTGGAAAGATGGAGCTGAGAAAATAGAAAACTAATGGTCGTCAAGAATATTATATGCCTCTCATTGCTCAAATATTGGTCTTTTATCTTTTCCATTTCCTCACTTCTCAAGGAAGTTAAAATCGCTACACAGAAGTGAGAAGGACTTCTTTGATGTATCATTTGTATATTGGAGCATAAGATATGGTTTCATGACATTCGGCTTCAGAAGCAGGGAGTTTGAAGTCACAGGTCTAGGTTAGCTGAACCATTTGCTTCCAAAATAATAAATACATGAGTGATATGTTTTTTCAGAGTTTATACTCTGAAAGCAGAACCAGCTGAATCAACATGAAGCAGTCTGTAGTCTGCAGTAGAATGTATTGAAAAATGTGAGTTATTATGCAGTGTTATATGCTTTTGGTTTTGTCAGATTTCTCAGGACAACACTCTGCAATTAACCAGTAAAATTGTGGTATTCTGTTCAGAGGAATTTTTTACTTCTATGTCACTATTATCCTTTAACTCACCATAGCAGATATTAGAAACTCAGGTTTTCGTTTGCATCACTTCAGTGTTTATTTATTCTATATTCAATGGCAAACCCCCTGCTTTGTAACATCCTTCTACTTATCTCCAACCATTTAACAGTCTTCTTGGAAGATTTGAATGGCATCTAGAGTAGCACCAAGTTTTAAAAATTAGAAATTTTACAAATTAATTCTACAATTATGAATGTAGGATTTCAAGGCAAACTCTTTATTAATTTATTTGAGAAGTTTGCTATTGGATTAAACTCTTGGTTGTAAGTTTGTGAAAGAAACATCCTTCTAGGTGGTATGCTTTTATGATGGATTCCTGGCATGAAGCAGGTATTTTTCAAAGAAATGTGTTGGCTTTTCTCTATTTTTTTTTAATAGAAAATGTTATTTTTTAATTCACTTACAAGCTGCATCAGGGTAATGCAACTTACTAAGAAAAAATCGATATAGAGAACAAAAGTAAAGAATCCGTGGGATAGCTATTTTAAGACTCTCTCCCTTATGTTTGAGGCACCATTTTGGAGAATAAAATGAGCTCTCAGGGTTCTTAGCAAGTTCAAAGTGCAGAATAAAAGCAACATTTCCTTTTTAAATACACCACAATGCACATAATTAATTTATTTCCATGACCGTCTATTTATTATCATGATAATGAACTAGAGGTGAGCTTTGGTTTAGGCCACCTCAGTGGTCACTTTTAAGTAGTATATTCTTAATCAATTCTGAATTGCTTTCTGAACAACTCATTGACACTGTTGGAAAAATAAATGTTTACTTAGGAAGTTAATGCAGATGCTTTAAATGAAAAAGATTAACACCTGTATTAGTACACAGAAGTACATACTCAGAGTGAAAAGACTGGTGCAGCCAAAAATCAGCCTGGGTAAAGAGTGCATGAGCAATGCAGAAAAGGAGCACTAGAAAGATGGAAACATCAAACAGAAATATCACATGGGTGTACAGCAGTGCAATGAGGAGAGCAGAAGCTCTGCTGCAGCTCAAACTGGCAAGAGTTATGAATGACATGAAAGTCATGTGTAGACATGTTAGTAGCAAGCAAAAATAGAAGATATAGGTCTGCTGTCAAATTGATCTGGCAAGTTAGTCACAAACACCACAGCAGACACTTGGATAGTAATCGTGTGAATTGCCTAAGTCTTCAGTCCCAGGTCTCTAACACCATGGAAAAGTAACAGGTAAATGATGAACCACTGGTGGTAGAGGAAGGCTGATTTAGGGACCATCTGTACAGAGTTGACATACACAAAATCAGGACACTGAGAGGATATATCCAAGGGTGTTGAGAGTGTTGGCTGGCATGATGACAAAATAATTCCTATCAATCATTTTTTAATAGCCACCAGGATCCTGGGAAGGGCAAATATTTTGCTCAACCACAAATACAGAGTTAAAAAAAAAATATATAAAAAACTCAGAGAATCTGTAGACAGCCACCTTTATTCCAGTTCCTGGAAAAATTAAGGAAGAGTGCCTCAGGAGAGAACCTCCCAGAAACATGAAGGACAAGAAGGTGACTTGGAGAAGCTGATACAGATTTACTAAGACTGAATGGTACTTGACCAACCTGGTTGTCTTAGATGAAACAACTTGCTGAGTTAAGGAGGATAGAGCCATGGATGTGATCTGCCTTGATTTTGGCAAGGTTTTTGACATGGTCTCCCATAACATTCCCTTAGACAAACTGACAAGCTCTCTGCTGGACAGATGGACCACTATTTGGGTAGAAACTGACTTAAACTACCAAGCTCAAAGGGTGTTGGTGAATGGTTCAAAGTCCCACTGGCAGAAATCAGATGTGGAAATCCCCAAGAGTTTCTCCTGGGTCATATGCTATGAAGTGACATGCTTAGTGGATGAGGAAAAAGCTGCAGTTGTTATTTACCTGCACTTGGGTCACAACAACCCCATGCAACTCTACAGGCTTGGGGAAGAGTGGGTGGAAAGCTGCCTTTGAAAAGGGCCTGAGAGTGTTGGTCAACAGCCAGTGGAATATGAGCCACTGGTGTGCCCAGATGGCAAAGAAGGCCAACAGCATCCTGGGTTGTGTCAGAAACAGTTTAGCCAGCAGGACTAGGTAAGTAATTGTCCCACTATATTTGGCACTGTTGAGGCCAAACCTTGAATATTGTGTTCAGTTTTGTGCTCCTCACTACAAGAAAGACGTTGAGGTGCTGGAGCGTGTCCAAATAAGGGCCACAAAGCTGGTGAAGGATATGGAGCACCAGTCTTATGAGGAGCAGCTGAGGGAGCTGGAGTTGTTTAGTCTGGAGAAAAGGTAGCTGAGAGGAGACCTTATCGCTCTCTACAACTACCTGAAAGGAGGTTGCAGCAAAGGAGGGGGTTTGGTCTCTTTTCCCAAGTAACACATGATAGCACAAGAGGAAATGGCCTCCAGTTATCCCAAGGGAGGTTTAGATTGGATATTAAGGAAAATTTCTTCAAGCATTGGAACAGACTGCCCAGGGAAGTGGTAGAGTCAACATCCCCGGAAGTACTTAAAAGAAATGTAAATGTGGTGTTTAGGAACATGGTTTAGAGGTGGACATGGCACACAGAGAAACTACAATAAGCTGGATAATTGCAAAAAAAAAAAGTTGCATGAAATATTATACAAGCCCTACACACCTGGAACAGAATAAACCCAAGCAGCAGCTCAGGCTGGGGTCTGGCTGAATGGGGTCTTTTATCACTTAATAACAACAATTTGATTATCTTACTGAGAAAGATAAATGGCTGCCATATTTCTATATTGTAACTTTCACCTATCTAATCTCCTTTCCATGCCACCACTCATGTCTTCCTCACACCATTCAGGGTATATAAAAAGACCAGAGTAGCTCTGGTGACCTGAGAGACCCTGAACCCATGACTATGTGCAAAGTGGAAATCTTTCATGTGGGCTCTTTCCAGAGTTGTCTTCTCCAATTCACTGATGCTCATTCATATGTCCATTAGCGACTCAGGCATAAGCCCCAAGTCCCTAAGGCAGATGTACATCAATTGTTTTTCACCAGGAGAAGTGACATCAATTCCCTGTTGGAGATTGTTGAGAGATACAAAGGGACAGAAGAGACCAAGCTGTGCTCTGTGAGAAATAAAGATGATATGTGTATCCTTGTCATGAAGTTGTTTTTAGACTACCTTGTTTTATACTCCTGCTGTCCTGGTTAGTGGGAGAAAAGAGGTAAGGGTGAGGAGTGAAAAGACACCGTCACAAACTAATGTTGAAGGTGTCTTCATTCATAGGGAAATAAAGGATGGAGAGATAAAGAGAGAGGACAGGAGAAAATGTATATAAAGAAAGGAAGAAGTGGAAAATGAAAATCTATAACAATAATCTCTTGTACACAGTTTTATATTAACCTTTTTTAATTTATCTCTCTCCATTGTCATACCTAATTATTGGTACTGGAAAGAAAGTGTGGACAGATGTATTGCTTTGGATGCCTTTTCATGTGCATAGTCAGTTCACACAATAAGTGTATTTTATTTAAAATTAAATCTTTAAAGATTTGCAAGAAGAAAAAATGAATTCCATGAAGAAACTTAACTCAGAAGTTCAACATACTTTTTAAGCTTTGACAAAGTAAGAAGCTGAAATTCAGCAGGAATAACAGAGCACTTGGTTTCCCAAAGTTTTATATTTTTTTATAAGTTTTTGGGAAAAAAAAAAAAGGGGAGGGATAAAAAAAAACCCAGGTGAGTAAAATATAATTTGTTTATAACATATAATATGTGAAATTATAACTAATTCTGGTCCTACTAAGAATAGATACTTAGCATACCTCTGGAATACTGTCCAAATATGCTCCCTCATAAAAAAGGCAAAGGGTTAAAACAGCTCACTTTAAAACACTTGGGTGGAAAAGCAGAAACGAAAGAATTTAAAAGAATTATTGTCAAATAGCAAAAAAAAAAAAAAAAAAAAGAGGATGAAAAGAAAAAAAAATCTCACAAAAACTTGAGCACTGGAAGCATATGCAGTTGCATATTAATGATGGCATCTGTTATGTACTGCCTCAAGTTCCCTTAACCACAGAATGTTACACAACTACTGTCAGGAGATTTAAAAGACTCCCATTAATTTGTGATGGCAGCAATTAGCAAGGAGGGTGTTGATACTTACTGGTGCTCAAGCTGTCAATTTCTGGCTATTTTTCATTTGGATTCTTTGTAAACTCTCATGTTTTTTTACACAAGACTCACTGCATCTAGGGAAAAAACAAAAAATTTCTTACTGATATGAGATATTCACTAGAAAGCTGAAATTTTTGTTAGGGATAGCTAAGGATATTTTGCTCAGAAAAAATATCAATACTATGTATAAACCAAAACCTACAGGAAAAAATAGGATGTACTTGTTTGGTAAAATACATTTTTGTTTGAGCTCATCTAAGTTATTACGTGTTACATGCTGACATATGTACTTTATGTAATTTGGCAATGTGAATAGTATGCATTATTTCTGTTTGGCAGATCTTGCTGAAGTGTATTTGTTTAAACATCTTTTAATTAGGAAAAACCAATTAGTCGGAATTTAAAACTCTAATGAAAACTTTTTTTTTTTTTTTTTCTGTTGTTGTTTTACAAACAGCTTCTTTGAGAAGATTTCTCTGGCCAAAGACCAAGTTTGAGGTCAAGCAAAAGCAATGACTTCAAGCTACAAGACGAAGTTAAGGGACATGAAAGTATTCTTTCCATGCAAGAATAAAACTCAGTATCTGGGCTGACAACATCTCTATGTCCTGCTTTAGGGTTTTTTGCTCATCACATTCTAAAGAAGGTGGTGGAGGCCAAGAAACAGTACTGAACAACCTTACCATTACACAAGGTAACAATGAAACACTTGTTATTGTCCATTATAGGTGATGCCCTGGAGAGGATAGTAAAAACCTCAGTCTCCTTAAAGTTCTGCTGCAGATGGCATCCAAGATCAGGGAGCTGTAGTTTTGCTTGGCTAAAACACTGATCATTTAATTTAACAGATTTGATCATCCTATTATGGAATGTCAGTTCAGACTGTGTTTTTGAGATGACTACTCTTCTGAAAAAACTACAGTATGGTTCAGTGTTCTGAATCACTGATGTTGTTTTGAAATAATTTACTAGTTCACACATCTATTGTAAGTATATTAACCTATATTTAAAGTATTTTTTGTGTCACAAAGGTCTTCAAATCTTTTATGTACTGTAAACATATATAACTGATGAAGCACATCCCCTTCTGGGATTAGAGGGCAGTAGCTGAGCTGTGTGAACTATGTTGCATAATGTGAAAAGTAGAAATTTTTTTTCCAAGGAGAGCAGAGTAAATTCTATCAGCTACAGAGAACAGCTATGGGATCTTTTTTATGACCACATAAAATAAAAAATCATAGAGGTCTTATGTGAAAGACCCATAACACAGTAAACTGCATGCTATTCAATTTTTCCTGCCTCAGTTAAATTGCTAGGTTAAACTGACACTGTCAGAAACTGAACTTTTGATTCTGTGGAATGTATTTCAAGCTTAGCAGTGAAATACAGTGATCTATCCCAGTTAGATCTCCAGGCTGCACTACTTGATAGCATTAGTTAAAGAGTACATGCTAAACTGAAAAGAGTCCCCGTTACCTGCAATGGTTTTCATAATCTGTATTTAAACATTTTGTGCCTACAGTATTCTAAGATAAGCAGAATTAATATTTATTGGGTTTTGTGTCCTTTTTTTTCCCCACTGGTAAAGTGCAATAACTTCTAATGTTCAGTTTTAACTATCACTACAAATGCCTTTTACTCCTCTGTGATCATCAGCTGCATAGCTAATGTCGGCAGGAAATTCCGAATAACAGTTAAAGTAGGAGGCCATCCCAGGATAGGCAGCTAAATCAAACAAACATAACTAAATTGTGGAGCTCATCTTCAGTGGATATTGTGGACAACAAAAGAATAAATAAGTTTTAAAAGGCATTAAACCAGTAGAGGACGGTCTAGCAGTGACTATTAAACATGATGGTCCAGATGAATTGTCTAGTTCAGAATATTCTTGAAGTATTTTTTGCTGTTTGGGAATAATTCCCTGTTTATTATGCTCATGGATGTCAATGAAGCTATCTTTTTGGACAGTGTGCTCTCTCTATTTCCTACTAGAGTGGCAAAGAAAAATTAATTCAGTGGGAAAGGTTTGTGGTGGGTTTGCAAACTGACATTATTTTATATATTAATAAAACTGTCAGAATTGTTTTTTTTTATTTATTATAATCTCTGATTTCAATTATTTACAATTTAGTTGATTTAATTTACATACACAAGCACTGTGAATACCTGGGGAAGCCATTGCCATAATTTGGATAATTAAAAAAACCTTATTTTTCTTTTTGAAAGTTATCCTGATGTACAGAGAGTAAGGAACTCAAGCAGTACATCAACAGTAGAAAATCTATTCCTCTAAGAAAGAGTCTGCAGCCCAGTTTCAGAGGGAAAACCTTGTATTTAAAAGGACAGGTGCCTGGAATACAGGCTGCAGTACACCTATTCTTTGCCAAGAAAATAATTCTTTTTTAAAAAAATAAGCCCTCAGCTAGCATTCACATAAAAATATATAACCAGGAGAGCATCTGGAAAGGAGAGAGAACCATCCATCTAGATTTTCATGGTAAAGCTTCTACAAGACATCTAGTACACCATTTCTATTTTTGGAATATGTTTTCCTATGTTGTTATTATCAATCTTATTATTGGTTCTAATTTAGATTCTCAGTGGTTGCAGCATAATTGGATGACTGGCAATGCAATGGGTGTGATTCACAGTATGTTTTGGCCTTTTTGTGAAGCAGCAGGATGTTTAAATTATGATGCATTTTTATCACAATTATTCTAAAATACATTTTGTATTTAAAGATGACAGCAATATTTGTTAAGTGAACCTCGTTATCTCAATGTAATGTGTACTTCCACTGTTATGACGTACTCAAATATGATGGAAAAAACTTAGTATGGATGCTTTTACGTAAAGATAAAAAATGTTAATGTCATACATTGATGCATTAAATTTTCCATTAATCTGATTATACACTTCTTTAAAAATGCATAATATGCCAAAACACATGTGTATAAACATACCATATGTTCATTATAGGCTGGCTTCCGTTTGACACATTGTTCTTTCTGAAAGTCTGAATTTCAGAATTTCTTTCGTAGATCAATTTTAATCCCAACTTCACTAACCTGGCTATTAAAATATCACCTTAGACCAAAGAACAATATCTGTTGTAGAAGTCTAGTCATATATCTACTGCCCCAGAGAGGTTAACCAAGCATAGCTGTCCTTTGGAGAAAAAGGACAAAAAAACCCCAAAAAATACAAAGACAAACCAATAAATTTATAAGTCTGAATCATCAATTAGAATGCATAGGTATTTATCAAAATTTGATTATATAAAAAAAGTTTACTTTCTCTAATTCTAAAGAAGATTTTCACAGAAGCAAGACTTTTTTTTTTTATTCCAAATTGTACAGCAGATCAAAAAGTTTTGAATTTCTAAAACTAACATCCAGAACAATTATCATTTACATCACCTCCAAGTTTCTTCCTATCTTTATTACCACCAGTCTAAAAGAATAATCTAAAAGTAAAAAGCTCTTCTGATCAGTACAAATCCCGATAAATATTTAGCCTTTCTTTAAAAAACATTTTTAATCTTATCTAGTAACACTTGCCCATTGAAGCTATATATTAAAATTCTATGTCATCAAAGGTAGTGCTTTTGTTGCTGTTGTTCATGGGGTTGCCAACAAAAAAGACACATAGTTGATTAAAACCTCTTTAGTTGACTCAGTCCATCAAGGAGTGCTTTTACTGATGCTTTTTTATAAACTGTGAATAAATGCTTCCTGATCTGTCATTTTCTTGATCATATCCCAAGCAGTGTAGAGCATAGAAGAAAAAGAATAAAAACTATAGCATTAGAACAACTGGAATAGTGTTGAGCAGTACTATTGGACTTCAGTGTCTTTTCTAGTGTGGGATGTACCACCAGTGGGATATTTATGGAAGTATGTTGATATAAATTGCAAAGAAGAAAAAGAGGGTTAAGATCCAAGTATTTAGAAGGAAGAGGAGGTGAAAGAAGGGAAAATAAAAGCAAAGTCCCAAGTACCTACGAACAAAAAAAGTTCTGCATGAATTTAAGAATAGTCTAACAAAGAAGTCATAGTTCTGTCTGCAAGATAAATGCAGAGTTGACTGAAAATGACTATTTAATTCTTAACATTATTTAGACTAATTAATTTGCCTCATATTTTTACACAATTCTTTTCTAGTTCAGTACTTTCTGACTTTAGCTGTTCAAGCTGGTGCCTTGTATGACTGACATTACACTGAACTGTGGGCATTCAGAGTATAAATCGATACTTAAATTGTCTTGTTAGTAGCCAAAACAGCTGGCATAACATATTTTTACAGGAAAGTGAAGGTGAAAGCTACTTTTACATTTTTTGTAACTATCCCCCACTTTATTTAGTCAGATTTGGATTCATATTGTGCTAGAAATAGCATATTTTGTGAAGAAGCATTGAACTACACATTTTTCAGAATGAAAAAAATGAATCTAGACCTGTGCTCAGAGGGAAAAAAAGAAAAAAAAAAAAGAGGAAAAAAAAAAAAAAAAAAAAAAAAAAAAAAAAAAAAAAAAAAAAAAAAAAAAAAAAAAAAAAAAAAAGAAAAAAAAAGAAAAAAAGAAAAAAGAAAAAAAGAAAAAAGAAAAAAGAAAAAAGAAAAAAAAGATGTCTCCTACATTACACTGCCTAAGAACAAAACTGGAAGAGATTGCTCCATCATAGTGTCTTCTTCTTACCACTCACAGGCAACTGATGATAAATCTTAAATTCAGGAAGGATCACAAAATCTCTATTCCACAAATTGCAAACCTCTGATACTCTTTGTGGTAGAAAACACTGGAAGAGACAAATTACATTGTCTTGCAGATGCCAGTAGGGAAAACAAATATTTAAAAATATTTTAGCTCCCTGTGACAGAAGAAACTTCGTTAGATGGTGTTCTTAGACAGTAAACTGTGCTTCCACAACTCTGCCATTGAGTGTAATATAGAAATAAGAAGGCATCTTGTATTTTGTGTTCTTCAAAGAGACTCCTAAGTTATTATTACATCCAGCTATATGTTTCTGAGGGTTTGTTTTGTGGTTGTTGTTTTTTTTTTTTTTTTCAATGCGTGTACACAAACGCATTCACAAAAAAAGGGAAAACTTCCCCATTATTTTACCTGTGACTGAGGGTCTGGGAACTTCTGTCTGACATTGAGACAAGCGTTGCTTATTCAGTGCCTTCAATCATTTACTTCTGCACAGGACAGTGGTTTCATGCTCTCACTGAGCTTTTATGGTATCTGCCTGTCTTAGAAATGATAGGACTCTTCTGACTTTTCCAGAAGTAGCTTACTCAGAAAGTAGAATGTTTCCCAGTAAGAGGAATTCAGGGAAAAACTGAGACCCATACTTCAAGGCTGAAGACAGAAATGCAAGCTGTGACAGAGAGGATACTGGAAGCAGACGTCATAAGCTTGAGACTAAAAAGTGATGTAATAGAAAGACACTGCAGTTAGGGTCTTTGATTGATAGGATGCAGTGGGCGTGGACCAAATATCCCTCCTGAAATATATCAAAACATTTTCTAAAAATCCAAATAATTATGTATATCAAATTCATCACAACCTCCTTCACACTTAGGTAGATAAAATATCAGTAACCAACCTTCCTGACAGAATTAAATTTAGCCAGGGATGTCAAGGCCAACAAGAAAAGCTTCTATAGGTATGTCAGCGACAAAAGGAAGACTAGGGAAAAAGTGGGCCCCCTCCAGAAGCAAATGGGAGACCTGGCTACCCAGGATATAGAGAAGGCTGAGGTATTCAATGACTTCTTTGCTTCAGCCTTCACCAAGTGCTCAAGCCATAATCCTTAAGTCACAGAAGGCAAAGGCAGGTACTGGGAGAATGAAGACCTGCCCACTACAGAAGAAGACCAGGCTCAAGACCATATTAGGAACCTGAAGGTACACAAGTCCATGGGACCTGATAGGGTGCATTTGCGAGGGTCCTGAGAGAACCTCAGAGAACTGGTGGATGAAGTTGACAAGCCACTATCCATCATATTTGAGAAGTCATGGCAGTCTGGTGAAGTTCCCACAGACTGGAAAAGGGGTAACATAATCCTCATTTTTAAAAAGGGAAACAAGGAAGATCCAGGAAACTTCAGGCTGGTCAGTTTCACCTCTGTGCCTGGCAATATCATGGAGCAGATACTCCTGGAAACAATTCTAAGGCACATGGGAAATGAGGAGGTGATTGGTATCAGTCAACAAGGCATCACCAAGGGCAAATCATGCCTGAGTTTCATGGCCTTCTATGATGGTGTTACAACATTGGTGGATAAGGGAAGAGCAATTGATATCACCTACTTGGACTTGTGCAAAGGGTTTGACACTGTTCCAGATGACATCCTTGTCTCTAAGTTGGAGAAACATGGACTGGGTGAATATACCACTTGGTGGAAAAGGAACTGGCTGGATGGTTGCACTTAGATTGCTGCGGCCAATGGTTCAATGTCCAAGTGGAAACTGGTGATGAGTGGCATCCCTCAGGGGTCTTTACTGGGACCAGCACTGTTCAGCATCTTTGTGGCCAACATGGACAGTGGGACTGAGTGCACCCTCAGCAAATTTGCTGATGACACCAAGCTGTCTGGTTTGGTTGACATGCTGGAGGGAAGGGATGCCGTCCAGAGAGACCTTGACAGGCTTGAGAGGTGGGCCTATGCTAACCTCATGAACTGCAACAAGGCCAAGTGCAAGGTCCTGTACCTGGGTCAGGGCAATCCCAAACACAAATACAGGTTGAACGGAGAATGGCTTGACAGCAGGTCTGAGGAGAAGGACTTGGGGGTGGTGGTGCATGAGAAGCTCAACATGAACTGGCAATATGCACTTGCAGCCCAGAAGGCCAACCGTATCCTGGGCTGCATCAAGAGAAGCGTGGCCAGCAGCTTGAGGGAGGTGATTCTCCCCCTCTGCTCTCGTGAGACCCCACCTGGAACACTGCATCCAGTTCTGGGGCCCTGAAGATGTGAAGGACATGGACCTACTGGAGAGAGTTCAGAGGAGGGCCATGAGGATAATCTGAGGGCTGGAGCACCTCTCCTATGAGGACAGGATGAGAGAATTGGGGCTGCTCAGTTTGGAGAAGAAAAGGGTCTGGGGACACCCTATAGCAGCCTTTCATTATCTGAAAGGACCTACAGGAAGGCTGGGTAAGGACTTTTTACAAAGGCAGGTAGTGATAGGACAAGGGGTAATGGCTTTAAACTGGAAGAGAGTAGGTTTAGATTAGGTATTAAGGAAGAAATTCTTTCCTGTGAGGGTGGTCAGACACTGGAACGGGTTGCCCAGAGAAATTGTGGATTTCTTCTCGCTGGAAGTGTTGAAGGCCAAGTTAGATTAGGCTTTGAGCAACCTGTTCTAGTGGTAGGTGTCCCTGCTCATTGCAGGGGGGTTGGAACTAGATTATCTTTAAGGTCCCTTCCAACCCATACCATTCCATGTTTCTATGATCTATTGTATTGGTCGTGGAAGGAGTCACTTTGGAAGGCTCAGAATTTAAGAGCTCCAGTTCCAGGTTTATCTCAAATTGAAAAAAAGGTACTAACCTTCAGCATGTGTTCTTCTGAGTCCCCGAGCTAGATACAGTGTTGTGTAAATCTTCCTTCCATGTGCGGCGGTTTTGGTCACAGCTAAAACCATGTGGTTCTCCACTCACTCCCCACACCCCACCTGGTGAGACAGGGAGAGAAATACAACAAAGGGCTCATAGGTTGAAATGAGGACAGAGGGGGCTCACTCACCAGTTATTGTCACAGGCAAAACAGACTAGGGGAAGAAAAATTAATTTAATTTGTTATCAGTCAACCAGAGTAGAATAATGAGACATAACAACCACATCTTAAGACACCTTCCCCCCACCCCTCCCTTCTTCCTGGGCTCAATTTACTTTACTCTCAATTTCTCTACCTCCTCCCCACCAGCAACACAGGAGGACAAGGAACGGACATTGCAGTCAGTTTGTCTCTGACATTTTCTGGCATGAGGTCCCTCCCATGAAATAAAATAGTTCAGGAACAAAGTGTTCCAACACAGGCTTCCCATGAAGTCACAGACCTCTTCATGCATAGCTCCCATCTCTGACATGGGGACATCCACAGGCTGCAGATAGATCCAGTACACCTCCATCCCCCTTGCTCTAGCATAGAATGTCTCTGGGGGGTCTCCTTCCTCATCAACTGCACACTCAATGTAGTCACAATTGCCCTCAGGCACAGCTTTCTGCTCCTATGTGGAGTCCTCCATGGTCTACATGTGGGTATCTGCTCTGCCATTGAACCTCCATGGGCCACAGAGAACTCCATTTATCATCTCCTACTCTTCTGCAAGCTTAGCCAGGTGTCTGAGGTTCTCTGTCTCCTCCCTTCTTCTTCCTTCTTCATGTCAATGATGCTCTTTTTGTTCAGGCCAATGGTCTTTTATTCAGGCCTAGAGTCTCCTGTTGGCCCTTTCCTCCCTTGCCAAACCAGTTCTTCCCCTCATAATTATGGATTTTAAGAGGCACTTCCCTATTACTAACTCAGCCTGGACTGGAGGTAGGTACACCTGGGAGCCAGGGGAGCTTCATGAAGAGGTCACCACTATAGACCTTTCCCTCACTACCAAAAGCACTACCCCACCCACACACAAAGCCAACAGATCACAGTATTTCTCTTTTCTTGCTTCATTTGTCTAAATGGTTTTGTTATTAGTTCTGTAGTCACACTTAGATATATATATATTGTTTTACTAGTGCATTAGTACAATAGCAACTTCACATGTAGTAAGGCTGGTCCTGTGGAGGACAGGAGAGGTGTAGTCACTTGATTGTGATAAAGATGTATGAAAACGGGACACCAGTAAGCTCAAGTTAGCCTTATGTTGCACCACCCCTACCTACACTGCTTTATTTAGATTTATTTAGATCTCTCCAAGTTGGGGTTAGAAAAGTAAAATTGTAGAATTTGGACAACAGTTTCTCAAAGTTCAGTGTTTTGAGAGCATTCTGTACTTCATACTTTGTCCTGATCCGATGTCGGGATCATTCAAATATCCCGATCCGATGTCGGGGAAGGTTTCAATATGATCCCAAGAGCGAGATTAAGACACAAACGAGGTCAAATGCCACATTCCTGAAACACCATTTATTACCAAAAGTAATAAGGAGGGTAGCGATAGGACAGAATGGAAAGAAAGATGGAAATGAAGCAAGGAGTCGGGATAGGGCAGCAAGAATAGTCACCACCACGGGTCCAGCGGCGAGGCAACGGTGAAGGGGCGGGTGAGGAGGTCTCAGTTGCTTGTTCCACGTGGTGCAGCGCGGCGTGGTGCGGTCAGGCAGTCAGGTGGTCGTCCTCTCTGTCCCTCTTCTCTCTCTTTCTCCCCTGCTTGCTGTTGCCCATGCAGGTCTTCCTTAAGTACCCCTTCGAGGGCTGTGATTACCATAGCAATGGCATGTCTCTTTGTGCCCCACAGCACTAGGGCAGGGACATGTCCAGGCAGAAGACCTCCTGCGGACAGGGCATTTCACAAGTCGTTTCTCTCTTCTTCTCTCTCTTTTTCTCCCCTACTTGCTGTTGCCCATGCAGGTCTTCCCTAAGTACCCCTTCGAGGGCTGCGGTTACCATCTTTGTGCCCCCCAGCACTAGGGCAGAGACATGTCTGGGCAGAAGACCTCCTGCGGGCAGGGCATTTCACAAGTGGGCAGGGCATCTTCACAAGTCGTTTCCAAAACTCAGTGGTCTCGTGAAAACCATCTTGCCAACGATCAAACAATCTTTGAGACAAGACAACAGTGCCGTTCCTCACATACTTAAACCCATTTACCTTTAATTACAGGCTCACACTGGTGAAAATTAAGGGCCAACACTCAGCATTTTAATTGTATACAAGGTTCAAAGACACTGTTATCACATAAAGAATAACCGAAACAACAAAAATTAAATTCATCTTGAAATTTGGCATCCATCCCAAGCATGAGATGGGAATCATTCAGCTTGGAGGGATTGTGCAAGGCACCGTTTATCTGGATTTGTTATGTACTACTTTAGGCAAGTTTTTGATAAATTCATACTTAAAGATGTTAGTGCCTATTCATATTCTTAGTCTGCCTATGTGATTCACAGTTTTAAAGATTAAACAAGACTTAAATATCTTAAGGCTTTAACAGCGGAAATAACTACTGTGGGAAGACTGAAATTTATTCCAATGGTTAATGCATGGCTTATGTGTCACTTCATTCCTACTTAAATCTTAAAAATAATGTGACATGTAGTAAACAGTGATTTATCTTGTACTTTGTTGGTTCCTCTGTCATTTGTATTCCCAGTTCTCTATGAATTATTATTTAAGGATCATCACTGATTTATGATATCTTTGAAGAATAAAGTGACAGAAGACGACAAAATCCTGCTCTTGGCAAACCCCATGGCAGACTACCACTGAGTAAATGTGCTAAAGAGTAAGTGTGGCACATTCAGAGACACAATTGCATTTACATAATTAAATAATAATGAAAGAGAAAATGGGAGGGAAAGATCACAAAAAATTTAGTATGGGAAGATGCTGAAAAATAAATTCTTAAATAATATGCCCTGGATAGTGATGTAACTTCATCTTCCAATCATATGCTCATCAGTGACACCTCTCAACAACAGAAACAGTCACACACATAT
This sequence comes from Caprimulgus europaeus, assembly GCA_907165065.1. The sequence continues at coordinate 60,048,105 of OU015525.1, read as the reverse complement.
TTCTACACATGTAATTCAGAGCTTATAGGCAAGTTTGCATTATTTTTTGATCTCTGAATTTTTTGGAGTTTTTATGGTTATTAAAACCAATGTATTTTTACACTGTCATAGCCCTCTGTATGAGATTAGCTATGGTTCTATTTTTTTATCTTATTTTATTTAATTAGAATCAGTGTTTACATTATTTCCATATTTTTATGAAATGTATTCATTTACGAAATGAAACATTTTCAAAAAATGTGAAATATCAGGAGTCACTTGTTTTGGATTCATAGTCAGAGATGTTTTCAACAGCTCTTTAAAATCATTATGACAATTACCACCACTGCATTACTAGCTAATTGGATTGAACTGATCCTATGCAAATTGAGAAAGCAATTTTTTTAATTTTTTTTTTTTTTTTTTTCACAGCAGATATCATTAGCTAGGAGTAGGAGTGATTCAGTACTAGCTTGGAATCTTATATTCTGGTATGTTTTTAAACAAAACATTTTATGTATTCATAGTTGGTTTTGGATGCTGGAGCAGAATGATTAATATTGTGACAGCGTAAGCACATGGTGTGTTCTCTTCTCTGTACCTGAATGGTAGTTGTTGCTGATAGCTCACCAGACAACCTTTTAGATATTGAAATAATCAGTATTTGGTTTTATATCAAACATCTCTGTGATGCAGGAGAACTTAAATATAACTTATATAAGGTTTGTGGACAGGGTAAAAACAGCCAAACAGTCCAAATCAAGATTTTCTAATCTTCCCTACACTGGTCAGGAAAACTATGCTAGAAAATATTTTGTCACACTGAATTTTAATGCCATTAAATAAACTCAAAGGCCAGGATCACAGCACCTCTCTATCAAGTGCTGTTTAGTAAAGTAACACAGAGTAGCAGTTCCCAAGGCCACTGGACAGCCAGTTGCAGCCCTCTGACTTATTAACATGTGAAGTGGTTTCATTCTTTTGGCTTGCAGCCAAACACAGTCGCTCTCTCACTCTTCCCTGCACCCTCCCTCTTCCTTCCTCCAGGGAGTAGAGGAGTCAGTTGGAAGGGACAGGGCAAGGAGACTCATAGGTTGAGATAAAAATAATTTACTAATTGAAATAAAATAATAATGATAATAACAGTAATAACACAATATACAGTCAAGTGATGCCCACTGTAATTGCTCACACCCACTGACCGATGCCCAGCCTGTCCCAGCCAGCAATCCCAGAGCTGAGACAGTCCTGAAACCAAAACCCTGTAAGAGTGAGCCCGGGCAATCCCCAAGAGAATATCCCCTTCTTCTGGTCAACCCTGGTTAATATACTGACCTGATGTGATATAATATGGAATATTTCATTGGTACATCCAAATGCCAGTTCTGGGTTTTGCTGTTTACTACGCTTCTCCCTCCCAGTCCTAATGCAGCTGTGAACCAGACAAATTCAACAGCCTTGAGCTCCAGCAGCAACTAATAACATCAGTACTTTTATCAACATTCTTCTAATAACAAATCCCATACTGGAACTAAAACACAGCTATTCTAGCTACTAAGAAGAAAATTAACTCTATCCTAGCCAAACCAGGATAACATGCAATTTAAATTCCCGCAAAACTGGCTTGTTTTGTGACGATACACTTTAATAATTTACTATTAACATCTTGATGATTTTTATTCTTGTTGTTCTTTTGACTACTACAATAAACAGCATGCAGAAGAATATACAAACCCATACACAGAACCAGTTGTAGGTGTCCTTACCTGATATTTCACTGGAACCTTATACAGTTCTTTAGGTCATGTGCTAAAAATTCACATGTATCTTTCAAATGCTTTAATACATCCAGGTACCTAGTTTGCAGAGATATTCTAAAAGCCACAGAGGTGAAACCTTATTACTTTCTGTGTCCTTGCTCTCTCTTGCAAGTATTTTCTTTTACTGTCCACTAATGCTTTTTATGCATATGTTTCAAAATGTATAGAGGCAATAGGCATGAACCGAAACACAGGAGATTCCATCTGAAATATTCAAAAGCCATCTAGACAAGGTCCTGGGCAACCAGCTATGGGCAATCCTGCCCAAGCATGAGGACTGGACAAAATGACATTCAAATGTCCCTTCCTGTCTGAGTCATTGTGTGATTCTGTGAAATAGCTATAACCATCTCAGAAAAATATAGACAAGACAATAAGTAACAAGAGGATAAAGGAAAACAAAATATCTGAAATCCTGCAGAATATAGCAGTCACATGGAACATATTCATTCAAGATTATGTTCTCTTGCTTTCAAAGTAGTTATGTTCACAATCTTCAAAAGCCAGGTATATTTTTAAATACTCATGCAAGTAAATCATTAAACCTAATGTACTGTGTTTAGGTGAGGAAAATCAGACAAGTTCTCAGATTATTTTATTAAGATTCCTAAACTGAACTATTTTTTTGTAAAGATCATTTCCACAAATGAAGTTGAAGAGAACAGCATATTTTTAAAATCTGCAACACATTTTAAGTTTTAGATTCAAATATGAAATTTCAGAGATCTTAATTTCAGAGAGTCTTAATACAGGAGAAGATTGTATGTAGATAACAGATCTAATACTGAGAAACAAAGACTTCAGAAAAAGTGCAAAAGCAAACCAACCTAAGCAATCTTCTTCTATGAATAAAATTGTCCTATATAGAGAAATCAGCACATAAAGGCTTTCAGTACCTGTAAAGAAATTAATCATAAGTAGTTGTAGAGGTAGGATACAACAGTAATGTAGAAAGTTACAGCAGTCTAGTGAATCAATGTGATTTTTTTATTAATTGGAAAATAAAACCTAACTGTAGAACACAGAGGTGTATCACAGCTTAACAGCCTTTTGCACACCCTGGGGCTCATCCCACTTGTGCTGGTATTCCACCTACTCAAACTTCCTCCACCTGACAATGCTTGTACAAAATTATTGGTCATGAAGAACTGTCTCCCAGTATAAGATCATTCAAAAGTTTTCCTGACAGTCTTCAGAGACACTGATCACTAACCATGAGATAAAAGTTATGTCATTATTATTAGCATTGTTAATTATGCATATGTAAATAACAATAAAGATAATGATGCACTGATACCTGTGGTATTAGTGGTATGTGGTATTAGTCACTATTATTGGTGGTGTTATGTCATTTATATGTGGTATTAGTCACACACTTTTCCTATTATCTTAAAAAATGTCTTCTTTTCTCATGGACTCTTAGGTTTTTATTAAGATAACATCAATAGGATGTGAAACTTGAGCAGTCAGAATTGCTTCCTAAGCACCCACTGCAAGAGTCCCAGATCCTTTGATTAAAAACTGTATACTCAAATAAATAACTATAATTTAGGAAATACTGAACTTTTGCCTCAAAACTTAAAGACTGACAGCTGTGTCACATGAATTACTCTTGTTTTCCTTCTGATCATTTTGGCATTGTTTCTTCAGTGGAATAATGCTTATTTATTTACCTGACATCAAAATTAGCCAAGTAAAAATTTATTTCTCAAACTCTGGAAAATGCTAGACTGTTCACTCCAGAGATTTTTTTTTTTTCTTACTGAAAAATTTATCCATATAACAGTTATGTCCACAAAAAGAGGTAGTAGTGATTGGAGAGGTACAGACTTTACATAGTGACATGTAAAATTTCCTGCAAGAAAGCAATATGTGATCAGATATATAAATATTTCCACACATATGTATAATACACATGTATGTAGCATACATAGACATAAAGTTAAAATATATCACTTAGAGGTCAATGTCTTAATATCTTTCATCTCCTGTTTTGTAGATAAGATATTTTAAATACATTTTTTCTGTCCTATAGGAAGCTTGAACATTAAAAGTTTCTTCCCCCGTTTATGCAGTACTTACTGTGTTTTGCATTCCATTCAAGCTCCAAGGCAGTAAGTCATCCTACTGATATTAAGTCAGATCATATATTCCAGTAATTTTACAGTATTCATCTTATTCCATTGCAGGCTGCATCCACAGAATTCGACTGAGTTACTACTAAGTGTGGAAGTACAGAATAAGAATAAAATATATCTTCTGCATCTTTATTAAAAAAACCAGCAACTAATTATTTCTTGTTTAATTATATTAATTTCCCAGAAGCTTTAAATGAATGTGTAGAAGTCTTCTGTGTCTGATTTTCATTATATAATTTATAATTTATTGCTGACAATATTTTAAGTAAGGATAATTTGATTCATTTTTGTTCTTGGTTTTATAACAGTTTACTGAAAGGATTAAGTTTTATTTTACTTTATATTTTACAAGGAATCTATAGAATTATCAGTCAATTACTAAACTTTATTTGCTTTCCAACACAATGTGTAAAAGTCTATATTAAATCATTATAAAAAAACTTCTTATTTCCCTCTGACAGTTACTTATCATCAGTGAAATATCCTGTCTAACCAAGACCTTTGAATTTTTTGCATACCACTAGGGAAAACAAAATTTTGCTCTCTGATCCTTCAAATATTTATGCAAAAATCCTGACACTAATCACAAGAAAAAGTAAAAAATTTGAATAAATATTTGTAAAACGTTCTAGTGAAAATAAACTTATTAAAGGAAGTTGCAGACTTTAAACTATGATACTTCTTTTCTTTATCCCTGAAAAAAGAAATTACACTCTGAGGGGTATGATACTTGAGTGCTTGATCAGTATTGTTGTTTTACCTCAAGTGGCTCAATGGTGTTAATATCTTATTTGCATAATATAATGAAAAAAACAGAATAAATTCCATGAGGTGTCATTGCATTGGTAGGTGTTGGATAACGTTGAAAACTGACTCCTGCATGAGACAGCTTTATTATTCTTGCTTAGAAATATAAAATCTGCAGAAACTAATTCAGTCCTTGTACTACAATAACCTGTCTACTCCAGCCTTTGAAAGATCTAAGTTCTTGTCTGTAGACTTTCCCAGTGCAGCCACTTCTATTTGAATAGTGTGTTGTAAATCTCATTCCTTACATATCTCAAAGAGATGCCTGTGAATATAAAATAACTGGGGTTTTTTTGCTTTCAGACAGAGAAAGTGTAAATGAATTTTTAAAGTTCTTAAAAAATACTGTTTTTTATTATTAAACTTTTTTTCTTTTCCAAATATCTCATTTTGCTTTAGTGTAAATACTAACACACTAGTTATTTCATTCTGCATGGTTTGGGTTCTTTTTGGTTCAGTGATATCCTTGGAATACTAGCACAGTTGTTATTTTATTATGTATGGGGTTTTTTATTATTTTTTGGTTCAGTGATATCCTTGAGTTTTATTTGTTTCAATCTAGCATCCATCATTCAACCATATTTCTTCTTGTCAATCACTTTCTATACTGCTGATGAGTTTGTATGTATTTCCTTTGTTTTTATATTTTGTTCCATTGTTCATATTTATTATCTTATCCAACTGAAGAGGAAGAAGAACAACAACAAAAATATTACACATTATATAATATCTTTCATTTTCAGGGATAGCATTTCATTCAAAGTCACCATCAATGTACATATTTTAATCCAGTGATTGTCATTCCTAAATATTGTGCTTATAGTATATGAAATATGGAATATGAACTTGAATTGTGGTCAATATTTATCAAAGTACTCCACCCAACTGCACTGAATCTTACTCTGTAGTGTTTGGTTTAATAAATCAATTTTTTAAAAAAAGAAAATAAAAGTAAAATATTGCAGTAAATACCTAGCTTATTTTTAGTGTAGGTACACAATATCTTATTAAATTTGTTTATTTTGTTTTGTTTTCCCTTAGACATCTTGACTTACACCGTGGTCTTACACCATGAAAAGATTGTTGCTGCAGTACAGAGTGAATCCAGGATAAATGAAGAAGACATAGAGCAGATAGGTCTACACACAGAAATTCAATTCATAATTTTTCTCAAAGTTTCCATGCAGCTCAAGTGGTTAGCATTATAAATTTAATGCATGTGCTTATACTTTCCTGATTCTAAGTGAATATAAAATAAAAATAAAGAAATGGATAGCCAAAAATTAGACTTACAAAGTGAACATAAATATCACTCAGGAGATAATTTGTGTGTTCATTTATAAACAGTAACCTGAGAAGCTGCTATTTCAGACAGAAGATTTTACTCAGACTACTTTTGCTACCCAAATACTGAATAAGTGCTGGAAATCACATGCAGATAAGTATAATTGTATTCACATAATATCATGGCAGCACTCTCTTGGGTTCTTTCTAAATATTCTTAGAGCAACATAAGAATAGTAGGTTTTGTGAACAATGGAAATATCTGGGCTAGCTCTAGATGAGCCTGTTGAAATATTCTAAGCAATACAATCACATCAGGAAAGACTTTTTCATGACCTATTTTATACTACAGGCAAGCTAGACCTGATTCTTAGCTGAACCAACTGCAACTACAATATCTGAAGCTGAAATCATCAAACCCTCTAAAGCTAAGTTTTCAAAGACCTATCAGATTTTATTTACTTCATCTAACAACGTATTGCTTAATACTAGATAAAGAGATTCAGTTAAGCTAACCACATTACATTCTGGTTTACATATTTCCTCAGTAATTATTTTATTTCTTACTAATATTTTCAATTTTAGTTAGGGTGGGGTTTTTTGGGGGGATTGTTTTGTTTGGTGGGGTTACCTTTAATAAATGGGAAAATCTGTAATTAGCAATACAAAGCTCTTCATATGTTCCACATCTCCAAGTATGTCAGACCCATTTCAGACCCATAGCCTGTAAGGTTTGGGGGTGCCACCAAAGTCCAAGATCTTCTTGCTCCTATATTCAGTAGGAGCAAGGAGATCTTAGTATATAAAATTTTAGTGTTTAGTTGTTTGTTGGTTTTTTTTTTCCTTCCTCCTGTTCTGTTGTCTCCACATGCTATTTTGTACAAGTACTTGCTTTTCCAGCTGGTATTGTAAACATCACCATCCTGCATATGTTAAAAAATGTGCAGCCTGCTCTTTCCACTTTTAAAACTCAGAGTAGCAGAAACAGATTGGCATTGTTTTTTGACATGCACAGCATACGTTACTGCAAGATGTCATATTTCCCCAAAGGGGTACTCAGAATGTCAAGAAACTTGGACCAGACACAACAAGATCATAAATACGCTACAGAGAACACACCAGGATATTTGTATAGGATTATCATTAGGTATCAGATGAATACTGTTTCATCACATGCTCTCAGTGGAATAGGATTTGATGGTTACACACTTGTGATAATACAAATTATATCTCTATTTTACTACCACTGCTTTGCAAGTAGTATTTCAAAAATAAGTGGTGCTTTTATTTTTTATATACTTTTGATTTTTGCAAAACTTAGTTAAGAAAGGATTGCAATTGCTAAGTTTTCCATGATCATAAACATAAGTTATTTATACCTCATACTAGTAGAGTGGATCTTCACATTTTGCTGGGAACATTAAAAACACAGTCAGAGACATTTTCCATCTCAAAAATTCCAAATCTAAAATAATTTTATATAGAAAAATAGTAGTTTACATTTATAACCATCTTATAGGGGAAAAAATAAAAAACCTTATAAATGTATTTTAAGTACAATGTTGAAAAACACAGGCTAAAAACCAAAAACCTCATTTTGTTTTGGTCCAAATCTCTTTTCCCCCAAAAAGCTGGTAGAACAAAATATAATGAAGAGTTTTATGTTTTACTTAGGCCACAACCTTATTAATTCCCCTGGGAACTATTTGCAGTATCGTACACAGTGCAAGTAATGATTCCTACTTTAATGGTTCCTATCTTGTGGACAGCTTCCATTCTAATAAATCTCCATGCAGGAAAACACAGAAAAAGAAAAGAGAACCTGCTGTGAGCCAAGACTACAATGTTTTGATCACACATCTGGTCTCCAACTACTGTGACCCATAAATGCAACACTGAAGAAAAGGATAAAGTGAAACCATTTAGCACACATAAACCATAAATTTACCTTCTACGGGTGGAATTTTTATATCTCTCTATGTTTTCAGAAGTCACCATTGATAACCCTAAGTCAATGGCCCCTATTTCCATGTGAAATAACCAAACTAACCCTGAACAAATTAAATCCTGATTTGCCAGGAGTTTCTTAACAATGCATGTCTGTAAGCACTGTCATGAGCTGACAACCCCTTCCTGTAATAATTGCTTCCCTGTCAAAAGTCAAGCTCTTGGTACTAGCAGATACTGTTAGAAGCAAATCTCTACTGCAGTAGATTTGCACAACTTAGTTTTCCCGTACTCCTGCAGTTCTTGTCCTCTCTATGTGTTCAGAGGCTGAGGGAACAGATGTTACATCTGGCCTTCCCACTGAAGGTTTCTGCACTCTTCCCGTACTCTATGTACTCAGCTCCAGTAGCTATGGTATCACAGATTGTACAATCACAATCTGCAAGGTTTCAGTCTGCCCCTAAACCAGAATTCAATAAATCTCTCTCTGCCTCAGATATCCACCTAAATGGTGCAGGAATTGAGCAGTTTATACCAGGACTAATCAGGGAAAAAATCAAATTGTGAAAGTCTAACTGTGCCAGACAACTTCCTTTAATGACTTACATAACCAGCTCTATAATTTTGTTCATTTCATAGCCTAAGCCAAATATTGCATGAGCTATATACAACCTTCAGCTGTGCATATTGTGCATCTCTCAAAAAAACCCAGTCACTAGAATAAGCATACCCTTCAGTTTTCCCTCAGCTCTGCCTTCCTGTTTGTTGGTTCATTGACTGAGTTTTTCCTCAATCTCTGTGATCAATATTTCAACAGGCCTTATGATTTGTCTGGCTGTCCTGGACCTTTCCTGTAAGAAAGCAAAGATAACTTTTTTTTTTTTTAGGTGTATAACTACCTGTCTTTTGACAGAGCCTTGGCTGCTGCTGCTGCATCATCCATGCCTTAGTTGCCTTTTCTTGGTAAAGCAAGGAAGTCAGTTCATTTCTGATTTAATATTTCTAAAGATAGATACAGGTAAAATTCATTTTGACACAGAAACATCTGAGTGAAGTGGTTAGTGTTGGTTAAGTATGTTGTTATGGACTTGCTCAGCACAAGAGGTCTTCCCACAGTACTTCTTGGCTTCAAACCTGAATTTTGTTTCTGAATTTGGTAAAAAATATGTGCATCACATTTTGGATTCTGGTATAATTATATTCCTTTGTCTGTTAACTTCAGGGACTAGAGACTGCCAGTTGTTTATGGACTGATAGGTAATATCATTATTCACCAACATAAGTTTCCTACTAAGGAAGTAGCAGACCATATTTCACACCATGGGCACAGCTTTACCATCCTCCAGCACTCTCAAATTGATGAGAGACCTACCTTATTCCTCAAGGCTCACCCATCCATCCCTAAGTTTTCAAAGGCAAAAGGAGAGTTATGTGTTTTGGGAAAAAGTCCAGCCAGTCATCTTATTTTCCTGTCAAAATGTGAGTTTATTTCTGAGATAACAAAGCTTTCCACCAGCTTTCATGCCCCACAGTCAGCCTTTCACCACTCTTCAGACCAGCTGGCTCCCCAAGTGAAGCCCTTCCTCACACTCAGCCATGCGCTCATTGCAAGCCAGAAAGGTTGGTGGTAAAGCAGAGTCAAGGTGAAAATAATCTGCTTCGCCAACCACACAATTGCCTGGTTACCTCTACAGGGAAAACCTTTATACTGTGTGGAGAAAAACTCATCTTTGATGTCTGACCTTGGCCCTATTGCTAGCTGGCCATCCTCTTTTCTCCTCCATGCCTTCCTCTGTGGTTATTATGGGATAATTTCAGTAACAATCATTCATAACCCTGATAACAAGAAGTTTTTTGGGACATGGACCTCACAAAGCCACAGAGCTACATGCAAGCACATCACAGGGCTCTGAAAGCCTTAAGGGGTGCTTAAGCTTGGAAGAACAGGATGTACCTGTCCTTCCACTGTGCATAAGGATCAAACTCTTATCTTGGTCTCATTCATACCTGCCCAGTTATATACTTTCTAAGCACCTGCCTTGCTATCTTCGGAGGATGTAGCCTTTAAAGGAGATACTTGCTTTTCTCTAGTTCTGACAAAGACCTTTGAGATTTTGGTCGAATGGGAGCTGTACTCAGAATGCTAGAAAATTGAAAACTTAAAGAAAAACTCATGTGTCTGATTTGAAATAATTGTCTCCATCAAAGAAAGGCAAGCATGCACTAATGATAAAGCACAGAGTAAATACAGGATGGACTACTGCCACCTCTTGGCTAGTGATATTTTAAAGGGTTTCAAAAATATATTAAGAATTGTTCATGTTAAGAAGGTAAATCTTAAATATCAAAAAAATAGTCTTTCCATTTTTTTTTTAATTATGAAATCAAAACAGGAAATGAGTAGTGTCTCAGAAAAAAAGAACAGAATGCCAGTAATGCTACTGAGCTTGCTGCAGCATCTCAGATGAACCAACTACATCTGAACTTTTACTCATATGAAACCAGAAACTTGAAAAATTAGAAGATTTTATTTTATAGAAGTTGCTTTTTAAAATCAGATTTTCAACCATTTTTCAGAGTATCTGTTGATACAAACAAGTCTTAGAAACTTAGAAGTCTAGTTTCATGGATGCATATTTATCCACAAAAAGTACACTTGTGGGTGCAAAATGAGCATTGAGTTGTTCAGTACTTTATTTTTTGCTGATTAAGTCACAATTAAAAACAACACTATTCAATTTGAACATAGAACCAAATGCCTGACAAATGTAAGTTAGATGCAAGCTATTAAAATGCAAGCTGAGGATTCTCAATTTTTCACGTACCCAATAGGTCTTCAGGGAATAGAACTCTGCAGTATTTTCCATATATTACAACTTTACAGAGCAAGAAGAATAGCAATTAAGTAACAAAATGCAGTATTAATATATTCAGTGCACTGACAAAGGTACCAAAGATCTGTACCAGAGACAGATACATTTAAAATCATTTTACAATTAGCAATATTGCCCCAAATATTTATACTAACATTGTTTAGGTTATGCCCTTTTGTCCATCATCAAAATACTTCATAAAAATAGAACAATTAATCAAATTAGTTCTAACATTTTGTCAGTTCAGGAAAAAAAAAAAAAAAACAACCAACAACAAAAAAGAAAAACCCAAACAAACCACAACTGTAAAACTATTCCAACCTCTGACAACTAAAAAAGAAAGCATTTTGCATACATAAGAAGCAATGTTTAAGGAAAAGCTAAATACTGACCCCAAGGCTGATGAAAATAATGAATTCATAGAGTTTTTAACTGTTACTTTTTCAGTCAAAATCTAACACACAAAAAAAACAACCAAACCCACAAAAAAAGAGAGAACAGACATTTCAGGTAGAATTTCTGTTTTGAAGACAAGGTTTGGGTTTTTTTTCTAAATTAACACAAATTTTTCAATCATTTATATGTACTTGTGTCAAAATTCAGAAAGAGTTATAGGTTCAGAATTACAAGGGACCTAAGTAAATAGCTTAAATGTAGTCAGACATTGCTTGTTGTATCCTTGAACGAACTAATTTGATTCTAGAGCTAAATTTCTGCTAGGTTTCTCTTATGAACAGGTAAGAGCTATTCTAAAACTAAACAATTACAATTGTTTTATGGTAAAATATAAAGACATTATCCCTTTAAGTAGTTTCTGGCAGAATTTAGTAGAATATCAGGGCATACATGTCACTCTGTAAATGTGTTTGTAAAGTTAATATGAATTTTTAGCCCGGAGGGGGCTGTGTGAACTCCTTTTACTCAAATGGTACCAGAAGCTCCTCAGACGTTCAGCTCCCCTACTTGCTCTGGGCATCCACAATGATGTCAAGTACACAAATTATTGTATGCCATTCATTATGCCTTGACTTGGAAACCACAGTAATAGACTAATGGTATACAACCCTTTCAGAGTTACTTTATGAGTTTGAGGGGTAAGAAGATATATATATAAATAAATAAGTAAATTTTTAAAGGGAGAGAGCAAGAGAGAAAGCATAACAAAGAAAAGTAAAAACATTCTCCAAGTGGTCAGCTAGGAAGAAAAGCCACAGCAGCCTTCAGATAAGTATCGTCTCTCAGGCATCTTTCCCAGTCTAGTAGGCAATTTCTCCCATGCAATTTTTGCTCAGTAGCTATACATTTGTCACTAGGTCCCACTCAAATTGCCCACTGTGTTTCCCTGTCCATTATGCTATCATTGGAGCATGCTTGACCAGATGCAGTTGCACACTGATTGACTATTAAGCTTCATGCAAGTCTGTTATAGGGTAATATTTGTTGAATATGTAGATGACATTGCTACCAAGCTCTGCAGTTGTAAACTGAGAGCTGTGACAGGAAGGGTGAAGCCATCTTAGTATGGAGCTACAGACTGAAGGCTACAAAATGAAGGAATGGAGGCAGAGGAAGAACAGGACAATGTGAATAGCAAAGGCAATCCCTTTCCAGAGAAAACCCGCCATAGTTGTGGCTCAGACTCCGTGACTGCAAGACCATGAGGAAATGAGCACTTGGGATAGGAGGCTAAAGGCACTGCCATGGCAGCCTCGTGGTGGCTGAGCAAAAAGTTGTAGAGTCGGTTGTGAAAGGCAGACTACAGGATCGCAAAAAGAGTTTTGCAGGATGACCTCACATTGCAGGGCTGTATAGGGTTTACTTGGCAAGATTTTGGTAGCAGAGAGGCTGAAAGGGTGGTTTCTGTGTTGGACAGAGTCTATTCCAGTTGACTCCAAGACAGACCTCTGATCTACCTCTGGTCAAAGCTGAGCCCATCAGTGTTGTTGGTAGTGCCTCTGTGATACTATACTTAAGAAAGTGTAAAAAAAAGCTTCTCAACAGCAGATGGGAGGGAGAAGTGAGAAAATGTGAGAGAAATAGCCATGCAGACACCAAGGTCAGTGAAAAAGGAGGGGAAGGAAGTGCTCCAGGTGCTGGAAGAAATTCTCTTGCAGCATGTGTTGAAGACCATGGTGAGGCACGTTGTCTCTCTACAGCCCATGGAGGTTCACAGGGGAGCAGATATTCACATGGAAAACTCCATGGTCATGGTGAAGACCATGGTGACACAGATTGTCCCTCTGAAGCTTATGGAGGTTCACAGTGTAGGAGATATCCACATTATAGCCCATGGAGGACCCCACAAAAGAGCAGGTGGATGTGCCCAAAGGAGACTGTGACCCCATGGCAAGCCTATGCTGAAGCAGGCTCCTGGCATGAACTGCAGTCCATGGAGAGGAGTGCACACAGGAGCAGGTTTTCTGGAAGAATTTTTGACCCTGTAGGGGACCCATGACGGAGTAGTCTGCTGGTGAAGGACTGTACTCCATGGAAAGGACTCATGCTGGAGCAGTTCTTGAAGCACTGCAGTCCATGGGAAGGATCCATGTTAGAGTTAGTGAAAGACTTCTTTCATGGGTGGGACCGCATGCTGAAGCAGGGGAACAGTATGAAGAGGAATAAGTGGCAGAGAGGTCCTGTTATGGACTGACCACAACTGCTGTTCCCCATCCCCCTGTGCCACTCAAGCGGAGGAGGTAGAAACATTGGGAGTGAAGTTGAGCCTAGGAAACAAAGACGGGTGAGGGGAAGGTGTTTTAAGATTTGTTTTGATTTTTTTTTTTTTTATCCTACCTTGATTAGTTTCAAATAAATAAAGAGAAAAAAAAAAAAAAAAAGAGAGAAAGAAGAAGAAGAAGAAGAAGAAGAAGAAGAAGAAGAAGAAGAAGAAGAAGAAGAAGAAGAAGAAGAAGAGGAAATAGAAATTTTCCAGATCCTTTAACAAATGTGTTATTATAGGAAAGACATTCTGAAACAACTGTACAGTCCCTAAAGTCATGCTAGACAGACCATGGAATAAGCAGGCAACGTTTTTAACGTTATCTGTAAAAAAGGGTAGTCCTTGAAACATCAGTGAGCAAATCTAGCTACGACCTCTGGGTATTAAACTGCTAATCGTATGCAATCGTACAACATGCTTCATGCTCCTCAGCAAGATTATCTTAATTATCTGCTTCCTCCTTACAATTTTTTTCTTTTCCCTTCCAGAACCTGACACAGAAGTTATTCTGTTTCTGTATCACTATTTTTCAAAGAAAATTCTAGCAATATACTCCATATTATACAGATAATATTCTTTTCTACAAAATGCAAGGAAAATAACGTACAAATAAGATGGGATTTTCTTACAGTTCTTTTGACAGTTGTATTTTTTAATATATACATATAATACTACTTTTCTCTTTCCCGTAAGGTAGTAATCTTGCTTGCACTGCATATATTTGTTGAATCTCTAATTTTTAGCCTGCTACTTTGACTGTGTCAACTGAAATCTCTGATCAGCACGACTTGCTTCACATTTTAGTCAATACCACTTTGCTACCATTATCAGCCTCAGGTATTTTCTTTCTTTTAATTTTCATATATGCAATAGTGTTACCTGAAAGTGAAGATGTGGATTCTTTTGGGGTGCCCTGAGGTGCCTCGCTTCCATATGATGTTGATGTTTTACCTTCTGTGCTTGCTGGCTCCTTTCATTACTTTCTGTTTATTGTTTCCCAGTGAGCAGCAATGTGATGAACTTAGGGACAGTCACTAAATGAAGCATATCAAAAGAGATCCCCAAAGAAAGAATTGCTGGAGAGCCAACCAACATCTCATGTCAGAATTGGAGACCAATTAAATAAAAGATAAAATATAAAAATAAGAATGTCATTAGAAAAAGGAGAAAAGGAAAGAAGACGACCTTAAAAATTAAAACATTAAAATAAGGTAAAATACTAGTCATTCATTTAAATGAGCCCACGTATCACGATTCTGTGTTTCCTTTCTTACGAGTGGACCTATTTAATAAACTGACAAAGCCAGTTCATATTTACACATTAAAAATGATCATTTAATAACGTACTTCCTTTTATAAAATATTCTTCACAATTAACTTACCTTATATCTTTTTTAAACATTCAAATATAGTTTTCCCATTTATGTATTACTGTAAATCAGAAATAGTTTGATGGAAAGGTATTCAAAATTAAATACCGCTGTTCACGCTTTCTGGCAGACGTCACATGTTTATATTGCTGAAATCCCAAGGATCTTGTTTGTGTTTTAGTCTAACACAGCTCTAGCGACAAATAAACTGAAATAAATTCTTATTCTGGATTTAAGATTGCTTTTATGAGAAAGAAACAAAAATTTCTCAAAATAGAGAATAATAAGAATTTTCTTATTTCAGAAAGTATAAAACAGATCCATTGTCGTTCATTACTTTTTCATCATATTAAATAAAATTAAAAAGTAATTAAAATGTTTGAATTGACTGGGTTTAATAACAAAAAAATAGATTAAATTGCTGATTGCAAATATGAGCAGCAACAGATTTTCAGTATTTTTTCCATTTTCAGTAAGAAATCACTTTTAAATAACGCTGAGAGGTGTTTGGTGGCAAGAATAAAGACTCTATAAGCTATTTCTGAATATAATGTCTTGATTTTCCTGTGACTTTAAACAGATCACTTTGAACTCCTGGAAGCAGCTAGACTTAATGCATGCAAGTATTGAAAACCCCTTCTTCACTTGTTCGCTTCTGCTTATCGTCCCTTTTGAATAGGATAAATACTGTCACTGCATAAAAAATATGTATGTATAATAAAAAATAATTCCTATTAAATTTTTGAGTCAAATATTGTGCATATTGTACAAGCTGATTTAGGGAAAGAATTTTGAAAATAAAATGATAGGTAGACAGAACATAGATAGGTAGATTATTAGATGGAAAGAGAAATGGAGTGTATAATATGGTTGTTACAGAACAGAGAAGATGCATTTTTTTAATAGGATTCAGATCTTTCCTATATTGTAAATATGTGTTTGTTGATGTCCTTCACTTTGAATATTCACAGATTTTTTGTATGAAATACATATTGGTTTGGCAGTAAAAATGTGTCCATACAGCATGAGAAGATGATTTCACCTTAATTTTTTGTAACAAGAGTTTGTCCCAGGACTCACCTAGGGCTGTACAAGATAGTGTAGGTTAAAAGCTGTGATTTACCTGACACACTTCGTTCTGCACCCAAGCAATGCAGAAGGAAGTGTGTAGATAAATAGTTCAGAAACTATAAATTTCTGCTTTTCACAAGTTTGTTTCTGGATAGAGTCATGCATAGTGGAGCAGCCATGCTTATGAGACATGACAGCACTAGTGAGAGCTCTAGCATTCGTTAGCCCATCACACCTCAGCTAGTCTTAGTGCTATTGGTGCAGTCGATAAATGAAGCTAAATTTTAATCCTCGCTCATTTCCAAGGAAGTTCTGCCATCTGCCAGTTGAAAATGCATCAGCATGGCATGATGAGACATTGAATTCACTCAAAATATGAGACTGGACTGATCACAGTAAAAGTAGATAAACACTTAGCTATAAGATTGTTGTAGAGTTAATCTTGACTGATATTAAGAACAGGTTGTCTGGGATTTTTGCTATGTTTTGTGGAGTATTAGAAAAATACACTGTTTTGGAAAAAAAAATATATTTTTAATAAGGATGATAGCAGCTATTTGAACAGTAACTTCTGGCTGTTTTCACCATCAGGTATTGCTCCCCTCCTCCTTCTAAGGTATTGTCTATAACGAACAAAATGCTAGTGGTTAGTGTTAATATAGAACTCTTCATTAATTGCTTCCTTTACATTTGAGATGTGTATGCAAAGAAACCCAGGACTGTGTCCCCAGGTTAGCCTTCCATAGCATTTTGTACTCCCTCAGCAGATATAAATGACTCCTTAAGGGATATGTCAGAACAGGTTGCTGACCTCTGTATTGAACATCCTCCTTTAAAAATACAAATTAGTCTACCAAATTCATGCATACTATTTATGTACAGGATAATTAATCTAGTTCTTAAATTGTTTATGAAATTTATTAGCTAGAATAAAATGTTGCTTTTAGTTATGGTGTAAGAAAAAATAAAGTGATTCAAAATAAATGTCTTTGCACTTTTTAATATTTTAATTTGCTTAAAGCAGTTGAGGCATTGTATAACTATGACACAACACACAGATCTTGTAAATTGCTTGTAAATAATCATCTTTTCAATAACTTCTACCAGAACTCATGCTTGTGAACTATCGAAGCCGTGAGTCATCTGTTCACGAACAACACAGCTATTAAATGGGAAAGTCTATGTTCAAAAACTTCTATATTACTACTCAAAAATTTCTTTAGATGGCAAAAAAGACATTCCAGCAGCTAGAATACTGTGGTCCTGCTGTGCATTCTCCAGACCACAACTCCAGTGAGGGAAAATGCAGAGTGATATCAAAGGGTAAAAGCTGGCAGCAGGTGCCACCCAGAGACCCTGAAATGCAAACTCTTCCTCTGTGGAGAAGGTTGACCTTGTCTGTGCATAGACCTGCTGACCAGGGTTGATGATTAAAAAAAACCAACAACCAAACAAACAAACAAAAAAACCCAGCAAATTTACCTGCTTGATATCAGTCACTGAGAAGTGGAATAAATCTCATACTATTTAAATATGTGGATGCCTCCTTCCTGGAAGTGTTCAAGGCCAGGTTGGATGAGGCTTTGAGCAACCTGACCTAGTGGAAGGTGTCCCTGCACATGGCAGAGGGACTGGAACTAGATGATCTTTGTGTTCCCTTCCAAGCCAAACCATTTTATGATTCTATGATTCTATGAATAAGAAGTGTCCTCACTCATACTTTTCCTCTGTTTGCCCTCAGAAAGCCTGCACTGCCTGCTTCCTTCCTGCCCCGAGGCACACTGCACAACAAGCATCTGATAGGCCAAAGAGCCTGACCAGCTGTTTTGCATTCAATTAAATGAAGATTTTCACTGACATGACTACTATTTGCACTATAAAAAAAACAAGAACAATTTACAACTATATCTTCTGCTGACTTTATCATTTCTCAATAAATTGAAAAAAAAAATGGTCTGTGTTCTAAGAAATCATCTGCGTTCATTCAATTCTTTTGCTGTTTTGACTAGCACAGTCCTCCTTAATAATCATCTTCGAAGACAATATCAGGGGTTAATAGCTATAAAATTAAGACAACAGTCCTACCCATAATGGAAGTAATAAAACAAGATTGTACTGAACAGAAATCACTGCTTCTTTTTGCTGTCCAATCTACCAGTAGTGGGCCCTTGTATTTCCTATCTTCTTTGCCATTAACATAAATCAACTTGAGCTTAATAGGGAGGAGTCAAGAATCCTATTATTAAAATAGATCCAAATGAACAGCATATAGGCAGTGGTAATAATGTAAGACATTTTTTTCAGATGCATTTACTGACAGCAGAACATCCCTCTGGGCATAAATTATTGGGAACACATCTTTTAAAGCATACCAAGATTCAAAGAATGCATGCAGATGCCTATTGCTTGAGACTAAATTTAATCACCTCCTGCTTGTGACCATTTGGCAGGTTCAGGAAAGTTTTCTCCATAACCGGTTCTCTGAAGCCAAACTAATAAAGTGCTAATTAAAGAAAGTACATGGAAGACATGAACACTAGGAGCCTGGAGTAATTGGCTACAAAAAAGACAGAGCTGAGACACGTCACTTTCTCTGCTGCTCCTGATTAGGCTCTAATTCAAATACCAATATTTCACTGCACGTCAAGGTGCTTTGGGAAAGATCTCAGGCTTTCTCCTTAGAGTAGAGGGTCTGCTACAACCAGTGACACAAATGCTTAAGAAAAAATTCTGTGTTTAATCCCATGTTACCATCAAGATAACATCTGTGGTAGTCCGAGCAGTGCACAGAAAGCTTTTATTTTCATTCCACAGTGGTGAGTCAGAGATCAGAGAGAAATTAAGGAAAGCTACCATCTAATAAATAAATAAATAAATAAATTCTGGAATAGAAACCATCTCCCAAGCCTGTCACAACTGAGCAGTAATTAATTTGAGGAGCCTTTCATCTGCCTTTCAGGCAAGCTCGAAAGAACACCTACTGGCACTTTCCTGAAGAAATGGGAAACAAAGAAGTAAAATCACTTCCTTTATTTTATTTGAAATTGGTTTTATTGTTAATTTCCTCTTGAGTATCATAAACTTAACTTTGTGTGAGCTGATGTACAATTTCTTTCTTGTTGCTGTTGTTGCTGTAGCTCAATACCATTTCCTTTTTTTTTACCTGAGAACAAGCCCATTCTCTCATCTGTTTACATTGTCACTATTTAATAGCCAGAGGAGATATTTTTGAGGCAAATTTACTCCACGTGTAAAGCAGGAAATTACACAACTACCTGGGTAATAATTTACTTTATAATTCAGTACAGTTAATAATTTAAATGAAAATATTTTATATATCAATAACCATACTACATTCATACTTCAACAGACTATCAGGCTACTTACTCATAGACTTGGCCATCCAAGGCATATAGGTTTAACAAGATATGGACCCCTTATCAACAAAGCACTTAAACATTTAATTAATCCAACATCTGCTCAACAAACCTAAGTAAATATCTGTATAATTTCAAGAGCATTCCCATGCTACACAAGAGATGATAAAAATAAGGTGATTCTTAATTTTCTGAATTAGGAAGCATTGTTGGTTTTAAAGTTTTTACTTTTCTAGTTTAGTAGTAAATACTTTTAGATAAAATAATACTTTTTTTTCCTCTTAAATTGGAAAACCTGAATCCAAATTGCATCTCAGAAAATATGCAAAACTTCCTCATTCTGTCAATATAACATGATAAATCATTAATCACAATGTCCTGGTTTTAAGTGAAACCACCACACACAATCATTAAGAAAGTTTTAACAAGAGAAGAGGGCTTTTGAATGCTTCCAGTATAACATTTGGTACAGTTTATTTTAATATTTTCTGTGGTTACGTTATAGTAGTTCAAGTTTGATTTCAAAATCAAGTATTTTTCAAGTTTTAACATCTTAGTTGTATTCCTTTTTCCTGACAGAAAGAGTTAGATATATTAAAATATATGGATAGACTCTTTAAAAATATACATTGACAATTAATGAGAAGTCATTGCAAGCCCTAAAAATTTTCTTCAATTTTATGATCTGAGAGAGCTACTTATGTTCATTTTTGTATTTAAATAAATGCAGAAACCGTAGAAGACAGTTTCCATAACAAAAGATAAAAACTTATAACAAAAGTCAAAAACTTATATTCTGAACTTTACGAAATATCAACTTTGAATGAACTCTCATGGTTGCTATGACTCATCTAATGGAGTTGACTGATAATTTATTCAGTTTTAAGGATAAACAAGGACAATTTCATGAATGGCTCTCTTCACAAAACTATGTACAAATTCTTAACTTTCACCCAATAGTTTTGGATGAGGTGGGAAGACATGATTCATCATGACAGCACCCCCTGTAAGTATCTGCTGAAGTGTTCAGTAGATTTAAATGTATTTGGGTTTCATTGATCTGGGTCTAATCCTCTACTGTATTTCTTAATCCTAATTCTTCTGTATTTTGTAAAAAATACATAACCATTAATTAGTACTGCAGATTCAAACCGAGTGCCCTAAACTAGCATCCCAAGGAGCTTCTCACAATCTTATTCTCTAAATAGTTCTTGACATTAAAATAGCTATTAATACTGCAAATGAGATGTAGTCTCCACTGCCCTGGTGCTAGTTCTTTGCTGTATGAAACTGGTTGGATGTCCCCTCCCCATGGTCTGTCTAATCCAAATACAAAGAGGCTGATGGAAGTGTGCAATAAGAGAGGGAAGGAGGAAATGAGGCTCTTGTCTTTCAGTGCAATACTCTTTTAACTTGCTCAATGCAGGTGGTAAAGCCCCTGTGTATTAATCAGAAAGTAGGATTCTTCTGTGAGAGTTGGATTAGGTTTAACAAGACAATTTGACAGATCCCACCCAAAAGGCTGAATATCTTGACAGTGAGGGCACTCCTTTGGGAAGTGGGAGACATGCGTGTAAATTGCTTCAGGCAGAGGAGGGAATTGAATCTGGATCCCAGACTGAGAACCAGTAAAGAAATACCTCAATCTTTCAGTAATCTATTTCCTTGCCTTCTTCTGCAGATATTTAAAATACAGCTTGACATTCAGTACAATGCTGTATGAAGATGAGAAAGAAGTTTTCAACAGGAAGGAACCCCCAAAACTGCAAGCAGAGTTTCAGTGAAACTAATTTCTTCTCAGCATTTCACTTTGGCAAGGGGGTAAAAAATGTATTCCTCTCTCAGCTTGAAGCATAAGAGTTAACACATTTACAAAGTCTATTTTAGACACACCTCAAATATTTTCTTCAGAAAGGTAATACCGAAAAAGGAGGGAAAATATAGTTTAAAATCTAGAAATATGAGAGCATAGTACATTTTAAAACAGTGAAGCTGGTGAGGTGAATCCTGATGAAAAGAACTTTCATCCACTCTGTGCATACGTTATATGTTTTAGGAGCGTATTTCCTCCTCTTTATAAGACATACTTCTTTATATGGTTGTAATGCTGACCTCACAATTACCAGAACATTTCAGCACTAAGAAGGAGGATACGAGCAACTCTCAAGCACTATCCTCCATTCTGTAATGGCCTGTTTTGGTGTTGGTCTCAAAATAAATTATTACTGCAGTAGTGTGAATGTTGAATATGAATAGGTAATCATTACGCTCTTCCTTTTATCAGGCCAAGGCCAGCATTTACCTTCACTTCTCTGTAGTCATAATAAATGAGGGTTTTAAAACAAGTAACCTTTTAAATTTTCTCTGTTATTATTTCAATCTTCCGGCTCTCTGTGTAGCCACTGCTGAATCACAGCCACCCATCTGCCTTATAGAGACACGAGAGATTAGGCCAAAAGTTTCTTATTCCCTTGACGTACTAAACTTTACAATAGTTTACTTTTATAAATTAGAAAAAGAAAGAGAAAATAAAGTCAAGATGAGAATAAGCAAGCTATCAATATTCTTAATGATTATGTGAATTGTATAATAAGGTCATGTTTACTGCATTACAGTAAACACTGTGTAAAGAGAGGGTAGTATTTTTTTTTTCCTCAAATGAAAAATATTTATTACTACAACCTTATTTCACAGAAATTCCCCCCAAAAAATGTGTTCTCTCCCTCTGTCTCTCCTTCCCTCTGAATTTACATGTGAGCTATGAGGAGACTTTAGGCAATACACAAGGCACATCATTGCTCTCACCACAGTTAAGGTTATAGGTCCAATTGATTTCAGTGGGAGAAGAGCACACCCATTGAAATCAGATGGTATCTGCCAGATTACTTCTTATTTCAAACCAAGACATATATTAAAGCCTGATCATTTAATGACATAGTCACCTAGAAAATACAAAAAATTCACCATGAATCATAAAATAATGCCTACCCTTGTACCTGCAGACTGGATTTAAAACTGTGCTATTATACATAAATGCATATTATACATACATTCATTTCAGGCATCATAGTCAAGGCTGCATATAGAATAAGTTTAGTAATTTATCCTATATTATTTGTATAATAAACATGAAGAGCAGAATTAGATTAGATTCAGAAAACTTTCAGGTTTTACTAATACCTAGGATTTTTAGTGTGTCTAAAATAAAGGTAATTAAAATGTTGCTCAAAATATTTACATGTGCAGTTATTGAGACAATAATGTGAAATTTCTTGACGTTTTTGAACCTTTAAACTGCTATTTGATGTATGAATAATTCATTTCTAACTAGTCACAAAGCAATTTGGACGTTCTATGCCAGTCAGCTTCACTACTTTGTTCCTTTCTCTTTTTTGACACTTTACTTTTAGTAACAATGATAAGATTGGAAACTTTTGTTTTACACATCATCCTTATTTTTTCTGCCATAAAATTCAACCTACTGCAGCAGAATTATACTTCAAGTTACTTAACTCTGTGGTCTTTAATCAATTTCGCAAAAGATCCCTTATTTTTGTTGTACATACTAGAGTATGAATTATGCTCATGAGCTTCAGATTTTACATATGCCATGATCTTTTTTTACCTATTTTCTGGACTACGGTTTTGGAAAGACCTTCTTTTCATTTCAGTAACATATCTAGATGTGAAATGAAGTAATCATTTGGGTCAAGGTATTGAAGGTCAAAATTTTGTGTCAGATTTCTATAATGATATTATACACAGAAGTTTAGAGTATCTGTTCTGCGACATGCATATGAAAGACGGTTTTTGTATGGCATACATGTAATGATGGTTCGCAATGTCAACATTAGTCTGTAGTACAGATGCTAATGCCATACCCAACGGATTGCAAGACTGAGTGGCTTTAAAGAGAGCATACAAAGGAACATGTATAGTTTTCATTAGGTTTAGTACTAATTTCAGTTGACATAATTGAAGTATGTATCACTTTAAGTAGAAATGAAGCCTTACATATCATCACTAGTACATTTTCAAATATATTTTTATATGATACTGATAATAAGACATAATTCAATTACTAGTAAAGTAATTATTTGTAACCTCTTGGGCTTTGAGAATAAATTATTTCTCTACATTAGGATTGCCTGCAGTGCAGTTAAAATGAAATATAAATGAAAAATATTACACCACCTTTAATAACCAATTTTCAGTCTCAAAGTGGAAAGAAAAATGTTCCTTTCCAGCAGTCAGAATGCAGGTGTTCACTTAGCTAATCCTTCCAGTGTTTAATTTTCCTATTTTACCTTCTGTTATTTCTTTACATCTGTTTTATTTCCCACTCTCTTTTCCTTTTCCCTATATTCCTAATGTAGAAATCTTGCCTATGCCCTTTGCAAAACTTCTGTTCCTCCCCAAGTAGAGATTTTGTCCAGTAGAGAGTGTATAAAAAAACTTCTACTTGTTTAATTCTTTAGAAGAGCACTATCATGTGATTCAGGATACAAAAACACAGGCATGTGTTGTTTCTCTTGTTTCTAGACTATCCAGATTGAAAGATCTGCAAAATGCAATATGTTTGTGTGAAGCATTGGACACTCTCCTCTGCATACAACACACCTCAGTAATGTCTGTGTCTTCATTTTGCTTCCAGGCAAAACCCAAGTTCACTTCTTGGAATGTCTTTAATAAGAACAACCAGTAAATGCTCAAACTATTCACCAGTTTAATGTTGCTAACCATCATTCATGTGACATAGCCCTGGCAGCCCTAAATGAACCAAATAAATTATATATAATCACTATAAACAACTGTAAAATATTATTGACACATACACAGCAATTAAATCTCTTAGCAAAGCAAAATTCAAAGGCTTAATGAAGTAGCTTGTTCATATGGAAATGAGAGTGACATTACTGAACAGCAGCAGCAATTGAAGAATGTGCTGGTGTGGATCAGGCTGGAGAGATACTGAAGAAGAAATTAATGTCAGAGACAGGAATTTGCCTACTGGTAGCCAAGTTAAAAATTATTTCCTCTTCTGAAGTTTTGCAAATAAAAGGTGTTCAAAGGGGCTTTAAAAAGAATTGTCTCTAAGGTAGGAGAAAAGATAGGAAAGATTAGAGTTGGATAGGGATAATTACAAGTGCATTATTTTATCTAATTGCTCATTTAGATTTATTGGAGTGAGAAGCAAATTTGTAGTGAAGGAATAAAGGAGAGCTGCAGGAAGACCCAGCTGCAGCAGTACTAGGACAGGTGCTCCCTCATTTCAACCGAGTGGTAGCAGCAGTTTCCTCCAGGTCCAGAAAACTCCTTACCCCCAACACCCAGTACTGAGTTCCTTCAGCCCTTCTAGAAATTTGTGTCCAGGTTTCCTCTGCAAACAGCACTCATCCTGGAGAGACACATAATTGCACAAGTCACTGGCTTCCTATGTTCAAGGAAAGACTGTCCTTATCTCTTTCTTTTATCTCTTTCTTTTCTTTTCTTTTCTTTTCTTTTCTTTTCTTTTCTTTTCTTTTCTTTTCTTTTCTTTTCTTTTCTTTTCTTTTCTTTTCTTTTCTTTTCTTTTCTTTTCTTTTCTTTTCTTTTCTTTTCTTTTCTTTTCTTTTCTTTTCTTTTCTTTTCTTTTCTTTTCTTTTCTTTTCTTTTCTTTTCTTTTCTTTTCTTTTCTTTTCTTTTCTTTTCTTTTCTTTTCTTTTCTTTTCTCTTCTTTTTTTCTCTTCTCTTCTCTTCTCTTCTCTTCTCTTCTCTTCTCTTCTCTTCTCTTCTCTTCTCTTCTCTTCTCTTAAAAAAAAAAAAATACAAGACATTATTTTCACTGTGTAAGAAATGTTCACAAGAACTGGCCTTGAAGGGAAGGCCTGAACCACAGAGTGTTGTCTTCAGCTATTGCAAGTATTTACTTCATATAGTTCTGTTACTAAAGGTCATTCAAAATCATCTCAAAAGTGGATTTCTTTCTTGCTGTTTGGATAATAATTCAAGAATTTCATTGACTGGATATGTAGAAACCATCTTGTAAATGTATTCACGACCTGTAATAAATTTTTGTTCAAGCATAGTCCTTTAGTTTATATAACTTTTTCTCTGACGTTTGCTCCCCTGTGAGGTATTTAGAGGAAGCATTCAGGTGGGTGAATTCAGTCAAATACTTTTAGTCCCTGTCAACAACGTTAATTTTTTATTGTCATGATCATCCTACGATCATTTTTCTGCATTGTTTCCTGTATGAATTTATCTTTCTGGAGTACCAGATGTACATTGTACACTGGTGTTTAGGACACTACACTTACTTTCCTACTTCTATTAGAAAAAAAAAATCCCAGGATTGCATTAGGTTGGAAATACCCAACTGCTGCTGTAGAAAACTGTAGAAGAAATACTAACATTAATAATTCATGCATTCATTGTAAATGTACTGACCATGACGGAATATTTTAGTATTAATGCTGATATCCAGAGGATTGCTCTTTATTGGACCAAGCGCATCAGTTAAAGTATCCATGAAATAAAAAATCATTATCTGAAATTCAAGCATTCAAATGCTTCTTCAAACCCTAACTTTAACCTTGATTATTAAGGATTGAGCATGTGATTTAGCTGCTCAGCCTCTCTGATTTCCATAAGACTGATTTCACAGTAATATATTGCTTAATGTGAGTGTCAAGTCAAAGTCAGGCTCTCCTATTGAAACAGAAGACAGCATTTTCTACCAGTCTCTACAGCACTAAGTAACTTTTCTCTTTGTAATGTTTCCATACTGGGAGGCCTGACAAAATTAACCAATTAAAACAGCAAGCAATTGGGCAATACTTCAAGAACACTTTAAGCAGTGGCAGCTTTCAAGGAAGCATAGAGGACTTCTGTCTTTCTGTTCCCAAGATCAGGGCAGATTTTGGGGCAGTGTTAGCTATCATTACAATTTAAAGTCTAATATATTTGCCATGCAGAACAATTTCTAACGGGGCATATTAGAAACTGGCATGCAGCATGCTCCAGTGATGTCCACTCTAACAAGAAAAATTATAAAGAGCTGGTGGTAGCCTAGAAGCAATCCTTCAAGAGAAATCTCTAGTCAAGATAGAACAGCTTTTTGTGTTTTTTTTACTTAAGTAACCAAGATCTGATCAACCAGAATGAGTTCCTAGGAAAATTAAACCTCTGTTCTATTCTATCACTTTAGGTTTGTTCCTTGCAAAATATCTTGGCAATAAAAAAAAAAAAACAAACAAAAAAACAAACCTTGTTGTGCATGAAATTCTTCTCGATGCTCAACAGAAATGTACTGAGTACATAATCCTTTGTGCCATCCTTAGCAAACATAGGAGATTTCAGGCAAAATTAGAAATAGAAAAAATAATATATTAACAATTATTAACCTTAGCAGTTGTAACTCAGTGGCCAATTTGTACTATAGCAATGAACCAGTAAAGCTGATGAAACAGTCGGACTCCCTGTGAAAACAACATCCCAGACCTCCACTTCCATGGAGCTCAGGTAACAGGAGAGTCCATATACTTTATTTCTGCTCTGAGACTGAAAGTCTTGATATTCACTGACAAACAGTAAGTTCCAGTGAAGCAATCAATACCTACTTACTTCTGTAAAATACATGCACATGAATGCTACAGCTTTTGGTGTTTCAACTGTTACTTGGAGGCAGCATGTGTACTCTCATAGCAACTGGCTAGTTAAGGAGACAAGTATCTACATTAAAAACATTTCTAACTGACACTAGGTTGGACTGACTTCTCATTGTTCCTTTATTTGTGTGTTAACTTACAATATTGTTCAACATGGACACAGGAAATCTGAGTGGTAAATTCACTATTTACTTTTCAGAAACAAAACACATAAGGAAATAATGTCTGTCAGCTCACCGGTTGGCTTACTGTATCCAATATTATCTCATTCATGATTCATTTAGAGTAATAACTTTCCAAGTTAATGAAGATGAAGCGTTTCAGTTGTGGCAGAAGGAAAGCCTGTTCAGGTGCCCCATTCTTCAGTGTGAAATTATATGACAGCTCTATTTCTATGTTATCTTTGATAAAAAGGTTGCCTAGTTACTTTTTTAAAAACTTGTAGGACACTTGTAGTATAATTGTCGGACTCATCATTCTCTCTTAACTAGTACACATACATCCCCATGTGTAAGCAGCTCACCTACATTTTACCATGTATGACTGGAAATATGTCCTTATCTATTTCCTACTTACCTGTGAAAATTTAAGGAGATTCTCTATATCTAGCTCTCAAGTAGTCTTTTGCCAGTGTTTGAGATATTATTTCCTGAATTTAAACTTTACAAAAAGCTTATACATTCTACCTAAGAAAATGGAAAATGAACAGAATTTTAACAATGTGGAATTTGATCATGCAATACAGCAAACTACCAAGAAAGAATGCAAGCAAAATATTTTCATCTCTCAGAGGGACAAACGTGGCTGCTCCTGTACCATGTAAAACTGCTGCAAAAGATTAACAAAGCACTTCTTCCTGTTACCCTAAAACAGGCTGTTTCAAAAAAAAAAAAGAAAAAAAAGGAAAAAAAAGGCATTAATAATATTTAAGACACACTGAAAAAGAAATAATGACCTTTCTTTACAGATTAATAAAACTGGACTGTGAAAGGAAGAATGTTGGCACTGTGGCAGGTGGCCTTCCCTTAGGTCACCTACCAAGCCTCTGGAGAATACAATGAAGAAAGCTACTAGAAAAGACTGAGAATAAGCTGAAAAAAACCTTGAAAACAACCAGCCTCAGGTAACAGAGTCGAAAAGTCAGGTTTGGACTTCATCACTGATTTTTGTTCTGGTAACTGGTAGCAGTTGCTATGGTAGCACATCTGCCTAGCACTCTCTCCCCTCACACACTCCCCGCCTCCCTGAAAAGAGAAAGAGCATAAAATCAGATTGAAGATAAAAAAGGAAAAGTATCCAAGAAGACAATGAAATAGCCTGCAAGCTTCAGTCTACAAGGTTTTATTTAAAATAGCTACTACTGGATTACTTTCATTTATTACTCCCTAAGGTATAGGTCTAAATGTAACGTTTTGCAATTAAGAGCAAAAATATTCCAGGATAACTATGCTCTGTACTGACTTTGTACAGATGCTCTGTATTGCTAAGAAAATGAAGGTGTATTGGCAGACTCCGCAAAAAATACAAAAAAGACTTGCTTAATTTTCTTGGAGTTCTGCAAATTAGCCCACTTAGTCCAACATTTTAAATACAGTTTTAAGAACTTGGCGGTTACATACTTTTTAGTAAAAATGTAATTCTTAAGCCAAAATCTATTTATAAAATGTAGTCTCTACATACCATTTGCTTGGTTTCTAATACAGGATGTATTCCCCTATTCTTATATGAGGTATTTATTTATTTATTTATATTAGAAAAGATAAATTAAAAAAAAAAAACAAAAACAAAAACAAAGGAAATCTGTAAATACATTGAGACATTGATTTCCCAAACTGCTTGAAAGTGACAAAGTTTAGATGGTTGTGGTTCCATCTGCCTTTGAGTGAACAACAAAATAAACAGGGAACTGAAATTCATGTACCACCTGTGATTTAGGTATTTTGCCACCTTTGAGTTTCTGCAAGTTCACTTAAGAATGAAATTCAAACCTTTTAAAATGTAGCTTTAGAGCTGACAAGGCTTGCTGAAAAAAAATCTGCTAGGCAGCCTTTGGGGAATGTGACTGCAGGATGGGTTGCCATACCTAAACATAGCTAACAGCATGGTTTCACTGTTCACACAAGACATACGTGACTCTCGGCACTCACAGATCTCTACTTCATACTGTGTTTTTGTTGACATTGTTTCTCAGATATCTAGCTCTGAGAATATGTCTAAGCATGCAGTGGTTTCAACTCCATCTGCCCTGGGATTTAAAATTCTGCATTGCAGCTCTGCTAAGGGAATTGCAATGGGCCCCTTCTAGTTCAGGGGACAAAGGATTCGATCAATATAACTCTCATGTTTGGACTGAGATCCTCTGCCTGAAAGCACTAGTTTGAAAGTCATATACTTTTTTCATGGTTTCACTAATTATCTGTATGGCACTGTTGAAAACAAGACAGAAAACGTCATTTTGTCATTGTGTGAAATCTTTACAAGCTACAAGCACTGTCTGTACTTTTGTTCCTGGTGTCTCAGGAAAGATACAGTAGAGCTAAAGAAAATGTA
Organism: Caprimulgus europaeus; assembly: GCA_907165065.1. The sequence continues at coordinate 60,018,521 of OU015525.1, read as the reverse complement.
GAGAAGAGCAGATATAATTATGGGCAAATCATGTAGAGAAAAGCCTAATTAAAAAGCAAACAAACAAAAAAATGGAAAAAAAGAAAGAAAAAGAAACAAGGAAAAACTCCTCCCTTACCAGGACAAACTAAAGAGCTCTTGGTTATCTTTTGTCTGGAAAAAAAGGCAAAAGGGGCACCTAATCAAGATTTGTAAAATCAGAAATGTAGTTAATAAGGTTTGTGCAGAACTGACTTTCATCAAAACTTGCAATACTGCAATTAAAGTAAAACAACGCAACTAGTAGAGATTTAATTTAAAACAAATAAAATACACCAATTTTTCCTTTAAGGGGCTGGGAACTTCTGGAAATTCCTGGCACAGGTGCTGCAGCAGCAGACAGTATCAGCAGGACAGAGAAGAGATTAGACGAATCATGGACAATAGTTCCATAAATATATAGTAAAAGAAGTAGAAGTGGTCAGTCCTTACAATGTTCCTCATCAAATGATCAAAGATTCTGTGATGCTTGAGTGTCTGTGGAGCTGAGAAAGCGACCAAGCTTGTGTGCTCTTCTTAAACACTCTGTTATTGCCACTGTCAGAGAGACTTGCAGGGTAGATGGTATTTCTGGTATTTTTGTACCCCACTTTGTAGAAGTCTTCAATGAAGTCAAACGTCACTCTCCTAATATAAGAAAAAAACAGAGAAAGAAAACAAACTATCTGATCCAAACTAGTGGAACAGGAGAAGAGAGGATAGAGTTATGGACAAGGATTAAACATCAGACCAATGGCAAAGCTAATAAAATGAGGGTTTTTTTTTTTTCCTCCTGGGTGCACTACTCCACTGACAACAGCTCATTTTCTGTGCAAAAGAGAACACGCAACTGTCATACAAATCTTAATGGCATGAAATGCCACAGCATAGTTTTGGAAGTCCTCAGGTAGAACATGGAATGAGCACAGAAGGGGATTTTACCTTTTGAGTTGTTAAGATTATTTTTTTTATTTTCTTTATTTGCATAGAACCCAGTCAAAGTGTTTCTCTGCTTTTCTCTGCTTTTTTAACCTATTGTTTGTTTAGGTTTTTGTTTGTTTGTTTGTTTGGGGTTTTTTTGTCATGAAGCATTTTGGTATGGTTTCTGTTCGATCCTTAAAAAGCAAGGAAAAGCTATTTTCTTCCAAATTCCTTGCTGACAAATGCAATTGAAATCAAAGTATAATAGTTCCAATTTTGGTGTTATTTGCTTCTGAATAGAAGCAATAGCAAAAGATAAAATGAGAAAGGAAGGGAAAACTGCAGGTGTACACAAAGATGTATCTGTTTAGTGATGCAGACAGGAAGAAGAAAGACAGGAAAAGATGGGTACAAGGAATGAATAACAGACATTACAGATACAGATGATGGTTGAAAGTGGGTAATTCTGACTTTATTAAATGGTATATTTCTCTACTTCATGTACTAATGTAAGCTTAGAAATAGGTAGAAGGAATTATTAGAAACATGGAAAGTAAACCCATGAAGAGGTACCAGTAGGTGAGAAAAAAAGAGAACAGGTAAGAAAGGACATGACTGAACAGAGTCACACCAAATGCTTCAGAGAACAGGAGTAAAACTTCTTCCTTTTGATATCTAAGTGTATGAAGGAACTGCAGTAAAAGCAAGTAAACACAAACTTAAATTTGATCAAGGAAAATCTTGTTTTCATAACATACATAATGAAATCCCTATCAGTATGTTTTATTTTTACTGGAATTATAGTATTAAATTGTACTGAAACCTTTATTGTCCCTCAAGGAAAAAAAAAAAAAAATGTAGAAAAATTTTAATTAAAAACTCAGTTCTCAAAAATATGTCTTGAAAAGAATCTAAACCACAGGCAGGTATTCAAAAAGTTATTTATGGAGTTACCAAAAAAATAAAATCAATTAAAAAATTAGAGATCTGTTAAAAAAGAGTTACAGAGAAGATTTAAGATTCCTGCCTAATGAAGTGTCAGTCATCATATACTTTTAGGGAGAGAAAGGAATCTCCAAACACTCATGTATAATTTTGATTTGGGAAGGTCTGAGGCCAAGAGAAATGGGTTTTTTTACCTTGTTTTATTCCAGACTGTTAAAAAAAATAGATGAAATTTAAAAAAAAAAAAAATTAATTGTCCAACTGTTCTATTATAGAGTAAAACAAAAAAAAACCCTAAGAAAATCAATGCAAATGAAGACCAAATAAATTTTAAAATCATTTAAATCTGTCATGTGATGCCATAACAAAATGTTGTACTATTTCAAATGTGTCTTCTGCAATTCTTCAAATTTCCAGCAGACAAAGTATCTTTTTTCATGTGTTAATAGCTATCCGCTGCTCTGAGTAGAATAGAGTTGAGCTTGTAAAGTTGTTTGTCAGACTCTAAACAATCTATAAAAGACAATGAAATTATGTTTTCATGAAGAATACCAACTGAAGCCTTGAAAACTTGCTGAAAGTCTTTATCAAATGAATCACATGATAAAGCCATCATTCATCTTAAATTGTAGAGAAAAAAAATGTATATATTTATACTGTACAGAAATGAACAAACCTTAGCCTCAAGAGCTCTATGCTAGAAATAAAAAAAATTCTTTTGATAATTAAAATTTTACAACAAGCTAAGAAATGAGATATATTATAACAGAAATTTTAAATATCCTAATATTTTTTGTTAACTATAGTGATAGTTTCTTTAGTTATCCAAAATGTATTCAGTACATGCCCTTGGAATGTATAGAGTCATTTTACAGATTGGATAATTGGATTGGTGTTTTAGCAGAAAGTATTTAAATTCCAACTACATTATTCTTAAAATTAAAAAAATGTTTGTCTCAGGCAATGACATTTCAGACATTAACCAAAATTTCCATGTCATGTGCTTGTACATGCAGTCAAATACACGGGTGAAATGCTACAATTCGTTTAGTTCATTAAGAGAACTGCTACTTTTAATTAGATGTAAAGGCAGGCAGGCACAATCTAAAGCAAAACAATGGCAAAACAGTAAATGAAGTCATATTCATAATATGGTAATTTTAAACTAAGGAAGATAAATTATGTTAACATTAATCTGTCTTAATTTTTCAAAGTTTAATTCATTTACATATTATCAGACAAAAAGTGTGTGAGTAGGAGGGAGAATTTATTACATTTCAGAAAGTTGTAATTAAAAATTTATTAGTTATTAAGGGACTGTGGGCTTATAATGTGAGAATGAAGAATAATCCTTTTCTCTTTTTATTCTGCCTGTTAGCTTCACATGTTTTGTTATTATGTTTCCAATTGTACCAAATACAACTGAAACACTGCTGTAATGTAAATCATGATTGCTATTTTTAAGATGGACAAGGAACAAAAACATGTCTCTCTAATTCTGATATTTTCTTTGAAATTTCTGTTAACTTTTCTCATCATTCTCATCACACACGTTGTTCTCTCTCATCAGGTTGTCTGGTCGATAAGCAGCAGTAATGGAATAACTGTTGAACACTTTCCAAACTGAAAGACAATGTAAATGTGTGGTTGGTTTGGTTTGGTTTGGTTGTTTTCATGTCTCTTTTCTACTACTTCCTGCACCACTGTGAAAAGTAATAAATAAATACTTTCTCCTTACAGAAAAAAAATTTTCTGTGTCTACAATATTTTCTGATTAGAGATATGTGAAATGTAACCTGCTTTATTTTCCTCCCTTAGAACTAGTTTTACTAAGTAATTTAGAACTGTTCTACTTAATATAGAGATTTCACATTCTTAAAAAAGTTATATAGAAATGTTAGGATATTTTAACACAACACATCAATTTTTAGTGTAAAATAAAAAGAAACTTATTAACATATGTTAATTTGCATGGAATAAAGGGTTGATTGGGCTAAAAAAATCCATTGCAATTTGGCTTTGAAGTAGTCAAAGGACAAGTCTCCAAATCTTAGCAATTACAGATTTTTCTCAATTAATATACAAACAAAACATTCTAAATTAACAAGTGAAGGGAAAACTTGTTATTATTAAATGCAGAACTCTGTAAATACAATATTTGAAAGCATTAACTTCAGCAGTGACACTCATGGTTGATACAAGTGCAAGTGGAAGGAGAATCACTTCCATTTTACTTCAGCAGCACTGTGACTGGGAACCTAACCTATGTTTTTAGACAACTTTTGAACAACCTATATGTATCTGCCCCATGGGCATCAGGAATTATTGCATTCTGTATGCAGGAAGTGATGAAGTCAACTTCAACTTACCTAAAGTTGACTAATGTGGCGCCTTAATTAACTCCCTAAGTCAGCGTTACATGGAAAATACAGGAAAAATTTGCATTTATTTGGATTTTTTAATTTTCTGACTGATAAAGATGGTTTATCCATGAGTGTAGTTCCATTTGTAAACTAAGTTAAGCACAGGTCAAGAATATACTTTTTAGGATTTGGAATTTAAATACTTCCTTTTTTAAACAATACCAAGGCACTGAAATTCTCTTTTCTTTAAAGGACATCAGTAGGAATATCTGGTACAAACTGACAACTTCGTACATTGTTATTTTTTTTGGTTGTCGGTAGTGTTCTCATTACATTTGTTCAGGGCACTTCTTTTAATTACCTTACAGGTCTCAGGAATCTAAGGCTCTGTCATTAAAGGATTCACAATTTCAGCACCTGATATTGGTTTGCCCCATTAGAGCGCTTCTCTGAGGAGGCACGAAAATACTTTGCAACTCTTAACTAAGCTTTGCATCTACCCACAAAATCACAGAATCTCAGAATGGTAGGGGTTAGAAGGGACCTCTGGAGATCATCTAGTCCAACCCCACTGTCAAGGCAGGTTCATCTCGAGCAAGTTGCAGAGAACTGCATCCAGGAGGGTTTTTAATATCTCCAGAGATGGAGCCTCCACAACCATTCTGGGCAGCCTGCTCCAATGATCTGTCACCCTCACAGTAAAGAAGTTTTTCCTCATGTTTATGTGGAACCTCCTGTGTTCCAGCTTGTGCCTTTTGCACCTTGTCCTGTCACTGGCCACCACTGAAAAGAGTCTAGGCCCGTCCCCTTGACACCTGCCCTTCAGCTATTTATATAAACATTAATGAGGTCACCTCTCAGTCTTCTCCAGGCTACACAGATCCAGCTCTCTCAGTCTATCCTCACAAGAAAGATGCTCAAAATGATACTATTCTTAATTTATTGATGGAGAACTCAAAGTACTGAGAGGTTAAGTGACATCCCATGAAAGCCAGTCAAGAACAGCAGTGTTATAATGCTGCCCATCCCTGGTGGTTCAGCAACCCACGCTACCACCCCCACAGATCAACCACCCAATTTGTGCTGCCTGCTTCCTCGTCACTTCTGCAAAATGATCCCAGTGAGTCTAATAACACATTTCCAATATTACCTTTTTCTAACTCATTTAATAGAATGAGGTCAGGGAGCAAGGATGTTGGCAGGAGATCAATCCCCCAGGGCAGAACAACAAGAAGTAGCTGTATGGGCAGAGGACAGTAGCATTACTCAGGGCCAGTCAGGAAGCAAGTGTACCCACACTGAATCCAAGAAAGTTTACCACCTCCTACTGCAGCCTGCTACTTATGTGAACTCTACAGGGCTAATGTTGGATTGTTACTGCTATCATAACTTCCGAGATAGTCTTGTATAGTGACTGCAGAGGAAGGGGACAAGTATGAATTTTTTATCTTGATTAAGAAAAAAACAACCCACAAAAAACTCCTCAAGCCTAAATTTTATTTTCACTAACATTTTTTTTTTACAAAAAAACAAATAACCCCCTCCCCCCAAAAAAAACACCTTGAAGTTCGTAAGTGTAATGAGCTACAACTGGTAGTAAGTTCTTTATTTTGGTTTGTTTTCATCTGAGCTGTTTAATACTATTATTTACAAAACTACTTAGATAAACATCTAGTCATATGAACAACTAATTAAAATATTTTTCCACCAACTGATTCTTGAGTAAGTTTTTAAAAAGCTAACTTGATTTGACAGCTGTGAAAACTGCAGTCATGTAAGTTTGCATAATTCAAGACCCACATATTTGCAAAAACTCCTAGTGAAAGACAATGAAACTATAGAAGCAATATTTCTGAAGTAAATGAAAGCTTTACAGAATACAGAGATGGCACTTTAATTTGTTATAGATATTATAAAGACAAATGGAATACTATACTATTTGGAAAGCAGTAATTATAGGAATAGTAGAGTTTTTCTATTTTGTGACCTTTTTCTGAGCTAACAGAAGCTGCCCACACATTAACAAAAGCTATGCATTTTCCATCCTTGGAGACGGAATTAGCTCTAACTTCAGAGTTTAAGTAGCAACTTACAGACAACCTCCTAGAGCTTCTTTCAACCAAAGTTGTTCTATAAATATTAAATTTATGACAATGTTAGCTGTGAGCCTGAACATGGAGGTTGAAGTTTACAAATAAACACATCTATAAAAAAAGTGTACATATACTTTTCTTCATGTTCATTTCCCTTTTGCAATTTTTAGGACAGCAATCAAATCAAGATCAAACCAAGATGAGCATATTGACTACTTTTCTTACAAACTTCCTCTAGAGGCTAAGCAGCCTTCACTGAGTAATGGAGCTGATCTATATAGATTATTTCTGTCCCTGTTCTGCCAAGTACCAGACTACTCAATGGTTTTATATCACCTATGACAGATTTCTTTCTCTGACATTTCAGGATCCTCAGATGTCTGTAGGAGGTTATGGGAGCTGTGTTTTTGTCATTGGAAATCACATTTTGTGTAGCTGATAAATTTTAAGCTTCATGTATTAGAAAGTAGAGTACTTTTCATTAATTAATGAGCAGTATGTTTAATACTATAATTAATGACAGCTTAGTGTGGCAAAATACTAATTTGAATACCGAACAATGAAGCAATAACTGTCTTTTTGCTGCTGGAAGCCACTGTTTCAACAAAACTGTCAGACTATCTCACTTTATGTCACATTTCAGAGTTTTGCCTGTCACATTCACTGCAACAGCAAAAACACAATCTTTCATGAAATAAAAATATGGATTGTTCTATAGCCCTTCAGGTAATCTGATAATATAGAAATGACTGGAATATACAGTTATGATTTTATTTTTTTTCTCACAGAAATTTCACAATAGGTATTATATATTCACAATAGGTATTATATATTCTTTTAGGGATTTCCTAGGTTGTTTTTTTTCTTATCTTTTTTTCCAGTGTCCTAGTAAATCCTAAATACTGAAGTACCTCTTAACTACCAAAGACCTTCATAGTGCAATGTGGTTGTATAATGTATTCTTCCCAAAGAAAAGTCTAGAGCCAAAGTAAGCACTGAAAAAAAACTCTTAGTAGTACTACATAGACTGAACTATGATGAAACTGCTGACCCGGTGTTAGCAATTTTCAGTTATGTAAATATATAGTTTAAAAGAAGGACTGAAAATATTAATTAACTTTGTATAGGGCTTAAGAACAAATTTTGCTTTGTAATAACAGGAAAATTTCTGACTAATTTTTAATTCTGTAAGGGAATGTTCATTCATTAAAAGCAAAGACATTTGCTGGAGATTCTGACTTTTCCTAGAAATTTGTTTCACTGAATTTTCAGTACATACATTTAAATGTGAAAATTGAAACTTTGTGTATCAAGACTATAAAAACCAAATAGTTGATCTCAGATAACATTTTATTCATTCTTTTGTTTCTATTGCTGTCAATGTGACATTTCAGCCAGATATATGTCTTTCTTAGTTAAAAATTTGATGGAAAGGAAAATAAAATTTAATTTCATGATGACAGAGATGTTTCAGCACTTCAGGAGAGGATTCTTATGTTTCAGTGAAAAAAAAGCTTGACCTAATGTTATTTTCTCCAGCTGTCTATTCTCTTTCTTTTCTCCTAAAGAAAAAAATAAAAGCTATCTCTGTTGTAACCAGGCCTATAAAAAAGAAAAATTAAAAAAAAATCAGTAAATAGTCTAAAATAGACTGAGAAATAGACTAAAGAAAACTGATGGCTTATAAAATATGTCTCTAGTTCTTGAAGTTTATGGCTAGTTTTATATTAAACCAATATATATTTTCAACCCTTTGACATTTTGCTGGATTCCTGTAAAGTTCCTAAACATTTTCTCAAGCATCAGCTCTTCTAAATAATTTTGCACAATTAGACAAATTTTACTATTTCATTGTTTGGCTGAAGTTGCAGATCACTGAAATAAACACAGATAATTTTGGTAGTGCAAATTAGATAGGGGTCCACAGCCCTGACACTTTCTTAGGATGAGCACCACAGCATACAGGATAAGCTCCCTGGCAAACCTGACATTACCTTGTGAAGAAGAAACATTTCTCACCATCCAGAGGCTCCTCTTTTGAAGTGCCTGTTTTGACATATTTTGTCACAGCTTTAATGGGACTGAGAATCTTGCCCTACATCTGGTGTATCCCTTTCCCTCCCTGGTTTAGTAAGTCTGCTATGGGGAAAAGAGTAATCAAGAATGTCTGGAGAGACTGAACTAACCTAATGAACATATGTCTGAGTTAATGAACATTTCCATGGACTCTGTCAGTGCACTTCCTAAGGCAATTGTAGGCACTGAGTGGCTGTCATTTCCTGAGCTGCCAACTTGTTCAGCTAGCTTGCCTGAGCAGTAAGTCACTTTAGTTAGTGTTACTATTAATAACTGCATTTAAAGGAGTTTAATTTGGTTAGGGATTCGAGATTTTGTTAAGGAAAGAATGCTGCACTGATTGATTACTTAGATCATAACTGCATCCTGCTAAGTGAGAGTGAGTGGTCTTTCTTTCATATTTTATTTATTTCCTTAAATGTCCTGAAGTCATGCAGTTGAAAGGAGAGAAGTTGAAAGAATATATATAACTTAGGGGATTATGTTAGGAACAGGTTTGCCTATATTGAGGGATTGTCTGTCTCCTTTCTTCTCTGGGTCAACTCTTATTTCCATTCTAGCTCTGGCTATGTAGCTTTATGAAATATCTACCCACTTACTCCCTTGAAAAATATCACAAGATTTTATTGTTGTGTTTGAGTATGGAGGTGGGTGTGAGGGTCCATGAAGTTGTCCGCAAGCACATGTTTATTCTGGTGGCATCTTAAGTACCTTACCTTACTAAGGTAGTAACAGTGGTATATGGTTATTTTAAGTAAACCATAAGATATTTTAATTAAGCTCTATGGGTTTCTGATGACAGAAGACTTTATTCATTTTTGGGGATTGTATGAACACAGCCAGCCTGCGAGTGCACACACAGGACCTTTACAAATCCCCAGAGAATGAAGAGTCAACTCCACCATCCTCTCCTTCCTTGCTCAGATAATGGAATGCTTTTTCACAACAGTGGGCTTTTTTTGGTTGGTTTTTTCCTTTTAACTAAACTACAAAAGATGAGCTACATTTTTTCCATCAACAAAAAAACCCAATAAATAATTTTACCAGACCAGTAATATAATGTGACTGATTGACAAAGTGGTAAAAAGGCAATTGCAATTCATTTTAGATAAATGTAGAATGGTACACTCAGGGAAAAAAATCCTTATTTTACATAAAACATGAATGGCTATAAGCTGCCTGTTCCTACACAGTGATGGGGTTATAAGTGATAGTTCTGTGAAAATGACAGCTTAGTGCCCTGTAGCAATTCAAGAACCAAAAAGTGTTAGGAATTTTTAGGAAAGGAAGATAGAACAAATCTGAAGACATCTTTACTTCTTTGTACAAATTGACAGTGCAGCCAGTCCTTCAACACTATGTGGAGCTCTGGTCACAACAGAAGTGTCTACAGAAGGATGTTGCGTCTCTCTCAAAAGGGATATAGAGCAGCTGTGAAAAGTACAGAAACATGCAACATGAAGAGTTTCCAGAGAAGAAATAACCAGTGAAGATCCTTTTTTATAGAAAAGAGATGCTGAGAGGGATATGGTGCAGGTCTGTAAAACTGTAGGCATGGAGAAGGTTCATCATCTTTACTGTCACATGAGTTAGAGGCATTTTTTAAAAAAACTAGGTGTCATAGTTCATACAGGTTCAAAAAGCAACTGGACAAATATATGGAAGAGAAATCCACTCAAGCCAAAAAAAAAAAAAAAAAAAAAAAAGACAACATAAAACAAAACCAAATCTCTCTATCTAGCCTTGGAATTCCAGAAGTTGCTTATTTGTTTCCAGATATCTGGAGGAACTGCATGCCTGATTTATCCCTTTCTCTGGGCATATGTTCCTGTCCACTGTCAGAAACAGATTACTGGGCTACATATACATTTGCTCTAACATGATGCATGGTTGCTCCAATCAAAATTAAAGGGATGTACATTTTTTCTGTAAAATATCTAATCCAATTTATGAGCTTTTAATTCTATTTTTTCTTTCTTCCGTTTAAGGAGATCTCACTGATTGAACTACAATGAATAATATGAATAACTTATAATACATATATAACTGTTTCTCAAATAAATCTGAAGATAGACACGTTTTTCTTGTAAATATTAGAGGCTTCATTCCTTCTGCCCCATATAGTTCTACTAGTTGAACCTTTGAGAGAAAATTCCCTGGCAAGCCACAGTTTGCATTGTTCAGCCCTTCAGCCACCATGGATGACTGAAAGGGCTGTTACTCTGCAAAGGTCTACTTGTGACTCTAATGGAGAAGTGCTGGTGGTTCCTGGTCCTTTGGTGTGCTCTCTCCTGCATAGGACTGCCCTGTACCCAAGAGCATAACCAAGTAGAGCTGTTGCAGTTTCAAGCTATCACTTTTCACAAGGGATTTCATGTAAACCCTACTTTCTCCTCACAAACCTTCACAGGATGTTCAGCAAGCACTCCTCTTTCACACCTGTTACATCAGAAACTAGACTGAATACTCACTCTTTTCATTTACAGACATACCAGCACAGAGCTACCAGAGAGGAAACTGATCAAAAGTATCAGGTGAGCACAGCTGAGTCCTCGTGGAGAGCTGCACATGAGTTATCACAGAGTCACAGAATCACACAGAATAGTAGGGGTTGGAAGGGATCTCTGGAGGTCATCTAGTCCACTCGCTCCTGCCAAAGCAGGTACATCTATAGCAGGTTGCATAGGATTGCATCCAGGTTGGTTTTGAATATCTCCAGAGATGGAAAATCCACAACCTCTGTGGGCAGTCTGCTCCAGTGCTCTGTTATCCTCAAAGTAAAGAGGTTTTTCCTCATCTTCAGATGGAACTTCCTGTGTTCTTGTTTATGTACATGACCCCTTGTCCTGTTGCTGGGAACGACTGAAAAGATCCTGTCCCCATCCTCTTAACACCCGCCCTTTAGATATTTATAAACATTGATCAGATCCCCTCTCAGTCTTCTCTTCTCCAAGCTAAACACACCCAGGTCTCTCAGTCTTTCCTTAGTTATCTGTCTTTACTATTTCTCTTTCTAGAAAAAAACCCATCAAAATTTCTGTTCTGTACTCATGTCAGACAAACTCCACGGCTGACTCAAAAGGATCATCATGATATTTTCACAGAAGTTGACTACAAGAACGTCAGTTTTTAGTAAAGAAGACACCAAGCAAAAAAGCTTCCTTTTGCTTTCACTTGTTTCTGTGCTATAGAGATGATTCCTGAACATCAATTAGCACAGACAAAATTTCTCATTATTTTGGATTAAGCACAGAGGAAGGACACAGGTAATATTTATTTATTACAATGTTCATTTAGCTCAGTTTGTCGTGTTTGCACAGACAACCATCAAGCTTGTGAGCTTTCAGGTAATAGGTACAAAAAAAGAAATTCAGCATTATGCTTATGCTGTCTGTAGTTCTTGCTATTGCTCTGTCTCTTTAGAGGTCTGGAAATGTGATTTATTTTCTGTCTGGTGTCAATACTGATCATAGCAGTCAGACATTTCCTTCACTAAAGCCACCCCTCAACTGGCACTAATCAGTGTCCTCATTGGCAAAGTCAGCAGAAAGGCCAAGGACTGAATGGAAATGAAGCCTCAGCCTCTCTCTGGTCACTCCTGGTCAGGGCTGAGGTATATGGAGGGATTATTACTTCAGCTACATGACACTTGTTCTGTGGATAAATTGAGAATTTCAATCTTACAGGCTGTCAATCCAAAAAAAATTACGGGCATTATATCCTTTAAAACATAAAAGGAAGAAAGAAAGGAGAGAAAAAGAAAGAAAAAAAATTATTGACTGTGCTTCTAGTAGCGGTAAAACCACTCTAGCTGTACACCTCTGTCATGATCTATTTTCCTTTACCTATAGATGATAGATTAAAGAAAGTATATGCAATGAAATATTGTAAACTGTTGCAATTTCAGCTTTGAATCTTCAACTGCTATGTAATTATCTGCCACTGTATCTTCCTTTGAAACTCAGTACTTATAATTCTTGTTAAAGAAATATGTTTTTGATTAAATTCAAAATAGCTGGAAAAATAAGCAAAAATACGAAAATGGTAAGTGCATTTGAAATAAGGTATTATCTCTCTGCTACAGTCTTTAAGGTTGATCATTATTACATTGCTTAGTTTTATTACATGTTCCTTTTAATGCATAAAATTACTCAAGAGAAAAAGGTGAGAAAAAGCTAAGAAATTGTATGCATATGCACAAAAAAAAGGATGTAAAAGTAGACCTAAGTATTCTTTTACACATGCTCTGAGAATTCAAAATACAGTACTGTGTATTTTGAGTCTGCACACTCAAGTGAAGACTTAATAAGTATAAAGTTGTAAATCCTGTTTCAAAATAAAATGAAAACAAACTGGCCAATTAAATGCTGGGTAAAATGTCATGGGAAGAGGAAACCACCTTCTTATTCTCTATAGACTTTCCAAATTTAAACACATTTTTTATTATATTAAAAAATACATGGAAAAAATTTTCAAGCCAGGAAGCTGTTATTAGAATGCTATGAGAATGATCCAATCTAAGGAAGTAAAGTTGATACCCATTGGGAATCCTACACTGGCCACTAACAAAGAACTTCAGTCATGAGTTCATTAACAAGTCAAACTGATGTTGACAGCAGTATTTAAGCCTAGCAGCCCAGAGCCTTCTGGAGAAACAGACCTGGTAACAACAATGTTGTGAAGAGAAATGAAGAGCTTTCATGAGACAAATGAACCACTTGAGAAGAAACAAAATATAATTAAATGTTTAAAACAAAATATATTTTTAACTTTTTAATAAGCTTACATATTTACTGTAATCAGTATGCCTAACAGGCAGTTTCTATTGTCTCACAGAGCCATATCCTGCTAATCATATTAGAAAACCTGTGTTTTTATAAGAAGTCACAAGGAATTCAGATAAAACATCATTTTGAAGGAGGTGTTCTATTTTACACCTTCTTTCATAGATCTTATAGAAAATCTTCCTACCATCAGTTGAAGAACTTGAGCAATAATAAAAAATAAGTTTATATTTGTGACTGTTCTGTATGCTTTAGTTTTTGTCTCCTGAAGCCTCTGTTCTGATTTTCCAGGCAGACAACATGGCAATTCACTCCAATTTTTTATTGAATAGATCTTAGCTGCTACTTTATATAGGTACCTCTGTACCAGTCATCATCTGTATGTTTTCCTCTGTCAGAAGACAAAAAATTACTGTTTTCCTTCTTCTGTTGCCCATTTTATGACCCATGAACAGGAAACATTTTGACTGTAATAAATTCATCAGTATCGTTGCATTCAGTGGTTAGAATTCAGGTCAGATTGGACACAGAATCACAGGTGAATTCAAGAGTTTAGCCAGAGTCAAAATGGATTGCTATGCAGATAACAAGAATACATAGTTATTGGAGCGGCTATTTTAAATATATACAGTCTTCTACTCCAAGGTTTAAAATGTATTTTAAATAATAAAAATTAGTAGAAAAATCTACTACTTTTTCTCAAGAAACTGATTATGGACTGCATGCACCAGTACAGGTTAGGGACTGACTTGCTGGAGAGGAGCTCTGAGGAAAGGGACTTGGGTGTGCTGGTGGACAGCAGGCTGGCTATGAGCCAGCAGTGTGCCCTTGTGGCCAGAAAGGCCAACAGCATCCTGGGGTGCATTAAAAAGAGCATGGCTAGCAGGTCGAGGCAGGTTCTCCTCCCCTTCTACTCTGCCCTGGTGAGGCCACATCTGAAATATTGTGACCAGTTCTGGGCTCCTCAGTTCAAGAGGAACAGGGATCTTCTAGAGAGTCCAGCGGAGGGCCACAAAGATGATGAGTGGCCTGGAGCATCTCCTGTATGAGGAAAGGCTGAGAGAGCTGGGACTCTTCAGACTGCAGAAGAGAAGACTAAGAGGGGACCTTATCGATGTCTATAAATATCTGAAGTGCAGGGGCCAAATGGATGGGGCTGGGCTCTTTTCAGTAGTACCTTGTGACAGTACAAGGGGCAATGGGCAAAAACTGGAACACCAGAAGTTCTATACAAACTTAAGGAAAAACTTATTTACTGTGAGGGTGACAGAGCACTGGAACAGGCTGCCCAGAGAGGTTGCCCAGGAGACTCCATCTCTGGAGATGTTCAAAACCCACCTGGATGCTTTCCTGTGCAACCTGGTGTAGGGAATCTGCTTTGGCAGGGGATTTTGACTAGATGATCTCCCGAGGTCCCTTCCAACCCCTACCATTCTATGACTCTGTGATTCTGTAATCAAGCCTCATATTTAACTCAGTGTGGCTATTTTAGTTAAAATATTCATTAGTCTCTTGTCTTAAGAAATCCAATTTGCACAGCCACTACACTCATGCTGTAAAAAGGCCAATAAATTATTTTTTTTAAAACAAGGTGTCAATACAGTGATTAATACTTAGTTGTTTTCATAATGATTATCCTTGTTGAAGAAACAAGAAAAGTATCCTTCTTAGAGTCTGGATTGACATATTGTTGGTTAAATATTTGTCCTCTGTGCATCAACAAGGTTTGGGAATACAGTCTTCTTCCTCCTGCTCTATGTTGCAGCCCGTGTCTTCACTTTTCAAGACCTCTGCTATCATACTAGTCCTGTCTTTCTCTGGGCTACAACAGTGTGAGTTTTAAAACCATGGTAGTGCTGAAGATGGATGCTATATTAGGAGGGACTTTTTGAGATCTAATCCAACTGTCTGCACAAGAATGATCACCTAGAGCAGGTTGTCCAGGATGGTGTCCTGTCAGGCTTTTAATATCTTCAAGGACAGTGACTCCACAACCTCTCTGTGTAACATATCAATGTTTTACCAACTTCACAGTAAAATTGTGTTTTTTTGAGTTCAGATGGAATTTCCAGTGTCTTAATTTCTGCCCATTGCCTCTCGTCCTGCCACCTGCTTCTATTGAGGAGAACCCGGCTCCCTATTTTTCAAACCTTCCCTTAAGATATTTCTTCTGTGGAACTGCGTAAGGTTTCTCTCAGCCCATTTCTCCATCCTATCCAGGTTCCTCTGAATGGTAGCACAACCCTTTGGTGGATCAGCCAGTTCTCCCAGTTTTGTTTGAACTGTCAACCTGCCAAGTATACACTCTGTCCCAATGTCCAGGTCAGTAATGAAGATAGTATTAATTACTTAACTAAAATAGTTGGTCCCTGGGGTATCTTGTTAGCGTCTGGCTTCCAACTGGACCTTATGACACTTATCACACCCCTCTGGGCCTGGTTGTTCAGACTGTTTTTAATCCACTTCACTGCCCATTTATCTAACCCGTACTTTGACAGATTATCTACAAGGATTTTAGGGGAGACACTGTCAAATGCTTTTCTAAAGTAGAGGTAAAATATATCACCAGTCATCCACCAAGCTAGTCCATTCATTGTAGAAGGTTATCAGGTTAGTCAGACATAATTTCCCTTTGTTAAAACCACTGTGATTACTACTAGTGAGCTTCTTGTCATTCATTTGCTTAGAAATGCTTTCCAGGAGGATTTTCTCCATCACCTTCCCAGAGTAGTGATGTGAGATGGGGCTGGCTGTCCTTTAGTTCCCCAGATCTTCCTTCTTACCATTTCTGAAGATAGGAGTGATATTTACTCTCTTACAATGTCCATAAAACTCTCCTAGTCATCATGACTGTTCAAAGATAATCTAGACTGCCCTTGCAGTGACATCAGCCAGCTCCCCTCAGCACTCATGGGTGAAACCAAACAGACTTCATGGCCTTAAACATATCTGGTTTGTTTAAGGGCTCCCTAAACTGTTTCTCCTCCACCATTGTAAGTCTGCCTTGTTCCAGCCTTTCTGTCTGCTCTCAGGAGCCTGGGGTTCCTGAAGGCTTCTTTTCCTGGTAAAGACTGAGGCAAAGAGGGTATCAGGGACCTCAGACTTTCCACGGCTTTTGCTGCAGTCACCCTGCCCCATTCTGCAGTGGGGACACATTTTCCCAGGTCTTCTTTTGGCAATTTATATACTTACAGAATCCTTTGTTGTTGTCCTTCACATCCCTTATCAGATTCAACTCCAGGTCAGCCTTGTTTTTTCTAACTATCCCCACAAAATTGGATAGCAACTCTAGACTCCTCCTGGATGACCTGCCTCCTTCCACATAAATCAATGATATAATTGAGTTTCCCAGCTATCACAATTGAAGGAAAGAAAACTGGAACATTATGGCAGAACCTCTGAAAGGTGTGGTTTATTAACTTACCTTGTAATATTTGTCTAACACTGAAGAAGCATGAAGTACCTTTATTGCCCCAGGGGAAGAAGAAATCTTTTCTGAGCAGAACAACAGACACAAATTGTTGTGATTAGGTCACACAGTTCAGTGTTCAAAGAACAGCAGGTCAATTCTCTAAATTATTTTAGCTGAATATTCCTGTTTATGGTTTGTTTATCCAGTGGTGAAGGATTGCATTTAATTGAAACCTTCAGCTGGTGTAAATTAAGGTAACTACACTGAAATTAATTCCTTCAACAAAGCTATATTGTTAAACATGAGGATTTACTAAAACACATTATTTTTTTTTTTCAGTCTTGCATAATAATTGAAAAAAAAAATGTAATGCTCTCAAGATGTTTTGAGATTACTGATACCACCTGATGAAACAGTATAGCTCTTCTGAAACTTGGAAGATGTAATTTCACTGTATTTCAGCAGCTTGACATTGCACAAAAAATCTTTAATGAAATTAACACAAAAGTATTAAGAGAAATTTTGAATTTTAATTTTCAAACTTACTGTAGGAGTAGTAGTTTAATGTGTATTTTGTGACACAATGCATTTTTGCTGTCATATGAAACAATGTAGGAACATTATAAATTCCTATTTATATTTTTAATTTTATTGTTAAAATGATTTTGTATAGATCATTGATTTGGCATAGATTCAAATGTTGTATAATTTTTTTAGACTAAAATGAATTTTCTAGACCAAATGATTTCAGTTGTAGAGACTGAGTATTTTGAACAAGGGGAAATATAATCATTATCTATATATTACAACAATTATTATTTTCAACATTTCTAAGAAAGACAAAGATGAAGCCAGGATAACAGAAGAAATAAATGCATCTAATTGCCTCATTAATAAGGATATTTTTTATTCTGTGCTATACCACTGATTTTAAAATATAAATATTAATTACATACAATGTTTAAACTGTATAAAGATTATATCAGAATAGCAATACTTCAAAGTCATATCCCATGTCATGTTTTCTCATGACAACTTACTATTTCAGAAAATATTTTAAATGGTTTTAAGGCACTGCAAAACAATACAGCACCAGTTTGCCAGCTAGGAACAGGAAAAGCAAATTTCAGGTTGTCAACAGATTAACTGACTGGTACCTCTGTGGCTAATACTTTCATCAGTAATAAGTTTATACTAGCTAGTACTACTGTGAGTTTCCATGGAAGACTGTAACACTAAAAGAACTGAGAAGAAAGCAGATGAATCTAGGCATTTTTGCAATGCAAATATGAAATGGTAGCCACAGAACATTTCCCAGGCCCCATACCAGAGTATTGGCAAAATAACAATAAATGCTACCAGTCAAAAATTTAATTAAGCAATTTGCAAAGAGAATCTGGGACAGCTTACTGCTATAAAAATTTAAATACTGGTGCTATATTTAATGACATACTAATAATCCTCTTGGAGTTTTTTTATTATTTAATAAAAGACTTCAGAATATCAGGGAACGTTCTTAAACAAGACATGGAGAGTGGCTAAAATAGCTATAAAAGTACCTACATATTTATTTATTTATTTTAAATAAAAGCTTGTCAATACCTTTCCTTTTGATTAACAATCTTTCGGGAATTTGTTAAAAAATGTCCAATAAGAGAGTTTATTCAAGTAGTGCTGTTCTTGTTGAACATTTAAAAAACTTTGCTTCTAGAGTTAATACAAAAGATAAAAGAAATTACACTTAAAATATTGGTGGTTGGCCTCCATGTGCTCTCATCTATTCCTCTGCTGCACTGAAAAGATTCTCTTTCCTCTAATTCCTTTTAAAAAAATCTTGAATGTGCACATTGCAGCTGCAAATACTTGTAGTATTTTTAACGTCATAGTGAAATAATTTTTGCAAGAGTCAGCTCAAGAAACTGATAGGGGAAATGAGCTTAAGGAAAGACAACTTTTTTTTTTTTCCACCAGACCTAATCTACAACTATTTTACTTGCAATTCTTGTACTTAAAGTAAATAACAAGATTTTTTCTTGTGCCAGTTTTGATATAACAGAAAAAGATTTTTCTTAATTCTATTAGAATAATTATCCTAAGAAATGTTCCTAACTACAAGCTGAAATAATTTCTACATACATATGTAGAGCCGTTAAGAACATGTTCAAACACATGATAACATGCTGTAATTTTCACTTGCTAACAACTTGGTTCTAAAAACAATTATACACTTATTTCATTTATTTCATTGTTTCATTTGCAAATAATTTGATTCTGAATCCAGTTATGCACTTATTTAATTAGAGGAACTACTTGAATACAAAGCCAGGAAAAGAGTAAGTGGATAACACTAAAATTTAAAATTCTGCTGTCAATTCTGTGAGACAAAACAGAGTAACAACCTAGTGTACCAGTGTAAACACATATTTTGTCCACTGCACTCACTAGAGAAGACACATGACACACAGAGACTGATAGAGCTATACACTTACCCTCTGCACAGTATTGCCTGGGTTTTATTTATTGTACAACATTACAGAGGAATTAGGATTACTAGAGAAGGCATTAAAATGTAAAATTCCGTTCTGCATCTATGAATCTGACTTCACCTATGTGTTGAATGGTCAACTAGTTGTACTTTTAAAGAGGCTTTTTCTCTCAATCAAGTAATTTAATCAGAAGATTAAATGAATCCTTACATTTACAAAGAAAACAAGTGTCATAATCTAGATTCCTCCTTAATTTCTGTCTTTCTACTGTGTTACCTGAGTCTTTCAATGGCATACACAGCAAAACACACAGCAATAGCAAGGCACAGTAAGATGATTTAGGAATAGAATTTGGACTCATGTCTGAATTATTTTGTTTTTATGAGTCTAGTTCTGGCTTCTATAGCCTTTACAAATACTTTTGGGGTAGCTGCACTTCATGAATTTGTCAGATTCCAATTTCAATTACAGTGTTATCATGTTAGCATAATTTCCCAGATGCTAGAGGAGTTATTTCTGATTTACATTAATTTTAGTTTAGTAAGAATTAGTGCCATAGCTATTCTGGAATTATGTTCTAAAATAATACCTCATGACTGTACGTCTTTGAAAGTTTATATTTTTAACAAAATAGGCACTAAAGCATGTATTTATACTGATGTATTTTATACATACGTATTTTTTTTTAATTCTTACATTACAGAAGGTTGTTCAGACACTTGCAGAGTATTGACTGCTGCTGTTCCTCTTTTTTTTTTAGTTCCCATAGAATTATGGAACAAATTTTAACAATAAATGGTTTTCATGATAGAAACAAATGAACCTGCTGCAGGCTTTTCATTAAAATTATTTACCATAAGAGAGAAGGCAGTAGAAAATAATGTTATGACAAAAATTCTCTAGTCATAAGACAAGAACTCCATTACCTTTTAAAAGTTATCTGTCATTACACCAATGATTAAAAACATTTCTACAGAATGCATAATTTATTTAAATATTTATTTGAGGATTTATTTTTAAAACACACCCCCAGTAAAGATATGCAAATACCACTGGAAACAGAAAAAGCAAGGAAAAAAGATTTTGTGGTGTGCACTGTAGCTGAAGATCAGTTTGTGAAAGATGGTGTCCCCACACAGAAGACACAACTGTTGCTCTGAGACAGTAATCCATGTACAAGACAGAGAAAAGGGGACGAAGTGTTCCGTAGCTTAAAATTTTATCATTTTCAGTGTCCTAAAATTACCTCTAAAAAGTTGGATAATTCCTCAGTTCTGTATGAAACCCTCTGGAACTTACAAATGCAGAAAAAAAAGTTGTAAGATTTCATTATTAAGATTCCCCAAGTTACCAGAGAGGCTCATCAAGCTGCTTAAGTCTTTTTTTGAAGTACTTATGAGTTGGTCTTCATTCCATGGACATTCTTCAAAAATAAATTGTTAGATTTTTCTTAAGTTATTTCATTTTTCTTCTGAAACCTATGGTACACCAGATATGTCAATATAACCAGTGACTGCACATTTAGGGGTCATCAGAAATTTAGTAGGTTGCAACCTGACCATATAACTGAGATCCCAATTTTCATACAGGGACTCACTGGCCTAAACAGTACTTCCAATAAGCATCCTTTTCTCATTACCTTTTTCTGCAATTTATTTGCTTTCACACAACTAGCTAAAAACTATGGCCTTTCTAGGTTCAATATATTCTACAGCTTTAAAAAAAAAAAAGGTATGCAAGCAGTTGAGGCCTTCTGTGCCTCTATTTTCAAAGCATCTGTAGTATAGGAGAAGGTCAATTTCCATCTTATCATTTGTCCTGATGTCTTCCTTTGAAATAATTCCTGGCAACTTGACAACAGTGGCAGGCCAGTGCTTGGCAGCATTGGTTTCCATTTCCAGTCCCTTGAAACAAATTGAAATTTAAGTGCCACATGTCCAATCATGTAGTCTTTAAGAGTTATTTAAATTAGCACTTTGAGGTCAGAAGATATTTGTAATGACTGCATATTCATGTGAACAGAGATGTAATCGAGGTCCTAAAAATACCATCTTTTTTATCTGAATCAAAAGGGCTGACCATGGAGAAAATTATTCATTTATTTATTTATTAACTATAGTAGTCTGAGCAGTAATCAGAAATATTAGTTTTCTGGAGAAAAAAAAAAAAAACTTGTAAAAAACATTACTTCCATATGTCAAAAACATGCTCTGATTCCAGTTAAAGGCATAGAAAACCTAGTCTAGGAACGGAAAACCTGGTCTAGCACCACACTAGACTAAAACTCATTAGTGCAACTATAAGAACCCTATAAAACACTGTGGAGGTTTGACCCACAGTGGGACCAAGCGATGCGGCACTCACCCCCACCCAGTGAGATGGGAGGGGGGACACAACAAAGGGAGCACAGGATTAGGAATGAAGGGCAGGGACGGCTCACTCAGCAGTTATGTTCACGGGCAAAACAGATTCAAACTTGAGGGAAAAAAAAGTCATGTTAATTCATTGCCATTCATCTAACTAGACATAACAGCCACATCTTAAGACACGTTCCCCCATGCCTCCCGTCTTCCTGAGTTCAAATTATTTTGCTCCCCATTTCTCTACCTTTCCCCCTCAGCATCACAGGGGGCAGGGAATGGGGGTTCAGTCAGTTCACCTCTGCCAGTCTTCATGGCATGGAAGTCCAGAAACAAGATGTTCCAACATGAGCTTCCCTTGGAGTCACGGACCTATTTGGGTTTAGCTCCCGGCTCTGACATGAGGACACCCCACACCACGGGGCTGCAGACTCACCCCCCCACGCTGGGGATCCACCCATTCTCTGGCAGTTAGTCACACCTGCCCTCAGGCTCAACCTCTCTGCTCTAGCATGGAGTCCTTCATGACCTATCTGTGGTTCTCTGCTCCACCATTGAATCTCCATGGACTGCAGGGGACTTTATCTTCTCTTATTCCATGCAGCAGAACTAAGTGCAAGTCTCTGTCTTTTCCTCTGGCAAAGAAGATGTCTCCCTGTCTGTCCTTTGTTTTGGCCGATGGTTGTCTTTTGTTAGGTCAATGGCCTCCCTTCCAGGTTCACCCCCACCTACTTCTTTTCAGGACAGTCCTTCCCTTCACAAATATGGACTCACAGTGGCATTTCTCTAGTGCTCATTGGCACAGCCTGGGCTGGGGGGGTCGGTCTCCTCTTTAGAGCCTGGGGAGCTTTTCGCTCTCACAAGGTGTCCCTTGCCCTACTACCAAAAAAATTCTCCCTTCTCCCCCCCGCCCCCCCCCCAAACCAGTAGTATTCTTTTCTGAGCTGTGAGAATGTTAATAATCAACTAAAGAATCTCATAGACAGCCACTGCTTTCTAAAGATTAATGAAGTTTCATCTTTGGATCAGAATCATCAAAGCTCCAGAACAAAGCATCAGGGTTCCAGGAATGCTGTAATATGGATGTTCAAAATCACAGCTTTTTAGAGATTGCATACTGAGGAAAACATTTAATCACTGAGGTATTTTTCAAAACCTTGATCAAAATCTCTAAGGAATCTGTAGCAAGGGGTACTACTTTCTCTAATGAGTTCTAAATTCAGTCTTAGGGGCTGACATTTGGAGATCTTTTCATCCTCCTGCTCTGCCAGACTGTCCTTCGGGACCAATGTATATTACAGGAATTTTTTTCTGAGCATGATATCCAGGCCTCCGATTTCACTGGATGCTTAAATTTCTTTATCCTCTGATGTGTTCAGTCACAAGATGAATTCTCAAGGAATAGTCATTTGTCAGAGTTGTTACTGTGCTGGAGACATCAGCTATAAGGATTTCTTAGTGCTTCCACTATCCCACATCTCTACTAGCAGTGATGGCAGACAGCATGTGTATGACACAGTGACATTGATGCTCCCTGTCTCCTCAGATGCACAACTCACATGTGATTAATGAGCCCTACAACTAAGTGTTCTCACATGCCAGAACCAGTTTCAGAACTTTTGTTTGCTCTGTGGAGCATGGTGACCCCACTTCCGACTCCTCTGTATATGATCATGGCCATATAGGTCCAACTGCAGGGTCACAGGTACCAAATTAGAGGTTTTTCGATACGCAGCTTCTTCTAACACAAAATCATCAGTGACAATTTTATCACAGTCTGAGGGAAGAAACCACACAGACATATGATCTTATTGACTTATGATCAAAATACAATGTGTGGGAGTTTCATCCTGCATGTCCACCTGGAGATCATCAGTGGAAAGTTCTCTAAGTCACTAAGACCCTCCAAGGAAATGCTTTGGTGCCTACTTCTTAAAACAGCTGTCATGTTCTTCTGGGGTTTCCTCTGTGATTATTTTACATAATTATCTTTATTATTAAATTTAAAGTCAGTGGACATTTATTTTGAGATACTGAGATATTTTGTGATTTCCCAGAGGTGATGCAAACAGGTGAGGCATATCTTTTACATTTATCACTAAACACATAAACTAGAAAACATCTTTTACAATTCCCTTTCAACTTTTCTGTATGTTAGAAAATTGAAATAGCTGAAGAGCGTCATACACTTTTCTGACAGCTCTCTGAAGTTTCTTTGCCTTGATTAGGTAATCTTCATAATCCATCTGTCAATCAGAAGGTGATCATCTCTTTTTTGCTTTCCAATGCACTACCAGCACCGAGCAATTATAGATATGAACTGATCTTAGAAACATAAATAATTTCAACTTATGGTGTGGCTTAATACTCATTGTCAATTAGAAATTGTGCCATTCCTTCTCAGTGCATTAACTTCACTTTCAAGGATTATTTTGAGATGGATACAAAGATTTCAAGTTTTAGGCTGTAACATCTATATCCTGTTCTTGGTACTTGCTACTATTTTCCTAATTGATATTTACATTATATACATAGTCAGAATCATTTTCTGAAATAATATTTCCACATCTTTTATCCATAAATAGATTTTGTTACTGTTAACAAGGTTATAAAGATTTTCTTCAGCATTAAACACACTCTTCTGTATTTCCAAGCTATGGAAGTATTCTTTTGATTGTTTGAAGTTTCTTACCTTTCTCTTGAGTATTATTGAATAATTTGTTACTCTGTTTTGATGCTATTAAAGCAAGGGAGTAGGTGGTTTCAAATAGAAATATTTTCTTTTAGATCTTGCACAGCTTTTTAAGTTATCTGGCTTCCACCCCTTTCTTAAATATTTCTTCCTTGTTTTCTAATGTTGATTTTGTCAAAGGTAGCTTTAGGTTTCATTGCTGTAAGAAATACAATTTAAGTATCTTCTTGCACAGAAATTGCTAATGTTTGCAAGGAAGTATCTGGAACAGATTTACTGTGATTGTCACCACTCTTACAAAGTAGCTGATACCAGCCAGAAAGTCTTTGGGCCAGAGATCTGTGTTCAAATGAGAGCTTTTCAAGCTTTTCTCCTAGTTTAACTCAGCTTTGAGAGTTTAATATGGGATTTTGATATCTAACTGTTTTCTGATCAACTGCTTGTGTTAATCTGGTCTTTTTCTTTCTATACTGTTATTTACTTCTGTTTTCATGTGGGAGCCATTGTCAGTGGCCAAAATGCCTTGATGTTAACTCCCTAAAGGTAAGAAAACTTTATATTAAATAAATGTTCTCAGTTTAATTACAGGGCCTGGAAACAAGGAAGCCTTGAAACTGAAAAAAAACTGTAGCTAGCAAGCACTGAAAGAGGAAATGATTGTGTAGGTTTGGATGGTCCTGTGCAATATAGAACTTCCTTTCGTCTAACCTCTAAAGAAGAAAAAAAAAAGAAATAGAAATCATAAATGTTGCGCTTAACAAATCCAGGAGATTGATACCAAGTAAGGAAGTAACTTATAAATTATAAATTCGGGGATTTAATGAAGAAACAATTAGCCAGCTGGTATAAAAGGTAAAATAGTACTAAAACCAGTTGTACGGTGAATTTATCCACACTCTAAACAGTGAAACAAAAGGTTAATAAACAGTAAATAAGCTGTCTTGTCCCAGACAATTCAGATCAGAATCATAAGATCCATATATTCACAAAACTTAACATTTGTAATCCTGCAATTACATTATTCCATCTTGAAAAACTCCTTTTCAGAAACACTGATCATCTAAAAACAGTTGAAGTTTCTATTTATATCTTTGCATTGTAGAAGTAAACTATTTTTTTTAAAGCCACCATTTTAAAAAATATGGATACATACAGATAGAAATTACTTGGAATGACTTAATGAGAAATTAAGTTTGCCTGTAAATCTGAGAGTTATGTCCCCTGATTAGAGCACACTGAACTTTTTCTGCCAACAATCTGTTTGAAAGTGCTTGAATAGTAGACATGATCACTTTCTTGCCATTTAATATTTAGGTCAAATGAAAACTGAGCTTGCACTGTGCTTGAAACTTGTAATTTATTATTTGAAAACTTTGAGCTTTGCTAATCAAAGAAGCTTGCCCTTCTGTTGGCAGGGTTATAAAAGTAATAGGAATGCATATTTCCAGGATTTACTATATTTTGAGTGATTAAAGATTAATTACAAATACAGAAAATAAATTGCAACTGATAGTTACCTTACCATAATGCTACTTTTCCTGTAGTCTAAAGGGCTGTTTAAAACAATACAGTGAGCAAAGTGATCAACAATATTGATATAAGGAGAATGTTGATAATATACTAATGGTTTTATTTGTTGCTAAGAATCATTAAGGTTGGAAAATACCTGTAAAATCATCAAGTCCAACCATCAACCCAACACCACCATGCCCATTAAACCATGTCCTGTCTACACATTTTTTGAACACTTCCAGGGATGGTGACTCCATCACTTCCCTGGGATGACTGTTCCAATGCTTGACCACTCTTTCAGTAAACAAACTTTTCTAATATAAACCTCCCCTGGTGCAACTTGAGGTCTTTTCCTCTCATCTTGTCACTAGTTACTTGAGAGAAGAGAGCAATATCTCCTTCACTACAACTTCCTTTCAAGTAGTTGCAGAGAGCAATAAGGTCTCCCCTCAGCCTCCTTTTCTTGAGACTAAACAATCCCAGGTCCCTCAGCTGCTCCTCATAAGACTTGTTCTCTGGACCCTTCACCAGCTACCTTCCTTTGGACACAAGAAATCAAAGACTTCCCAACTTCCCATGTTTTGCTAGTCTGCAGGTGCAAAAGATGAGGAGGAGCATAGCAAGAGCAACAGACTCAAACTGGCAAATGGAATATTCTATATTATATAACGTGCTCAGTATACAGATAAGGGTTGGATGGGAAGCTCTCTCTCTCTCTTCTGGGATTGGAGTTTCTGAATTTTTTCTCCTCTGGGGTTGCTAGGCATTTGTTGGTGGGTGGTGAGAAATTGAACTGCGCATCATTCATTTGTATATTCTATTATTATTATTGCTCTAATTTTTTATCATTATTATTTTAATTTTACTTTAGTATAATTATCAAATTGTTTTTATCTCAGCCTATGAATCTTCTTATCTTTACCCTTCCAATTCTCTATCCCATCCCAACAGGGATGGGTGAGCAAGGAGCTGTGTGGTATTTGGCTTCCAGCTGGGTAAAAGCCATGACAGAATTGGAAGAGCTGCTCTGCACTAGGGAAGAGGAATGAGAAAATCTCCAGAAGTAATGCAAAGCAATTCAGCTTCACAGTCTTGTGTTTTTACAATGCTTCTTTTAATTTTCTGTCTGTGTACAGTGTCTCTTTACCATTTTGATCTAACTTGAAAAAAGTGAAACATCACTCACATTACAATTCTCTGATAAATTTCTTTTAATCAAGTAAAGAGAAATTTCACCAATCCTACAGAAGCACATGTGCATATTATTCTATCCACACATATAAATGCTCTAATAAAATTCAATTCAACTTTTCTTTTTCCCTACAAAAAATGATGAACAAATATGCATTTTTCAGCCAGTACTGCTGCTCAATGAGCAAAGGCAGAAATTTGTAAACTAAATTTTCCTAGTGAAAACTAGGAATAGTCAGCCTAAGCTTCACTACTTTGTAGAAATTTTCAGGAAAAAATAACCTCTTAATGAAGAATGTTTTTCTTTCTCATAGTTTCTTCCTAATAAGCTTTATTTATTACAAATAGGAATAGAAGATACATGAAGAAAGAAAGGAAAGCCTAAAACAATATTTATACTTATATGTGTATGCCAAGAGGGATGCACCCCTGGACTCCACACATGATTCAATGTGAATTCTACTGGAGACCTTTAATATTGGTTACATGATCACTTACATACTCTTAAACTGATAACACACACACACACACACACACATAAACAACTCTTCATTGGCTAAAAAGCTACTGTTCACATGCCTGGTTGCAATACTTGATTGGATAAATCCACCTGCTCATGAGGCATTCTTTTTACTTCTGACTAGTTACGTAAGAAATTTTTTATCGTTTCTTGCATTTTTTCTCTGTTCTATTTTTTCCACTCAAAGTCAGGACTTAATTGCTCAAGGCCGAAGCCGCATAGCGCTTCGGCTCTTACAGGGACAACATGTGTATAGCTCTTAAAGCATGAAAAAAAATTCGTTAAGAACTTCAAGGTTTTCATGGAGGTATTAAATAGGTGCTTAAAGAGGTCCATGGCTTGTTTCCAAAGCTGTAAGCTACTGAGAATTAAAAAAGGTCACAAAATTTGTTTCTAGCACACTTCTTCTAAAACAGTATTTGTAACCAAAAATCTCTTGTCAGCATTTTCTGGATGGCAGATGGTTGAAGTGGTTATAGTCTTTAATTTTCATTACTTAATTTTGTGATCTTTTAAGAAACTACAACCTTCTTTTTATACATTCTGTATGCTCTTCCGTGCCTCACCATGTCTTACTCTTGATATTTCATAACACAATTTGCTTTCAGGAGAATTAAAGAACTGCCATACTGCATTAAATCAAAGTTTCACCCAACTTATTATCCCATGTCTGACTTTGTCAATTAGTGTATGCTTAGGGAAAAGTACAGAAAACAAGAAAAGTATAACATGATTTTCCCCTGCCAAAACTTTACAATAGGATTATCTTTAGCACAAGGAGATCAGTAACAATATTGTAACAGTCCTTCTTCCACTCTATGTCCCCTAGAAGCTAAACAAGAGTTTTATTATTCACTTCAGAAGAGTAGAAACTTTTTCAAGTAAAACCAGCACCTTATTAAAAACTCTAGAAAAAAAATTTAGAAAAAAGTTGCCTGTCATAAGTAATTTTAAAATTCCTTCTTTTATTTCCTCTTGTTCTGTCACTTGTTACCTGGAAGAGACCAAACCACAAGTCTCTACAACCTCCTTTCATGTAGTTGTAGAGAGCAATAAGGTCTCCCCTCGGCCTCCTTTTCTCTGGGCTAAACAACCCCAGCTCCCTCAGCTGCTTCTTGAAAGACTTGTTCTCCAGGCCCTTCACCAGCTTCATTGCCCTTCTTTGGACATGCTCCAGAACCTCAACAACTTTCCTGTAGTGAACGGCTCAAAACTGAACACAGTACTTGAGGTGCAGCCTCACCTGTGCAGAGTACAGGGACAGGATCACTGCCTTAGTCCTGCTGGCCACACTATTTCTGATACAAGCCAGGATGATATTCATCTTCTTGGCCACCTGGGCACACTGCTGGCTCATGTTCAGCCAGCTATTGTCCAATACATCCAGGTCCTTTTCTGCCAGGAAAGGGTAGTCAAGCAATAAATAAATTGGTGTGTCAGCCACTCCTCCCAGCTTGGTATCATCAGCAAACTTGCTGACAGTGCACTCTGTTCCCTCATCCAGGTCACTGATGAATATATTGAATAGTGCTGGTCCCAGTACCAATCCCTGAGGGACTCCACTAGACACAGGCCTCCAACTAGACTCTGCCCCATTGACCACCACTCTCTGACTTCTTCCTTTCAACCAGTTCACAATCCACCTCACTACTCGATCATCCAGACTACACTTCTTCAGCTTAGCTGCAAGGATGCCATGGGAGATGGTATCAAATGCTTTGCTGAAATCAAGATAAACCACATCCATTGTTCTACCATCACCTATCCACCTGGTTATGTTCTCATAAAAGACTATCATCAGGTTAGTTAAACATGACTTTCCCTTGGTAAAACCATACTGAGTGCTCCTAATGACCCTCTTATCCTAGAGACAGAACTGAGGATAAGTTGTTCCATCACCTTCCCAGGGATGGAGGTGAAGCTGACCAGTCTGTAGTTACCCAGGTCCTCCTTCTTGCCCTTTTTGAAGACTGGAGGGACATTTGCTTTCCTCCAGTCCTCAGGCACCTCTCCCATTTCCCACGACTTAGCAAACATGATGGAGAGTGGCCTAGCAATGACTTCTGCCAGCTCCCTCAGCACCCGTGGGTGCACTCCATCATGACCCATGGATTTATAAATGTCCAGATTTCTTAACTGATCTCTAACCCAGTCCTCATCAACCGACGCAAACTCCTCCTTTATTCTGACTTCCTCTGGAGCCTCAGGGGTCCAGGGCTCCTGAGGACAGTCTCCAGCAGTGTAGACAGAGACAAAGAGGACATTCAGTAAATCCACCTTCTTTGTATCCTCTATAACCAGATCACCCACCCCACTCCGCAGTGGGCCTCCATTGCCTATAGTGTTAGCTTTGTTTGCAATGTATTTGAAGAAGTCCTTTTTGTTCTCCTTGACCTCTCTGGCAAGACTTAATTCCAAGGAGCACTTAGCTTTCCTAGTGGTCTCCCTACATGCTCTGACAACAGTCTTGTATTTCTCCCAAGTGACCAGCCTCTCCTTCCAAGATCTGTAGACCTTCTTCTTCCACTTGAATTTACTCAGCAGTTCCCTGTTTAACCATGTGGGTCTCCTGACCCCCTTTCCTTGATTTTCTACATTTTGGGATGCTCTGATCTTGATCTTGGAAAAAGTGGTCCTTGAATGTTAACCAACTATCTTGTGCCCCTTTACCATCTAGCACTCTGTCCTTTGCAATTGCTTGAAAAGGCCAAAGTTGGCCCTGAAGAGGTCTAAGGTTGTGATCCTGATTGGTATTCTGTTCCTCCTGCACAAGATCCTGAATGCCATAATCTCATCGTCACTGCAGCCAAGGCTGCCCTCAACCTTAACTGCTTCAACCAGACCCTCCTTATTGGTGAGTATAAGATCCAGCAGCACTCCTCTCCTAGTTGGCTTATCCACCATTTGCATCAAGGACTTATCATCAGTGCACTGGAGGAACCTCCTGGACTGTGAATGTCTGGTTGTGTTGGCATTCCAGCAAGTATCTGGGTAGTTAAAATCCCCCATGAGAACCAGGGTCTGTAATTGGAAGGCTGTTGCCAGTTGTCTGTAGAAGGCCTCATGAACTTCCTCATCATGATCAGGTGGTCTGTAATAGACACCCACAACAGTATCACCCATGCTAGTCTGCCCCTTGATTCATACCCACAAACTCTCAACATGCTTATAGTCCACCCCTGGACAGAGCTCAATACATGGCAGTTGCTCTCTCATGTAAAGAGCAACTCCACCACCTCTCCCTTTCACTTAGGCTTTTGTCTTCTCCCTGACAGGGGTAGAATACAGGGGCCCCTTGATCCTGGGTGCTATCTGTCAGGTGCTCCCATTTTCATTGGAGGGAGGGAAGAGCCTGGTTCCACCAGTCTATCTCCATTTCAGCCTCCCTAATACTCCTAAGCCTTTCTACTTCATCTTGCAGCTTTTCAATCTCATCTTACAGCTTTGCCACTCAGCTGAGCAGATCATCTACCTGCTCACACTCACACAGCCATACTCACAGCTGCCCCCGCTACCAGTAAGAGGCTGTGACATTCCCTGCAGCCTGTGATCTGCACAACCACGTCCTTCCCTGTGAGCTCTGTCTGGATTCCCACATCTATTTTGGTTGGTGTCAGAAGCACAGTCTTCATCTGTCTGGTGGACACCATTATCTATCAACCAAGCTGGTCCTGCCTTCTTCTTACCCTGCCTACGTGAACTGCTTGCAGACTGCCCTTAACCCGCCCTGTTCAGGTGCTCAGTAGGTGGTGCTCCCCGGGAATTTCCCGTGGTTACCCCATGTTTAAATCTCCTGCCGTTGCTCGGAACACGTGCCCTGCCGCACCTGATTGGTTGGGCAAGCTTGCATATTTCGGCCTCTGTTCCAGTCTCAGGAACTCCCTGGACAGCGAGATCTCACATGGAGTCCCTGGGCTCACCTCGACTGTCGCTGTCCCCGCTGCTGGTCACTGTGCCAACTGGCAACCAGCAGCAGCAGCGGTGACATATATATAAATATGAAGCATATATATAAAATATATATGCAATTACCCCTGAAATTTAGCCAGAGAAAAACTGTTAAATGAGATACAGTTAACCTAGCTACTTAAATCCTGATTCTGAATCAATGATTGTAAATCTGTTGCTATTCCAGCAGTGCTTAGGTGAATTAAATAAAAGAGTATATCCATTTTGAATATATGCAATATCTATTTCTCACTGCTTAATCTGATCCACTTTTTATTAACTGACACATAAAAAAACTCTTATATGAAACAGACTTAAATATAAATGCAGTGTTGTTTTCCATCTGGAATGAGTCTTTAATTTCTTTTCAACTATGAGTATTCCTACATGCACCAGTATGAAACTTTGATTTCATGAGATTACAATTATTTTGTTTCATTTTGCAATGAAACCTCAAAATATTAGAGCATTCAGAAACAAATGCTGAAAACAAGTTATATTTCATAGTGATTAAACAAAGTTGAAATATTTTGTTTCATTTTTGAGGTTTTTGTTGTATTACAGAAAATCAAAACAACAAAGTTAGGTGCTTTAATCCAGTTGAAAAGATATTTTCTTCTCCTTTTCTGTTTCTCGTTGTCTAATAGAAAATATTGTATTTGGAGTTCAACTTCTGATGATGTCTCTTCTTTTTTTTTTTTTTTTTTTTTTTTTTTTCACTCTCTTTTTCATTCCTATCTAAATACAACAAAGCCAGAGTCTGCTGTCCTTTACCACACCACACAGAAGGAAAACATTACTTCAGTCAGTGGCAAAAGTGTCAGAACAGGGATGTGAAGGGTAAACAGGCATGGCTATTTGAGCAAAGGTGGCAAGAGATGGGAGTTAGGAACTAAGACTGCAGACTAAATGAACAAGAAGCTCAGTTAGGAAATAAGACTCAGTTAGGAATAAGAAGAGTTTCAGCTCATTTTGCAAACTGTCCAATAGACTCTGCACAAATACTTGGGGATTATAAGTTTGTGTTTCAGTCAAAGCCTTCTTTCTTTTGCAACAGCCAGTAACTGACTATCTTAGGAATAATATCTTTGGAAAAGATTTTTCTGTGGTTAGGCAATAGCTTATTGCAGTGGGCTTATTCAGCTTGAGAAAACTTCTATGCCAGGTGTAGAAAAACTTTGATGGAAATACTAATTTCCAGGAGATAAATCAAAACACAGAAAAAAATCAGTGTGAGTTGAAAAAAGGCAGTTAATATTAATGTGTAAGTGGATAACTTTACCTGAATTAAAATCAGATATTTTAGACAAAGGGAAAATACTGAAATCAATGGTTAGATTTGTCTTAAATCTAACTGAGGAACTACATATCTAATTAAGATTCTCAGTCAATGCTGTCTTAATTGACTAATACATCATTCTGTTAACACTAATGTTAAATTAAATATGCTTGATCAATATTCACACAATGAATTGTGGTTAATTGACATTGATCTTAATGGGCATTACCTTAAAATATTAGCTGATGTACATCCACAGCTGTAGGGATTACATATTACAATATTAAATTTCAGGATATAATTTGCAAGAAAGCATTAGTAATAGTTAGTGAGCTTTTCTTATATATGAGGAGGAATTGCAACCAGTCATCCCAGAAAAGAAAATTAAATTATTCTCTTAGAAAAAATATATTATTTTTCTCATTATATTGTTTTTCCGTTTCTGTTGAAGTGACTACTCTGAATTTAGAATTTAAATTTACCAACTTTGTTGAATTATGCTAACATGCAAAATGAATTAATTTAATTAATTAAGAAAAACAAGGGCAGTAAAATGCAAACAAGGAAAGAAAAAATAAAGCTGTTGACTTGGGAACTGAGATCAGATATTAAATGGTTCAATGCAGAAGAATCCTAATGTCCTGTGGAATGAATGGAAGACAGAGTCAGTCAGACGGGGATTTCCAAACAGGGCTAGCAGCAACTAATCTCTGTTTTCTAGCTTCTTGGGAAGAGTCAGCTTCAAGGGGAGCAATATTCAAAGGATGATCTCTAGCACTTTCTGAAATCCCTATCACTAGTTATTTCCTAGTTAGAAAAGGGAGGGCAAAAACAATAATCAATTTCTGTTTTAAATTTTGTCTTTGTTTCATTTCAGATAACCATGAGAACTGTGGCCTGAGAAGTCATCTGACATATATTTATACCCTATTATGTGGATTACTGTAGCAGGTAAATTCTTAGAATTCACCATTATTTTAATTAGGTTTTAAATCCAGTTTAACCACTTGTTTTTACGGATTCTTCTGTGTATATATGTGCACATATAGGTATGCTAGGACTGATCAAATTGATGAACAAATGAAGTCATACATTTCAGGGCACAGCCCAAAAGGCTTTACAAAACCTGTGACAGTCCTAAAAATCCATCATTGGACTGAAAATTAAAATTAAGAGTGCTGTTCAATTCGCAAAGCTTGTCTTTCTACTAATAAGAAATCAGTGAGCAGAAAACAACAGCTATATAAGAATTGTACCTAGAGTGGTTTGGCAAAGCAAAAATATTCAAGTAAATTAACCCCACTTTATGAAGAATAGGATAAATTTGTCTTTTGGAATACAATGAGGCAAAACTACTGAAATAAATAGAAGTCTTGCTGGCATAACTGAAAGAAGATATTAGCAGAGCATCGTTTGCTATATTGAGGATTCAGTAGGCAATACACTGATTTTAATTCTCTCCTGAATCACTGAGACCTCAATTCACAGTCCACTGAAGTTAATGGAAGTCTTCACAGAAATCCCACATATCAGCTCAGCAGATTCAGCTCCCTCTTATATGGCAAAGAACATATTATCTTCATTTTTCTATCAACTATTGACACAAAAGCTTCAGGCCAGGAGTAGGTTACTACCCAGTGACATGGGACACTAAGATTTGACTTGTTTCGAAACAAATTTTAAAAGTCACCTCTGGCAAGCAAATTTATCTCATTTTAATTCAATTCACCAAGTCACCTATGCATCAAATTTTCAATTGACTGGAGTGAAAAATAGGCTTCTAAATATCTCTGTAGATCTGTCTTCGTTATTGTTGTTATGCCTGTGCACTGTACAGCTCAAGTCTGAACTCACATCAAAGTCTTTCTAATATTCACATTGCATTTGTTTTGGCTCTCAACTGTAGATTCCATTAGCTGACCTTACAATCAAATAAGAACTTCACCTCTAAAGTTTTAGAGAGGTCTTGAGTCTTGCCTCTGCAGTTAGTAGGAATAGGACTAAGCTGTGTGCACCAAAAGTGCGTCCATCTCCATTCCTTCAAATTTCCTGTCAGTCTGATAGACGTGTTACATACCTTCCCTCCTCTACTCTCACAGGATTTTATGCCCTGCTTTGTTGTTAAACCTTATTAATTTGAGTTTATTTTATTTTGAGGTTTCTTGAGGAAATAATAGAGTTGATGATATATTGACCCTATCTCATGAAAATAAATTTCTAGAAAACGCACTAATGAATTTGAATTCTACCTATGTGAGAACTCATATTGTCAATTATGTTCCTGGCACCTGACACCCAAGAAAAGAAAACTTGGGAGCATTATGTTGTTTTATTAGTATAATCTTAAACTGATGGTCTGAGAAGACTGGGAAGCAGAGCCATGTTCCATGGATGCATAGATGCCACCTTCTAGCACAGATTATCAAAAACATCTCTTGATATATGAAGCTCTGAACCCATTGTTATTCATAATATATTTAGAAGAGTATAAGAACACGTCAGTTGTGTTAGTTTGGCTGAATGCACAATTAGGTGCAGATCTGCATCTATGTGAAAAGAGCAGCTGAGTTTTTCATGGATATAAATGATGCAGGAGAAGGACTACCTAAGGTCTGTAAGGTGGGTATAACTGTCTTGAGGTGTCTGGCTCAGAAACCCAAACCTCAGGTCAAGTAAAGCTACAAAAGGATGCACAAAGTCTTAGGGAGAGTTAGGAACACAAGAAAGTAGACACATAGGCATCCATGCACACACGCATGCACACATATGCATCCTATCTTGTCGGGTATGTGAGGAGATCACTAAAATAATGGGAGTTACAAGTACCTAAGACAGATGTTAACTCAGGACAGTCAAAGCAACAATCAAAAATGGAACAGAGCGTCAGCTCAGGTTACACTCTGCAAAGTAATGAATCCTGTTGCAGAGCTGTGGTTAATTAAAGGGATTCAAAATCTACTATATCTTGGTTTGTACCCTGCAGAATGCTAAATGTAGACACTGACAGACCACCTGAAGCAGTGAGTTACAACTGGTCAGGTCAGGTCTTTATAGGGAAATTGCACTAACAAACAAAACAAAAATAAACTAGCAGGCACCATATGCATATAATAAAAACTATAAGGTAGCAAAAGCCATTTGAAGACAACACTTTTATGTTATTTTATATTTTGGATTAAAACATTATCAAATCTTGCAAAGTGCACAGGTAAACTATAGTGAAGAAAATCATGTTGTTTCAACCATTCATGGCTGATTTGATCTGACCTAGTCACAGATGAGTCTTGGCATTAAGATTAAAGGGGCTGAAAACACTAAAAAATCCAGGACACTGGTTTCAGAGTCTCAAAATTCCAAATATTTAGAGGGAATGTGTACACTGGAATATTCTCAGCATTGGTCTGTGAGGCATGTATATTAAAGTATTGTGAAATAATAGTTCATGAAGAAAGTGACAACCTAAAGTGATTACATTTATTCTTAGCAAAAACTCAGTGAATGTTTCCATTGAACTGTTCATTGGATACCCTAAGTATGACATGGTGGACGAGAAGCTCAACATGAGCCAGCAATGTGCACTTGCAAACCAGAAGGCCAACCGTATCTTGGGCTGCATCAAGAGAAGTGTGGCCAGCAGGTCGAGGGGGGAGATTCTCTCCCTGTACTCCACTCTCGTAAGGCCTCACCTGGAGTACGGTGTCCAGTTCTGAAGTCCCCAAAACAAGAGAGACATGGACCTGTTAGAATAAGTCTAGAGGAGGGCCACCAGGATGATCCAAGGGTCCTGGAGCACTTCTTCTACAAGGACAGGCTGAAA
Organism: Caprimulgus europaeus; assembly: GCA_907165065.1. The sequence continues at coordinate 59,982,104 of OU015525.1, read as the reverse complement.
AAGTTGGGGCTGTTCAGCTTGGAGAAGAGATGACTTTTTACAAGACCATTTAGTGATAGAACAAGGGGAAATGGCTTTAAACTGAAAGAGGATAGGTTTAGATTAGATATTAGGAAGAAATTATTTCCTGTGAGGGTGGTCAGACACTGGAACAGGTTGCCCAGAGAAGCTGTGGATGCCCCCTCCCTGAAAGTGTTGAAGGCCAGGTTGGATAAGGCTTTGAGCAACCTGGTCTAGTGGAAGGTGTCCCTGCTCATGGCAGGGGGATTGGAACTAGATGATCTTTAAGGTCCCTTCCAACCCAAACCATTCTATATTTCTATGGCTCTATGACGTTCTTTAAAATAAAATATGTCCTGAAATACACCTACTCTTCAGTGGTGATTTCACTTTTTTGGCTTGAAGCTAAACACAGTCACTCTCCCTCCCTCTCTCCTTCCCCACCCCCAGGAGTAAGGGATGGAATTGGGAGGAAAAGGCAAGGATACACAAGGGTTAAGATAAAAGCAACTTACTAATTGAAATAAACAACAATGGTAACATCAGTATTAACAGAATATACAAATGAGTGATGCACAGTGTAATTGCTCACCACATGTCAATTGATGCCCAGCCTGTCTGCCCAAAGCAGAGTGAGTCCTGAAACTGCAACTACAATCCTGGAAGAGTGAGCCCGAGCCAACCCCGAGAGAATAGCCCCAATTTCTGGTCAACCCTGGTTAATATACTGAATATGATATGATATGATATGATATGGAATATCTCATTGACATATCCAGATGCCAATTTGGGGATTTGCTAATTGCTACACTTCCTCTATCTTGGTCCTAATGCAGTTTTGAACCAGCCGAACACCATGACCTTGGGCTCCAGCAGCAGCTAATGACAGTAGTACTTTTACCAACATTCTTTTCATAACAAATCCCATGCTGAACCTAAAACATATCTATTCTAGTTACTAAGAAGAAAATTAATTATACCCTAGCAAAATCAGGACACTTTCTATACTGGTAAATTCATTCTGGTAGAAAACTGCTATATTACTATTAAGACCTAGACCCTGCATCAAGAATTGCCATAGCAGGGAGTCTACATATAAAGAAAATGCCATAAGCATTCACAGTAGCACATCACCACCATTGTTTTATGCAGAATTGCAGAGTTGAATTCACTGTCATTCATTTTTACTGTATATCTTCAGTGCTCCCAAAACTTGTTAAGAATGGTAGAAAAGAGCTATCAACACCTCTGTGTTTATCAATTACAGTAAATTTATGCCAGATCATAGTATATAAATGAACTATCTTAGCAGTTAAACTTCTGTTAAGAAATGTTTTCTGACAATAAAGAGGACAGGGGTATATATGTTTTGCTTGTCATATAGAGGTATAGATTGTCATTTGGCAATGCTGAATAAGAAGACAACACAAGATGTTATGACAAATTTGGGGATAAATCAGATGTCCATGTTGCTGAGAAGCTATTACAGTTAGTATGATAATTTCTCCATTTATCTACCTGCAGTTTCCAATATTATCATCCTCCATAGTCAAGGTCTTTTATTTATCTCAGTATGATGATAAAAATTGTCCTTACTGTGTTTGGCCTGCTGTTCAGAGACATAAAAACTGCTTGGGTTTGTGTTCTCTTGTTGTTGCTTGCCTCACTGTTGAAAAAGCTAGTGATATAAAGGAAAGTAAAGTAAAATAGTAAAGGAGAATGTGGATAGCAATAGTAAGCATAGAAATTAGTTTTCTTTTACTTGCCTTTGAAGCAAAGCTGAATCACAGCTGAGTTTTGGAGAGAAAAAAAAAAAAAAAAAAGAAAAAAAAGGAATATTTTTTTAAAAAATTATTTCAACTTTTTCTACTTTTCATTGTTATGTTGCAGAAGTGGTGCACCAGCAGGGAAAGAGAAGTGGTAGAGAAAGAGAGTGGCCTGTATAATGGCAAAAGTGGGACAAGAGCAGAAAGAACAAGAATGTAAGAAGCTTGTGATATGCAAAGAAACAATGTTAAAGAAATCTTAAGGTTTCAGAAGTTGGTGTTCCAGTTTCAGGAAAAGGGAAAGTAAAGAAAGTCTAGTATTAAATACATTTAATTTTTTATATTTTTTCCATTACAGACTCTTTCATTACATATTGTGACACTAGTTTTTTTTTCTTTTTTTTCAAATATGTATACAAGTAATAGATTATATCCTGTACTTTTTATATATATTCTGGCACTATTATCTAACATATTTTTGTCTGAGACACAGACCATTTAGTCTAGTTATTGTCTTGGGGAATCATAAAATTGTATCTCCTGTAAGGTATATACAACAAACCTATTTAAACATATTTCTTTGTTTCCAGGAGCATTTTTTTTTAACCCAATATTAATTCAAATGAGAAGACCTTTTCCATGCCACAAACATAATGCATTTTGTCTTTTTTGTCAAAAAGACATCATAGCTGTTTTTCAGTTGCACAATTTGAAAGAAAAAAAAAAAGGCCCCTAATAACCTATTTATGACATGGGATGGGCCTTAACTTCAACATCTGAAGCTTAGTCAGCTCATCTAGGCTAGATATCTAGTTATATCTGTAGTCATAATGGAGAAATAATAATGGTGTCTCCACTAGATATGATGATCTGTCTCTCAGATAGACCTACTTTTTTCTACTGAGTATAAAACAAGTTGAAATAACTTGTGTAGTTAAGATACTTAGATAAAGTTAAGAGGAGTTAATTTTGTGTCTGGCAGCTGCTTTATTGAACATCTGGCTGCATTTTTCCAGCTACTGTTGAATAGTGTTTTCACACTGCAGACAAGGTTTAGTCTACCTTACTTAGTCAGCAACAGCACTCAGATACAACAAAGGGATCTAAGGGGAATGGTTTTTCTTAACCTTTGCTTATTGAAGTGTGTATGCAGAGTTTATTTTATTATTTGTCAATAAAAAAATTTTAAAATCTTAATAATCCTACCTAACTGGACACAGAATTTCCCTTGCATCTCTGATAATATTTCCTACAGTTGACATAGTGTATCCTCCACATGGAATCTACTAATTTGTTCTGTTGGGAATTGGATTACATCCTCCACTAAAATAGTGCCTGTAAATTATTTTGCAAATGTGAAGTGTTTGTCATTCTGAAAATCAAGCTTAATGAAAAATACAATTAGAATCAGTCCCTCAAAATTTTATCAAAGCAGGAAAAGTACAAACAACAAGAAAGTTCAAGAGAATTTAAAACTACTTAAAATCAAAATAAATGTCTAATTCATCCATTGCCCTTTCTATTTGGGATAGAATTAAATGAAGTAAAAAACACTCAGTAAGCACAGAAAATATTGATGATATTATGAGCAATAATAATTTTGTTTGTTATCAACAGAGTTGGACTTATAAAAAAAACTTAATAAATATAGCAGAAATCTCCATTTCTAAACAATTCAAGCTGGTTTAGGAGCTCAAGATTCACTTACAAACACAGATTTTCTTTCATTGGTTTGCTGCCTTCCTAGGAGCTGATAACAACTTTATTTTAATCAAATTGAGTATCACACCAAATCTAGTCCTTCGAACACTCTTGAACTTCAAGTTCAGCTACAAATACTGTTGTCTGTTGTCTGGCCTTATTGCAGATAATTTATAATACCTGTTATATTTATTTTAAGATTAATCCTCAGGATTAGTTGCCGTGCAAATACATTGAGGAGCACCTAATCCAAAAAAAATTTCAAGAGCGACTCAGTTTGAAGATGGAGCTTGACAAATAAGCAGAGAAAATTATGAAGTATCTGTTTTTTTTCTCTTTAATAGTGCTCTGTAAAGAAGATCAAAAGCTAAGGCTATCTTGATCCTTGTGCGTCATTATTTTGTTACAGATATACTTCTTGGGCTTGGGTTTTGGGGTTTTTGTGGGGTTATTTTTTCAGGGCCGGGGGGGAGTCATTTAGGAAGCTACAATGATTTGAAAGATATAACTTCAATGGAAATGGAAAATAGGAACTGTGATCCAAAAATAGGTGTGCCATACTGAGAACTGCTCCCAAATGCACACAGCATTTCCTGATGATTTCAGGAAGGAATCCACAATTCAGGTAAGTGCAGAAGTTAGGATCATGATTTCACCATAATGATAGTTACTGCTAGTGATTCTAACAGAAAAGTATGAGGATAACCAGCAGGCAACAAAGCACTATTCATTACGAAAAACACCTTAGCTGTCAGACAGAACACACAACGTGGAATCAACTATCTGACTAAGATGTATTTTGCATACACCCACATAAGATAAATAAAAATTTTAAAATAAAACAAGATTAATATATTCTTAAGTTACAGTCTTGAGGCAATATAATATCAACAACAAAAAAAATCCCCACAACATTCCTCCCCGCAAAAATAAGTGTCTATGGTAATTCATTTTGTACATACCACCTTTTCTTTTAAACAAATAGGACAACAGACGTTGGAACTGGGATAACTTCATGACACTGAAAATATTTCTGCTTTTTAAGTGGTATTGTAACAGACCATTTCTCTAAGCAGAGAAATAGAATAAAACTTCTTTTTCTGTCTCTTTTCTTTTTTTTTCTTTTTTCTTTTTTTTTTCCCCCCCAAGTTACAAAGTTTCTCCATACTCTGTCTCAAAACAGTATATTCCAGATTGGGCAGACCAGCCTATGCAAGTGATGGTATCTGTTCATTCTAACACAAGTTCATTACAGAGTCTGACTGCAAAGTTTGAAAATGGATAGTCATACAGGATTTGTTATTTCTATCTTTTTGTCCTGTTCTTTCAGTTTTTTAACCTCAGTTTCAAGCGATCTGTCTTCATCTTACTAAGCCCTTTCAGTATTGTTTCTCCTTTCATCTTACTTTCCAGTTAGTATATTTCCTTCCTAACGATTTCCCCTCAGTTCCCATTAAAAAAGTTACCAAAAATCTTCTACCTAGTCTGTTTGGAACTAAATGAAACCTGCAAACTCCACCTCTCAGGCTTAAAAAAAAAGAAAGAAAAAAAAGAAAAAGAAAAAGAAAAAGAAAAAGAAAAAGAAAAAGAAAAAGAAAAAGAAAAAGAAAAAGAAAAAGAAAAAGAAAAAGAAAAAGAAAAAGAAAAAGAAAAAGAAAAAGAAAAAGAAAAAGAAAAAGAAAAAGAAAAAGAAAAAGAAAAAGAAAAAGAAAAAGAAAAAGAAAAAGAAAAAGAAAAAGAAAAAAGAGCTGAATAACTCTTGGGAATTAAAGAGGATATATTTCTTACTAAAATAATTATAACAATTTAAATAACTATTTCTTTGTGATCAAATCCATCATTTCAAAATGCTGTTTACAAAAAATGTTGTTGGTATAAGAAGTTGCATCCTGGACTGAGCTCTTTGCAAATTTCCTCATATATGTATCAGTGATAACTGAAGGAGTTAACTGGTAAGTGTGGAGCTGTGTACAAAGACAGTAATAGGAAGGATCAATCTATTTACAGTCCCACTATGAAAGCAACTTGATATTGTTCCTGGTTGCTGCAGGGTTAACCATGCAAATAGTATAGCTCTTCTCTTTATTATCATTCTTCTGAGACTTTTCCAATGCTGAAAAAAGACAAAAGTTTTGCCAATGGGCTTAGCACCACTGAATTAATATGAATGGAATACATTAACTAGAATTGACTTCAACATTGACCAGTCCTTCATTAATTTCTCCCTTTGATTATTCCTTGGAAAGGAACCAGAAAAACAAACAAGCTGGTGTAGTGCACAAAGTAATTAAAAGGGAATAATTATGCATTAAATAAATGAAACCTGCACTTGAAGCAGAGATAGTGCCAGAGACAAGATGCTTACCTAATGTGGCAAATCCTGTGGGTTTAATTCTGCATATAGTTGTACTTTGGTAATTCTGAAGTAGCCACACTGAGTTTCTGAGTTTATACTGAGTTTCTTAAAATGTATATTGGGAGTAGATTAGGATGTCCTTGTTTATTAGTACTCAATTTTACATTTCTCCGAGATGGTCAGAAAAGATCAGTGGGACATCTCTCTGACGCTGCTTCATATACATATAATTCTTTTCTAATATATAGCACCTACTTTCCTCATGTTATACTGCCTCAAGTTCACCTAAAAAGTGAAACATCCTTGTCCATCATTCCTCACAGAATGACCAGAATATTCTTGACTCAGTTAGTTACATCACATGGTTGATTTTCTGTATAATACCTAGTGCAAATGAAAATCTCACCTGTCCTAAGAATATAAGCCATAAAAGGAATTTAAGTGTCTTTAGAAAAGCATCAGAATGCTCTGAGAGCATTTGCCTCTTCTGCAACTGCTGCACATAGCTAATTTTTTCTCTCAAAACAAAATAAATATGGCATAGGATTCTAGGGGATGCTTCCTCCGATGGACTTCCAGGACAGGGATACCTCCTGCTTGGGCTGGAGCCCAGCATGGAGGTCTCTGTCTCCTTTCTACTCACTGGCTGTTCCAGCTTGAAGTTTACTAGTGAATTACACACACACACAGGCTTCCATGCACACCAGATTTGGGGGAAGATGCAAAGACTCTGGCAACCCCCAGCAGCTGCCACCAGACATGTGAGCTGTGACCCACAGTCTTGCTCCTGCTGCTGTTGATGAGCCTCTCACTCATTTTGCCCACCCTTGTCCCTCTAGCAGCTGCACCTGGGATGCCCACCATTCCAATCCCAGTGGCTGCAGCTGAGACCTCCACTTGATCCAGTAGCTGACGCCACGGACCTCAGGGTGCCTATACCCCTAGTCTGACTCCAGTCACTGGTACCAAATGTACTCACATAGTTCTCACCAGTAGCTGGCACTAAATCTACTCACAGAGTTCTCAACAGTAGCTGGCACTCAGTCCTTACAGCACTCAGATGAGACAGAGAATGAGATTACACAGAAATAGTTAAGAAAGGATTTAAGGGGAAGACAGGACAGACTGCAGTGATCAGATGCAGGTCTTGGTCAGACAAGTATACTGACCAGCCCCAGTTCACATGCGATCAGCCTCTTTTATATGCCTTTCTGTTTAATTGCCTCTTTGTTCCTCCCTATCCCCTCCTCATAAATGTTCATTCAGAAGTTTTTCATGGTCCCACAGTCTGCTCTTAAACACCCCAAATGCTCATGTTCCTCTTGTTTCCTCCTTCATATCAGTACAAGGTCCAGATTGGCCCCCTTCAAATCTGTGCCTGCAGTTTCTTGATGACCCAAGAATTAGCAACTCAGGCTTCTGATCCTTCACATTGTTATCCTTTGTCTATCAGATTTGTGTCTGGGTGTGTTCTTGTTTATCACTTCCCTCTTTACTTTTGATGCCCTTCTGCATTGAAAAATGCCTTAGTTGCGTAACCTTAATGATGCAGATGCTCTCACTTTCCACTCTCCCTTACAAAGTGGGGTGAGTCTGGCCAAGCAGCTAGTTCCCATGTCTCACTCATGCAATTCAAAGGGCTAGCTAGCTATTCTAAAGACATCAAGAAAGCAAGACCTTGAGAATACCAGTTTCCATTCCTTTGTCCCAGATGTCATGAAAATGAAACAGAGTATTTATTAAGTTGAAGAAGCAGCAAGTTTCATTACGACACAAGAAAATTCTGGAGAATTCTCTAAGGATAGTTTCCTTATCAACAAGGAACTCCCTGGAAAGCATAAGGACAATGTATAGTGCTGAAATAAGACCATTATTCTGACATATTTGATACAGTTCTAAGTTTCTGCAGTGCTGCTCTTGTTTTTAAAGTGGATAAAAGCCCCATGGTATGCATTAATGCATAATTGATAAGCACATGTAAATAGCAGAAACAAGTGGACTCTTCACTACAGAGCATTTTTTGTCCATATGTTATGAAGTAAAGAAATATTAAATATCCCTGTATGAATCACTTTCTAAAAATAGCTTCATGCTTAAAAGAGCAACTGAAGCAGTACAAACTTTAACTTAAGGGCCATATCAAACATAATTTACGTCAGAAAGCAAAATTCTTCTTTAAAAAAGCATCTTGACTATTTTCCTGTGTTACTTGTTATTTCCCATATACAGATAAAGAAACAACACAGGAAAAAAAAAATGAAACAAAAATAACCCCATAGACAAGATCCTTGAACACAAGCAATCTCTTTGTTAAATATCAGAAAATCTTCAACTCCTTATTGAGTCTAAAAGCTGGTTACTAACATAAATGGAAATGAGATATAAATGCTATTAGGGTTTCCTACTGTTTGTTCTTCAATTTTTATTTCATTACATACTAGCAATTATTTTTTAAGAAGTGGTATTCAATTTCTGATAAGAATTCATGATTGCCTTAAACCAACCTCATAATGCGTCTTCACTTCAATGTGTGCAAGACTCAGTTTATCAGATGTCTGTGTATGTCTCAGGCCTGGATTTACAATTAATAACGTTTTTTAGTGGAAAGGATTTTCAATGCAAGCAGAACTCACAAATAGGTACAAGGTAGAACAAGTGCAACAACAGCAGGTGGTGTGTTGTTTTATAAGTATCATAAAAATGCATACTCTGACTAATCTGCCTACTGTTAACTTTTCTCTCTTGTGATCCTTTGACTTCTACAACTTCCCCAGGCTTGATTAGGCTGAGGCCAGCCCATTGAAGCAGGCAGCAAGTACAGGTCACCAGTTCAGAGATAGCCCTGGAAGCACAGAAGATTTTGCAAAGTGAAAAGCATCCTGCATTGGAGGGAGGAGTGATGCAGACCAGCCTGGGCATGCTGTGCCCTGGTACACCAGAAAACAAGCATGGAAAGGTTGATATCAGGATGAGCCAGGCCCATGGGTGACTAGCTTATTAAAAATTACTATGGTCTGCAGCAGATTATCTTCTTGCAATGACTTGAGTGAAAGGAAAAAAAAGTCTTCTCAGGCAGCTTTCAGCATATGAGATGACATGTGGTTGAATGTTTTGTCTATAAAGAGAATAAAGTGGTGAAGAAAGTTGAGCAGAAAATGATAAAAGTGGAAAGGTCTGTCCAATGGAGCACGGATTGAGCCAGGTACACATGGCAATATATAGGCCTGAAGCAGAGTATTTGGACTTGTATTCCAAGTGCCATTGACTGAATACTCTGAGACACCAGTTCTGAGGAATAACTCCTATAGGCCTCAGAGTGTGAGTGTAGTGCAAAGGAAGCTGTAATGATGCTGACCCATTTGTCACTGAACATTCCTGGTGAACTGAGAGGGTTTACTGTAACCTGTAGCAAAGCCATATAGGATAACTAAGTACTCTGGGTCTCATACAGCTGGAAGATGGAGGAAACCAAGGAGATCTGGAGATAAGCTACAGCTTAATCTGCAGACACTCAAAGAGCCATCATAGCGCAATGATCATTACAGACTCTATAAATCCAGTTTCAGGGTTTACAACAGGTACTCTGATACAACTGTGATCCTGTGTAACAAAGGCTATGTGACCAACCAAAAAAAGAATGCAAGAAAGTACCTACATATCAGTAACTCCTGCTCAAGTATTTTTATAAGAGTAGAAAACAGATTCAAGTGTAGAGGAAATTGTCCCATGAGATTCCTTTTTCCAAACTTGGATGCCTATGAAGTGAAGGAAAACAAATAATACACTGGGACCTAGGGTGGCATAGTCAGTCTTCATTTTAACCCACATGTTTTAGACAGTTTATGGGTAGTTGAGCTTGCTTGACCTTAGTGAAATATCTGCTGCTTACACTTTGGAAATATCCTTAACCTACTCTTGACTTCCATCACTAGTGCCACATTTCAGCAGGATATCAGCATTTTCACTGAAAATCACAAGTGAAGAAAATGCTCATATCTAAAACTTTTCATCTGAGTTAAATCTATGCACTGGTTCTTAGGACAAAAGAACAGCTCTACTGTGGGTAGCCAGAGTCATATTACAAAGAAAGAGCTGCTGCTTGTCACGCGAAAAAGTTAAGTGAATCCTTTAGAGTGGGAACCGACATTACACCTGCTCTGCATACTTACATGGAATTAATTAAACAAGGTGAAAAAAAAAAAAAAAAGACAAAAATCTACAGCTCCTTTCTTGTCTCTATAATCCAAAGTTTAATCTATGTAAAATCTAAACAAGACACTTCATGTTTATCTTATAATGATTATTTTTCCTACTGTTGTACTTTCGGCCCTGTGGAATCGGAGTTCCAGGCTGGCTTGAAGTTATTTTTAGACTAATCAGCACTAGCAGGAAAAGCAGCACTGAAAGCTTCACAAAGAAATAAGTTTTCACTTGTTTTACAGCCCAGTTTGGTAGGTTTAAATGTGAAGACAGTAATTCAGGAGTTAGCGTTTTGGGGGTACATCTTTTTGATGCAGCAGTGCTGAACAAATCTAATAACCAGGGCATGTAGAGTCATGAGAGGTAGCAAATATCAGCCTGGGAAGAGTGCCATGTTAACATTTGTCCACTGCTCCAGCACCGGAGTTGGGCTTTTTCCAAATATTTTTACTGCACTGCATATGTCACATATATGAACTGGCCCATCAATCACATGAAAATTTATCATAAACCCCATTTTGTACTTTTTCTATAACTTGACACTGTTATTTGTTGGTTTTCCTCCTACTCTGCAGTCCTGGGGTTTGAGAATTTAGTGATAATGCCAGTTTTCATTTCTTGAAACTGCAACTATAGAACCTCCTGTTTTCCCAAGAAGGTCACACAGAGGCAAATAAAGAGAACTTAAACTCACTTTTTGCTTAAAAATAAATAAATATTATGATTTTAGATCGATTTCATAATTTTCAAGAAGGCATTTTAAAATATTTAAATGTCTAGGTAGATTTAGCTACATTGTTCCTAGCCTGGTTATCAGACTTATTCTGTGTTTTGAAGTCAATTTCCTATGTTAATGTGTAGACATTTTTTGATGTTGTTGTTGTTGCTGAAATGGGCTTAGTTTGCACAAATCCTGGAGTCGTATTATTTATATGGCTAAATCTGTAGCAAAAACTTAAGAATTGCTATTGACAAAGTTTATAATGAACTTAATGGTATAGAAGGTCATTCTAGTCATTCTGATCATGAAATTCTGAATTATGCCCTCAGAGGACCCCTAGAGAATATGGATAGTTAAGGGGAAAAGTCACAAAGAATAAATCAAAGAGAAGCAAAAGTAAAAACCTGAAGTTAAGGAAGCATGGAAAGGCTAAGCCTAAAGACAAATGAAAAAGGATGGGGTTGGGGGCGGTTGGGCAGGAGGGAGCACACAACCAGAAATGAAGATGTAGAGAAAAAAGTAATATGGCACGTTGCTAGGATAGAACACAAAGTATAGTATGATTCTTTCAGAAGACTCCTTTGTACTATCTTGAAACTTATGGTGAGACCTTTTAGGGCATCTCAGTCATGGAAGCACCAGTTGTGCATTTGCAGGCAAAGCTGAATCTCTTTTTGCACTTCACTCAAGAGATCAGCCGCCTCATTAAAGACAAAGAAATTACTGCATCATCTACAAACTAGCAGTGTGTAGACTTTGAAAAGAACTAATGTGGTTTTTTTTCATGAACTAAGACATGGAAAAAACAGGAATGAGAAAGAAATAGACACTCCAATAGTAATTTACCATGTAAAATAAAGAGGATTTTTTTAATGTGCTTTTACACAATTAAACTTTCCTTGATGTTACTTAAACTTTTGCTTTGAAATTTCTTCTTGCTCTAAATTTAGCTATAAGTTTCCTCTAAACTTTAAATTCTCTGGATTTGTGACTACTGCTGTTGGAATAGTAACATTTGTAGTGACCCCAGTGATAGTAGTAGGTAGTAGTAATAATAAGGGTAATAATAATATCTAAATATTTTTACAATTGAGATTCAAAATTAAAACCAATTTTTAACATCTTTCAGTCTTCAAATATGGTAAATTTAACAAAGTGAACATAGTTAGCAGTCATTTAAAGAATTCATACCACTCTATTCCCTTTTGTCAGAACCTAGGGCTGATTATCTTTTCTCCTTTGGCATCATGTAAAATAAGACACAGAGTTTAATAACACCGCCAAACCCAAGCACTAAAAAAACCCCAAAACAAACAAACAAAAAAATCCTAACAATGACTTAAAAGGATGAAGCACGTAAGTTTATTTTTTTCATTTTTCTTGTTTTTTTTTCGTGTTTCTGCTCAAATGTTGTCACAGTTACACTGCACAGAAAGATTGTGCAATCTTTTTCTCTGTTACTGAAGAGAGACAAAATTGTCTTCACAGAGCTTCTGGGGATGAGAGGCTACAGAAAAACATCAAAAATATTGAGAAAATTGACAATATAGTATGTTGAACCAGTGCTTCTGTTGGATTGCTAGAAACATTCAGGTTTTGTAGCTATAATCTAAAGCTATTTGTCTGTCAGAGGATTGTGAGGGAACGACTGACACATTAGCTCAGAGATATCACAGTGCTCTCACCTCAACCCAGAACCTGAAGCTGACTGCAGCCTTCACTGCCTGCAGCGTCTGTACCTAGCAAGTACACTTCAAAGGCTGATGGCCAAACCAGAGTGACCTCCCTGCTCTTCTTTCAGAACCGTGGGAGTGAGTGTTGCTCCTGGATTCAAGCATTTCATTTCTTTGGTGTTCAGCACTGGCTGAACCACATTAGCCTGAGCGAAGACCACCAGCGTAGATTGGCCTATTGTTGTCAGATAAACCTTTTCTCATTTGGCCTTTCTTCAGCCTGCTCTGTGCTCCAGTACACTATCACACAGACCCTCTTCTGGATGCTTTCTGATTGATGGCAGCTCTTCTGCTGAACTGTCAGAGTTGGAGTTTCTGCCCTTTTTTCAGCCTCCATTCTGAGCCATCTGTTCACCCACACCTTGCCCATGTGCTACATCATACAGAGCTGTGAAGCTCTTATGCTGCAGTATCAGTATCTTCTTTCATTCCAGAACTGCTTCTGTTCTGTTATTTCTATTCTTTAACTAATTTCCAGGAAAGCTGAGCCATCTGATTTTTGTCTTTTTTTTTTTTTTTCACCTTGTTTAATTAATTCCATGTAAGTATGCAGAGCAGGTGTAATGTCGGCAAACATATGTAGTACAAGTAAGTCATGCTAGATCTAAACGTAGCTTTTGTAATACTCAGAAACATATTATCTGAGTGGTTCTTGTGATAAGTGCATTTCTCTCTGTATTGTTCTGCCTGGTAGCCACAAGAAGAATCAGTGTTCCCTATCATACTTTCTCATATCTAATCCCTTGAGAGTAATAAACTTTAAACTCAAAAAGGTAAATTTCCTTCCTTACCAGTAATATGCACTAAGTCTTTTGGCTTTTGCTTTTGCATTTATTTTTTTTCTTATAAAAGAGTGTTCAAGTTTATTTGTATACTTTAGAGGGAGATTAGCCTGAAAGCGGGGCTCATCAGCAGGACCACAGAACTGGTTTACATGCCCAGGGCTAGGAAGCCTGGAAGGCAGGTACGTGAAATCAGTGATGCATGGGAACCAGAGATCTTGGGTATGTCATCACAAAGCCTAGCTGACAAGGAGATTCAAAACATGAACTTTCAAGTGATAGACAGTCACATTGATGTACATTACTACATTGATATCTTATAGTAAGATAAAAGTAAATCCTAGGAGTTCTCACATAGTTGGAAACCGATGCTGAAATTATCAAAGAAAAAAGATTCCTGATGCCTTCAGTTGCAGAATTAGGCATTGGCCCTAAAACATCTCTGTTATTGTAATAGTTACTTGCTTCACAGGGGGAAAATAACAATTTTTTTATTATTGTTATTTTTTTTAATAAATGAAGAGGACATGATATTGTTCAAAAGAAATAAAGCAAAAAACCTCAACCTGAGCATCTGAATAATATCTGGAGTGTTAGAAAGGTTTCCATGTAGGAATAGGAAAAGGATTTGGAGTTCAAAATCTTTTTTATATCTATCTTTCTTTGACTCAATTAATAGCTAAGATGGAAACTGGACACTCAAGAGACCACCATGAAAATGTGGATAAAATGTCTTATTGATCTGTCAATGCTTCTCATCAAGAAGAGTTTAATGCATTGATATACCCATAAGAAAAGAATATTGCACTTTTTAAGCCTGCATTGCACCTGATGGGATGGCAATTTCAGAACCAAATAGCAGCAATGATTAACATCTCTCTAGGCCACTTTTCACTATGTATCGTCCACATGAAATCATGTGAATGAAATAGATTTTTATGAGGTGCATAAAACCATACAGAATGGTACAACTAATCTAATGATCCCATGCTCAATTGATGTCAATTCCTATCTCAAGCACACTCTTCTATTTCTGGTTTTAATTATTTTTCAAGAACAGAGGATGCAAGGGAATCAGTGAAGGTGGCATTTCTACTTGCACTCACACACTTCTGTTTCTAAAAGACTAGACCAACAGAGGCCTGAAAGCCATTTCTAAATCAAGAGAGAATAAAATGCCTTCTTTTTCATTATTTCTTCTGAAGATAATTTCTTCTGAAGTAGTGATGGGGCTGTTAGACTTAATTCTTTTGTGCCACAGAATAGCAGTTTTCCCCCCAGTATTTATATCCTGCTTTATTTTACTTTTACTATTAAATCAGAGGAGTGCAGGCTTACTTCTCCAATGATATAAAAGATTGATGTAAAAGACGTTTTTCTATGATGAAAGTCGAGTAGCATTCAGTGGCAAATTGATTTCTGTGCAGAGAGAATGGTGGTGTCACAGAAAAGATCTGTACACAAACTTAACATCATGTCAAGTTTCACACTTTGTTTAGGTGAGCACTGCCAGCCACCCATGAAACAGACTTAGCTGTACCTAGCAGTGCAGAGTATTCTCGTTGAATATGCATTTGCTTGCATTTGCAATTGGATATAAAAAGCACACCGAATCCCAAAGACCAGATACATTTTTCACTGTACTGTATTTGTGCAAATTCGAATTACTGAAGAGGGATGGGTTGTTCCCAGGTCCTCAGAACCGTTCCTGCTCTCTACACGAAGAAAAGACAGATCAGTGTTTGCATCTGTTTGGTCACTGGCTGCAGAGGGACTCTTTTATGATGGGTTGCCTGAAAGGTAGATGCTTGTCTCCAAAATGCAGACTGCAGTGCAGTAACCTTTGGTAACTGAGCCTGCTGGACTGAGGAAGGTGAGCAATGGGAAAAACCGACAGAAGCCTTCTGGCCCTTAGATTTCCTGCAGAAGAGCAAGGCCTAAATGCAATCCTGTGCAAATGAAAACTTGAGGTTACTAGTATCTACACTGAGATAATTTAATTAAGAACAACAGATTAAGAAGTAAGGCTTTACCTTCCCAATACACACCATGAGAGAGGTATGCAGTATGAACCTGCTCATACTGAGGTTTGAAGGTTTCTGCACAGAGAATTCCTCATTCAGTATTTGTTTTTTGAGAAGACAACACACAGCCTGGCCCATAATGTACGTTTGTGGTATACAGGACAGTTAAAAAACATTTCAGTGAGTTTTTATTAAGTGCAAAACTGTTGTTTGAAAACAGACTTTGAAGAAATTTCTAAACAAAAAGTATGCATCAGGCATTCAGAAAACTGCTATAAAGTACATTATTCCCAGTTCTTTCTTGTAAACAAAAGCATTCACTCAACACAGAGCTAGCTTTTAAAAGTTTCAGTGTCATTCTCATTTTATACAAGATGCTTCTCATGGGGACATCTTAAAAAAACACTATCAATCTCTGTCAGTTTCTCAGAGCAGTCATTAGTGAAATGTCACCTTCTAAGTTCCTCACACTGGGAGTTTAGACAGCTTCAGCTTTTGAAAATAAAAACTTAAGATAACATAATTAGTGCACTTAGTTAAATTCACTTAAAGGTAGAGTCATTGCAGAAGAGAGACAAATAAGTATGTTAAATTACTATAACTAAGGAGAGGGCCGGGAGAAGTGCTGTGGCTTCTCTGAACAAGTTCAGTATTTGACTATTTCACCTTCCCAGTGACCACCTTTAAACTTCTGCTGAATTTTAAGTAAATAGTCCCAGATTCTATAGTGTGTGAGGTCTCTGCTCTCCTTGTAAGGCATATTTATATAATTAGCCAAGAGGTTCTGGTGTAGAGCTCTTATGAAAGAGAACAGGCCTCAGAGAGAAAAATTTTCCAGTGCAAATGTCAGGAGGAGTTTTCGAGTGAGAGGTGTCTAGGGGAGAACATCACCAAGACAGAATCTGGATTTTCAGCTAACAGCTGGTAAAAATACCTAGGTAGTTCTGAAGCACAGAGCATGGAGACCAGGATTAAATGGATATTCTAACCAATTAGAGATGCTTAACTGATTTCCACACTCCTTTATAGCCCCTGAATTCTGTAGTCATTTGTACAAATTATACACCTAGCATACAGTCAGATGGCTAAGGAATGCTTCTGACAGTGAAACCAGTGTGTTGTGAGTTTCTGCAGTTGGAGAAAGGCCTGTAATGTCCTGAATCAGCTTTCAAGCACCTACCTAGCATGTCCTCTATCATGCAAAATGCAGAAATACCACCTCAACACCACTCTTCTCTAAGGAGAAAGAAAACCAATGCAAAAGTATTTCTTCATACAACTAGGAACCAAGCCCTGCTAGTATGTTAGATTGGTGACAAATATGCTTCGTAGTTTGAGGTCATCAAAGCACTTGGACACATCTCTGTTGTATTGCTGGAGCAATAAAGAGCATGGCTTGGAGGCAAATGCTTTGGCAAGATCAGCTGTATAAGTATATTCATGCATATTGCAGATGTTTAGAACAAAGGGTGTGTGCCTGCTGTGAGAAGCTACTTTCAGGATTAACAGTCCTGAGGGACTGCTCTTTCAGGTCACACTTTTATAATTAAGAATGTAAAGCTCATTTTTGCTACATGTCTATGTGTTTTTCTGCATCTGTAATATGCACAGAGGTATCAGAATGGGAGGTATCAGAAGCAGATTAAAAAAAGGCACCTCTATATTCAAGATGTAAATCTGTACTAGAGTTCATGAAACAAGAGTTTTAAACTTCCAAGTCTCTGATTTTATATAATTATTTATCTTCTGTGTAACTGAGCTTTCAGGGATTAACTTCTCCCATTTCATAACATTTTATATTTTTACCTCTTCTGTTTCTTTTTATACTGAAATTTTGACGAAACCGATTAAGTCGTCAGCTTTGCTGGGTACTAGGAAGAGCTATTGCACAGGAATTAATAATAGATATGATGACACCTAGTGGTGCTGGAAAATACTCGTTCTTAACATGAGTAAGACAAAATGCAATGAAATTTAATCTCCCCGTTCAGAGTAACTGAAAAGGTTGTCTATATCTGGTTATTTTTCACTCATTTGACTACAAAAAAAAAAGCAGCATTTTGAATTTTTTTTTCTGCATTTTTATTTTATTGCAGAGAAAACATTAAAGAAAATACTGTTCTCAGTACAGAAAATACTGTCATAAAAAAAGATTACAGAATTTCCTTTTTTCTTATAAGTTACCTTGCAGGAGACAAAAAGGCTGGGCAAGTGAATCCAAAGTTCTTTTTATTTTACAACTTTAAGTTCTGTAATATTATCTTTGACTATCATCAGACTGTTTGTTTAGAGTGCCTGCATGAACAGGTATCTAATATTAAACTTCCCTAGTTTGTCAAAGAAGTACTTAATAGGTTATCAGAAACAGTCTGATAATATTTTATTAGCCAATGGTCTAAAATGTAGAAGCAATGATCAGAACTTAAAACATTTAGGATTTACAGATATCTCTGCATCAGCTTTTAACATAGAACACATGTAACTCCATGTAACAAGTAGCAGCTGGATCATGCAAGGAAATTTAAATGACCTTAGCATTTCTACCTCTGTAGCCTAAAGACTCTGCCAACTTTATATTCTTGTTTTTCCAAGAGTCTCTTGCAAATGAAAACAAGCAAAAATGGAGCCCTCTTTCCTCACTGTTCTACCATTTGATGGTAACATCTCTGTTCTCAGTAGGTATCTTAGACACCTTGCTTTGCTAGTTTCTGCTTTCTCTTCCCATATGCCATACTCAGTACTTTAGTCTGAAAGGTATCTGACATTTGTCAAGAGTAATAACAACAAAAAAATGGAATATCAAGTTATTCAGGCAGAAGGTGAGAGGTTACTAACCAAACAAGGGAATAAAAAACTATAGATAAAGGAGAGATGAATAATTCCTAATTATGAAGATTTGCTGAATTTTCTGTAACCAGAAGGTGAGCATGCCTATAGAAATAACAATATCTTAGTGTACCAGTTCAGAGGTGGATTTTGAAGTGTGACAAGAAATACACCATGCTATTCACAGGCTGGTGCCACAGGCTCATACAGCCAGGAAAAAGGTGATGCTATTATGCATTGCCATCATCTTGCCTTTTGTTGTTTACAGAGTACAAATTAGCTGCAATTTTCTCCTGTAGACAAAGATACTTCTAACTTTCTTGAATTTTCCCATAGGTACCCATGACACAAAAGAGGGAAAAAAAAGTCATAAAGAGACACATGAACTGCATAAAAAATTGCAGAAACAAACAGTGACACTGTCAAAACAGGCAGAATTTGGGTCCTTTTTCCTCAGAGCTTATGTGACAATTATCTTTCCAGTAAGAAGAAATAAAATAAATTTAGTAATTCAGAAAAAGACTCATGGGAACATTTTTGTTTTTAAAAAGTCACATATTTGCTCTTTAAAATTCCTTCTGTTTATTTGAATTATGGGTGCACTACAATATAGAGACCCTTAACAATGAAGTGTTATGACTAATTATAAATTGAAGTAATTTAATTACTCTTTTTTCCACAGTAAGGCTTTTACCCAGTAGCAAAGACAAACCCAAACTCATTTCCTCCAGTCTCTGACTGTGAATTAACCATGCAGAGATAGTGTATTTGTGGAAGAATGTCTTTCTGTACCATGAAAACTGCAAAAAAGAAAGAGTTACCTGTTTAAAACAACAACAATAGGAGTTAAGAGTCTAAAACCCAGCACCATATGGATTGCTATGAAGAAAAGCAACTCCACCCCAGCCAGATCCAGTACAGTGCTAGTAGTAGGATGTTGCTTCAGGAATATGGTAGAAGGCACCAGGTGCATTATGGATGGACTGTCAGTCCATTGTACCAGGAACATGCATAATGTAACATAAGATAATAGTTCCTTCCAGAAAGCATTTACAATCTAAGCCTTAATCAGAAGCCACAAAGCCTAACATGGTGAATGTGCCACAAAGTTACAAACAAAACCAGATAACCTTCGTATTGTCAGGGAACAATATGTTCTTAGGAGCCTGACGGCAGGAACCACTTGTTTATACATTAATACCTCACCTAGATTTTCATATGGGATAAGTGTATGCAACTACACTAATTAAAACTATTAATGATAAATGAAAATGAACAGATAAGCTATAACAGTGCCTATACATGAGAGTGCAGAGATGTCATACAGAATCATAGAATGGTTTGGGTTGGAAGGGACCTTAAAGATCATCTAGTTCCAACTCCCCTGCCATGAACAGGGACACCTTCCACTAGACCAGGTTGCTCAAAGCCTCATACAACCTGGCCTTAAACACATCCAAGCAGGGGGCATCCACAACTTCTCTGGGCAATATTCTGTAAGTGTTAAGAGGTAACATACTTCATAGAAGACATTGGAAAAAGAAAGTACTAAGTCCTGAACAGACACTTTATGAATGCAGCATGCTCTAGCTTTTGTGGCCAGCAAGCTGGGGAAAAAAAGGTTAAATCTTTTATATGTGTATATCTTAAGATATTGATATAAATATAGATATAGGTGTACATATAGTTAGGCAGGTATTTGCATTGACTATTTAATAATAAAAGAAACAAACCATCTTTTCAGCCCTATCATCCAATAACATCTCCAAAAAAAAGAGATAGGAAACCTCTCACTTCTAAATTTTTTAATGAACTACAGAGAGTACTGACAAGCTGGCTTTTTGCACTGGCACGGAGAACAGAGTGAACTGATAGATGCTTTTCATATTTAACTTCCATGACTCATCATGTGGAAGGACAGGATGCGAGACAATGCAACAGTATATAATTTATATTTAAAAATTGAAGTATAAAAATTGAAGTAAAAATTTCAGATTTACAAGGAGAAACCCTATAGACTGACTGGAATTTAGCTATCAAAGCTCCAGGTTGAGAAGGTAAAGACTACCTGCTTAACCATAAATACTGAATTAAGTTAGTCATATGCTTATTTTGCTGAATCAAACCTGGCATAGTATATTAAACTTGGAGCCGTGGGATGTCTTAAAATTAAGTCTTTTGTTGTTTAACATACAAAACCTAAAGTTTATTAACAGATCAATGAACGGCTTGCAAACAGAGGATACTCAGGTAAATTGCTTCATTATTATAGCTAATTTCCCAAGGTATCAATTACGTAAGTTCTAATTACAGATGGCTTCAAAGTTTTAAGTTGTAGCTTAATAAATAATACTGGTAAGACCCATTGATGATGTTGCAAGCAATAGGAAAAATAAAATAATTTAATACTTAATGAGAGTAGATTTCATTTCAAAAGTTTGAACTAAAGACAATCATACTGTTTATAAATCTATTAATATTCATAATAATAATTTATGGATTATGTTGTCTTTTGGACTGTTAACTTCATATTCCAAGCATATTTATTCACTGAAGGAAATAGAGGCAGGCTTGTCAAAGACAGTCATTTAGGAATTCAAATTGTTCAGTTGGAAACTCATTTGTTTACAGTTTTTGGTGCCAGCTTTTTCCCATTAATGAGTTGAAATCTCTTCAGATAATTTTTATTGGAAATTTCATTAGTGTTTGTAAACAAATAATTTTTATAAGTGTGCAAGATGTGTGAAAGTAAGCTTGTTCCCATTCTGCATTTTCTATTCCTCCCTGTCCATTCTTACCTATCTCTACTGCTGCCAATTCTCTTGCAGTTAGGTTAATCCCTCTTACGAACATGTACTCCACTTACAGAATAGCTCCCAGAGGGCATTTTGACACCTTGATTCATATTTCAGAGGTTTTCATGTCTCATTTCTACAAAACAAAATTACAGTATGATGGAAGTCTTTGAACGGGCCCCAGACAAACAGAAGTCCCAAAGATACGAGGATCCATTTAGAAACTACCATTTGTCATTCATCTCCATCTCAAAAGAACCATGTGCTTCAAAACAGCAGTATTTTTTCAATAAGCTAGATTGAAATTCAAGGAAGAAAATGAAGAAGATTCCTCATGGGATATCACTAGAGAAAAATCAAAGTCAGGATCTTGGAAATAAATAGCTCAGGAAACAATTGGGGTTTTTTGTAGCAGAACCAGTAAATTCAGCAAAGTACATATGAAGTAATCCTAAGAACTGTTCTTCATCCATTGATAGAAATAATGACACTTCTTCCTGTCATTGTCAGGAAGGGTACATTATGGAAATTTACAGTTGTGTGGAAGATAGATTTGTGGTAATTATCACCTCTTGTGATATTTGGGAACAATAATTTTTTATGTTTAATTGACATTTGCTGGCAAGATAGCAAAACTAGAACACATATTTCATAGCACCTCATATCTTTTAGCAGATCAACTAGTTTCTTCTGGTTTATTTTTTTTATTACAGCAGTATAATAAAAAGCCATAGGATGAATAGCACTTCTCTGAAATTATGCAGGGAATTTTGGGGTTTTTTTCTTATTTTCTTTTTTTTTTTCCCCTCAGAACATACACACTGTTTGAATATGAGTTAGTCTGTCCAAATATATCTTATATAAAATTGAAATGGGTTGTGGATTAAGGTTTTGTATCAAAAGCACATACGAGTTTTACTCTTAGATTAGGTAAAATCGGTATTTCATATGTGTCACACTAGAAAGTCTGATTGCCTTCTTTAAGGAGATATTAGTAATTGGGACATGAACAACTCTGCCTCCAAGTTTCTAAACCCATTTTTTGTGTAACTGGAGCAAACTGCACAGGAGTGAGATAATCAGCAGCAAATGAACATAAATCCTTAATTTTAATCAATATGACAACAAAAACAACATGTAAATGACACCTATTGAAACTACCTAGGCTGTTACTCCTATACAACATGACTTCCTTCTTCACAAATAAGGAATGCCCAGCATCATACAACACTACAAATATTTGCACTACACAAAACTATTTGGTCTCCTTTTGCATATGTCATCCCATTCATAAATAGCAATATCCTTTGCTATAGTTATGAAAACTTATTGCATGATAGGATGTTTAAGCTTTTAGTAAGATTAGTGGCATACATGTGCCACGTATGACAAACAGCATATAATAATAAAGTTTTATACCTAGAACTTTGTTTTTAACCTATATCCTCAGGCCTAAAGCATTGGGAGGCTGATTTTGAGCAGTCTATAAGGAACTGTGAAAAACAAGTTTATGCTTACATTCACTGGGCATACATTCAAACTTCCATTGGGAAGTGTTTCCATATCTACAGTTGAAATGAAAGATTGTGAATGACTGGTTTGCTCAGGTTAAAAATACCGACAAATAAAATAATTAGTGTAAAACACAAACAGGGTTGCAAAAAGGAGTATAAAATGCTGTTCATATTACAAATGACAAATTCAAGGGTCTGATGCTTGATATTTACATGTACTTTTTGTATAGCACCAACTAGGCTGCCTCATAATTAGGGACAACTCCCACGAGGTAGAAAGTAATTGCTCATTTGTAGATGAGGTACTTCTGGATCAAGAAGTGATTAAAATATTTATATTGCACAGCTTGTTCAATTCACTCATATTATCAGATTAATTTACTTTAATTCACCATGCATCAACATTTACATGGTTTTCATCCAAAAATGGTACTTGAAATAGAATAACTTTTTATTACTTATTTTTCAGCTTAATGATGTCAGTGTGTGGAGTGGATAGATGGCTACTGCCTCATTAGCATTTTTTATTTACTCTGTAAACATTATGTTATGTACTGGACATGAAAAATTTATAGGTACTTATGATGAAATAGATTTCAGTCTGGAATCTCTAGAGAACATAGTTTAAATTAATAAAGATTTACTAGTAACAAGTGTATAAAAATTTTGGGGTCTTGAAAAAAAAAGATAAGTTGTTTTTTTCCTTCATCAAATCAAAATGTTTGTATCTGAAGGTTTCATAAAACCTGATATTCTACTCTGACATTTATTTGTAAACTAAAATCTCTACACTGCTGTGATTTGTGTTGATTTCTTTCCCAAAGGACTTAAGATAGTAAATTAACTGGTGCACAAACCTGAAAACCTACTGGATGCCTGAAAGTCGTTTCAACCCATAGCCTTATATATAAGCACCCATGAAAATAGAGTGTAATGTATTTGTCAGTGTCAGGGCTAGAATATTGTTTATGATACAAAGTCCCCAGATTCCGAAGACAGGACTTTCATAGGTGTCATTAAAGTGTCTGACAAAAGCTGCAATGGATGTCTCTTCTGCAGATTGAACAGATGTGTCTGAAACCTTACTACTTGGAGTTCAGAGCAGGCTTTATATTCTGCCCAAGAAGATGGGTAAGAGCTCAGATTTTAACTAACTAGCTTAAGCTAAGACATGTTCATCCATTTTACTGTTACAGCAAGGTAGACATAATTCCTATCAATGTACTATCTAACAGTAGCACTACTGAGAAACCCTACCAGCTCTGGGGACTTTGCATCATTAACTACCTTTCACAGATTACGCTCCACATGGACATAAATGGATGGGCAGTGACAAAGGCATTTTGGGCACACAGAAAACACTTCATAGTCTGATATAGCCTATCCTTGTTCCTGTGGGACAAAGCACTGTCAATACATAAATCATGCAAAAGCAGAGTATTTAGGCTGTGGTTATAGGGCACATGAGCTTATCGAGGTTCAGAATTCCTGAAAACTCAGTCATTTGATTTAAAAATCATCAGATTATAGAGACTAAACACCTCCAGTTAAAATTTATTTTTGTTAATCTCCAAGCAACTACTTTGAAACTATTACAGAAAGTCAAAAATATACTTAATAAAGATATAAAATCCAAGTATCATTAGAATCAAACCAGTTGCTTTCAATCAAAAATATGGCCTTTTACCTTCTTTAACCATGTTTACCTTCAATGCCATCAATAGCAATGGGATGGCTGACAAAAGATGCAAGTCCACAACAAATCAAAACATATATTTTATGTTTTATTGTTTCTATTTTACATACTAATTTCTCAGGGACTTCCTGACACAATTTCAGTTTAATTATATTAAAACTTTCTTTCTAATTCTTATTAGCTACATAATCACTAATGTTTCCACTGAAGTCACATTAGATAATGACAATGATTGTATTACTACTGGAACTTAACTTCTCACATGGCTACTAGCACTTCTAAAAAAGAACTCAAATGGGCTAAGCTAATGAAAAGGCTATGTCTCTTTTTTTTTTTATCAGCACACCATAACTTTTCAGGGTATGATCATACTTAATCAATATAGTTATGTTAATATAAATTTTGAGATAATTTTTTTGTGCTATACACTTCTGCAAGATAAAGAAATCCTCAAGAAAGTGATCATACTAATAAATCATTATTATTCCAACTTCTTTTTTCAGAAATCTGTTTGCTTGTTTAGCAGTTTTGCAACCATGCTGCCAAAAGATCTGACTCATGAGTCAAAGTTTGCAACCTGGACAAAACCTGTGCATATATCAGTCTATGATTTGCATATAAAGTGGTCCATGAACTGACTAACCCACTTTCAACCAAACCAAGGCTGAGAAAGAAAGCAAATATTCTGGAGTTTAATTAGAATGTGGGTAAAAAGCAACACATCTTTTTTTTTTTTTTAATTTATTTTTTTTAAAGGAAACTGATAGGCATTTGGAACTCTTGGTTTTACAGACACCTTACCTGCACATCACAAAAACAAATCTCAAAGCAAGAATAGTTCTACAAAGTGATTTTAAAATAAATGTTAAATTAAATCTCTGAGTTATCGGGGTTTTTTTTTTTTTGCCTTCTATTTCAGTGCAGATGGACAATGTTCAGTGGACAATTTAGGGCAGGGGATCTGCAGTGAGTCTTGTTGCCCTCAGGAAAGGAAGAAAAGATGGAGAAGAGCTGTCAGAACTCCGTATGTTCTGTCAGGCACAGGCTGCCTACTTTGTCTGCCAGCATAAAAGAAAATACAACAGACACTTGTCCAGTATCAGACTCAATGATACCTCCTAACAGGCTTTGCTGTGGTTGGTTAAACAGTAGAGAAAAAAGAGAATTAGGTTACAGAAATGTACTTGCCAAAACAAAAGCCTACAATGTCTCTCTGACCTGCAAAGGGCCTTTACGGTCACCACTAGTGTTTTCACCTCCAGGCATAGTTCTTAGACTTCTGGCATAAAAATTCTGAAAAAAAAGCACATAAACAAACACAATGAGACTTCAGTGAGAAGCAGTGTCTCTCTGGAAAGAATTGTAAGCGATTTTGAAAGTACAATACAGAGGAGATACTAATAAAGACATTATTTTAGCATAAAGAAGAAATAAAGGGCTTTTGTTGATATGCTTTATAAGAAATAAGGCTGAAATCAGTTCTCTTAAGGTTTAGCAATACTAGCATTCTTTCCTTTGTTTGTTATAGTTAACTGTACCCTTGATCCTTAGTGTTGTTACCTCCTACTTCTGATCCTTAAGAAAAATAACAGCAGAATCTTGTCCGCAGCAGAGCAGCCACAAGCTGATTTCCTGTTTTTCATGTTTCAGAATGAAAAATAACCAAACAAAAAGATCTCTTCATAAATGTCTTTAGCAGACTGTGGAATGTTCTTTATAGGATAATATTTTTTCCCTGAAATGCTGAAAAAGAAAGTCTTTCGAGGTTTGATTCTCAATCCTTGTGCATATTAATGGACAAAATCACACACAAACATGGCTTTCATATTTATTTATAGCATCTATATTGTTATGTTCAGTAAACAGGACTTTCATAGAGTCACAAAATCACAGAAAATTCAGTCTGGAAGGTATTTCAGAAAGTCTCCAGTCCAAACACCTGCTTACAGCAGGGCTAGATCTGAGACGAGACCTGGTTGCTCAAGCCATTGTCCCATTGGATGTTGAAAATATTCAAGATTGAAAACTATTACAGCCTCTCTGGGCAGCCTGTCCCACTGCTGGGCCTTCCTCAATGTAAATAAATTTATCCTTATATCCAGCCTGAACACCTCTCAATTTATGTCCATTGTCCCTCTTCCTCCCATCACACACAGTTGTGAAGGGCTAGGATCCATCTCCTTGATAATCTCCCTGCTGACATTTGGGAGGCTCCTGTGAGGTACACTCAAAGCCACCCATGCTCCAGGTAGAAACAGCCCCTGTCCTTCAGACTCTCCTCAGTGGGGAGGACAAGTGCTCCCACTACCTCTATCCTGAGACATCTCTACTGAATACATTCCTATTTATTGATGTCTGTCTTGTATCAGGGGTCTAAAACTGGACTAAGTATTGTGGATGTAGCCTAATAAGTAGGATTAGAGCAGAGGAGAAGAGAATAAACACTCCCTGTAGCTGCTGGCCATGATCCTGTTCATATAGACCAGAGAGCTGTTTGCTGCCTTTGCTGGCTCAGTCTCAGCTTATTGCTCACCAGGATCCATGGCTTTTTCCACATGGATACTCCAAGGGAGCTGCTCCCAGTCTGTCTGCAACTTGTTGCCATTGTAGGAGCTCTTCTGTCCCAGGAGCAGCAGTGCACTTGACACTTGTCCTTGCTCAGTTTCACAAGGTTCCTATCTGCCCATTCCTCTAGCTTGTCTGGGTCTCTCTGACTGGGATCCAACCACCAGACATATCAACTGGTCTCCTCTGAGTTTGATTTCATCTACACACTTGATGAGTGTGTGCTCCATTACTTCCTTCAACTCATTGATAAAGATGGCCTCACACTGACACTGGCCTCAATCACACATTGATAAAGATGGCCTGACACTGGCCTCAATATAGCCCTCTGCAATTCTCCACTTGTTGCTGACCTCCAAAGAGAGTATGACCCATTGACCATGACCTGCTGGATATGACTACCCAACCACCATTTTACCATCTAGTTGTCTAGCCATCTAGATCATAATGCCCTTACCTGAATATAAGAATATTATGGGAGACAGTGTCAAAAGTCTTGCTAAAGTTGAGGTAAATTGCATCCGTCACTCTCCCCATAAACTTGTTCAAAGAGGACCCAGTCCCTGATTTTCCCAGGAACCAAATCAAGGGTGACCAATCTGTAATTCTTTGAATCATCTTTTTGACATTTTTTAAGATGAGTGCTACCTTTGTTTTTCTTCAGTTGCTCAGTACTTCTTCTGGTCTCAGCCATCATTATGATATCAGACAGCTCTCTCAGCAGCCAAAATGCAGCCTTTAATTTATGTGGGTCAAAATCTTTCCAGTAATTCCTGACTTGATCCTTATCCATTTCTAGTCATTGTCCTCTTTGAGCCCTGTCTCTAATCACAGATGCCTGGGAAACCTTGCCAGCAAAATCTCAGACAAAGCAGGCACTGAGTACCTCAGTCTTCTCTGTGGCCACTATCACTAAAATAACTGTCCTCTATAAAAAGGTCTACATTTTCCTTGTATTACTGAAGACTGAAAGCTTGAAGAGAAAACATTTTCCACAGACACGGGTTGTTAATTCCAGAAGGAAAAAATATTTTTTAAACTGGTAAGACAAGCATTGCTCATTTCTGTTGGAGGTACAGGTACTGGCACTTTCTTTATTGCCATACTTAATGACAAATGTTTCAAAATTAATTTGGACTTCCAAAAAAAAAAAAAAAAACCTCATGCACATACATACAAACACACACAAGAGAAATAAAAACCTTAGAGTAAGTTAAAATTTATAAAGTTCCCACTAAGAATGATTGCTTCTGGAAACAACTCTTCAGATTTCTCTAGGGGCTTCTAGTTGCCAGAGGCATAATATTCTCTTCAAAGCCTCTGAGGTCAATTGTATGAAGCTTAACAAGGCCAAGTGCTGGGCCCCTCACTTCGGTCACAACAACCCCATGCAATGCTACAGGCTTGGGGAGGAGTGGCTGGAGAGCTGCCCAGCAGAAAAGGACCTGGGGGTGCTGTTTGACAGCCGGCTGAACATGAGCCAGCAGTGTGCTCAGGCGGCCAAGGCCAACAGCATCCTGGCTTGTATCAGAAACAGTGCGGCCAGCAGGAGTAGGGAAGCGATTGTGCCCCTGTACTCAGCACTGATGAGGCTGCACCTTGAGTACTGTGTTCAGTTTTCGGCCATTCACTACAGGAAAGATATTGAGTTGCTGGAGCATGTGCAAAGAAGGGCAACAAAGCTGGTGAAGGGCCTGAAGAACAAGTCTTATGAAGAGCAACTGAGGGAACTGGGGTTGTTTAGTCTGGAGAAGAGAAGGCTGAGGGGAGACCTTATTGCTTTCTACAATTACCAAAAGGAGGTTGTAGTGGGGTGGGTGTTGGTCTCTTCTTTCAAATAACAAGTGATAGGACAAGAGAGAACAGCCTTAAGTTGCTGTTCTGGGGAGGTTTGCAACCTCCAGAGGTTTAGGTTGCAACCTGGGCAGGCTTAGGTTAAATATTGGGAAAAATGTCTTCACTGAAAGGGTTGTCAAGTATTGGAAGAGGCTGCCCAGGAAAGTGGTGGAGTCACCATACCTGGAGGTATTTAAAGGAAGTGTAGATGTGGTACCTGGGGACATGCTTTAGCGGTGAACTTGGCAATGCTAGGTTTATGGTTGGACTAGATGATTGTAATGGTCCTTTCCAATCTAACTATTCTATGATTCTATTTTCTCATTATTAGCTCTTCAGTAAAGAGGAAAGAAAGTATCATGTTCTTTGCAATCACATAGAAGTGTTGTATTTTGAACAAGTTGGCTGCAGAACTTACAGTGATGTACAATTATCAGAGTGAAAGAGATGAGCTATGAACTCCTCTGTCATGTTTCTTAAAAATAAACCCAACCAACCCCCAAACAATAGTCTTGTAAAATTTAATTTAAGAGGGAAGAAGAATAGAAAAAACAGAGTGCTTGAGCATATGTGCTCCTGCACTACACCTGCTAATGCTTAATCTGCATGGTTTCACATTCATCAAAACAAGACAAACAGGTGCAAATTGTGGAGGCATCATTTGGGCATCTTGTTGATTCAGTCAAATCATCAGTTTTCTGAGCAGTAAACAAATCGTTTTCTGTTAAACACTATCTTTGGCAAAGTAATATATTTTACATCTATGCTTTCAAATGTGGACAAGAGATATCATCCCAGCTGTTCTTTCTCGTACACAATCATTTTCAAAAATAAGGTCTTTAATGCCATAAAGGCAGGAGGCCATTTTTCATCCCATTGTCTTCAGTTATTATTAGGCAGGACTTTCTAAAGCCCCCAGACAAGTTAGAACAATAGCTGCACAGAAGTTTAATGAAAGCAGCACTATTATCTGATTATCTTCATCTCTTTTAACCAACTCTAGAGTTAAGAGAGTTTATGGTGAAATCTATGGTTATGGCAAGAAGCCCTTTGAATCACTTTGTTAAGCAGTGACTCACTCTTATATGTAAAAGAAAATAAGGCAACTAAATTCTGGAAAATCATATTTTGCCATCTTGCAGACGTTTACTGTCTTGCGTCCTTTGATTTCTCCTTCTTTAGAAGGAAGATGATACATAGCTGCTGTATATATCTCACTGGCATATCAAGGAGACTTTTAATTGCATTTAGATTAATTTATCATTGAAACTGGTGATAAAACTACCATTGACATTAGTGACTGGACTGTTTATAGAAACTGTAATTTTTAGAGTTTGAAGAGACCTTACAAAGCAATCCAGTCAGTCCTCTGTTCTAGTGTATACAAACTAGCTCTATCTGATGGTCATCTAGTTTGTCCTTTGAAATCTCCCAAGGTAATATGTTCTATTGTTTAGATTTTTTTCATACTTCTGAAATTAATAATTTCTACAGCAAATCAAGTTATTTATTCCTTGATAAGAAAAATGTTTTGTAACACAATGACAGTTTACTGTGTGAATAGTAATATTGTGCTTCTTCTCACCCTTCTTATTTCTACCTCTCCTGTTCTGTCATCCTGGGAAGATTATTATAGAATCATAGAATCGCTTGAGTCAGAAAGGACCTTAAAGATCATCTAGTTCCAATCCCTCTGCTGTGGACAGCACTGCAAACCACTAGATCAGGCTGCCCAGGGCCCATCCAACCTGGCCTTGAATGCTTCCAGGGATGGGGCATCCACAACTTCTCTGGGCAACATTTTCCAGTGCCTCACCACACTCTGGCTGAAAAATTTCCTCCTAATATCTAACCTAAATCTCTCCTCTTAGTTTAAAACTACTTCCCCTTGTCCTATCACCATCTGTCCATATATAAAGTCACTCTTCCTCCTGTTTATAAGCTCCCTTCAAGTACTGGAAGGCCGCAATGAGGTCTTCCCAGAGCCATCTCTTCTCCAAGCTAAACAAGCCCAGTTCCCTCAACCTTTCTTCATAAAAGAGGTGCTCCAGCATTCTGATCATCTCTGTGGCTCTCCTCTGCACCCACAGAAACAGCTCTACATCTTTGTTGTGTTGGAGGCTCCAGGTCTGGACACAAGATTCCAGATGGGGCCTCAAAACTGCAGAGTAGAGGGGGCCACCCCTCTTTTGATGCAGCCCAGGATACAATTGGCTTTCCAGGCTGCAATCACAGACTGCTGGCTCACGTCAAGCTTCTTGTCCACCAGGACTCCCGAGTCCTTCTCAGGAGGGCTGCTGTCAATGAATTCTCCCAGTCTGTACATATACCTGGGACTTCCCAAGTGCAAAACCGTGTACTTGGCCTTGTTGAACCTCATTAGGTTCTCATGGGCCCACTTCTCAAGCCAGTCCATGTCACTGGATGGCATTCCATCTATTTTATCAACTGCACCACTCAGCTTGGTGTCATCAGCAAACTTGCTGAGAATGCACTCCATTCCACTGTCCAGGTCATTGATAAAGATATTGAAAAACACCATCCCCAAGGCTGACCCCTGGGGGACACCACTTGTCACTGGCCTCCACCTGAACATAGAGCTGTTGATCACAACCCTCTGGCTGTGACCATCCAACCAATTCTTTATCAAATAGTCCAGCCTTCAAATCCATATCTCTCCAATTTAGAGATAAGGATATGGTGTAGGACTATGTTGAAGGCCTTGCACAAGTCCAGGTAGATGACATCAGTTGCCCTTCCTTTGCTCACCAGTGCAGTCACTCCATCATAGAAGGCCACCAGATTGCTCAGGCACAATCTGCCCCTGGTGAAGCCATGTTGGCTGTATTGGATCACCTCCTTGTCTCGCGTGTGCTTTGTCATAGTTTCGAGGAAGATCTGTTCCATGATATTCCTAGGCACAGGGTGAGTCTCATGAGCCTGTAGTTCCCTGGGGCTTCCTTTCTCCCTTTCTTGAAAATGGGAGTGATATTTCCATTTTTCTAATCACTGGGGACTTCACCTGACACCCATGACTTTTCAAATATGATGGAGAGCAGCTTGGCAACCATATCAGCCAGTTTCTTCAGGACCCTAGGATACATGTCACCTGGTCCCATAGACTTGTGCACATTCAGTCTCATGAGGCAGTCTCTAACTTGCACTGTTCTTACAATGGGAGGCACTCTGCTCTCCTGACCCCCACCTAGAGGTTCAGGGACTTCAGAGATGTGGGAAACCTGACTGACAGTGAAGATTGAGACAAAGTCTTCAGGTCTGTTGAAGCCAGTTCTCCCTTTTCATGCATCACAGGGGGCACACTCTCCTTGGCCTGTCTCTTCTGGCCAATGTATGTGAAGAACCTCTTCTTGTTATTTTTCACATCCCTTGCCAAGTTCAGTTCCACCTGTGCCTTGGCCTTCCTAATCCCATCCCTACATGTCCAAACAGCATCCCTATATTCTTCCCAGGCTATACACCCCTACTTCCACTACCTGTGCATTTCCTTCTTTTCTCTCAGTTTGACCAGCAGGTCTTTGCTGACCCATGCCAATTTCCTGCCTCCTCTGCTTGATTTCTTATGCTGGAGGAAGGAGAGCTCTTGTGCTCTCAGGAAGGTGACCTTAAAAAGCTGTCAGCACAGTTTCCCAGGGGAGCATATGCAATAATTCCTTAAATATCTGGAAGTTCAGTCTCCTGAAATTCAGGGTCCTGACTGTGTTCTTTGCCAGGCCCATATTCCTCAAGATCACAAACTCAACCAGGGCATGGGCACTACAGCCCAAAATTTCTCAATTAATTGAATTTCATCATGTTAATTTCAGACCACATCCCATTTATAAAATTCACTTTTAATTCAAAGCTTATCCTTCCAAAGGTCTTGGGTCTTTCCCTATTATGTAAGAAAATTCTTTATTCAGTTACTATAGTCTTTAATACAAATTCTGTGTAGTTCCAGGTCTAGTAGAGATGACTGATGGCAAATCCTCTGAACGTTAGAGAAGATTTTCACTGAATCACAGGGAAGTTCTTTGCTAGATAGCAGAGACCTGTTAAAGCCAAGTAATCACTGAACAAGCTTCTGTTGAATAGCCCTAATGGGTCCTGTATATGCAATATTCAGTGATCTGCAGAAGACGTGAGAGATGAGAATCTTGTGATTTCAGAGAACAAAGATGGAAAAACAACTGAAGGCTAGGCTTTCAGGCTGTCATCACTACGTACCACACCAGATGTATGCAATCCATTGATAAGACAAGTTCTGAAATGCAACAAGCATCCAAAAAGATTAAGTAAGGAAGAAGAAAAGAAAGCTCAGTCTCTTATTGATGTGAGAAAGAATAAAGTTGAGCAGTTGAACACACAACAGAGTGTGCCAGATGAAGTACATTCTTTTGATAGAAACTATGTTCTTTGTCCAGATAGACAGCTACAGAATAAAAATCAGACTCTGCAGATCAGGGAAAGAGAATATGATAGGTATTTGTGGTAGGTATCTAACAGTGCTTTATCAAGAAATACGAGCAAAACATAAGAGAGAATGCAACATATGATGGCCACTATAGTCTACTCCAATAAAATAACAAATAACTTTTTATTACTTGAGTGTGCCCTTAATGTCTAACGGCAACAGAAAAGTTGCATGCAACAGAAAGAGCATGTTGTACAACAATTTGAAAAGGTAATAACTTCAATTTTAAGTGAAAGAAAAATAAATTGACACATTCCAATAAATAAGCTTTTGTACCCCTGAGTTCTTTTACACCTGAGTAATTTTACTTATTTTTATTTTTCATTCCAAATAATGCACTTACCCATGGTGAATAGTAAATATTTTCAGGTTTAAACTTTTTGAGACAAAGGGAAACTCTTCTCTCTTGTGAAACAATAAATCTAGCTAATCATAAGCAATTATTTGTTTTCAATTTTTATTATAACCTTCATTTTACTGCATCTGATTGATAGAAAACAAAATCAAAAACAAAAAATGGTGGGGTGGGGGGGAGGGCATGGAAATGTGTATGAAGAACACCCAGACAAATGACCTTTAAGAATATGTTATCAGGAATATTATGTATTCTAGCATGAAGCATCTGATTTTCTTCCAACTCATTTAGTTTCTCACCTGATCAATCAGAGGTATGTTTGAGAGGTTTCTAACAAACATAATACTTAATCTGCTTATGTCTCATGCCAAATATCCTTAATGAAACTACAATTAGAAAAATAATTTAGGAGGCCAAGGTCCAAGTCTATAAAGATATTTAGGCATGTCAGTTTTTATTTAAATGCCTAATTCCTTTTAAGAAGCACTCAAATGTAATTGCCATTACAATAAGCCTTGCTTCTTTTATTTTCAATGGATACATAGGGCCTCTGTAGTGCAATGCCATCTGATGTAAATAGCTGTAGGAAAAGTCTGTCCATCTCAGTACAGCATAGCTAAAGCAAATTAGTTCACACAAAACTCTTTCCCAACATGGGTTTATATTTCCCAAGATAGCCTGGTCCCTGCTAAGTTAGATATTTTTGTGCCACATACAATTAGAGAAAATCCTCATATTGCAAACTAAGAAAATAACAGAAAGCAGAATAAGTATAAATAACGCACTTCAAATATTCTGAATAACTCAGTGAGTAATAATGTGTTGTTTGATAGAAATAAAAGAATACTGTTGCATTTTGAAAGACTTCACCTTTTTTATGAATTACAAGAGCATAAATAGTTTTATGAGAGACACAGCTGTGCAGAAGTTGTGATTTAAAGAAAAAGTGAAAAATCAGTTGTTGGATGAATGGACTAACTGATGCCTTTTCCAAAAGAGTAGTACTGTATTTTTTTTTCTCTCTCTTACTGACATTATAAGTATTTCATGTCCCAAACTTTTGCATGAAGGATCCATATATGTATGTCCACAAGCACGGAATGTATTTTTCCAGTGTTTTTAATTTTTAAACATTGAAAAGGAAATTTACTCTGGTTCTCAGGTATTTTGCTAAAAATTAAGAGCATATCTATAATGTCTCTGAAATATAATTCTGCCAAACATAAAAATTCACCTATTATTTGGAAGCTTTAACTTGCAGACTAATTTTCTGCACAGTCTTTTAAGGATTTTAATTACTTTCATGTCCTTTGAGCCATCCCTCATGCATATCTCTCTACATTAGTTTCTCATTCAAATTACTTTGTAGAGCTAGTTATAAAGATGGCGTTTTGGAAGATCGCTGTGCAGCTGGTCTTATTCTGATTTCCTTCTTTGCAGGCTCTATGCACAGAAGTACTGAAAAAATGTTACCTAGAATTTGGTTGACACAGATACACAGTGCATACTAGTCTCCTATTATTTTAGTGGATGTTAGGGATATCAGTAGGAACATAGAAATGTAGGACAACTCAGAAAAGAAATAAAAGTAGAAATAAAAGAAATAAAGAAGATAGAAGACTTTTTTACAGTTGTGTTAACAGTCATTCAGCAGGAAGGAGGCAGCCATAATACACCTTTAGCTTGCAAGCCCTGATCTACGTTACACTGATCTGGGAAGAGATGAAGAGTCTCCAATATGGAGTTCCTAGGCAATTTCAGCAGAATTATTTCACTGTCTATCACAGTGGTACACCTCTCTCTCTCTCTCTCAATCTCTCTCTCTCTCCTGTGCAATTCCTTCAAGGCAAGTGGTGGGGAAGGATGATAGACTGAGCTAGTGTGCATCACTTTGGTGGTTCCTGAAGTCTTTCTATACCTTTGTCTGCTGTGGCATATCAGTTCCACACCATTGATTAGGCAAGATAAACAGGATGCTGAAACAGAGTGTGAGTTTCTCATGTACTGTAATAAAGGGAAAAAAAAAACAAAAAAACCCACCTTCAATGAGATCTTGAATGCATGCTTTGATGCTTAATACGATGAAGAAACTGACTATTACCCTTTAAAAGACATAGTTAATTAGTTCAGCTAGATGTATAGACAGTTTTCATCTTAAGAAAGATCTAGAGCAATTGGTTATTAGCCTACACCAAGAGGACAGAAGAAAGAGGAACAGGTGAAAAAAACTTGATCTGAAATTCTTCTCTAACATTCTGTGATAGTTTAACTTAGCTGGCAGCCAAAGAAGACACAGCCACTTGCAGGCCCCCCCCAGCTCTGAACCAGCCAAACAAGATGGTCTTGAGCTCCGGCAGCGACTAATAACATTACTATTTTATCAACATTCATCTCATAACAAGTCTTACATTGAAATTAAAACACAGCTATTCTAATTACTAAGAAGAAAATTAACTCTCTCCTAGCAAAACCAGAAAACACTCCTAGATGATAATATGAAATCCTAACACTTACATCATCACACACTCAAAAATTTAATCCCACTTATTATCAATTCTAGTAACAGCCTGCAAAATAGTAAGTTGTCAACCTCTTAAAAAAGAATTTGAAACAGCAAGTCATTTTGTTAATCTAAGGAAATACAAAAGAAATACTAAAATTCAAGATAGGAAGAGTCTTTAAATTAAGTATTCATTCAATGCTGTGTTTTAGACAATGTTTACTTGTAAATATGTGAAACAACCTTCTAATATGCAACCATAAAATTATACCATCCCTGTAAATTGTCTAGCTACAACAACATGGGACTGTGTGTCATTATGCACAAAGGAGTTTAAACAGTAGGAATGATTTCTCTGTAGGAGACTTTAGTTCTCAGAATATAGATTAAAGAATAATCATTAAGAAGCTTAGATATTCTTTGATGAGAATAACAGATTTCTTTGCCAAAAAGACATTAAAAGAGGAAGGGCTGTTGTTATTTAAGGCTGAGTATATACATTAGGATATTATAAAGAGTGTATAATGGAAAATAGCCTTGAACTGAGTGATAACATTTTCACTTAAGTTAAATAGAAAGACAAAAAAATGTACAGAGCTAGCATGCAAAGACAACTGGACTGAGTATCTCATGAAGTTCTATATACAGAGAATTGAGAATTTAGAATAACTGGGACGGGACGACCTGGAAAGGAGCAGAAAAGAAGGATGCAAAGTACAATCAAATACAATGGTGCACTGGTATCAGAACATATAATTCAAATTACAAATTCTTTATTTATAATTAAAAATAAGGAGAAAGATTAAGTCATTAGTTGATAGTAAAACAATTATAAGCCATTGCATTATATGCTTCCTAAAATGTGTTTGTAGTGAAGTATTTGTAGTAAAGACATATTATAATAAAAGACTGATGAAATTTCTTACAGAATTTGCAGACCTGTTCAGTTATGTCCAGGAAAGATTAATTCAAAATGGAAGAGGCTCTGGCAAGGGCATGCAAGCTAAATTATGGAGTAGAGCTCACCTCATTCAAGAAAAGCTTGTAAAATAAATGTTGGTGAAGCGTGTAATTACTTCTTGTTATTACATCATGCCACTAACACTTGTCAATTATAACTTATTTAAATCATAGTAATATTGGTATGAAGCAAGCAGATATGTAATGACCATTATAAAAACAGACTAATTAGAGTAATTTTTCACCAGGAGACTGGGAAAAACTGGAGAGACACAGCAATGGCTTTCTAGTCAGCATGATTGTCTTTTTCCTCAGAACCGGAAGTGATAAGCAGAGCTGGCTTCCTTGTCATGTTTTCTCCAGCTGATTTACTGTCCAAATACTGTGATAGTGTAAGTGTACCTCACTCACACTGAAGACTACCTTTTCCTGAGCACGTTTTTTTTGCACAGAATAAGAGGGGCAAGGGCTGGGGATTTTAGGGACACTGAGGGAAAAGGAAGCAGACAAGAATATCTGACTTCAGAAGTGCTGGAATTCAGTTCATTAAAGTGGGCTAGTGTTGCTCTAAAGCCGTGTTACTTTGAATACAGCTTCATTGCTTATAAAAAGGAAGATTGGATAACTCTGAGGATTTTACTCCAAATAGATTATTGTAAATATCAGTACAGGTTTCCATTTTGCAATAAAACCCATGG
Source organism: Caprimulgus europaeus (assembly GCA_907165065.1). The sequence continues at coordinate 59,944,605 of OU015525.1, read as the reverse complement.
ATGGCTAAAAGCATGACATTCTCCAATATTAAAGGAACTTAAACAAATACATGAATCAATTGATCAATTATTTGAAAAGACACAGCAAACATTGATATATCTTCTTCTCTTTTGAAATATATAGAATTGGTTTCAGTGCTTTCCCTGAGCAAAATTAGCCTTACAATTACTGTTTTGAACAGGTAGCTAAACAGAGGAAAATCAATTTAACTTCACTGATACCAGGAAAGCTTTGACATTTTACCCACTGTTACTCTGAGCTATTTTTTAAAAATGAACTGATGTAGCCAATCTCTATAATTTTCTCTAAAGAAATAAACAAACACTGTAATGATCAAACACTTCGTATTTGAAAAACAGTTCTCCACATTCAGGAACAAAGAGTTTTCTTTAAGGTAGTTGTGTAAGGTCTGTCAAATTCCGTACAGTATGTCTTATTAATGGCTTCTAAGCCAACCCTCATAGCCATAAGCCTACAGCATTATCAGAAATGTATTTGAAAAAAATTGCTTGACACTAGAGAAAAGGTTAGTGCTACGCTGCAGGGATTCTAATTCTTAGTTTCATTAAGGAATTAAATTAGAGTGAAACTTTTACCCTTTCCTCCTTTCCCCATCACAAAAAGGAATGTTAACCTCAAAAGGACCAAATACTCATCTTCAGTATTTTGCAACCTTTTCTTCACAGCAAGGGCAAAGGTCTCCACATTGATATTCTGAAGGGAATCTGCATGACATTGTTAGGAATGGGCAAATGATCTGAAAGTCCCTACACAGCCAATATAATTCTGATTAAAGCTTGGCATTTGTTTTCTTTTTCTTGCTCTTTGGAGCAGACAGCATGCTGCCTGGAATTAGAAATATGAAAAGCAGAGGAACTTCCTACTGTGCAGAGAGTACTTTGTCCTCCTTTTCAAAATGCAGCTAAGTTTGCAAACTTTTGTTGTTGTTGTTTTGAGCACAGATCATTAAAATGAGGTCATCCTTTTTTTTTCCTTTCAGAATGAGATATGGTGTGACTCACACATTTTCCTGCACAATTTCTGAGAAAGACCTTGCTCTACTAGCTTCCTAATTGATATTTCATTGCTAGCATTTTAAACTGGAAAATCATTGTCTAATTCTTCGAGTAAAGAGATGGATATAGCTTTGGAGAGAATCTTATACATATTAGAATAAATATAAATTAAACATTTATAGTAAAACACCAGAATTTTCATGGAAAATTCTTGTTTGAATGGGTACATACTCATTTACTTGCATCTAAAACTTTTGTAACCCTATTTCAAAGTTTGATTTAAAAATTAATTGATTAATTTCCACTTAAATGCACCTATCCAGAATCCTGGATACAGATTAGTTTCCACCAAATTAGAAGGTTCCTAACTGGTGAGGAAGAAAATCTTTAAGCAAAACACTAATTCCCTAGAAATCAGTGTCAGAACCATCATTAGCCTTCATTAGCTCAGGATGTCATTCTTTGTTTCCATTATACAAGGTCTATCCGTTATTTAGAATCTACTATAGTTGACTTTGACTTGTAACATGGTTCAGTGAGAGCATTTAGAGTAGAACATGAGACAAAAATCTTATGGCAAACCTTACACACCCACCACTTTTTTTGTTGTTGTTGTTTCTGAAAGTTCAGAACTATTTTTCACATGAGAACATTACAACATTTGTTTGTTTATTTTTAAGAAGATTATAGAGTTTGGCTGCATTAGTTCATTTTCAAAAATGAGGTAAAGTACCAATGAGTAAAATGGTAAGGCTTCATTGATGTCAATCAAGTTAAACTGCAGTAGAAAAATGAGAGCAAGTGAGCACAACATGAGCCAGCCATCCGAAAAGCCATTCTATAAAATTCAGATTATTTCAAATAATCTAGATTTGTTCTTGAACATCCACAGCCAAGTGGTTCAGAACCCAGGCCAGTGAGTTCTACTGTTTCTCCTCCATAAAGGGTTTAAATTTCTCTTCTTATTTAGCTTGAAAGAATCTTAGGGCATATACAAAATTATACAAAATCTTAAACTGCCTAGAGATACAAGAAATAACAGAAGTAGAGATATAAGAAATAATTAAGGGAGGTCATTGAGCCCTCAAAAAAAAATTGTGTTGCATTAAATAATCAGGAACTATCTGTAAGAAATAAATCGTTCTTCATCACTAGCATTTATTTTCAGATGCAGCAGCAGTTTAAGCTCCTAAACTGCTACATTTGAGTCACCTCAATATAGCTTAAATAGTATTCTCTCTGAATATTTCACTGACTTTAATTTATATACTATAAGAAATGGATACGTTGCATGTAACATATGGTTAAATATTTCATAATGAAGCAATATGAACAACCACAAATATGTACATATGTAGTTACAGCTACATAAATTAAATAGCCTGGCAAGTTTAACACAAACTCAAATGTTCAGAACAAATATAGTTCTCCAGTTTCACTTCTTTTTTGTTTGTAAACAGGTTCTATATAGGAACTATCAAATCTAAATAAAAAAATTATCAAATCTAAAAAAGGTTAGATCTGTAGTTTTGATATTATCATTGCAGTTATGTCTCTATAGTAGTTAAAAATACTTAATTTTACTTTGAGTTAGAATGTTAAGAACATAATTTTTTTTTTCCGTTCAGATAAGATTCCACATAAAGAAGGTTGTGCTAACTTATCTATCTGGATCTAGAAATAACAATACCAAATTCTACAAAACAGATAAAAGTCTGGAAATAATCAGTGACATACTTCTTTCTGAGCTTTGTGCACTACACCAAGTATTTCGGAGACTGCTGTGATAATAGTTTAGCTCAAGGTAAAGTGAGGTCAGAACATCTCATCTGAATGAGCAAGAGTCGCATGCTTATCTGACATTTCCTGCATTTTCCGATTTTATAAGGCAGTGTATTATGACGATCTAGTCCAAAATCTTACTTAATACAAACTTTCAACATTCCTATTTTGTAGCCAAGTATTAAATGTAGTGCAAATTTTTATGTGAAGTTAAGAAAAGCTCTATCCTTAGCAAATAAAAAGTCTTGTGCCTGTCTGAATTTTCATCCTTCACTGACAATTTATATTTTTCAATAATCTTAATTCCAGTCTGTTGAATTATCTATGACACCTACTAATATTATCTGTGGGCTGTCTAAATCAGATCTTCCCTGCTCCCACCCCGCCACTCCCCCCCTCCCCCTCAGCTTATTTTTGGCATGCATCTGACCACTAGAACAAAGTCCTCAATGACTGAATCCTATGGAGTGTACTCAGACATGTCTCTGGTATACACCTGGTTATATGCCAGGCTTTTTAATGAATGCAGTGTTTACTCTGAACAAACCTAATAAAAGGATTTCCTTTTCCAGAACACTACTTTACCTCACTATTTCATTTTGCTTGATAAGCCACAGCTAAAAAGGTCAAGAAGCTTATTGGAATAGACACTGATGCTGAGAAAGAGAAGAAGGTTCTGCTTGCATGGCTGTTACTAGTCTTTGGCATAACAACTGCAAAGTTAATTAATTCACTGCCCCAACGTCTCCATAGGGATTGTAGTAAGACCTATGTAAAATGGTCTTTTCATTATGTGAAATTATTTTTTTTATGTCATTTAAACCAGAATTGGGTTTTTTTTTTTTTTTAAAAAAAATTACAGTAATCACTTGGGATTATTTTATAGCACTGAAGTTTAAGCAAAACTCTCCACTAATTTTGTTGATATTTCCCTTATAGATCAATGATACTACTGCCTGGCAACATTAGCAAGCATATAGTAATAATGACATTGTATTTGTCAACTGAAATCTTCAGAAGGCCTTGTTGTCACCATGTACCCAAGTGATTTATAAAATATTCCAGCACGATAAACCAAACCATGTCAAACTTCTCAGAAGACTATCAGGCTGAAAGACATTTTCTATAGCAATTGTGCTTAATAGGGACACACCTGAAAAAGTACGATTGAGGGAGGGTGAGTAAATTAAAAAAAACGATGGGTTTTTTTTTCTCTATATCTTGATTTATAAGAAATCTGGACATTTCATCAGTAATACATGGCTGACCATATTTTGAATAATCTAGAGGGAATTTTTGTACAAAAAGACAGAATTCTGGTACATACTTTAATATTAAATTCAACCCTAAAAAAAAGAACTACAGATAAAACCTTTACCTCTTATAAGATTAACAAGAGTAAATTTTTTTCTACCTTTCTTCTTGGAAGAAAATCCTAGAAAATAAGTCAATAAAAGTTTATTATAATTAAGGATACATGAATACACATATTGAAATGTAATAGCAGGTCCCATACATTTTCTTCCTTCACTGTTATTGATATGATCTAAATATACACAGATTTCTTCTTAATAGTCTTGATTGATTTTCCATTTTTGCTCTGTGTGATATGTACCATCTAATGTGGTGACACACAGTCATGCCTTGTTCCTACATTTTAAAACAAGGAATTTTCAAGTCAGCATAAAAAAAGAGAAGAATCAAAAAAACCCATTCATTTTCTCGGCTTCATCAGTAACAATATATTCTTCAAAGTAGATGTATAATCTGGCAATCTGAGATCAATCAAGATCCAGGAAACTATAGGCAGTTTTTTTAAATATGTGGTGAAATGTCTTCATCACATTGTCTTTTGCAATGGTACCCCTTGTGTGCATACATGTTGCCTTCATAAAAGAAGCTATAGATTACTCAAATCCAAAAAGAAATGTAACAAAACTTAGTAGTATATATTTTTTTTTTCAATCATAAGAATCTGAATTTTATTTTACTTTAGTGCTAAAGGAAAGGGAAAAAATGAAGAAAACAATCAAACAGGAAAGATTTATCAAACAGGAAAGAAAGTCATCTTAATTCTTATGAAATAACTGTAAAGGTAGCTAACTTTCACAATGGTGAAAATGGAATTCCAATGCTTCAACTATACCAATAGAATAACTGAGAATGACACCCAGCAAAGTCTAACTTTCTTTCTACAAGATGCATAAGAGTTCTTGAAGTGATTTTAAATGAGTATAGGTACAGTGACTAAGGCAATATTCATTCATATAATTTATGTGGGGGAAAAAAAAAAGTTTATAACACAAAAAGAAATATCCTACATTGTAGACAAGATAGATTCAATACATGTATACAATCCCGTAACAACAGCAATAACCCACTATTCTCACTCCTTTGTTTAATGTACATTTCTCCTGAGAATCATTCTGCCAAGGAAATGGGATCTCAGTTGAGGATGGTTTGGATGTAGCTAGAAAACTCAAAGTAGGCCCTCCAGGAGATTGGGAGCCAATGTCTCCTCTAAACTATAGCTGATAAGATTTTTTTATTATTATTATTAAATCCTAGGTGTAACAGCTGATGTACACTATTTTATCATAGAATCATAGAATTACTTTAATGGAGCTGTTCTTAGAAATTGATGTCCCAAAATGAGCACAGATCTTTGAGTAAATACTGCTCTGATGCACAGGGAACTGAACTTGTATTTCAGCATCTGCAAAAGGATAACCCTATCATGCAACAAGATCAAACTAATTTCAAATCATTTTTAACCAGGTTCATTAGAGAAGAGAATGTGATATGTGTTGCTTTGCATAACACCTCTAATTTTCTTCATGGTACATGACATGAACCACATTAATATAATGATAATTATATTATAGTTCACATTCTCTTCCTCTAACTCAAGTTCTCAGGATTAACCCACATCTAAAGAGTCATTTTCCCATTTTCTTTCCTCTTGTCACACTGAAACCTTAATTAAATGGAATTTCTGAACGATAAAATACTTGTATTTGCAATAGTTAATTATTTTTTCCTTGAAGAAAAATAAATTCAAGAGCAATTTTTGACAGGGAAGAACTTATACCACAAACCTAAAGACAATTTACCAATTTGCCATGGATGAGACTTTGAGCAACCTGATCTAGTGGGGGCTGTCCCTGCTCTTGGCAGGCGGGGTAGAACTAAATGATCTTCAAGGTCCCTTCCAACCCTAACCATTCTATGATTCTATGATTTTATTATTTTCACCAAGGAAAAAAAGTACAACTACTCATACAGTTATTTTTTTCCACATAGTGAAAAAAATTATAATCTTTTGTCAAATGCAACATTTATTTGTACAGCTTCTAAGCCACAGTATCACACTTTCACTTCTTTCAGGAAAATGTACATTCCACTCACAATAAGTTACTTTCACAGTTTTCAGAAGAGTACATGTTCAAGTGGAACAAAACTTACACATAGCCACAGTGCATGAGACACCGAGATGTGCAGAGTCCTCTTCTGCACAAAGAGTCTTTGAGCAGACGTTTAAACATTTTTTCTGTTGGAGCCTGCAGAACCACAAGCCTCAGTGAAACTTTCCTTTTCCTTTAGAGACACTGGCAAGGCATTTGGTAGCTCAAAACCACTCTTTATAATGGGAGTAAAATAGGTGAGCTTTACACAAATCACTAGAAGATTAAATTAAATAAAGACTAACAGATATTAAACTTTTACAGGCTGTTTTCAGGAGGGAGTGCCAGAAAAAAAAAAAAATAAAAAATTGTGCAAACCCAATCTATTGGAAACAACATGTATTTTGACCCTGATGTCAGAACTCCACTCCCTATTAGTAGTGAAGTATTTTAATTGTGAAATAAGCCTGGCAAATATCTAAATACAATTATACGAAGTGATATTTCAAATGATGCAGGTAATGTCTTTTCTCTCTTATAACAGCTTATAAAATAACATAATATGGCATGAAATAGTGAATAGATGATTAAGACATTTCAGTCATTGACAGTTTGAAAATAAATTTTACTGAGCTTTGTAGTACTTTAATTTTACTTATAAGAGCAATAGAACAAGTAAACACCATGCCAGATGTTCATTGTCAAAGCAACTGAGCTCTGTTTTGGCTGAGCCTTGCAGTTCTTGCAAGACAACATAGGAGATGCCATCTCTTGCAGGGCAGCAGATTAAGTCAGGTGTTGAGCACAGAGGGAGCACAATTTACTCTAAACATTTTTACCAGTCTCAGCAAAAACTTTGTTTCATAAAGGGTAAAAAAACTTCCTTTGCAAACAAAGATGTTAATAACTTTACATGATAAATGCTTGCCTTTCTGAAGACATTAAGCCACTTTTTGTGCAGGCTTTGCAGAAACTGCAAACTGAATTACAGAATAATTTTCCATATCTTTAATATAGTAGCTATAAAGGAATACTCAAAGAGTGCACAGAGCTGCAAGGGAGAAGCTAACACGGACACTGTATAATTGATAAACAATATAGGTGATGTGAATGGAGAGGGGAAAAAGAATAAACCCCTATGCCTATTTATTCTCCTCTACCACAGTGGTAGAGCAGGTGATTTTGTTTGGACTTTTCATTCTTTTCTCCTGAGGTAAGGAGATGTCTGTCAAAGACATTCAGCAAAAAACAAGTCAGCAAACTATTCAGAACTGAGTACTAGGAGCCCAAACTATCGCTCTACGTCTATTCTCTACTCCTTGGAAGGTACATCAACAGACACAGAAATTAAACTACAGAAAAAGCAAAAGAAAGCAGGAAGGTAGCATATATTTTTAGATCCTTCCTGATTTTAAAATAGGTGTAGTTGCTTTCCTTTTCATGTAGGTCAAAATTCATGGTATCCCATGTTCAGATTCCAGAAATTATTATTTTATGAATTTTTATAGTTTGTACTTTTTGCTATTTGGCAAATACAAAATATGTGTTCAAGTCTATAGGTATTTATATATCTGAGGAATTTTATGTGCATGGGTAATCTTATTGACTGAAAATAGTAGCTGAGGATTTCAATGAAGCTCTTCAAACTAGGAAAAGCTATTCACTTGACCAAATATTTAGGGATTCAGCTTTCCAGCTATCTGAAAAATACATTAAAACAATTAAATACCTACAGTCAGAAAAGAAAGACATCTCCTGAAAATAGTAAACACAGTTTATGTGCAATACAGGAGAAGAAAAAAGAAAAAAAATCATATTATTTTTTCTTCATACTGTTTTTAGCACTGAATAAGCATTTTATCTTTTGAGATTTCTATACGTTTCCTTTTTTCTTGCAGGATTTGAAATAAATACCAATATTTAATATTTATGATATCAAGTGATCGTCAAACACACTCTGGATCTCACAGGTCCCTGAAGCTCTTGTGTTATGCTATATAGATAGTCTAAAATTAAATTCCACTGAGAGTAGTTGATATTATATACTATCCTCTTGTAGATTTTTTTTTTCTCGATTCTCATCATTTGGTAATCTTACAGTGTATACCAAAGCAGAAGCATTTCCTCTGAAACAGGGTTAAGAAGGACAAACTTTCACTTGCAGAGAGATTAATGATAAACTGCATATATATAGTATTTCTGAAGAAGATAGGATTAATTTAAATAAGAAAGTATTCAGAGATCCAAATGCTGAAGATAATTATACTCTACAGGAGTTAGTCAAGAGTTTTTTTCCCTCCAGGTTGGCTCTATATACAGGTAATACTGCAGTGACTTTACAACCCACTAAAACTGATGGAATGGCTGCCTTTGAAAGTCTCCGGCTTGTGGATATATGAAATTTCCTACTTCAAACATCCAGTCAAATACTGTCATCTCTGGTTTGAGCAAAAAGAAATGTACTGTCAGGAAAATGCCTAACAGTAGTAGAAATTGCACTATCTTGAATCTAGCAATTAGGTTTTTTCTTTTTTTCCCCCACTATCTAGGGCAAGGTGGAAGGCAGAGAACAAACACATTTAGGGTGGTCCTGTAAAAGAGGAGAAAATGGTTAGCAAAAAAAAAATGTGTAAAGTAAGGGAGATGTAATGGACAAGAGAAAAAATGAAAGCAGGAGAGATAGAGAAAAGAGCCTTATATTCTTCCTGAGACTGATAATGACACAGAGATGCTACAGAAGGCTCATGGGTACCACAGAGCACTGTGGAGGTATTTTTTGTTCTGCTAGATTATAAATAGAAATAACTTACCAATCTGAGCCAGAGGGATTCTTACATAAGACTTCAGTCTAGAAGTTGTCTCCTTTAAGATCTAAAAGCAAAGGGAGAAAGTGACTAATACAGAAATGTGTTGTGTTGGGTTAGTTTTCTTCCATTCCTATATTTTTCTTAATTTTATTAATATTCCTTTAAAAAACATCAATTTTAATATATAAAAATTGAAATATGTTTTTTGCTGCTAACTGTTCACCACAATCGGGAGTTGAGGAGGGGATCACAATGCGCTGTGACTGTGCCACATCTGTCTACCCAAAAGTCCTCTCCATGTGGTGACAATGTCTTTAGCCAGCTGGCAGAATTTAGGTCAGCTCCTGGCCTTCCTTCTTCTATCCCAGAACCAGGGCAGAAATCCTTTCAGAAGAGGCAGCTTCTGTGTTAGGAATGTAATTAGCAAGCTGAGCCTTGGTTTTTAAAGCCATCTACTGAAATAATTCCTCAAAGCCTTGCCCTTTGGTTAGAAGGGAAACAGACATAGTAAAATAAATTCATGACAAACTTCCTCCTGTCTCTGCCTCAGGTGATGTAAAAGCACTTTTCCCCACTAGTCAGGTCTTTTAAATGTTTTTGGCATAGTGATTGGATAATTAGCTCTATTGTCATGTTTCATTTGAACACATTTAAAGTGCTTCTGTGTTCATATGTTCACATGCATTGGCAGGGTAGCAGGTGGACCACATTGGTCCCTGCCAGCTCAGTGGCTATGAATATTCCACTTGAATTTATTTGGCTTATTAGAGCTGATTCTGCATGCATGTTTCAGGTCTAACACATTGCTGTGTTGTCAGATCTTAATTTTCTTGCTTGTTTACAAATGAGATAATAAACTCTATTCTTTAACCATTTTTCAGCTTTCATTACCATTCAGAATAGCCTTATTTCTTCCTTTATAAAAGTCCTTCATTCATTTCTGTCAGCCTTGTGGATATTTTATGCAATCAAATGCCATAATTATACAAGAATTTTCCAACAGAGTAAGATTGCCTTTTTGGATGAAACCAAACTACAGCAGTTTAGGGAAAGAAATCTATCTTCATATAAAAGAACTGGGGGCACCACTTCTTTCTGAGTAATACTCTAGGACCAAAGAAGGAAACACTGTTATTCACAGCACTGATGATGAAACTGGAGGGTTCTCCAGCAGCCGTAGATGGCTTACTTATAATGCCATCATTACAACACTTTTCTAAAATATGCTAAGTAATAAACTACCCTTTTCTTAGTTGTTTTAGGATTGAAATCAGGAAGTGTTTTTGATTTGTTTTAGCTAAGTGATCTGGCCTCCACCCCAGAAGCTCACTAAAGACTTTACAAAGAAAATACTCTTGGATATTTCCACCCTTTATCTCTGTGAAAGTTTTCTTTGTCCTTCAAGTAACTCTCTAACCTTAGAGCTGGAGCAATTCTGAGATTTATTTAGAAGTTCAGAGCAGTCATGTAATCAAGGTGCCTTGTTACCACCTCTGAAATGCAGCACTTGAGATCTGGGCTCCTGAGGGCAGCTGCAGAGATACTAACTCGTGTTATTCAGGGGGGGTCTACTTTTCCCTGCCTTAACTTGTATGCTACAATTTTCTGTTCTTGGTTTCTCAAGCTAATTCTTGTTGGTGTGAACTGCAAAGACACATGTTGTGCCTCAAACAGTCCTGCAATTGTTTAAATTGCAGTTAGGATATGCTTCTCCTAATTAAAGCTTTTAACCATTTAGACCAAATAGTGGTGTAGGGATTTCAGTTTTCCATATTCCATTCATTCATCAAAATGCAGTTTAAAAACATGCTTATAAATACGTGCAAAAATTTTTCTTATAGACTGTACCTTTTCAGGCTTAGGCACTGGGGCCCCATTCATTTATGCACTTTGAAACAGAGGACAGTCTATGTTTAAAACTTCATTTAAAAAACTGTTCTGTAGGATTAAGCCTTTGAAAGTTTTATTGATGCCTACATCTTATATTAATTGTGGTATGCCCCCAGGTATTTTCACAAAGGGCATTTTGGAAAGGTAAATTCAGCTGATGGATGAATTTCTCTGCAGAGGTTTATTAACATTTTTGTCAACTTATCCCATTAAATACAGCAACATCCCTAGGTGGTGATGAACTGCAATAGCAGCACAGGCTTCACACAATAATGGCAAATGGATTCCAATAATTTTCACAGTAGTATCCTCATAGCACAAGTGAAATGCTGATCTTTACAAGTATGGCTATGTAAGTAAAAAATACATAGATAAAAAATCAAATATTTATGAATATTCATTTAAAGCAAACCTATCTGATTATGTGCTCAAACTTCAGCAACAGTCTAAGGCATGAAATTAAGAGGAATTAACGGTATTAACAGCGATATTTTCCACAGTAAAGCAAACACACCAGAACTTTTTGTAAGTGTATGCATGAGCTGACAAATGAGGCATATGTATCAGAAACTTAACACTGAAATCTCACTTTCTCTAAAAGAAAGAATAAGTCATGCAACCTACCCACACTCCAATGCCCACAAATGCCAATGAAATGGTTCCTATTGATTTCAGCAGGCAGTGCACCAGGTGCAACAGCCTATTTAAAAAAGCTTGAAATTCAGATTTTGGTTACTAAATATTTACACTAATGTGCTTATGAATAAATTACAATTCCTCATAGGGATTATTCATCAAACAGCTTCAAATACTCAATCTGAGAAACTGCAATTTATCTATTTTCAGAAATATCTCAAAAATTGTAAAAGTCACTGACTAAATTATTCACTGCAAACTATTCCCTCTTGTGACAGTGACTTCCTATCTCTCACAACACACAGTATTACTTTTACTACATCACAGTTTTTCTTTTCTATAACAAAAAATAAGTGCTCTTAAGGGTTTAAGAAATATTACGAATGCTACATTAAATAATATATATTAAACTTGTGTAAAATCTTTCCAAAATTTATCTAGAGGAAAATATAATAAAATAAGGATAATGGAAAGTAATTAAGTAAATAAAAGGATTTAAAGATCTCTGTAAAAACAATCTGATCTTAATATTACATGTTATCCCAAAAGAAATTAAATGATCAGGTCATTCTTAGGCAAAGAATGGCAAATACATCTGAAAACAGACTGTAGAGGGAAAAAAATTTGTCCATGACCTGGAAGAGAAAAGTAAATTGAACACAGTTTCTCTCCATATTACCACCTGTAATTTGTGAGTTATGTCTACTTACCTACCTCTATACACTAAAAAACTGTTTGATTTTTGTTACTTATTATCCTAACAGGGCTATAACTGCTATATATCTTCTAATAGGGCCATATCTGCCTTGCGTATTGTTGTGCTTTCCAACAAGCTGTGGGGTAAGTTAGTACTTCAGCAACTGTTTCACGTTTGTTTGTTTGTTTACTTGCTTTAAATAATGATGGATAAAGCAAAACCAGAGATGGCTAATGATGAACACAATGAAAAGCAAAAATGAGAAAGGCCACTGAATATTGAAACATCTTTAGTATTCACTACTTGCTTTGAATATATGAATCCATTCCTGCTGAGAAATATTAATGTGATTTTTCCTTGCTTTACCTTTTTTCTAGGGCTGATACAGAGCAGAAAAAAAGACAGCTTATTTTTCTAACTGTAAATTACCTTTACCAGTAGTGGGGAAAATCTGCTTTCAGTTTCTAAACATAAAAATATTTGGTCATTTTTTTTTTTTTTCTTTTCTCAAGAGCAGTACGAGTCATCAAAGAATGCACCTTAGTTTTATTTTTATTTTCCCTTCAGAATAGAATAATTTCATCCCAGGCTGAATCTTAGTCATATTTTCCCAGAACACTGAGCTCTCAAATCACTGCTCATTTGTATGTACCTTTCTTTTTCCTAGTTATAAAATAGATATTAGTTAATGAAAAGTAATTGCTAGGGTTTTTTGTTATCACTTCAGAACTATTACCAATACAAAAAAAAAAAATCCATATGGCTAGCATTTAAAAGAATATTTCTTTTTAGCTGACCCTTCAAGGAGTAAAAATCCAAAAACTTTCATCAAAATACTTTGTTATTTTGTGTCTTAACACCAATCCTAGCATTATCTCACATAAAATCCTACTGAACAAGCTATCAGGGACCCAAAGGTATGATAAATTTAGAGCATTTTTAAATTTTTGAAGTTAAAAAATATTTTCATTTTTAGCTTTAAGGAAAGTACCGTTTTTGGTCTTGCCCGTTTAGGACTACTTTTTATAGCTTGGATACAATAGAAATAATAAAGTTATGTTGCACTGCGTTAGTTATTACTTTCTATTTCTCTATAAGGTCCTGGATTTCTGACTCGGTTCAAATACTTAGGTCTCTTCACTCATATAATACAATAAACACTCCTATTTTGGAAATCAGTCAAAGAGAGAATGAAAGCTCACAAAAGAGAACACTAATAAATTCTAACTAATTTTCTTTTTTCTTTTTTTTTTTTAAATTTAGGACCACATCCAAAGACCAAGACAATCAGTGTACACAGACTCTGAATAAATTGCTGTAAGTTTTTGACCTGGAAAACTCTTTATTACCTAGCTGGACAGTAAATACCAGTTGTATATTTTAGCGATGAGTATGCTAACTATTCATGAGATAAATAACATTTTACATTCACTACTATTATTAAGACAGAACATTTTAATAAGCTGATATTATTTTTTTACAGTGAGAAAGAACAATGCCCTAATTACAGTCAATACATTACCTCTGCATGAGGAAAACCTGGCTACTATAGAAAGCTATTTAGCACAATGTATTTTAATCTGTTCATATTTTTAAAAAATTATATTTTTCATTTTTTCCTCATTTCTGCATACTCATTTAAAGAAGATGATATACATCAAATATTTTACTTATATGAGTTTTGTAGATAAACTGCTCATAAAGTTCTCCAGATACTCATGAAAGAGAATGTAGTTCTTACAGTTGATATTGGAGAATAAAATATTCATAAGACAGTTTCTTTATTGAAATATTTCCCACTATTTGATGTTTTGTATAAATCCAGACAAGTTTCTTTGATACAGCTAGCTCCTGCCTATTTTGGAATAAAAAGGATCAAACTACTGTCCACAGATGTGAACCAAACATTAAAAACAAAATTGTTGATATTGCAAGATGGAGAGTAAGGACAGTAAGTCCTGAAAACAAAATAGATTAGACATTCAGGAAAACATTTAAGCTCCGAGCACCACAATGCAAACAGTTCAAACCACTTGTTCAGTCTTCAGACAGCTGACTTCCTAATGTGTGGACTTGAAGAAAAATCTATTCCAAGTGAGATAAAAACACAGAGAAAGCATTTTTTAAAAGGGGAGGGGGGGGGGGATAAAATTGTGTCTATTAACATCAACATCAATTTAAAAAAAAAATATTGGAGGCTGTCAGAAGGTAAAATGTAAAATGCATTTTGGTCTGTGTAAAAAAATCACTGCATTTTTCTTTCTTTCTTTCTTTCTTTCTTTCTTTCTTTCTTTCTTTCTTTCTTTCTTTCTTTCTTTCTTTCTTTCTTTCTTTCTTTCTTTCTTTCTTTCTTTCTTTCTTTCTTTCTTTCTTTCTTTCTTTCTTTCTTTCTTTCTTTCTTTCTTTCTTTCTTTCTTTCTTTCTTTCTTTCTTTCTTTCTTTCTTTCCCTGTAAGGGCTTTCCTATGAATCTCACATTGACTACTTACTTATAGCCATAAATTAAAATGTAACTTTCAAGAATATATATTTTATCTCCCTTGTATTCTACCTCGATGACAGAAGAACCCTTTTTTTTTTTTTTTTTTTCATTTTCCAGTTACAGCCCTCAGAAACATTGCATGTTAGAGACACCATGAACCACTTCACCACATCTGAAGACAGACATTTAAAGAGGTGTTATGAATCACTCAGAATTTGCTATTCCTATCCATCTATGAAAAATGGCATTCGATGCTAACTTTGATGGCGTTAGAGAAACTAAACACACAAAGACATCCTTCCAGGTCCCTTCACTTTCTGTCCCATGCAGAGGAGAGATAAGAAGAAAAAGAATATTTATTGCAAACAGTTGATAACTAATAGAGGTAAGAAAATACATGACATAGAAAACCTCAGTGTCTGGAAATTTTCACAGTTAGAAAATAACCAAGTACAGAAGTTTCAAAGAGTGAACAATGTGGTAGAAACTGGAGATGATAAGGAGGGATGGTTTTCTTGGACAAACCACACTATTTACATTTGCATGATCTATCTCTTTCAAGCACAGCAGTGCATTCAGAAAATACACCTGTGATGAAGATAAAGAAGCTGGAGCAAAAATTCTCACAATGGTAGATAAGCTAAATGAGGATTTTGATGTCAACAAAAAATGAAACATTTTAGCCTCATTCACCTGATAGAAAATTCCACCAAAATTAATATCTTCCTAGAGAATAAGAACTTTAAAATGTAGTATAAAAATGCACATATTTTTCATTGCAGATGAGGCAAGAGTTTTTGTTTTAATCTGTGATCTGTGAGGCAGAATGAAGCATGAAGACTGGTACAGGCCATGGTACTCCTTTTCCTCTCTGAATTAAAGTAATTCAGTTATTTAGATGGATACTACACAGTGTAACTTGGATTCAAGACAACTATGTTTTTCCCTGTGTAGCCTCTAAGTATGAGGCTTAATTGTCAGTACTGTTCCAAGTTTGAAAGTCCTTTCAAGGTACAGTAGACTGCAGTAATATAGGATTTAATAGTCGATTCAGTGGTATAGTTAGATATTCATAAAGGATACATTTTGTGGCTGTGCCACAGCAATGGACTGATATTGTATCAGATATCCTTGATTGCTGGGTGTCTAGAAATGCTGCTGTTTGTCCCACAACACAAAGCATTGCTGCTCGTGCAGTTACATGCACAGTGACTCCAAGCAAGACCATTGAGGATACACTTCCCACTATGTGCGACCCAGCTCAAAACTTGTGGTTTAAGCCTAGTCCTAGGATTATTTATTCTCCTCAAATGCTTACACCAAGCTATGGTGCACAATCTACTCTCCCACATAAGTTCAGAAGTGTGTCAGTATGTCGTGATGAGCTCTCATTGGTTTGTGTTGGTGTATTTTGTGCAAATAATGCTCTAACTCCTTGATCTGCTTTCAACAAATTCAGTGAGCTGCCCTAACAGTTTACTGGTCCCAAAAAGAGGGAATCCTTTCCTATTTCCCTTAGTCCTGGCTCAAGGCTGTCTTATCTAACTTATCTGTATTATCTCTGTCAGACAATGGAAACAAACATGAATTTTGCAGAAACAAGCCAGAAGGCATAAATTAGATAATAGACTTCTCATTTCATGAGTTTTAGGATCTAACAAGCACCAGGAGAAGGATGACAAAACCACCAACCCAGGAGTAGGAGAAGATAAGGAGAAAAATGAGGAAAAATAGGTACGGAAAATCTCAGGGGCAGAGAATGGGAACTAGAAAATCATATTAACTATACATTGCATGGTCAACTTAAAGAGTAGTTTATTTCATGTAAGAGAGTTCTTTGGTTATTCAAGGATTCGTTTCATGCAGAGTGTCTCTGCATCTCACCCTAGGAAAACTTACCTTTGTCCAACGCTCACATCTCATCTCGCCCTCACTCCTCTGCTACTTCAGGGAAAATCAAATGGCAAGCTAAATGAGTCAAATACTCAAAGATTTTCTTCAGCTTTAAGTTAGGGTTTAGCAGGTATCTGAAAATAAGCAGTGGGATAACTACCCCGGATAGACAAGAGATAGTGAATGTTAAGGCTTTGCTGACAGCCAAGGTCAAAGTGATTCAGTCAATATCAGCAGGTTTTAATCTAGTTCCTTTAATGGCCACCTGCTCCCAAAATACCCTGGCCATTTGATTCTGCCCTCATGTTGCCAATTGGCCCAAGCATCACATAGCAGTGCAAACAGACTATCAGACAAGACAAATCAATCCAGTCAAAAAGTTACCCAGAAAATTATTTTTAGCTGGAACTGTTCCCAGATACTGTTTACCTCCTGGCTGCATAAGAACTTGCAGTAGTCACATTTGCTCAGGGTGAAAAGAACCAGAACAGCTAAAATCTCTTGTAGTATTTCCTCAAAAAGGCTATTTACTTTTCTAGCTGTCTGGGCTTGCATGTGCAGAGTGAACCTCTTTTCACTCTGCACAATGTGTAGTTACTCTGCATGGCTGCTCAGGACTGTAAAAGCCCATAATCAGTGCTCTTCACATGTGCTGTTGCAAACTCTGACAAAGTGAGTGAGGGCCAAAAGTTGCAAAGAGGGAAAGATGTAGGCTGTAAGGTAACTTGCCATTCTGCAGTTATGGGAAGTAACTTCAGTGTTTAAGGTGCTGATAATAAAAAAACCACAATGGAAATAACCTAGATAAACGATTATAAAAATAAGTTGCTTTTCCAGATAATCCAGAACTCATATCAAAGCTCATTTTTAGTTTCTTCGGTAGCTGTTTGGTAATTGGGTAGGAGGGCACTTGTGTTAGAAGTTGTATATATTGAATGAAGATTCAAATAAAATTCTAAGTTTGTGTCATTTGCAGTTAGAATTATTTCGGAAAAAAAATAAATCACTCCTGCATAATCTCTTTGTTCCATGCAAACAGAAAATAGAGTTGGAATAAAACACAACCAAATCATTTTCCAGTAATTTACTGATAATATTTTATATTCATTTTGGAATAATTTTGAAAATATATTAGGTTTTTTTGTATTCTAGTAAAAATAAAAGCCTTAAAATATACATTTTTTTTACAGCAGTAGAGTCTATTTAGTACAGTTAATTTCTTCTTGTTTCCTGAACAAATAGACTTCCACTTACTCAGATAATACATTTCAACAAATATTCCACAAAATTACAGCTCATGAAGTGCTTCCCTGAGAAAGTTGAGAGCTGATATGCAAGAGATTCATGACTGCAAACCGACCACTCAACATGACCTTTTATTGCAGAATTGGATTGGACTTCTGCCGTATTATAGATGGTCATCTTGTAAACATCCAAATAGTTTATATAGTTTTTCACCAGCTGAAAAAACATTGAAAGTGGTTATAACAGCATAAGCTCTTGTACCACAAAACTAAATCAAGTCAATGATGGCATACACTTCTGCAAGTTCTTTTCAGAAGTTTCGATAAATATTTGTGCAACACATATCATACTTATGCATGTGTGTGTGTGTGTGTAGCAAGCTTTTAGTTAAGAACTTTCATCTGGTCTTATATAAAGAAGTCCAGAGCAACATGTGATGATGAATCAAGTGCTTATGCTATTATTGTAGGCTCTTTTTGTAATTCCACTGGTTTTAGAACACCTCCTTACTAATTTAGTGAAGACAGAAAACAGCTTGTTTAAGGTGACTGGATTAGATCATTAAATATTAATTTATTTTTTTTATTATTTTTTCATATTCTTTCCATGAAATAGTCTGGTTTATAGTCTTCTTACACTCAGAATAAAAAAAAAGTGAAATGCTAACAAAGCTACCAGAAAATTAGCACACCAAGACAGGCTGTTTGGTGTGGGCATGTACATGCAGTATCTACTTATTAAATGGAAAGCTGACTTGTTGCATACAGTATGAAGAATTCTGTGAAAATCATGGAGCTAGGCAGTGATGCCCAGAATGCTGGTTAAATCCAGGTAAGGCTATTGTTTGGTATACAGTTGAACTGATCTTCATCACTCTAATTGGTAATTTTGAAATTTAAAAAGGAATGTGATTCTAATTACAGATTGTTTTGACATATTTAAATAATTATTAACTGATAAGGGACAAGTTGGTGAAAGAATATTCTCTGTTACTGTCAAGCATCCATCTATAAACCAAAACAGAGCTGCATTTGCTAACTAATTTCCAAGTAATGAGGTCTTAGTGCAGTTTAAAAAATATAAAAATAAATAAGTACAAAGTACAGATAGGTCTCATGCCTTTGACCTTACTAAATCTGTAGAATTCTATTTCGCGGAATTCCTGGTACCTTTTAAAATGAAAAGAATTAATTGTCCTGTCAGAAGGATATCCTTACACTCTTTCCCTCTAACAGACATTCCAAATAGATTAATTCAGTTTCACCTGGGAAAGAAAAAAAAAAATTCCTTTCTGATGCAGCAACATCAAAATCTGACCTTTGAAATTCCTTGCAGAATTCTGCCAGAGAACTGCAAAATAAACCAAGAAATTGCCCTCAGCATGGTACTGCTCACGTTTCACAAACACTTCAGAAAACTGGATATAGTTTTCTCATGGGTGTACCTTCAACTCATTACAGATAGCAAACTGTGAGGACTGCTCACAAAGCAAAATGAGTAAATTAATTATATGACAAGTGTTAATATCTTCTTTAAAATGAGTAATCCCCAAATATCAATTAAAAGTTTTCCTCTGTGTTGGAGACTGTTTACATTTTAAAGGACAAAAAAAAAAAAAAGCAGTGAAAACTTAATGTGAGAGTAAATGTATTTTTTCCCCCTTTAAATTATTTTATAGGATTAAAACTATTCAACACTATTCAAGCAGAGAACTTCAGTGCTGAAAATCATATCCTTGTCTGAATAACAAGTCTCCATGGGAACTTTTTATTCAAACGAATAAACAATTTTGTCATTATGACAAAAAAGTAATTCCTAGTAGGATATCTCAATATATTGCCTAATCTAGAGAAATATAACTCAATTTTAAATTTAGGAGTACATTTTAAAAAAATTAAAAAACATATAATTTTCTTTAGTCTATTTAAAGAATCAGATCAATCTTAGTTCAATCTTAGTGAATGCTGATATTGTAAGATAGCACCAAAATGGAAACTTGCTTATGTCTTTAAGTTTCACATAAATATTGTACCTATCAAAAAAATCTGAGGTCTCTTTTACTGGCTATTTCACCTTCATAGACACTTCAATATCCAGAAAAGACACTGGTTGCAATTTGCAGCAAACTAAAAATTTCTATAACCTGCTCTGTATTACTCTTCCATCTACTAGAGCCATCTCTGACATTCCTATCAGCATACCCAAAATGAAATGTTGCTGCTCTAGGAAAGGAGAGTGGGACTGAGTTGTTCCTACTACAGGAGATGAAGTAGGTGGATGAGTGAAAGAGCAATATCAGAAATAAAGCTACACTATCTGTTTTTTTTGTGTTAGTGCTCTTACAGGTCACTTCCTCCCTCAATTTGGAGTCACCTTTTCTACACCACAACCTCTCCCTCAAAAGCATCAACAAACTTGTCTTTTTTAGATACGAATAGCAGGTTTTCTGTTGAAGATAAGAGGTTGTTGAGTTCTGTAGCAATCTAGCAAAATTTAGATAGCTGTGCAATGCAGGAAAAAAATGAACAAGTACCAAAATTTTAAATTAAAAAAAAAAAATCTCGATATTCTTTACAATAGGTTGTCCCAAAATCAAATTTGTATTTTTGGGAATATATTTTAATACTAATTTTTAAAAATCATGTTATTAAATAGATATCATAAACATCTTTTTTGTAACGTTTCTTGAAAACCATTGAAAAAACTTCACAGAGATTAAGAATCTAGTTCTAAAACCATTTCTCTGAATTATTTATATTTTCTTAGGTGTAGTAAATATGAATATTTGAGCTTCTGCTCAAAAAAAACAAAGTCTTCAGTAATCTGGAAATTATTATTTTATTTCAGTTGGACAAGTCTGTATTTTTAGGTGTTATGGCATATGAAAGTTTTATGTTTTTAATATTATTTTTTTTCATTTAAATTGGAGTGTAATGCAATTTACTCATTTTATTTTAGTAAGAGAACTAACCATTGCTCTACAAAAATCAGACTGCAGATCCATTCCTCTGAAAATAGTGCTTATCTTTCACAAATATTATCTCTAATTGATCCAATTATATATATTCGATGAAGATGTATTTATTTTTTAATTCTTTTTTTTTCATTTCATAGGATAATTTGCTATGTTTAGCTTGAATAAGAAATCCTTGTTAAATTATCTGTTATTTTTACATTTATAATACTATGTTCTTCTTATCTTTATGTAAGAAATATGCTTGTCATCTTTATGCCTTTGTCCTTTTTAAATTAAGAAATCCAAATAATTTTTTAAAATCTTTTCTTGTAAAAAGTTTTGAATATATTGAATATATATTTAAATGCTCATCATTTTTCTTATTGCCTGTCCCTAAACTAGACTAATTTTTCAGTATCTTTTAACAAGGTAACCCATATTGCAGCAGGATTCTAAATGAGTCTGCATCACTGATTCACATAAAGACCTTTACAGAGTATTTATTAGCATCAGAAAGCAAACAAAAAAAATTAGTGTAAACACAATTAAAATAAATTAATTTTCCAAATCAATCTCACAGGTTTGGGTTTTTTTTTTTCAACATTAGCACAGCTCTCTGGCTCAGAGATTCCACTTTTGTTATCATTCTATAATTATATGAAAATGCATTATCTCTCAATACAGGGGAAGTGGAGCAGCAATCTCCATCTTATTGAACAGCACTGTAGGTCAAGTCATGTGAAATACTCAGCTGATGCACTGATATAAATCTTAAACAAATAGTTTAAAACCAGCATTGGTTAGAAAGCACAGACATTCTTAAGTGAACAAATTTAATTTTTTGTGTAACTTTTTGGGATTATAAACACTGAGTTAAGATATCTTTTTTACATATACATTTCTATTTAAAAAAATTTGCTAATATATTTATGGAATCAAAAACCAAAAAAGGACATAACTCAAGGATCACAGTGATTTCAGTGGTGATTTCTCTTATAGTATCAACTAGATATCAAATATTCACTTTTTTGCTCATCAGTCAGAAATTTTTGCCTCTAATTAAATTTGCCCTCTTTCTCACTATAGGAATTTTTATATCCAACACTGTTTTCACAAGAAACTCTTTCTCTTTATCTCTCCATTTGAAGACACAGTATTACTAAATTCACAGCATCCCACTTCCCAAACAATATTAGCATATCCTGTTAGAGTAATCTAATCTGATGAAACCCCCAAACCTGTGAATAAACCTCCCTGTGATATTTCATGGTGTTAAAATACACTTCATTTCTAAATTGGTGGATTCAATTTCATTTTATGCCAACTAAATATAGCAGAGGAAAAGAACTGTCCTCCCTTCTCATTGCATGAGAATTCTTAGTGTTTATGGACTCTATAGGTACTTCCATGCCAGCTTCAACACTGTTGAAGAAACTGTCTGAGAGAGTTCTCAGTCTTGCAGCCTATCCAGGGTTTGCCAGAATGTGGTAGTGCACTTTCTTCCCGTCAAGTCTGTAAAACATATCTGGTTAGGGACTGAAAGAGAAAAAAACTTCAGCTTGCTTTACACTGTATCTCTTTTTTTTTGTGTATGTGTATATACATATATATGTATCATATATATCACATATACATGTACATATATGTGTGTGTGTTTATAAAGTATATATACACATATATATATTTTTCGTGTATGTGTATATAACCTAATGGAAATGTTCTGAGACAAGTATGTTGCACTAGGTGATTTTGCAGTGCTAATTCCATCTTTTTTGTGGTTGGGGCCTGTAATACATAAAATGTTTTGATATACATATAACATGTAATATTATATTAGCACACATATTAATAGTATACAGATTCATATAGTTGGATGTACCTTTATATTATTCATAGCCAACAAATCTGGCATAGGTTACCTTCTTCATCTCAGACCAGATTGCTCAACATCCATTACTGCATAACATAGTTTGTGCATAGATACTGATAGTTCCAGCAGAAGATACCACTAAAGAGGATACTGGAAGGAGAATCAGGCACTTGCTATGCTCTTCCACCATTTGGTTTATTTGTCATCCAGATAATCAATCCCTGTAGTTGTGGCAGTTTAATTTTAAAGGGTTTTTTTGGACAGCCTTCCTTTTGCTAGTTTGTTATAACTTTTTAATGCTCATCAACTCTTTAGTGCTCTTCAGTGGTCATGTGAGTAAAGATATAACATCATGAAATTTGGAGGCAGGGGCAGTGGACTGCACCAAAACTCTATGCTGGCCACATGTGGACTAGAAATAAGAAATCACAAAACTTTTGCTTGTGCAACTCTGACCTTTCCCTAAAAAATTTAGCTATTTAATTTATTATATATATAATAAATACCTCCAGGGATGGTGGCTCCATCACTTCACTGGGTAGCCTGTTCCAATGCTTGACAACCTTTTCAGTGAATAAATTTTTCCTAATATCCATGTGTTAGTGTGTTAGTCTGGGTTCCACTTAACAACCACAAATACGGCTTCTAGTTTGGAGTTGGTTCATGCCTGGATTGAGCAAATGAAAAACTACTTTGTAGGCATTTTTATAGGTCTTAAAAAAGGTAAAACTCTCAGAGGTCATCAATGCACTTATTTTTCTATCATAACTGAGATGAAAAAAAATCAACTTTCCAATCACAGAATGGTAGGGGTTGGAAGGGACCTCTGGAGATCATCTAGTTCAACCCCCTGCCAAAGCAGGTTCAATTAGAATAAGGTGGACAGGGCTGCATCCAGGTGGGTTTTGAATATCTCTAGAGAAGAAGACCACAGCCTCTCTGGGCAGCCTGTTCCAGTGCTCTGTCACCCTTGATCACAGAGTGTGATCACAACCAAAACATATGTTTTCAGAGGAATGTTGAGGCTAGTGAGTCAGCCATAATTATAAGAATTTTAGACAATACAGGAGATCTGTAACCTTGGGAAAAAGCCAAAGAATCCTTTTGAACTATAATTATTCTGCAAAATTCAGATACCAGTTAATGACGCCACTAAAAAATAAATAAAAATCTAATATTATTTTAGTTAACAAAAAAAAAAAAAAAAACGCCTCGGGATAATTATGTTACAGCTAAAATATCTGTTGAACAACACATCTTTTCAGTGAGATCAGTGGGTTCTCACTTCCTGGGCATCTTTACAGCACTCTTGAGGAATATCTACCTTTACTATAATGGATTTTATTCTTAACTCTAATTTATCTGAATCGTCCTATATTTCTGAGAGTTTGTCTGTGAATTATCAAGTACAGAGAAACATGTAGGAACATTCTTTAGTTTCTCACATAGCTTAGCAGAAATATTCAACGTTCCCATTCTCACTATTCCCTGTGATCTGGAGAATTCAGAATGCCTATTTGTTTTATCCAAAAAGTGTATGTATAGTGCAGGTGTACCATGAAAGGGAATACATGTGAGAATGTCCACATTTTCTATAAAACGTTCAGAATAAATTGTCATTTATAAAAAAATTAAATATATCTGTGTAGTAATTAAATTGCTAACTATTTCAAATGGCAGATACATGTGAAATTCAATCAGCAAAATGAGAGTTAAATTCTATGGGACACTTTCTAGTAATAATGCAGTACTGATTTAGTTAGCTGATATTCTATGTTAGATAAAATTTAATTGCAAAAATTAAAAATATTTTTTTACTGAAAAGAAACCTAGCATATGAACATGTGTGAAACCGATCTGAAACATAGAACTATGAAATCAACCAATACATTCACACAAAAGCTCAGTCACAGTTCTTTGTTTCTGTGCAATGAAAACATCAATTCCTATATAAGCAAAACAGGAAAGAACCTATGCAGAGAACTAGAAGTTGAATATCACCAGTTTTTTAAGTAACCAATCAAAGTATTAGAAGCTATGTCATAATTATTTCCTGAAACTTCAGATCAGTGGACTTAGGAACTGAATTTTTTTCTGGCTGTAAAACGAATTAGAGGATACAGGCCCAGGACATTTCTGTCTTAATCTAATGTACTGATAAATGCAATAATCTAAATTACCTACTAACTTAATCTATTAATGTGCATGTTGAACAGGGGTTTTGGAAGGCAAAAAACCTTCAGTATCTGATTCACAATTATCCAACACAAGGACTAAAGAGAATGATTCATTTGTCTTCAGATAGATAGCAGTTTTTTCCTTTCTCTTCTAAAGGGTATTTCTCCACCTCATTGACTTCTGTGATTTAACAAAGATAAAATGATCTGTCTAAGACCATAAAAAAGGTTTCTGGAGGACAGCCCAGATCTTGCAACTCCACTGTTCCTGTTCTTATCAGAAACCAACCTTCTGCTCTTTATCTAGATTTATTCCCTATCTCCTCAGGATTTCAACCTGCCTTGGCAAATTCTGTGGACAGAAGACTCACTTGATAATGCTTTCATTTAAACCACACTCAGTTTCTGTTGCACGTTCAGCTGAACCCTTTCTCATGATAGAGAAGTTCAATGACTTGAAATTCAAAGTTAGATTTATCCTTTAATTATTAATCTACCAGCCAACAGATAATGTGTTCCTTCTGTAGACTCTCATTTCATATATTAGAATCGTAGAATTGTTTAGGTTGGAAAAGATCTTTGAGATCATCAAGTCCAACTGTAAACCTAACAATGGCATTTCCACCTCTATACCACGTCCCTAAGTACCACATCTACAGGGCTTTTAAATACCTCCAGGGATGGTGGCTCCATCACTTCCCTTGGCAGCCTGTTCCAATGCTTGACAACCTTTTCAGTAAATAAATATCCATTCTAAACCTCTCCTGGTGCAACTTGAGGCCATTTCCTTTTGTCATGTCACTTGTTACTTGGGAAAAGAGATTGACACCCAATTCACTACAACCTCTTTTGAGGTAGTTATAGACAGCGATAAGGTCTCTCCAAAACCTTCTTTTCTCCAGACTAAACAACCTCAGATCCCTCAGCTGCTCCTCTTAAGATTTGTGCTCTAGATTCTTCAACGGCTTCATTGCTCCTCCTTGGACACTCCAGCACCTCAACGTCAACCACTCTTCCCCAAGCCTGTAGTGTTGCATGGGGTTGTTGTGACCCAAGTGCAGGACCTGGCATTTGGCCTTGTTGAACCTCATACAATTGGCTTCAGCCCATGGATCCAGCCTGTCCAGGTCCTTTTGCGGAGCCTTTCTCTTAAGCAGATCAACACTCCCACACAACTTAGTGGCATCTGCAAAATTATTGAGAATGGACTCGATGTCCCTTGTCCAGATCATTGATAAAGATACTAAAGAGAACTGGTCCCTGGGGAACACCACCTGCGACTGGTCACCAACTGGATTTAACTCCATTCACCACAGCTCTTTGGGCCTGGCCATCCAACCAGTTTTCCACCCAGTGAAGAGTACTCCCATCCAAGCCACGAGCAGCCAGTTTCTGCAGGAGAACACCGTAGGAAATGGTGCCAAAGGTTTTACTAAAATATAGGTAGACAACATCCACAGCCTTTCCCTCAAAGACTAAGTGGGTCACCTTGTCATGGAAGGAGATCAAGTTAGTCAAGCAGGACCTGCCTTTCATAAACCCATGCTGATTGGGCCTGATCACCTGGTTGTCCTTTATGTGCTGCATGATGGTACTTAAGATGATCTGCTCCGTAACTTTTCCTGGCATGAAGGTTAGACTGACAGGTCTGTAGTTCTCCGGATCATGCTTCCAGCCCTTCTTGTGGATGAACATCACATTTGCTAAACTCCAGTCAACTGGGACCTCCCTGGGTAGCCAGGGACTGCTGATAAATGATGGAAAGTGGTTTGGTGAGCACTTTGACCAGCAACATTAATTCTAGTGAGGCAATTTTTCTGTGTGTTTTAGTCCATCTGCTACTCCTGATATGGAATTCTTGCTAGCAGAACAGAATATTTATGTTTGTAATCTGAATGAAATGGCCATAGAGCAATATAATTGAACTATGGTAAAACACTGGTTCAGGCAAACACTGGAAATCCAAAGACTAGCAAACACAAAATGAAAGCTTTCTGGCAAATAGACAAAGTAATAATTAACTATCTCTCTCGAACTAGGTATAATTAGCAGGAGCAGAGCTAATGATTTTAAGTCATGCTTTTGTTTCAGCATTTAAAAACACACACAAAAGCCTCTCAGCAGACAGTATGCTTAAAGAGCCCTTCCTCCCACCCTTATTACCACATACTGTCATAGATTGTCATGTCTCAAGAGAATAGCTGCATGGCAATAACACTATATTTTTAAATAATACATCAAAGCAAGGTTTGCCATTTACAGCCATTATTGTGCTTCTGAGTGGATGAGTTGTAGCTCTATTTGCTTACTAATTTCAGATTTCATTAGCCACCTTAGGTGGCAAGGAATGAGAGAAAAGGGAACTGTGAAAGGAAAGATGTCTCATGTAAATGATTGTTAGTGTAGAAATTACAAAACGTAACTAATTTACTGTTATGGAATCTGCAGATAACAAGACAGACTCTCATTACCTGTTGACAGAGTGACTTATGTCTTTCCTGTCTAGATAACAAATGCAGGGAATGCAAGTTCATCAACTATTTTTATGTTGTGATTTCATGAAGTGGGAAGTATGTAATACAGCATCAAATAACAAAGAAAATAAAATACCATCCTTGGGAATGTTAGTTGTGGGTTATAAAAGGAAAATGTACTTCCACAAATAATTCCCAGAAAATATTAAAGAAATAATTACAGGAAGTATTATCTTTGAGCAGCTTTTTCAAGTATGAAATGTACTAGCAAGATAGTAGTATCTTCCTTCTCTCCACTTTGTTTTTAAGCTGACATTGAAAACTAAGAAATGCGTAGTTTCTGTGAAAAAAAAAACAGTACTTTTATTCTGTTGGAAATGGATTTTTTTTTTTTGTTAATGACACTGGCCATAGATCCTCCCAACAGACTAAATTCTCAAAAGTAGTAATCATTTAAGAACACAAGACTGTCTCATTTTCAAAAGCACTCCTGTGATTTAGAGACTTAAAAATGCATCCTTTATCACTAATAGAGAAGCAGATTTTTTTTTAAAATGGCTATTTATCAATTTTTATTTTAAATAATTCTCAAGGAGAATATTTTTCTTTCCTAAATCCAAGATATTTTTCTTCCTTTCACAAGACTGAGGGATACTGAGGAAGCCAGGAATAGGGACAGGTTGGATCTGCCTCAAAAGGCATAACTGCCCTCTGGAGGAGCTCCTCTGGTTTATTCTTTTGAGAGGAGGACATGAGAAAGCAGGACACCCCTAAGGCAATTGTTTGGTCATCTACATTGCAGGCAGAGGGGACATGGATGAGGAAACCAGTTAAAAGGGAAGTCTCAAAGAAGCAGAAGACATGAATCACATGGGAAGTTCCAAGGAAGAGCACATTTAAGATGGGATGGTAAAGAAAGCAAGGTGAGGCAATGAGGGTGTGGTACTGGCAAAAGGGTCACAAGACTTGGAAATATTCTGGAAGGTACTGATGACTCCTTCTCTCTGAAACACAGCAGCCTGTAATGGCAAACAAATATATTCCATTGTCATTCATTAGCATTGTTTCACATTTCTCTGAAGACAAGTGGCTGACAAGAAACCTCCCCTACAGAATGGCGAGAGAGGTAGAGCACATGGAAGAGAGGCAGACAGAGAGAAAGATAGGGAAAAGAAGAGAGGGTAGGAACATAAGGATTTGTGACTCCGTGTCTCAACATAATCCTACGCACAAACAAAAATGTAATGGAAAATACTTCAAGGTTGAAAATATATCCACAGAAGAAATAATGTTTTAATGGCCCTTAATCACAGTGGTTTAAAACAAGTGAAGATGTGAATACAGCTGTATTAACTGTTAGGAAACTCCTTCATGACAGCTTTTAAGTTTTAATGCCACTGTAAGAGTTGCATTGTACATATATATAATTTTCATTTCATCTCAGAACAACACACTGATGGTAAAAAATAATTTTAATTTCTATACATTAACCTCAACAGAATAATGACATTTTCATTGAGCTTAGTATGCTACAGAAGCTCAGAGATAAATAACATGTAAGTTTTATGAGGGTTGCTGATTTTTCAGGTATGAACAAGTTAGCTGAAAAGCAGATTGTGAACAATTATGGGCAGTTTATGGTGTACACATTATTAGATCTAGCTCAGGCAGCAGACCTGAGGTTGCCTGTGTGGTGCAGTTTGACTGGTGTGAAAGTTAATTTAGGGCAGTGTTCTGAAAGCATGGTTTCAATTTTAAAGCTCAACAGGGACATAGGGTGTTATTGGTTACTGTCCTGCCTACATGACGTGAAGAAAACTGTACATAATTAAAATATTTCCAGGAAGCATCAGAAGACCACTGAGCACACTGTAGATCTTATGATCCTTATAGAGCTTCAAAATAAAAAACCTGTAGAAAAGAGTTTGGTATTTAACAATATATTAAAAAGGAAAAAAGAAAATTTAAAAAGCCATTCTTATAGTTATTTCTTTGAATTCCATTTTACAGCAGGGAGATAAATTTGATGAAATTACCACTTTATGGTTGAAATTTGTAGAGTGCAAGGACTGCAAAAATTGAGTATTTTTTCAATAGTAAGATTTCTGGAGCTTATAAAGTTCACCAGAATAATCATTTCATTCTCTAGTGTACCTCCATCAATCCTACAGTCATCTGTCTTTCTCTGAGTTTTATACATAAAAGTTCTTCAGCACACAGTAACTAATGCATAGGCATTTCCTCATTACAAAGTGAAATTTGTACAGCTGTATGTAGGAAAACTTTTAAATAATTAAGTACTTATCACTGAACACATCAAACTCACTTTAATTTGAAATACTTTTTAGGTGTGTTAAACTTTCCATATGCTAAAACAAACAGATTGCAGGAAAGAGGAACAGAGACATTTCCTGGCTAAGTTCATTAAGTGTAAATAAAAACTGTATCTTGTAGATTGTTTTAATAACTCTCTATGTTGTCTTGGGTTTTAGCTGAGACATAGCTAGGTTTCTTTTTAGTAGCTAGAATAGCACTGTGTTTTGGTTTCAGTGTGGGATTTGTTATGAGAAAAATGTTGATAATATACTAATGTTTTTATTTTTGTCACTGGAAATGAAAAACTTTATCTTTTGATAGTCTACAGGTGCAAGATCTAGGCGAAACAAGAAATATTTAAATTACTAAGCTAAATTGGCCTTTAGATATGCTAACAGGATATTCCATATCACACAACATCATGTTCAGTATATAAATAGGGGTCTCCTCTCTCACTCTCTCTGGCTTTCTCTGAGGCTCTTGCTCTTCTGGGATTGTGGCTTTGGTTTCAGGATTGTTGTTCCTCCATGATCATTATCTGGAAATGGACCAAGATTGGTCAGTAGGTAGTGAGAAATTGTGCCATATATCAGTAATTTGTATATTTTATTACTATTATTATTATAATTATTATTTTATTATTATTATTATAAGTTTAAATATATTTAAATTATTAAATTCTTGTTATCTCAACCTACGAGTCTCCATACCCCTGCCACCCAATTCTCTCTATTCCCATGGGAGAGAGGGAGTGAACAAATGGCTATGTTTGGCTGGTAGCCAAGTGCTAGTCAAGTGAAATCACCACATATGTAAACACTGAGGTAAAGTGTAATATTTACTTTGAGAGACCGAAGATCCCTTCTCACTGTACTGCAAATTAGCTACTTTCCTGAAATATATTTAGACCAGCGACATTCTTGACTTTAAGACTTTAATTTTATAATTTATTGAAATATGAGGAATTTAGAAAGTTAATCTAAAGTGAGGTGACAGATAATAATAGTTCTGTATGAAAATCAGGCACATAAGCGCAGAAAGGCAGAACTTTGAAACAAAGCTGTATCTACAGAAGGCAAAAAAGGGAAAAAATCTTAGCAGAAGACACAGTAATTGCTGGAGGATGAAGACAACACTGTTAAATAGAAAATCAATGGCAACATTTGTACACAAAGTAACTTATATTACATCTTGCCATTGAACCTTAAACCTAATTGACACTCAATAGATCTGTCCTTTCCAGTTCTCCTTTCTAGTGTAGTGTTAAAAATGACAAGTCCTAGACAAAATGCTGTCTGATATTCTAAAAAGCTTTGATTGCATCGGTCTTTTGTCTTGTGTCCAAAAGGGCTCTGTGCCCTTTTGAAAGAAAGCATTTAATCTTGAGTAGGTTATTATGAAATAAAATCTTGGTGAAGACAGGGCACACAGTGGGCTTGATGAGTTAGGATCAACTTGGTAAAGGCTTAGGTTAGCCCATTCATCATCACTGAAAGCAGATTTTAGATTCCCTGTTCCTGTAGCAGTCCTTAGTCAGGTACCAAAACTCCCTATGCTTTACATGGAAAAAGTTAAGTGTCTGATGATAAAGTTCATGACTGCTCGTATGCAAAGCAGCTGAGCATTAATACCCCAAGTCAGGAGAAATTAATGAAGAAAGGTTGCATCATAACTCCCTCCCGCCCTGAGTCTTCAGGTTACAATCCACTCTGGAATTCCTCATACTAAGGACATGGCGCTCTTAAAAGGAAGCAGCAGGTTGTTCTTCTCAAATTTAACAAGGAGAGGGAAGATCTACACTCATTTACTTCTGCAGTTGGAAGAGATTCAAGTCTACAGGAATGGACAAACTACTCATTTAAATTTATTGGGGGCAACAGTCAGAGAAACTCCTAGTTTACACATTCTGAATAAAATAATAACTAAGATCCTGCTATCTAGGAAATGTCCTATATAGATAGATCCTCACTGTAGCATAGGCATGAGACAATTCTGAGCATTTTCTTACTGGTGAATGTGTACACACATAGAAAATTTAAACAGATTTTTTTTGAGAAACATTTGTTTTCATTTCCCCGAAGGAAAGCTAAAATGGTTAAGACATAGTCAAGATAGCCTTGACTGGATGAAGTTAAAATATCTGATTTCATTGTAAGTCAACTCATCTAGTTTAGTTTATTCTTCCACCTATATCTTGTACTATTGGGCAGAGAACTTTCTTTAGCACTATTCATTTCCACTCAGCCTTGAAGCTGCAAACTGCAAAACTTTGTTTCCTAGCCATGCCAGAAATGAGGAACTCCTACTTTCTCAAAGGGAATCTTTCCTACAGTATGGTTCCCATACCTCTTTAAGAGTTGTGTTCAGTCATCAATCTGCAGTAGCAAGTTCTTATGGGACCTAATCATCGTTTTTCCAAGCTTCTGAAAATAAAAAAATATAAATAAGGGAAGAGAGGGAAGTAAACCAAACTAACCAGCATTGTTGACTAATCTACCACTAACATAAAAGAAATTCCTATACTGACACCTATTACTAAACCTTAAATAAATGCTCACTCTCACAAGACCACAGCACAATAAGCTTTTCACACAGGTGCATAATACACAGGAGTATTAAACCTTACCAGTCAGTATGCAAAAGCCACTGAACTTCTTTTATATCCTGCATTCCCTACAATCTACAAATTAAGTCTTTTTTTCCTCAAACTTATGATACAGGTAAATATCTGTAACAAATAAGAAAAAAAAAAAAAAAAAAAAAAAAAGGATAAATCTTTAACAGGATCTGAAATTGGCTCAGGTAAACCTTCCCCATTCCTGTTAGGAGGACTTACAGACAATGCATATAACAATACTTCAGAATTACTGTATTTCAATGTCCTAAGCACATTAGCCAAGAAAGAATTGCTTAAGGGTATTTGGGAAGTAATGCAAACTTCTTTAATGTAACTTTCTATTTAGTAAATGGAAAATCAGAATTACTGGAGGAGAAAGGTCTGGTTTTTTTAACACTGTATGATGGGAAATATACTTTTGAACATTTCAGTTTCTGTCTTAGTTTAACAATACCTACAAGTTTACTAAATTAAGTAAGCTACCTTTACTTTATTTGCTCTATGTGATTCTAAAAAGCTTCTGGGCAAGTTTAAACTTCTGTAATGATAATTATATTTCTATGTATCTCAAAGGATCTTGGTCGCCATTTATTATCTAAGAAATAGGAGTATACATGTGATTCTAAACTGTGCTAAAATTGAATAGTGCAGGATATATCACTTAACTAACCATATCAGTCCATATTACTATTAGGGCCTTACACTTGCATTTTATATGCACCAGATACATTTATTTACGTCTAATATTAAAGCAGATATCATGAAGGATTTACTGAATTCAAGGTCCAAAATCTATACTCAGGTTAATTGATATTGATTTGCAAATAACACCACATTCAACAACATTTATATCATAAGGGGTGATAACATAAATTAGACAAATTATTCTGTCACATCTAATGGCAACAGAAAATGTAGCCTAAAGAACTTTTTCTATAATATATAAAGCAACTGCTTGAGCCATTTTACAATCCAGTTTTTTAGTAATCACATGATTTTAGAGAACAAAATATATAATCAAAATAAGAACTGAAACATGGCTTGATTAGAGTGTACAAACACATCCAGAAGGATAAACCTGTGAGTCCTTAACAGCAGATCTATCAGAGTAGCTTGATCAAGGAACTTGATACATGTAAACCAGAAATAAGGTGCTAATTTTGGACAGTGGATGGGATAACCAACATTATAAAGGACATGTGAGATTCTACTGATGATTTCAACCTACTTGCCTTTCTGGAAAGTGGGCTTTGACAAAATACAAGGATTAGTCCTAGCAGTCTTAATAGAGTTTGTGCCTATTATCTTTTGTAGTGTAGCAGTCTATAACTATAACAAGTCTATAACAAGGGGAAGAGGAGGGGCAGGTACTAATCTCTTCTCTCTGGTGACCAATGATAAGACCAGGGGAAATGGCAGGAAGATGTGCCAGGGCAAGTTTAGGTTGGACATTAGGAAAATGTTCTTCACCCAGAGGGTGGTGGAGCCCTGGAGCAGGCTCCCCAGGGAGGTAACCATGTCACCAAGCCTGACAATATTCAAGAAGTATTTGGACAACACCCTCATTCAGATTCTAATGCTCCCACCAAATGTTGGATTCTGTTTGAGGAAGGCCTTCCCCAAAAGAAGTCTAGTTTCTGTGCACTGAATCCGCTTTAAGACCAAAGCAGTGTGTGGAAAGTGGAGACCATCAGGGAATTTGATTCAAAGGCACACTACTGCCCCAAAACAAATTGTTGTTAGACATAGCCTATATGGTTTAGAATGTGAAGAATGGAATGGACACTATACTACCTCTCTATTTAAGAAGTAAAAAGAGAAGAATTTAGGAGGCTGACATTTGAAAGGCATAAAGTTTAAGTCTCTTTTAGGAGTAACTTTTTACTACAAAAAATCAGGATTACAATTAACACTATAAACTGTTAATTCTGTCACAAATTGAAAAAGAAGTTTGCTATTACTGCAGTTCATGCCAGTAAAAGAGGTGAATGAACAATTATCGTAGGATAAATTGAAATATTTAAATTGTACCCTGTGGTACCATTCACCTTGCAGTGAATATGTATTCAACCATCCTCTAGGAACCTCAATAACTTACCATTCTTAGCATACTCTAGTTTACCACTATTGGATTTTTATACTGGTTTTGGTTATCAGTAAATAGTCACAAATAGTCACATCTACAAAAGAAAATCCCAGGTATTCCTTTCTCTTATAAGGAAATATAAGGAAAAAAATTACATTTTATTCTTAATATGGTCTAAATTGAGCTTATTTTAGAAAAAGTGCTACCATAATTTAAATATTTTCTAGCTGCCTTTTAGGCATACTCACTGCATTTCTTAAACAGAAGAATTTAAGTACACTGAAGCATAAGATAAACTCAAAAAAAACCAAGCTAAGCTCAAAAAGAAACAGAACTTTATTTTAAAGTCAAATACATTGAATAACAGTTGATTTAATTTTCTTTAAATGCACAATAGTCAAAACAAATACTTTCTCCAAATTATGAAGAAAGAGAGAAGGATCAAGAGGCATATGGAAATAAATACTGAGAGTGATTAATATATTATTTTGTAGTTTTTGATGTTCAGACACAATAATCAGAACACTATTTTAATACCAGCCAGATCACACCTAAAAGAAAAATCCCTGAGACAGATAGATTATCTATTTACAGTAAATAAAACTATATATTAATAATAAATAATTTGTACCAGGTTACAATAGGTCAGAGCCTGACCAAAGAATGTGCTTACAGCTCCCAGGGGTAATGATTAGTTCCAAGTCTACTCTGCATTGGGATATTTCAGATTTATTTTGGCATTAAGTAAGAAAAAATATTTATGAGTGAATGTTATTCTCCAGTAATAATGTAGAAAGGTGGAATTCTTGCACAATTGAGTGCCTCCAAAATTATAAGTTTCTATATGAAATATATTATTTTCTTGCAGGAAAGTACCAAACTTAAATATGCCAGATATGTGCATGCACTACTGAGTGATCAGTGTGATCCACATTCTTGAGGTGCCTCTGAGACTGATAAACAAACTTAGAATCTTTTAGCCAGCACAAACTTGATAATATTGTACTTTATAATCAAACTATTTCTAGTGTACAGTTAAGTTATCTTGGCTTCCAGATATATTGACTAATTAACAGATGTTCAAGTAGCAAAATATTCATGCTTCTTAAGCATCAAATAAATTGCCTAAAAGTATACAATTAAACAATCAGAAAGGGAAGGAACCATGGGAAAGGAGGGAGAACCTAAGGCTGTTAGCAGCAACTCAAAAGATTGGATAGCTCCAGAAACAAAAGGATCATTTGAAATGACCAGCCTATGTCAAAAGTATGACATTTCCAATTAATTCAGGTTTAAGATGAAGAAAAAGGAAAAATTATGTGTCCAATTCCTCTTCCCTTGCAAAACATATTAGCTTGACTACAAAAAAAATGAAGTACATCATGTTGCTTTGGCAGTACTAAGCCAAAATGGACTACAAGGAACTGCAGTCTATATGTGGATCTCATGTTACTGCAGTGTCTTTAGGTCAAAACTTTTCTAGGTCCTTGCAAATGGAGGGAACATGGCAGCAGTAAGAATGTGGTTCAGATTATTCATTTCTTTCTAAGTGAAGCATAGGGGACAATCTGCAAAATCATACTCAAACATACCCTGACTGACAACATGGTCCCTGGAAGATTGAAATATTCATCTCGTAAGCTGTTTAAAGCTCCCTGTGTTACTTGTATTTCTTATTGAAAGAACTGGACAGTAGTCTTTATCTGCCACAACCAGTCTATTCTCTGTATTGTCAATGTGTCTGACACAGGATGGGAAATGTGGGAAGCCAACAGGCATATATTGCTGCAGATAAAAGAAGAATGGTGTTTTTAGAAGTTATTTTGTTGGTATAGAGGAAGACTAAAACACGTACAGGCAGATGTGACTTCATATAACAACAATAAAGGTACCTAGAATAGAAAGAGTTTGGTGTTACCAGCAATAGAAGGTACTGTTTTACAAATATTTTCAGACTCAGGATATTTACCAGAGGTTATGATGAAAAAGCAGATGAAATGTTATGAAGTAGGCAAAGATAGCAGACTATCTGCTGTACAAATAGCAATAGGATTTCCTCAGCCTACTGTAAAATTTCAAATAAATGAACTTTATAAGCTTTAGGAAAGCTTTATGTTTTTCTGAAGCTGAAGGAAAATGTAAGCTGTTTGCAAAAGACAACCTGAAAAGTCAATTAGGGATTTTAAAGGATATGGAGGAGTTGTCATTCCACCTGGTCTACCAGTACGTGTAGCTTAATATTAGCTACAATGTAGCAAAGTTCTGTAAAACTAACCATTGGCACTGGAAAACACAAGATCATCATAAGGAAAAAAAGCATATAAAATAAAAGAACAATTATTTCCTTCCCTGTGAGATGGACACAAAGAATGCAGAAGACGTGCCAATATACTGTGGAATGTCACAATAACTGGGGAAATAAAAGACAACTGAAACAATTTCTACACTACCTAAGGCTTTCGGAATACGGGTTCATCAGGTTTTTTGGAGGAAAAATTGTTCACATAGAAAAGATTTTCTAAATGTGTTAGTTTAGCTACAGTTATCTAGCATTGTATAAAACTTCCAAAAGCATCTTGAAGCAACTACTCCCCAGATCTCCTTAGTTCAAATATAGTCTGCACAGTGGATATTCATATGTTAATATTTTTACATCTATTTATATCTAAATCATAGGTGGTATTGAAGAAACTTTGCTGTGTAAATAAGACCAAGCCTATGTTCTCTGGACAGATATTTTGACAATGATTTTTTTTCTCTTACTCATTGCATAGAGCAGGAATGAATTAAAAGAAAAAGTAGACTTAAGTGTTCAAAATTTCAACTACATACGCTACAGGAAATGTAACAGACCAGAATGCACTGCTTATAATTATCTGACTAATGCAAAGATATAGGGCTGAATCACTATTCTTAGAAAAGGATGCACAATTCTGTATGTATGTGGAATCCTAGCTTCAAGAAACACTGCATCTTAACCTTTCATTAATGGACGGTTTTAAAAATAAAATGCTACACTTTCTTAATTTGGTTTATATCCTGAACTCACACAACAAGAACAACAACAACAAAATGACTTAAAATTGTTCTGGATAAGCATTTAACATCAGAGAGGGGAAAGTTTCCTTTTGTACTAGAAATTCAGTTTCTGAATAGAAAAATAGTCCAGAGTATTTGAAAATGGCAGATATTGTGAAAACAAACAAAAAAAAAACACCAAGAAAAACTATTTTTAAGCCAAGTAGAAACAACTCTTCTGAGGCTTTTGAACCATTTATAACTTGACCCAAATATGATATACTGTTTTAACAAAACAACAAATATTTTTGTACCTCTAAAGAAAACAAAGGTTACTAGTAATAGATTGTTTGACTGTAAAGGCTGTAGGAATTCCACATGCAAATGAAAACCCCTCTGCACTCAAATAATATAAGCTATGCCCTCTTGCCTGCCAAACACCTCCTGGTCGAGCTAGAGTGCTGACTGGTTAAGCTGATTAAACACCAGTGTGGGGAGAATGTGTTGGTTTTTTAACTCACTGAAATACAACAACCCACTTGGTGAGTGACAAATTGTTTTTGAAATAGATCACATGTTTAAGAAGCAGTTATGTAGTGCCCTAGGGAAAAAAAAAAAATTAAAAAAAGACTCTTGGGAAAATTTCACATTTAAATGTCACTTTCTTTTCACTTTTTCTTTCTCTACTAAAGTGAAGGAAACTATAAATTTGTAGACTTTCTTATATTGATTATAGTGAGAACAGGATGTCAACAATTTCTACTGTAATATACAATAACGATTCACAGTTTTGTCTTTTTACTTTCTGTGCAATTATACGTGCCATCAGAATGATGAAATTCATGTGACAGGGAATAGAATTTTTATAGTTATATCATCTCCTTAATTCATCAGTTACACATAAAACAAGGCTAATATTGCAGGAGAACTCTCGGTAGGAAAGAGAGAAGTAATACTAATTCATAGAAGCCATCAAATAGTTTCAAGTTTAGAAAAAAAGTGTTGATATATGTGCAACAAATTATGTAACAAAACAGCCATAGATCCATGTGGAAAAGTGTAGAAAAACAACTAAAATAAGTTTTATTGATCTGAATTACTAATGAAAAATAGATGCAAAAGTTCATGGTGCTTCAGTGTGCTGAATACCAATGTTTTAAGTATTTGCACTACATACAAAAGTACTATTTGTTAATACTAGATTTGGTGTTGAATTTTAAAAGTATGGTTTGCAAAGGATAGATACACTTGTTAAACTAAAGCAGAAGGGCAAGTGTTCTGCACCTCATAGCCCTCAGTTTTGGTTTACCAATTATCCAGATTGAGAACCTGACACAGCACACTATTTTTCTCTTCCTTTCTGTGGAACTAAGCTTCTTTTTTACTGAAACTGAAATAGATACAGGTACTTTCCATGGCAAAAAGTACAATGGCAAGAGGAGGATGGTTCACATTTCATTTTCATTCTGACAGGAAGTTAAAGAATTACAGAAGTTGAAAAGTGCTCAGAAATACCGCAGCTAAGACACAAACACTGCATCTTTAAATGTCTCAGGAAAGCAGTACTTTTACACATCTGACTTATTTTGCTCAAATAAATTATTACTCTCTTTTGGAGGAAATTTCTGAAAAGTCTTTACAAAATTTTTAAAATAAAAATCTTTACTTTTGTTCTGATCTTGCTAATATCTTAGCTAATAAGACAGAGAAAATATGTTGCATGGACTCTTACTGCTAGTACTAGCATGCCTTATTCTGTTAATATAGTTTGTATGGTAATTGAGACAAAGAAAAACTTCAAGGAAAGGAGTTTTCCTTGGTGAAATATTTTCTCCTTTATATGTGTATCCTCAGACAGTCCTTGAAACACATTGCTAACAAAAAAAGAGGAAAACCCTAAGTGTTATATTTTTTGAAAGCTGCCACTTCCTTTCACACCAAAATATTAAAGCAAAGTAGTTGTTCTTTAGCAGTCTTTTCAATTTCTGGTGTGGTCAAAGAGTTCAGGAAGTGCTTTGTTATTATGGGTACTTAAGAAACATGAAGGTCTGCGAGGTATGTGTTAAAGAGACAACAGGATCCATGTGCCCTCAGAGATCTTCTGAAGTGCTCGTTGGCAGAATTTGTTGTGCAGGTATTTATCTTACAAAAAAATCAATGGATTCTCAAATTAATAAGCCAGAAATAAAACATATTTCTTAGGTGGAGAGGGGGTATATTATGCCCTTGGTTACCTTGTTCGAAACTGATATCCAGTCCAGAAACAATGAAGTTCAACAGCACTGTTTTCTTTGTCTAAGTACTGTGGCCGTTTTGACTATGTACCGTCTCATCCTCTTAAATAAATTATTGATTTTTTTCTGTCTATACCTACTCTTTTTGTCATGAAGTCATTGACTGGTCTGCATTTTAGAGAGCATTATACATACTTCTGGAAGAGCTTTTACAGGATTCTGTGGAAGGTTTACTTGACAAGTCACTATTTGACAGAAGGTCATTGGCAGCAAAGTGCAGACTGATAGATATTTAGATATAACAAGGCATTGAAATACTAAAGGAATGTGTGTGACCCATGATTTGAAGGTAGCATTTAAAATGAAGTTCACTAATTCCTTTTCCTTTCCATGTGCAATTTCAGCCTTTGACTGAGTTCAGTGTTTATTAAAGCTATCACTCAGTTAAATGGGAGATAACAAAAACAGCAAGAAGAAAGAAGGCAAAAAGGTGGAGCTTGAGGATCTCTAGAGAAGTTAAAACAATTTAACAAAACTGCTGATTTCTATATTATTAAAAGTTAAGACTAGCTTTTTTGATGAGATTATTTAAAACACTTGAGAAGAAAAAAAAACAAAAACAAAAAACACAAAACTTTTTTCTGGGTATAAGCTGTGTGAAACCCAATAAGGTTAGACCAAAACAAGTGTAAAAAATTTAAAGGTGCAGAATTATTTGTCTGCTTTCTCAGTGAAATTTAAATATTTAAAATAGCATTTCACACTGTATACAGTTTTCATCATGAATCAGTAAGTTCCTAGCCATGAAAAACATACATATGCACATCTATCTGCCTATCTATCTCCATAGTGCACTTATACAAACACACACAGGCACACAGATTTTCTATTTCATAGTTGGGACTGGGTCAGGTAGAGTGGTAGCATTGTGTTGTGTGTTTTCAGGAGCTGACAGTGACACGGTCAGTTTCTAACAAAAAAAAATTGTTGGAACCAAGTTTACTAATAAATATATTTTATGTTTAAGAAATGGAACAAAAATGCTAAGACTGGGAAAAAGAAGGAGGAAAAGGAAAATAGGAAGTCTAAGATGATCACTAGTACAAGGCTGCACAGAAAATGCAGTGGAATTAAGGTTTGTATTGTTCTCTGAACCAAAACCCTGGTAGTGAGTGTTGTAGCCTTTTTCAGCCACCATCTTCTGAGAAAGGCACTGGACTGTAACTTGGAAAACTATGAGGATGTGGCAAGCTAGTACAAACTGCTCCCCCACAGTACAGCACTCTCCCACATAGAAAATGCTGGTGGAAAACTGTTAATCAAAGTGCTGGTAAAAGTTTGTTCCTCTGACATGGTGCTGTTAAATACTGAGGCTCACTAAAGTTGATTCAGGCAGCAATCTCTAGCCCCACAGCTGCCCTGTGACTGCACACTCTGATGCATACGAGGAGAGGAAGGGAACCCTAGACACCTCTATCCACATTTCCTGTGAACGAGCTTTAAAGACACCAAGCAGATTTATAGCCAAGGAAGAACAAGGGAAGGAGAAGCACAGCCCAGGTGACACAGGTGGTCTAAAAATATTTGTCTAACTATCAAAGCCAGCAGAACAGCACGGATCCCATCCCATGCAGGGTTTTCTCTTTGGTGTTTGCCTGAAGGTGATCTCTGTCATTCAAAGGTATTTCAAATAAGCTGTGCAGCTATGTGTTGAGATTAGGAGAGGATCCACCTGTGTGACAATACAGACATCTGACTTGTGGTGGAATGCATTCATATTCCCTCCTGAAGCCCCCAACCACAGAGGAAGTCCTGAAACATATGTATTAAAAGTGCTGCGGTAAGGCCATGGAACATAATTTACATGCTGATGTACCATACATTATTCATAAATTGATAAGGTCTGGGGAGTTTCTTTATCCCAGAACTATGTGATACAAGGATTATATGACGTAAGGAATAACTCAGAGGACCTGAAGCTCCTGGGCACCCCAAGAACAGAACACTTCAGCACATTGAGTCATCCTACACCCTTAATAGCCTTTTTTTGAAGTGATATTATTTATTCTAGAATGTGTAAACCAGACTCAGGTACTTTCTATTGGCAATGAAGAGAAACAGGTAAGGCTGGAGAGATGACTCCAAGATATGTTGTCAACTTTTTGAGAATAGCTCATAAATCTTGATTTGGAACACCTTGTAATTCAAAACTGTAAACAAAAAAGACTTTGCACCCAGTAAATTTCAAGATGTCTCTGAAGTTCACAAAGATTTTTCTTCACCTCTTCAGTTATAAAGGCTTACAGCCTAGGATATTACTTGGTGATGAGTATGGATTTTACTACTGGAAATAGAAACATACTAAATAAAAATTTCTTTCATCATGGTGATTCCAATGACTGCTAGGTACTATTTTGGCACTTTGGTAATGAAGTTTAAACATAGATTTTTTTTAATTATTATTATTTTTTTTAATCTAGCCTTGAATAGCAGCTTCCCAAAGACCTAGAAGTGCCATAGCATTTTGCATGTGACACACTGTATCACCTCTTCTCTTCATACAACTGGACAGTGTTAAAAAACTAAGAAAAACTTCTTACAATATCAAAATTCTTGTTGTTTTACTTTCTTGGCATGTTCCAAGATGCCTATTACAAACATTGCAGGCAATAAATACATTTATCTCTTCTCTATGATATTGCAAAAGGAAATACGTAAAAAAGTGGGATTTCTGAGGTCCTGCTGGGGAAGTTATTCTGAAACTCCCTGAGAATCATGAATTGCAGCTGTACTACCCTCAGAGTTTATTCTATTTCAGAAAAGGTAAAGTAATGATGTAATGACTATTATTATTTCACTGAAACTATTTGTTACGTTCCCAGTCTATTTCCAGCCTTTGTCAAACAGATCTAAGAGAAGTGTAACATAAGCAACAGCTAACGCTGTAATCAATTTATGGATGTCTATTTCTGATTTATACACTATTTTAATTACACAGAGTCCGTGAAAGAAACAACATCTTTCCCTCTGAGTCTCATTCTCCTCTTGATGTGATTGTAATCAATGTGCCACAGCAAATCACTGGAGTCACTCAAATCTAGAGCAACTACAGTCATGTAAATTTGGAATTTCATTTCCTTTCCTGGCTGCTATTGCAAGATGTAAAGCAAAATAAAAAGAAGACAAGGGAGAGGAATTGTGGGTGACATGAAGAAAAGCGTCCATAGCCTGTTGTAACTTGCACTTCCTCTATAGCATACCCTCTCGGACATTCGTAAAGAAATATGAGCTGATTTTTGCAACTGACCTTGTTAACCATGGGGTTCTTTCTCCTGTTTCTAAGAGTAGTTGA
Organism: Caprimulgus europaeus; assembly: GCA_907165065.1. Next base: position 59,901,653 of record OU015525.1, on the reverse strand, counting down.
CTTTAAAAATACTAAAATCTGAAAGTCTTTTGAGTATTTGAGAGATCCTGTATTTACAGAACTTTACAGATCTTTTTTTTAAAGCTCTACTGTGACACATAAAATCAAGATTCCAACTCTGAAAATGCTACAGGTTTCATTTCTGACATTGTAAAAAGCATTTTTTTTACACAGGTAAGTATTACAGGTACCTAGAAACAAAATGAGAAAAATAATTTTTCATTTACTCTTGTTTTTTTTTTCTTTACAGATTTATTTGTTGATTGTCACCTGGGATTTCTACATTCATCATTGATAAACAACCCAAGCAATGTATATTATTTGGATTTTTTTTCCCAAATATGTCCTTTTTTCAAGCCAGCTTCCACTCATTTGATTGATATGACTAAGATATGACCTCAACCTCCTATATATTAACATTTTCTACTCTTGTAGGAAAAAAACACATATAATACTTCATTTGGAGAAATGTCATTATTTTCGTTTGACAGTGATTATTTTAGGTTCTGTTTTGAGTCGATATGTATGGTGTGCTCTCTGTAGTCAATTTTCTTCTAAAGCTCTATGACGAGTATCAACATCCATTAAAAAAAAAATCTCTTCTGATGTTTTTCTTGTCATTCAAAATGTTCATTTTGAGTTCTAAAAGCTTCATCCACCATCCAGCATGCATGGCAATGCGTCAGTTACCTGTACAGTTTATTAATGTACTCAAATTCCTTACAGGATAGCGCTGTCAGTGCTACCCCTCTGCTAGACCACAGCTGGCAAATTATTTCTGTTGCAAAGAAGCAAGGTATGAGCAAAAGTTTTAATTTTTCTAAGTACTTGTTGAATTTTTTCCAGATCTTTGCCATCTCCCAAGGTATTGAATTCTATACCCTAATTATTTTTCATATTATAACTCCAACGCCAATAGGAGCAAGAAATATTGTAACTTTTTTTAACCTCCTCCCAGGGGTAGCAATTAATTCCCTTCTTCTTAAGAGGAAAGAACCTTGACTGTGACCCTCAAAACTGTGGTCTGACCTTCAGAAATAAGTCCAAAAGCACAGTAAGTTGAGACAGCAGGTTTCTCTTGAGCAACAGCAGCAGCTGTGGGAAATCTGACAGTTCTGAAGAACTAGTTCTTTTCTAGGTTGCTATGATGAAGCTTCTCATTTATAAGCCATTAATATTATGCTTTTGATTCTCAAAGTCAAAATTAATTGTTTAGCAAATGCCTTCCACAGTAGGTGGGCTAATGAAATAAATCAGTTTACAAATTCCACAAAATACATTAGCAATCCACCCCTTTAGAATCTTTTCTTTTGAAAATCTTACTTTTAAAATTCTTTCTTAAAATTCTACAAAAGTTATTAGTTGTCCATACATTGTTACTTTAGCTAAAATACTTGGTTTAAAAGCCTCCTCAATGCCATTTCATTTCTTATTGTAAAGTATGCATCCTGCAGCTTGTCTTGCAACAACAGTTTAATTAATAAATGATGGTCAAATAAGCTTTTCTGATGATGAAGAAACCACTTACTGAAGTTTCACTCTTTAATTTCAAAGCAACAACTTTTCATCATAAAGCATGTTTGCTATGTAAAACTAGCTTTTACATCCCACTTTTCTCAGTTCTATTCTTTATACATCCTTTCTGCTTTTCTGCAATTTCTGCCTGTAGTAATTACTTCACTTCTGTTCCCTGAAGGCTTCTTTACTGCCTTCAGTACACGGGCTACCACACATATACCACCTTTGTTTCAAAAACTGAAAATAAAGAGATACCCACTTTTCTGCTTACCACTTAACCTTCTTGCACTAAAAGAAAATTAGCATTTTTTTAAAAACAGTACTATTAATAAATATCACAAAGGCAAACTTGCCTTAAAGACTGTATTAAAATGAGCCAAAAAAACTACCACAGGAGTAAGTGCACTAATTAGTACCATTAGTACCACAGGAATATATTCTTTCATATTTTGGGGCTACTACGAATTATTAATTATTCTAGAAGCAGAATTCAATGCACTTTGTTTTCAGCTCCTGAAACCAAAATGTCTCGATACTTTGATTTATACCCAATGGCCAAATCAGATATGCAGCACTACAACTTGGTTTCAAATGATGCAGAAATGATTGTTCCCTATGTATTAATTCTGGAGAAACTGATCATTTAGCTTTTCAGGAGCATTTAGTTGTTAAAAATATTGGCATGGCATAGGATTAAGTAGTGACTTACGGCTCTTGAAGGCTAATCAGTGAGATCTATAATATGAGAAAGTGCTAAATCAGAATGCTTATGCCATCATCTGAAGGGTTCATCTGGAATTGTACAGCTGAAGATAGAGATCAAAAGCAATGGAATTAAGTGTGTCATGTGGAAAAGAGGTATTAAAAATGCAAAAAGAAGTGTACACAAAAGCAAAAGTAAAGGAAGAAGAATATAATCAGTAAATTGGTCTGGCATGAAGTAGCAGTACATGAAAAAGTGATAGGCAGGGAATAGTCAAACAGCCATCTGAGGAATCAGAGATGGGACACAGCTGCTGAAAACAGGTAAAGCCTTCAGCCTTCAAAAGATTATTATTTTGAATATAGAGTGTACAACTTGTCTGCACAATGAAGAAACATATGGAACACAACACAACTGCTACTGCTGGGAAACAAGAAGGCAGTTACCTGAAAGACACACAGGAGGCAAGTAAGGCTAAGCGTGTGAACAATGGATGTCTTTTCATTATTTAATTTTACAAATTTAACATACTAAAAAACACAAGACTCCAAATAAAATTAATTTATTTTAAAATGTTTTAAAGACCTGAGAGAAAAGTAGAGCAGGCAATCCTTGCAGAATGTAAAACACAAAATTACTCTCCCTATCTAAATCTCATTGAAATGAATTTGTTTTAAGCATTTTCTTCTGACAGAATTCACAGGTTAGTATGGAAATGGCTTTATGCTTTCCATAGCACAAAAGGTAAAAAAAAAAACACCCCTAAATTCTGTGGCAATATTTAGTTACTGTGTTTTGTAGTTTAACCCTAGTTGCCAATTAAGCACCACACAGTCACTTGTTCACTCCCCACTACCACCACAGTGGGATGGCAGAGAAAATTGAACAGAAAGGTAAAACTTGTGGGTTGAGATAAAGACACTTTAAAAGGACAGAAAAGGAAGGGAAAATAACAATAACAATAATAAATATATACCAAAAAGGTGATGCACAATATAATTGCTTATTACCTAATGACCGAGGCCTAGCCAACCCCCGAGCTGCGGTGTTCCCCAGCCAACTCCCCCCCGTTTATAGACTAGGCACGACATCATATGGTAAGGTATACCCCTTTGGCTAGTTTGAGTTAGTTATCCTTATTATGTTACCTCCCAGCTTCTTGTGCACTTCCCGCCTCCACTGGCAGGGCAGTATGAGAAGTGAAAAGTCCTTGACTTAACATAAACACAGCAACAACTAAAACATCAGTGCGTTATCAACATTATTCTTATCCTAAATCCAAAACACAGCACTATACCAGCTACAAGGAAGAAAATTAACATTATTTCAACCAAAACCAGGTTACTTTGTCTCCAAGAATCTCTTCCATATCTCACTCTTATGTCTGCATTATTATGTCTTATGGTTGAATATACATATTGCTGTACAGTTTTACTATATTTAGTTGCTATGGATCGTTCTGTCTGGAATTTAGCAGTTATAGTAGAGACTCATCAGATAATTCAGAATCCCCTTACGTCTTGTGTGGTTTAACCCCAGCCAGCAACTAAGCACCACATAACCAGTCATTCACTCCATCCACCTTGTTGGGGGGAATAGTAAAAGTGAGAAAATTCATGGGTTGAGATGAAGACAGTTTAACAGGTAAAACAAAAAGCTGCACATGCAAGCAAAGCAAAATAAGGAATTCATTCACTGCCTCCCATTGGCAGGCAGGTGTTCAGCCACTTCCAGGAAAGCAGGGATCCATCATGTGTAATAATTACTTGGGAAGACAAAATGCCCAAATCCAAAAGTCTCCCACTTCCTTCTTCTTTCCCCAGCTTTATATGCTGAGCATGATGTCATATGGTATGGGATATTCCTTTAGTCTTTTGGGGTCAGCTGTCCCAGCTGTGTCTCTATTTGTGCAACCCCAGCCTTCTTGCTGGCATGAGAAGCAGAAAAGGCCTTGACTCTATGTAAGCACTGCTCGGCAGTAATGAAAACATCCCTGTGTTAACACTGTTTCCAGCACAAATATAAAGCAAAGCCCAATAAGCCAGCTACTATGAAGAAAACATTGTCCTGGCCAAAACCAGGACATCTCTTCTCAAGAGATCTTGAATGCTTGCCTGTGCAGTCATCAGTCAGTCTTCTCATACCCTCTGCTACTGTTCTCTTCAGATGTAGTCTTCATTTTCCTGAACTTTCAAGCTATGGCAAAGATCCTTGCTCTTTGTCTTCTCTCTTTTTTTTTTTTTTCCTCCATAAACACTGAAGGCATCTGCAAAACAGTCCAAGAAAATCCCTTAATTGAAAAAAAAAAATACAGAGCAGGGGTATTTTCAGGCAAATTCTGTGAAAATCAGGGGTGGGAGGCAGGGGGAGGATAGGGGCTTGCACTCATGAAGTTAAACACCCTAGGATTGAAAGTACCCATGGAACAGAAAGGCTCTCAACAGATACCAACTTCTTCCTGTACATGTGATGGCAAAAGCATGTGTAGTGCAGTCAACGTACTGGAGGGAAGCGATGCCACCCAGAGGGACCTTGACAGGCTGGAGAGATGGGCCTGTGCTAACTTCATGAAATTCACCAAAGCCAAGTGCAAGGTTCTGCACATGGGTCAGAGCAATCCCAAGAACAAATACAGGCTAGGCAGAGCATGGATCAAGAGCAGTCCTGAGGAGAGGGACTTGGGGTTACTGGTGGACAATAAGCTCAAAATGACCAAGCAAGGTGCACTTGCAGCCCAGAAGGTCAATCATATCCTGGGCTGCATCAAGATAAGCAGGCCCAGCAGGTCAAGGGAGGTGATTCTCTCCCTCTACTCCAAGTCTATAAGAACCCACCTGAAGTACTGGGCCCCCCAACATAAGGACATGGATCTACTGGAGTGAGTCCAGAGGAGGGCTACAAGGATGATTGGAGGGCTGGAGCACCTCTCCTACAGGCACAGGTTGAGAGAGTTGGAGTTGTTCAGCCTGGAGAAGAGAAGACTCCAGGGAGATCTTATAGCAGCCTTTCAGTAAATGAAGGGGGCCTATAAAAGAAAGCTGGGAGGGACTTTTTACGAGGCCACTTAGTGATAGAACAAGAGGTAATGGTTTTAAACTGCATACTTTGAAATAATGAGAAATATCAAATACTCTGATAATGTCATCAATATCTATGAATGAAATAGTCTGAGGCAGCTTATGTCTTACAGGCCATTTGCACACTACTGAGCTTCTAATACACATTTTTAATCTATCTGTTACTATAATAAGGGTTAGAAATGTTTTATTTCCCCAGATGAGAGCTCTGATTCTCAAGTATAATGGGTCAACAAGTATGTAATTTGTAAACCAATCTGATGACTGCAAAATGCACATTACGTTGTGATGACATTATTTAAAATGCATCAATGCTTTTAAACAAAATCCACTAACATTTGTCTATTCATTAATTTTCAGTACTCACACAGAGTTTCTATACTTTCTGTATTAAACCTAGTGTCAAATCACTAGAGTATTAATACAAAATGGACTTTACTCTTTGACAACAATACCAAGCATGTCATACTAGTCTGAGTCATCTTTTCCTATTAATGTTCATTGTATTTTATTATATTTCTTGATCTTATGCATTGTTGTTTACTGTAGTCTTCTTAAAACAAACAGAAGATTTATTAATTCAGTATAAGTTTGCAGTGTTTCAATGTCTTGGGCAACCAAGACATGAATGTTCTATATCCCTTAAATACCAATGGATACATCCAGGAACTTCCTCTACTCATACAGGCACATTCACATGTTCATACTAATTCTTGAAAACTAGAGTCATGATAGTTGTTTCATTATTAATAATAGAATTGATTACTGGAAACCCAGACAGCTTTATTCTGTAAATCCTTTAAAGTTGAGGGTTTTTAAAGATTATTTTCCATAAATCTTTCGTAATGCACAACTGTATTTCATGTCTTGTTTTGTATCTGTACAAAAAGAATACATAAATACTTCATAAAATAAAGCACAATAGTGGTTATTATAATGAATTTTCTACGTAATTACATTTTTCTTGACATGAAAACCTGTGCTTTTTAAAATAAAAATCAGAACTAAAAAAATATTATCCAAGAATGAATTTTCTCCTTAGGGTAGACTAGCAAAACAGGGATCCTACCCTTGTTGCATGGTTACAACATGAATAAAGACTATGCTGCAGGGAACAGGTAGCAGCTGTCATTCTGATACATTAGTCTGTAAGAGCAGTGCAAGGCCACGACTGCAATTCTCTTTGAATGTCTGGCTAAGCACTGTCCTTCATGTATTATTAATGTTCATGGGAAGTTAAGGTCCATGCTTAGCACTTATTGTGCCTTTCTTTTCTGCAGCATGTGATACATAGTGTTATTCATATCAGTATGAAAGAAAGTATTTAGGGTCTCCTAATTTTTATTTTTATAATATAATAATTTTTCTTTAAAGAATTGTATTTTTTTTGAATGAATTAAAATTAGGGACTGTGGACCTTTTTTTTTAAAAAAAGCGCTTGCTAAAAATATTTACATGAAGAATTGAAATTAAATTGTAACTTATGCATTGAATATATTTAATATCATTCTTGCTATTTTCTCTATTTTTTTCTTTCAAGACATTTGGTTTGACATCTTGGATAATCTTGGTATCATGTCTCAATCTGGGAAGTAACTGAGAAACTTGAATTATTGCTTTTAAAAATTAAAATTATTATATCTATGTCAGTATCCACATTGCCTAACAAATCCCACCTACATCGTAATCTATGAATCTTTAATGTGTTTCAAAAGCCACGAGAAACATGATGTTATATCACATAAACTGAACTGGGAATAGTTGTTTTAGTAAGATTTTGCACTGTGTTCACTTTTGGTTTATCATTTGTGACAAGAATTGGTTCCCAATGTATAAAAAAAAATATTTTTTCACATGTTGAAATGTTATCATACTGAAAAAGATCTGAGCAGAAATAAAGTAAACTTTTAAAAATAGTGAATATATTCAAAGTACATCCAGGATTAAAAAACTATGTTTAATACAAAAAAGCACAACATATACAAATAAATATAATAGTTTTGAGACATATTGAGGATTGTGCAACATATTCACATTTTTTTAAGAAAATAATTTATATAAGATAATAAAAACTCAGAAACAAAAATAATAACTGAGAAAAAAAAAATCTGTATTTCCTTGAAACATTTCTATCCACTTCTATTCCATGTGAGAATATTTACCGCAAATATGTTTCCCACCATATATGATATATGGATGTCATATAAAAATTATACTATGTTTGCTATCCATAAAAGACCTTTTTTTAAGTTTGGAGCCATCTTAGTCAGAAAATATTTAAATCAGACTTTAGCAATCGATGAAGTTTTTACCCAAATTTTACTCAAAGAGAAGTTATAAATTGTCCATATTCTTTCCATTTTGTATTAGTTTGTCTAATGATCCTCTTGGAAGTAAATGTACTTGAGTGGGGCATTAGAAGTGCTTTGCTTGAACAACTGAGTGAAAAGTATTTGTAACAGCTAAAGAACTTGTTGGTGTAGTACGGTTAAAGCCAAAATGCCTCTTTTTCTGTTTAATTGGGACTTAACTAGACCCTCTGGATTCTACTTGTCTTCTTAGCTGAAAATGTCCATAAGAAGTTATGCATACAAAAAACAATAGGGCACATAAAAATATTCATATGAAAGAATAAATATTTTAAAATAAAAGATTCATATTTTTCACAGTAACTAACATTTTGCAAAACTTGCACTTCTTATAGCTGTGACTATTTATCTTAAAGTACAATTTAGATATTATTTTACACGTGTTCCACAATACGTGTTCAAGGCCAACCAACATGGTGGCAAATACAATAAAAAAGGGCTTAAAAATATTAATTTTTACATCTTCTGCACAATTTTGCTACATTGAAGTAAAAGGACCTCTCCTAATTAATTTTCTGAGTTATATTCCCTCCTAACTCTGACAGCAGCAAGAGTCACACCAAAACCTACAAAATACTGTAATTATGGTTGCAGTAACATGTCAAATTTAAAGCTGCATGGGCTACCTTAATTGTGACATATAAAGGTACTTGACATATGATTTATGACAACTGCATCTTTATGTACATATTGTGGTAGAAATTATCTTACTACTTTTAAAACACTAAGGTTTTCATAGCTGACTTCATCAAAGTGTAATAATGAGCACAGTGAAAAAGATGGAATTCAGTTACAAACATTGTCTAGATGGAAAAATAAAAGCATGTCCAAGTATTTTTCTTTACTTATGAAATTTTCACATGCACTAAGCCATTTATCAGTAATACACCATTTACTGCCCAAGAGTAAATGATATATAAAACTGACAAGTAAATGCTACAAAACAGTGATTTCTAAAGGCCTTTCTTCAACTGATCATGAGAGATACATAGTCTTCTGAACAAAAGACCCGAATTTACAATACTAGTATCAATACTAAGAATGTAACTCCTATCCAAATTCCACTAATGTCAGTGGAAGTATTCATTAGATAGTATGTTTTAACAGTCTTTGGTGCACAGACAGGAAATCATAGCTACATGAATAGATGTGACAAAAAAGTTATTAACATTTTTTTCTTGTTTTATCTTGTCTAACCTTCACTGTTGAAGACTGAAATGTTATCCAAGGAAGAAATACAATGTTAAGGCAGAATAATATAATTAATTGTTGAAGCATTTAATTTGGAAAATTTTCTTATTTAATTTCACTTAGTTATATTTCTTTAGTTATGGATCAAACACAGTTTTGACATAAGGACGTGGACTTTTAGTCTTTTCAAGAAAATTGCTATTTTTCACTGCTATGAAGTTTTCATTTGATTTTGATTAGTGTTTCACTGATTATGTTTTTTGATAGGGATAAATATAGTGATATATAAAGAGATCCAGAAAAATATCTAAGCCAAAGATAACCCATATGTGGTAAAAATTTAAATCTAGTTTGCATGTCTTTGTAATACCATGTTCCAGTCAACTGTGAATTACTGTATTCAAAAGACATGCATGTCTTGGTGTCCCATTAAAAACTCAGTCTTTTTGATCATTCATTATAGTTATTTTGCCCTATCAAAGAGGTGAATCACTGAAACTTGACAGGATATTTTTGACATTTCTCAGTTAAAAACATTCAAATATCCTATTTAATCAAATTACCTGAATTTCACATTATTGAATCAAATTGAATCTTAATGTCTCAAAGAAGGACTTTTAAAAACAAAAATAATCAGAGGGATGGAACACCTCTCCTATGAAAAAAGGCTGAGACATTTGGAGTTGTTCAGCCTGCAGAAGAGAAGGCTCTGGGGAGACCTGATTGTAGCGTTTCAGTGCTTGAAGAGAGCTTATAAGAAAGATGGGGATGAACTTTTCAGTCGGGTTTGCTGTGATAAGACAAGGGGTAATGGTTTTAAACTAAAGGGTGGTAGGTTCAGTCTAGATATAAGGAATATCTTCTTTTATTATTATAAGGCTGGTGAAACACTGCAACAGGTTGCCTGGAGTGGTGGTGTATGCCCTATCCCTGGAAATATTCAGGGACACTTGGACTGGGCTCTGAGCAACCTGACCTAGTTGAAAATGTCTCTGCTCATTGCAGGGGGAGGTTGGACTAGATGACCTTTAAAGAGCCCAAGCTATTGTATGAGTCAATATGAGCACCCACCTCTTTTTTAAATATTTTTAATATTATTATAGATATTTTTAATTAGTACACCTTGAACCTCTTGCTGCCCTGAATTTGAGTTTCAAGTGGTACATTTTCAGAAGACATTTTATCACAGCTCTATAGGTGTGGACTATTCGGACAGCCAATGCCTCTAAAATTTAATTCTGTTTTGCAGGAGTTCTTTTGAGTATTGAGGGTTGAATTTGTTTAGGTGTTTTGTTGTTGTTTTTGTTTGAGTTTATTTTATTTATTTATCTTTGACATATAGCAATAAAAAACTTTTTTATAAATACTAGTACTGGGAAAGCCTATTGCAAATTAGTATACTTTTGGTTTCTTTTAAAAACAGGGCATATCACCAGATCACTTACATATGTTAATAAAAATAACACTGAGGATTCTTTACCCTCAATATTAATGTGAAAAATAAAGTTCAAGTATTTTGCATGTAAGTATGTTACTCTGCATGGAGTAAAATGTCCAGATTACTGCCTCTGACAATCCCAAATAAATTCTTGATTTTTTTCAGTTCTAAACTGAATACATATAGTGTAAGTAATTTAAAATAATTTTTGAAAGATAGTAGCATTTATCCTTTGAAACTGTCAAGCTTCTCATTTAGTTTGTTGTGTTATGCCAGTTTGGAAGCATAAAACGTCATTGATATAAAATCCCCCAAACTAATATTTAACCTCTCACATTTAACAGGCACTTTTTTTTTTCTTTTTTTCTTTTTCCTAAGAATGTGTTACTTTGCACAGCCTTAGTATGAATTGCTAGTGGCTGAAAAGGGGAAAAAGAGTTTCAGACATTAGTGATTTTGTAATAATTTTAACAGTCTACCATGGAACTATGCTGTTGGGTTTTATTTTAATTATCAGCAATACATTTCACTGAACATCTCTAAAGCTCTTTCAGATAAAACCCACATGGGACCATGCCACCTAATCTTACTGGCAATTATTTCAACTGAAACCAGGGGCAGAAAGATGGTTTCAGCATGAGCAGTACTCAGAAATTCAGCTCATTGCTTCTTAATCCATTGAACACCACTCAGACACATTAACTGGAAGACAGTATTAAATTATCCACTGTATGCCAAAACAGATAGAAACTAAACTTAATCTTTTTAAAATCAAAAGGTGAAATCTAAGTATTGTATTTAAATTAATGGGAGTAGAGCTGCCGCTATCCATGAGGTAATAAATAATTTTGTGAAAGTGTCTTGCACTGGTTTGCAATGAGCATGGGATATTGGGCAAATTATGAAAGCTTCTGAACAGGGGCCTTTCTACTTTGAAGGTCTACTGCAGCAGAAAGTTGAGTGAGAGAAAAGAATGTACAGATTAGCTGTCAGGTATATTAAAGCAGTTATTTACTGAAACAAATCAGGACTTCTGCTTCCAGGGTCACTAAATGTTAGTTTAACCTAGAAATATGCCTATAGATAGTGTGTGAGTTATAAAAAGCTATAAAATATATTGAATGCACCATTTTTCTAAAGCATTTCAACCCAATTTTTATGATTCATCAAACGCTGGTCGCAACATATCCCCCAGAGTCTTCCCAATATAATATACCCAAGAGCAGCACAATAAAAAAGTAGTATTTTCCTGTTGTATACATCAGGATTCAGACACATCTTTTGAAACAGGTTCTTAACTAGATTAACTAGCCAGCCTGAGGGCACACCTGATATTCATCCTGGCTGCATCTGTACAACCTGCTATACGGTATGTACTAAACGTGAAAAATTATACAATCAGGATGTTTACATTAATTTTTCAAAAGCTGATTATTCAAAAGCCCATATTTCTTTAACTCTAAACATGCTCAGCATCTAGCATGAGAATCAGGTCTATACAAATAAATTCTTTAGCACCCCAAAAGATAGGTATTATGAAATACTTTCTCATTGTGATAATAAGGTGATGAGTTTGTGACTCCACATAAAAAGAAAATCTTCTGCACGATATAGACTTAAACTCTTGTGGCTAAATATTAACTCTGTGAAAGCATAAATCTTTTAAAATTGTGTTTGCCATATTCCTCTTTTTAAAGACAAGGAGATTAAGCTGATAATAAGGTTCAACATTCAGGCTAATTATTGTAGAATTCTTAGCGGTATATTGAATTAAACTTTTCTCTTTAGGCTTATGTCCAAATCAGCCTTTATGTTTATGCAATAGTTGTTTTACATCTAAATATTTCATTTTCAGTGAGACAATATTAATGTTACAGGCCAGATTCTATTCTTGGTTTCACACTGAATGAGTGGACTTATCATATATTTATGTATCTTTATAGTAAACTAAACAAGAATTTGCCTTTTTAATAAATGTTCTCTAAAACTATACTCTGCTGTCTCTGAAGCCTTTTTGCTTGAAATTTATATCACATTTTCACAAAGATAACTTGTTCAAACTCTACCATGAGGTTGATTTAGAGATAACTTTTTTGTGTCAGGGTAACTGAAAATATTCTAACATTTAAAACGGTGTTGGATCATTTTAAACCAACTCACATAGGTAGAAGTTGAAATTTAAGGAATTCTTCATTTTCTGTGAAATATTGATCCTTTTTCAATAATAGACCAATATGGATGCCTTTCTAGTATGAACCAAGAGAACAGAATGCAGTAGAATACAACATTTAGGAGGGGTAACTAGCTTTTTATGTACCTAGGGAACAGCTCCTCTCTTTGTAATGAGCAAAGTCTCCCTAGAAAAATGAAGACTTGATTAGGTGAAAGAAGTATTTCATATGGGACAAAATGACTCTCTAATATTTAAAAATTCTGTGTCTTAATTGAAATGTGTGTTTATGGATGAAAGTGAGGAGTGTGAATATTTATATATACTCACACACATTTGTTTAATTACTTACTCACTGGAAAATATACATTGGTATTTTTACTCCTGTTGTTATTATTATTAATGTTATTAAGGATGCCCTTCATTTTCTGATTCTCAGTTGTTCAGCATTTTTAACTGACCGAGTCACACATACCGTATAATTGTTGTGACAAGGACAACTTCATCCCAATTTGACATCTTGGTTTTCATCTGTTCCTGTTTCCTGTATTTCTTCTTTCACATGCTGAATATTTCTATTCTAAAGTCTCATTTGAGAAGAAAAATATCAAAACATAACCAAATTATAAAATAAATACCTTGATCATACTCTATCAAATGTACATAGTAGACATAAATGTGAGTAGATGTTGGATGCTAAAGTGACTTAGAAAAGTTAATAGATGCAAGTATAAGTCAAATTTAAAAGTAACACATCATAAAACTTTTCTCTATAAAGAATATGTAAAAAAATCAAGATAAAGAGGTACAGAGGAATTGTGTCAGCTTACCCTATCCTGAGTTTCGTACATATTTTTACAGGTACTTATGTGTGATTTCTCTTTTGGTTCTCTATTACTCATTTTTTACTACCTCACTGTATCACCTATGTCCCTTATTTTTCTTTCATTTCCCCTCTTTTGAAGGTTAATCAGCTTCATGAGTTCTGTTCTGTTCATTGTTTCATTCAGCTCTCCTTTTCATTATTATTTTGGTAGGACTCTGCCATACTTTGATTTTAGTTTTGTTAGTTCTAGTCATCAAACCACATTTTATCTCTTCATTATTTTCCCTTTGCCTCACCTGTTATTTTCCAGGGATGACTAGGCAATCTTTGCACAGTCTGCTTTTCAGTTTGCCTGATGTTCTTTGTGCTGCTTCTCATGTCCTTTTGGCTTGCACTGCTATGGATAAGAACTGAAAATATACTTGATCAAGTGATTCTCCAAGACTGATGAAGATCTTGTTCAGCTGAAAAGGAGCTCAGCATCACATAAGGTCATTGCACCAAGATACACAGGATTTTGTCAGTCCAGAACAAACCACAAAAGCAATGCTCTACATCTGTCTAGGCAGTCTGAGGACTTCCAAAACCGTTAGTCTACTAACCCTGTCCGACTCTTGTCTCCTGTTATGAAAGAGATGGCCTTAGAACTATGACATACTAAAAGTAAAAATAGTGATTAATTTTTATGTTTGGACCTTTAGGGTTTTTCTCTGCATGAAAATCTTACAAAATAACACCACATATTTTCGTATGATTCAATTATTTGAGCACTTTTAAGAAAACCTAAAATCAAATCAGTTGACAACTCTCTCTTCTTTTACCTACTTTATTATCAAGTACTCTTTCTCCTTATCCGTACTATCAAAAACTTCATATTTCCACTATGGTTTGTATCTTTTCATGGCTCAATTCTGCCTCGCTTTCCTAAAAAAGTTTTATTTTAATTTATTTCTTTCTTTCACCTAGGGTCAGAATGGGAACTCAAAAAGCAATTTGTATTTTACAGGACTCCAGGGAGTAATAAGAATACTTTAGGTGGGTATTTGATGGCATTGTTTCTTACATAGTAGTTCAGTGGCCCACACATTCCTGAGAGCCTTTTCAAGGAACTCTTCTAAATATTTCCCAATCTAAAAAAACCAAGTCTCTATCAAATACTTTAAGTTCAATAAATTGTTGTCGTATGCTCCACTGTAAAATACACTGGGGCCCTCAAACCAAAAAAGTCTGAAGTCAGTTTAGGAATGGAAAACATTTTCTACATATAAACAGAATCATAATAAAGTCTGAAAGATAATAGTTTTCTCTCTTAAAAATTGAACCTCTAATTCTGAATCAGGCAAAAGAAGAAGGAAACTAAGTCATTATTAAAAAAAAGGTTAAAAATATTGCAAGTTTACATTATTCAGGCATTGTTATTGAGACATTGGGTGTGAGACGCATACACAAGCTTTGACATGCCCCCTTGTGGAAACAGAGGTAAATTAATCAACCAGAAATCCGAAAACAAGTGGTAAATCATCAAAAACATGCAAACAATTTGCCAAAGAGGGCGGTGGGGGGGGAGAGGGGGAAGGGGTGAATACTGACAGTCCTTATACATGATGATGGTAATAATAACTTGTGAAAGGGATGTGAGAACCTGTGCAAATACTACTTCTTTTTTTTTTTTTCCCGTTCTGCAATGTCTTGTCACTTATCATTTTAATTATCATAATGTAATACAGAAAAGAGTGAGAAAAATGACTGTCAAGATTTGTAATCTCTAGGTGATTATATTTACTAAGAAAAAACAATTTAAAAAAAAAAAGAATAACCATTCAAGAAAATAATATAGAATTGGAAAGGAGTAGAGGAATACAGGTTATCTGGATTAAAGTAAGACTAAAAAAAATGGCCTTCAAAGGTTTATTAGATCGTAGAATAATAGTATTGTTTAGGTTGGAAAAGACCTATAAGATCATCAACCAAAAATTTATCACTGCCATGTCCACCAATAAACCGCATTCCTATGGACCATATCTAGACACCTTTTAAATACCTCCAGGGATGGTGACTACGTAAGTCCCCTGGGCAGCCTGTTCCAATGCTTAACAACTCTTTCAGTGAAGAATTTTTTCCTAATATCCAGTTTAAACCTCTGCTGGTGCAACTTGAGGCTATTTCCTCTTGTCCTCTCACTTGTTACTTGGGAGAAGAGACTGACACTCACCCCACTACAACCTTCTTTTGGGTAGTTGTAGAGAGCAATAAGGTCGCTCCTAAGCCTCCTTTTCTACAGACTAAACAATCCTAGATCCCTCAGCTCCTCTTCATAAGACTTGTTCTCTAGACTCTTCATAAGCTTTGTTGCCCTTCTTTGGACACACTACAGCACCTCAGAATCGTTCTTGTAGTGAGGGGCCCAAAACTGAACACAGTATTCAAGATGTAGCCTCACCAGTGCTGAGTACAGGGGGATGATCACTGCCCTAGTCCTGCTGGCCACACTATTTCTGATACAGGCCAGGGTGCTGTCAGCCTTCTTGGCCACCTGAGCACACTGCTGGCTCATGTTCAACCAGCTGTCGATCAGTACTCCCAGGTCCTTTTCCACCAGGCAGCTTTCCAACCTCTCTTCCCCAAGTCTGTAGTGTTGCATAGGGTTGCTGTGACCAAAGTGCAGGACCCGGCATTTGGCCTTGTTGAACCTCATACAGCTGGCCTCAGCCCATCCATCCAGCCTGTCCAGATCCCTTTGCAGAGCCTTCCTACCCTCAAGCACATCAGCACTCCCACCCAATTTGCTGTCATCTTCAAACTTACTGAGGGTGCACTCAATTATCCAGATCACGGACAAAGATATTAAACAGAATTGGCCTCAGTACTGAGCTCCAGGGAACACCACTTGTGATCAGCCACCAACCAGATTTAACTCCATTCACCACAACTCTTTAGGCCCAGCCATTCAGCAGAGACTGTGACTATCCAAGTCATGAGCATTAAGATTCTTTCCAGTCCCTAATAAAAACATACTAATATGTTCCAACCCAATTTAATTTGGTAATAAAAAAAAAATAATTTAAAAAAAAAAAAAACAAAAAGAAAGAGACATCAGGCTAAATTACTGGACTAAAACTGAAGTACATTAGGAAAGTTGAAGGTAAGTTAGTTGGGAAATTTTGAACAAAGCAGGTTTTCACCAGGAAACACTGAATCAATAGAATTTGGCTGTTTCACTGCTGCCATCTCTCTTGACAAACAGGGAAATATCAGATCGGCTGATGCGAGTTTTTCTGTTGGCTTACACAGTGCCCAGCCTCCCAAGGTCTGCTGGTCTGAGCTTGGCCCTGCATGCACACTGCCTTGGGGACAGGGATCTGGTGCTTTCAGAAGCTGCTGCTCTGGAAAGAGCTGCCAGCTGGACTGCTCAGGGTCACAGGCATGAGGATTTCCAGATTTCCAGAACAGCTGGTGCCCTGCACTCACTGACATCTGCAGTTATTGAAAAACATCTGAGTAACGTGGGAAAACACAATTAACTGCATTGTGTCTTTGCTATAGTGTGGTCTTTTCTGTAAAACTCATTTTTAAAAGTTGCAATTTGAGACAGGTAGAAAGAAGAATTCTTGACTCTGAAAATGTGGCAAGCATAAGTCCCAGTGGGAAACTATGAATGGGCTTTTCCAGTCCTGTACCATCAACAATAGTCACATTCAGTTCTCCCTATAGTCCGTCCTTGTTGTCCACCCAAGCTACTTCTGAATCCTTTTTCTAGATAGATGCCTCTAATACAGAAAGCTATTTTCTTAAATCGCATGCATATAATGCAAATGTGGAAACAAATGTTAGTACAGAAATATCATGAAGATAGGATTTCTAAAGCGATGGTTCTCACTTCTGTAGGAATTCATGAAATGTTTTAAATTCTGTTGCAATTAAAATGTTAAAGCATTAAATCTGAATTTTTTCCAACCATTAAACAGTCATATATGTATTAATTATTTTGAACAACCATACACAGAGTACGTTATAATTTTACTCCACAGCTCTCAAGAAACCTTGCAGTCTGACTTTGATTTATAACTTTTCACCTCCAAAAGACTAAAAACCAAAAACTGAAAAAAATTACAACCTCTTTAATTTCTATTATATTTGCAAACCAATAGAATTAGTTAGGACTTCTTTGTATTAACTAGAACCTGTTTGGTCATAACAAAATCCTCAGTCACAACAGTGAGATTGTATAATACAGTCGTACAAAAATAAGCTTTTTTATAATTTTCAATTGTGCTAGGAAAAAAACAAAACAAAACAAAACATGTCTAGACAACATTTATTATTATAACCATTTAATTCAACAGAGAAGAGTTTTAAAGTTCTCATGGACCTCGGGAACATAAGCCCTATTCACCGTTTCTGGAATCATAGCAAGCGAACTTGCTTTATGTCTGTAGCATGCCAAAACACCTCAAAGATAAAGTCTGTAATTAAAAGTTTCCTGCATGTCTGTGGGAGCTCCTTGGCTCCCAAAATTTTTGATAAGTTGGGATGTCCTTTTCTAAAAAGCTGTAGAACCTCTAAAAACATAACTTCTCTTTGACTATGCCTGACCATACACAGGTGTTGTGGAATCTTCAGATGTGTTTTGGGTCATCCAGCATAGGAATCTGTCAGAACATGGTAAGTTTCCAGTTTGGCTTGCATGCACATATCCAGCATGTAAACATAATGTCAGCAGACTCAGTGGACTTTAAATCCCATTTCAAGTGAAAAGGCTTAAAGATAGCTGAAACTTTCTCATAAAAGTGAAGCATTCAATGCATCAAAAATAGCTTTAATGAAAAGATTAACATTTTGTTCATGTTCTGCAGGATAAAAACTACTGATAGGAAGACTGTCTAAGTGTTCAGTTAAAACTGTTTGTCTGTACATTGCTTCATTAGCGAAAATTGGAATACTATTTGATGCTAAGGAAATACAACTTTCTGAGAAAAATATTGTTCCAGTAGAAAATTGAGAAACGTATTTTGTCAATACACAGACAAAAAAAGGATCTTCAAAGAAGACAGAACAATATGTACAGCAATCCATTTTTGTTTTAAATCAACACATAATCTTAGGTATTTTAATAACAGGAATTACTTCTTAGTTTTTCAAATATCAATATCAAAATATATATCATACTCCATGAAGTAGCATAAGTGGCATATGCCTTTTTTTTTTTCACATACATATTGTTAAGGGAAGAATTTGAGTTCTTTTCTTCTAGTCCAAAGTATAGTACTTGTATATTTTATTTTTAAAAACCTATAAATATAAATGTTATTTCATTGTCCAGCAAAATCTAGCTATTTTTGGTAGCTACCTTTAAATGCAAAGCATCTGCACTTAGTTTATTATGTTATGTTACATCATGTTATGTTACGTTATATGTTAGAATTTGGTCTTCTACAAAATTCTAAATATGTTATTTTAAAATATGTCAGTCTGAAAAAAAATTGTAATGTGGATTATGCTACCCTATTTCCTACCACCTTATTTCTATAGTATTCTACCAGAAGGAAGGCTTGTGAAGACTTTGTTTGAAAACATTAATTAGTTTAAACTAAGTTTGTTTTGTTGTTGGTTGTTTTTTTTTTAAATCTCCACTGCTTTTAGAAAATAAGATATGGAAGTTTCTGGGTAGCAGGAAACAATAGTGCAATAGTGTTGAGAACCCAGCTCCTTCATTGTGAGAGTGATTATATGGAAACAGATTGAAAATCAGGGCTTTGGGTCTTTTGGGGGTTGGGGTTTGTTTGTTTTTTTCTGGCTATTATGAGAGACATGGACTACTCATGGTACTCATATCGATACTTAGATCCTTATGCTTTCTCTATTAGTGTCAAAGTACTTTCTATCAAACTCCTGTTCCACTATCTAGATTTCAGCATGTGTCTTTCTTTTCACTTCAATATTTCACATTGGATAGCTATTTATTATATTTAATAAGTGATACAGAGACTCCTCTGTTTCTGCAAGCCATTCATATTTTTTTTTTGTCTGTATGATTCTAGGTCCCAGTTATTAATGAGATCATGCTTTACTTCCCCATAAGATTTTGACATCACTGTCATAAACACTTACTCTTTCAAAACCTTTCTGACAGGAAAGACTATGTTCCACTGGGTTAATATAGCTTAAAATGTCCATGAGCGAGCATCTGTGGGAGACTGAGAGAAAAGTCTTCTTGTTCAATAAATAACTTTTAGGACCACACTTTGTAATGATGTGAGGAATTAACTAATTGCATTAAGAACTTTTATTCTACTCTAGACAATAAATGAAAAGAAATTACTAACTCTGGGAAAGGAGTGTAATTCTTTGTAAAACCACAATGTACAAAGCTATTCAAGCCAATATAAAAGATCACAACTGGAAAACAGCAGAGTGATGTCAAAATATGAAAGTGGTGCATACCTAACCATTAAACAGTCTGAATCAGATTCTGAACATGCTACATGTTCATTACAAGATAATAGCGTAAGGGAAACTGAAAATGGCGGAAGACGAAATATCAGTAACTGGAGTTTCTTCAGTATTAACTAAAATATCTTTTGCTTTGCCTGCAGTGATTATTCTGACATCAAATTAGTTCTCTGTACTCCCCAGTATTACAGAAAATCATTTTCATGGTAAAACTCTTTTTGAGCACTCTTTTTAAGGAGCATAATCTTTCAAATATAAATTGATATCAATTGGAACTTGAAATAGAAACAGCAACAAGAGCTTAATTTGGTTCAACAGAATATCAGCTTAATTCTGTGAATGAAAAAAAGTAAATGAGAAAAAGAAAAGGAAACATATAAAACATGTATAAACATTCAATAACCTAAAGTAAACAACAAATGGCAGTGAGCTACATGAATTTATTGTGACCTACAACAGCCATAAGATTAGTCTAAACAGCAGAAAATAAACCACCAAATATTTTAATCTATATACTCTAATAAAAGCAAGCTTGAAAAATCTCAAAAAAAATGAAATTTCAGTAACAAAGGCGAAATGCTTCTTATTACTTTTTTTTTTTCCTTTTTTTTTTTTTTCATTTTCTTGGGTAGCTTCAGTCTAATCTACCTAGGAAGTCTTACCTGGAAAATATCCAGATTTCATTAGCTTCCAAAAGCTTGGTGAGACATATTATGTTCTTAGTGTCAATGTTATGATGTCTTTCCTTGAGAAATCTAGTCCATGACAGTACTATATGGCTTATGAGGATATCAGGAAGCAAATGCAAAGGTATTATACAGCATTACCAACTGTAAAGGGTGCTGTAAAGGTGATTACTTTGAAACTCGGGACAAGCTAAATTTCCAGCTATCTTTCTTCCTTTCCTAGCCTTCTAATTTGAAAGATATGTTTCAGTCACTGTTTGCAGAAGATTTTGCAGCAGCCCCAGGAGAAAGAAAAAGTGTTAGAGCATTTATTACAGTCTGTCCAAGAAATAACAGGGTTAACAATGTTTGATAAACCTAGCAATGTAAAGAGTGAAAAGAACTGATGCATTTTTAAAGGGATTGTCAGTTCCATTTGAGGCAGGTGCAATAGTCACCCAGAGAACTCTGTCAGTAAGCAGTGCCATTAATAATGATTCATGGATATGGGTATTCACAACAGCTATGTCCTCACCTTTAAGTACTTCATACAATATTTAGAAAGTACTGGGAGATATTGCAGCAGGGAAGCAACTAAATTGCTAGAAGGCAGTCATGGTTTAAATTGTTAAATGTTCCTCCTCAAAACTAGTGTACTGATTTTTCAGAGGGAATCTCTCTTCCTCTGTCTCTCTTCAATAAACCTGCAGCAAGCAAAATAAGCAAAATGCTAATCATCTAGTCAGTGAAATCTTATGATAGTGTGATGTACTGGCATCAACACTAACACTTGTCATCAGTTTATCTATCACCTGGCTGCTAGCAATCATCCTTCCTCTATTAAAACAGGAAGGAAGCATATGGAGCAGTTTCCCATTAATATCTTGAATTTTAAACTTCAGAAGTACATTCTTAATGTTCATTTTTTACTCTGAGCTGTTGTAGTTCAAAAGCATGAATTCATTGTTTTTATGAAATAAGGCATATTTCATAATCATACTCCCAAAATAGCTAACTGCAATATAACTACTGAAAATAGACAAATGACTAGCAATATATTCTCAACTTTAAAAAAATATAAAAAATTAGCTCTGAAATACCTACTAAAACTACTTAAATGTTATCAGCATTGCCTGGTTTGTAATGTTCAAAAGAACACAGTGAAATTTCTCGCTTCCATACCATGAGGTATTTATATATATGGGTAAGATCTCCTGAGCCTTTTCTTCTGTAAGGTGAAGAGTCCCAGCTCTCAGCCTTTCCTTGCATGTTAGATGCTCCAGGGCTTTAAGCAATTTCTTGGCCCCTCACTAGGCTCACTCCAATATGTCCATGTCTCTCATATTGGGTAGCCCAGAAATGGATTCAGCACTGCAGATGTGTCTCTCCAGCACTTAATAAAGAAGGATCACCTGTCTCAACCTGCTAGCAGCCCAATTGCTTTGCAGCAAGGGAAAAAAATTGTGATTTTTAAAAGGACAAAGTGGTTTCTAAAACGTTTTTCTATCTCAAATGCAGACTGTTGTGATAGTACAGAAATCACCACACTGCATATTCCCCTTCTCAAAGGGAGAAAAGCTTCTCCATAGATAGAATTCTCAACAAACACATTATCCAATATCATTTTTGTAAGCTTCCGATTCTTCTCACTGAACTAGAGTCAACTCAGTGGCTAGGAAAGGCCAGGAATTAACTAGGCCTTATTTGTACCTCAAGCCTTGTAAGTGTCTACATATAATTCCATTAATGCAGCCACCTCTCAGCTGACTTACTGATTTCAGAACAGAGACATCTTTAGTTAATAGTATTATTAAATAAATAGTTAAGGATTCAAATTATGTTACTCATATTCATTTGTAACATATGTGGTGATTCACATTCTCACTTGCAGAAAGCAAAGACAAATGCACTGGGCCACCAAAACTTCAAGTATTTCTTCATAATGCAGCTTTTAATTGGATTGATAACCTACAGGATAACCAAGGGCCGAAATTTTTCGTTTGGCCTGGGATTTCAGCATGCTTTTGAGGTGAAAATCAGTGGAATAAAGTAGTCCCTTTAATTATACTTCTTATTAGATTTGCTTAAAAAGGGACAACAGGCAGTTGGCTAATTCAATGCCATGCGACAAAGAGTGAACACATGCCCTATACTGAAGACCAGACAGCTGGCACAATCAGCTGCACCAGGCATGTTTCCAATTTATGAAGTGGAACATTTAATGTATTGGTTCAAAACACTTACCCTCTTGTCAACCATGTGAAAACAAAATTTGATATGGTCAATTTAGTTATATACAGAACATAGAAGAATAATCAGTCACCTTATTTAGAATTATTTCTTTGTCCCCAGGAGTGTACACATCCCATCCCTATTGAATTATAAAGAGGAAAACATGTTTCATGAATACTTATTTGTAAGGCTGAAAATAATCTACATACTTTATAAACTGGACCACCTCAAAGTCAGGATAGAAAAACTGTAAGAAAGTCTTGGCATGTGACCCTGATGACTAAAATTCAGAAGGAAATGTTAATGCTTATTGGAAGCAAGGTTTAAATTTTCTTTGCTGTTCCACTTTGAATATTCTATCTCTTGAAGATATCTTGTTCGGTGGTGCAGAAATTAGTTTAATTGAGGTAAATGGTCTAAGGCATAAAGAGTAGTTAGTCATCTAAGTCCTATTGAAGTTCTCACTTCACTTTTGACAATTTACTTAGGTAAAATGATTTCCCTGAGACTTGTTTTGTTTGTTCACTTGTGGATAGTTTGCTTTTATGGTTCTTTTCCCAGCCTAAAGTGAGATAATACTTCTATTTCATATTAATCTAAATTCAGGCAACCAGTTGAATGTACATAATTTTACAAAATAATATAATTTTACAAAATTAAAGACTAGGACTCTAACATGCCACACAAGAAGACAGTCCTAGGTCTACTGAGTTAACTATCAGGAAAAAAAAAAAAAAAAAAAACAGAGTTACACCAAATAGGCAGGAAAATGTACAGTAATAACAGAGTTATTAGTAAAAGAGTAATAACCACAAATCACAACCTGCTCTTCATCAGGTGCTCCATTTAGGCAGAGTTGAAGACAAAGAGAAATTTGTGGGAGGATATGAAGTTCATCAAATTTATATTTATTCTGTTTTATTCTTCTTATAATTCATGTTTACTTCCATTTGGGGTGAGAATTTTGGAGTACTTAACTTCAGGAAAGAACTCTGAATTATGGGAGAATTTTGTATAACCAAAGTAGATACAATTAATTACATTTTAATTAATCTTTTTTATGTTTTATGAATAATAGAGAAAGCCTACTTTAATTGAGCAAAATAGTAATTTACAAAGGTATTCTTTAGAGTGAATTTTTATTATTACAAATATAAATCATCAGTTACAATGAAAAAATAGACCTAAACTATTGACTGTGTTTAAATTAGTGCTAATTAGCCTTGAAAAGAATTGTGAAATAGAGGGAAACAGTTTCTCTTAGATGCAGCTTTGCTCTATATATTTTCTACACAGCACACAGAATTATTCTCAGGTCATCCATGAACAAGTACAGTGCAAACTACTCTCATTCAAAAAGAATTTACTGTTCTGCATCAAAGCTTTCATCTCCTCATTAGCTGAGACAGAGTGAACACAATGAATAGAGGTTTCATTATTTATTTCCCTATTATTTCTGGATAAAAGCTAGAATCAAGTTCCTCCTTTAAGCCCCTTTAACTTTATTGATGTTAAAGGGTTATGTGAGTTAAGCTGAAGAAAATGTGGTTCATTCTTTTAAATGCTAGGGTAATGGAGGCAAACCTTCTTTCAGAAATAGTAAAAAAATGTGTTTCTAAGACCTTCCCATTTAAATCTATTGTAAGATCTATGTTTTTCCATTTCACTAATACTATCCATTAGTGTGCCTGGGTTGATCCAAGATTTCTCTTTCTAACTGAAAGAAGACATGAAACTTTATCTGAAGTAAGCTTATTGAGCTATTTAGAAAAAAACACTTTTTCTTCTCTCAGTTATGACCTCTGAGACGTACCTGGTTTAGGTTTGGTTTTCTTTTTCTGACTACTTTTATTGCTACACCAGGTGCTTTGTAAATCAAAAATAACAGGCTTACGAGTCTTAGATATCATGACTATTCTAGACTCACAATACAATAATAGATAGGATTCACATGTCTAATTTTAAGCATAAACCAAATTTATATTAGTATCAATATTGTACATTATGTGATTTAAATAATAATAACACTGGCTTATTGAAATGGGATTTGACTTACTGATCAAACTTCTACTGAGGTGTCTAAGGGTCTTTCAGTTGACTTGAAAAAACATGGATCATACCCACCTCCCAGTATCGTTTGCAACATGGAGTATTAAATCTTCAGCAGTAGTATTGTCACCATAGGAATTTGATAGAAGGAGTTTAAATATGGAGAAAGGGAAAGAAAAAAAAAAAAAGGCATGAGGAACATCAATGACTTTGTGCTCAAGTGGGGGTCAGGGCATGTCTAGACAGAGGAATACTGAGTTTTTCTCATTTTTAGAGCTGAGATCAGATCGAGTGTCTGTTTTGTTCATTGGTGTAACCAAGTAGCTACTGTGTTTGCAGTTAAATGGATTGTGGTCTTTTTTGGATAGTAGTGG
The DNA here is from genome assembly GCA_907165065.1 of Caprimulgus europaeus. Next base: position 59,876,591 of record OU015525.1, on the reverse strand, counting down.
TCTGGATAAAAGAGGGACCATAGCAGCAGAACAGAGCTGGGCAATGGAGACACAACACAGGGCTGCAGAAGAGGCCTTCCTGTGAGTGCTTGGCCAATGAGGAGGTGAAGGAGTGAGGGGAAATATAACTTTCCATCATAATTTATTTCCTGGAAGAAATAAGGCTGAAACTGTGGTGTCCCTGTAATGTATTAGTAGCACGGAAGTTTTCAGCTCAGAGAGGGACCTCACAGAAACATGCATCAATCTGCCCCAAACAGTATAAACATTCTGAATCAGGAAAGGAAGAAATGAGGGTAAGGAGTTGAACCTCAACGCTGCAGAAAATGCAGACCTCAAGTAGCCCTCCAGCTGTCTTGGCCCCAGCTGCTTGATGGAGTATGAATTTGTTTACCAGGTTTTAAGAGGTTTCAGGATTCCAGTACAAGTTTGAATCAATGAAAGAGTTTGAAATTATAACCTTTCTAAGAGTTAAAACTGAAGTGTCTCCTGGTAGAGCAGTCAGCCTTTCAGTGAATGAGTAAGACACAATTTGCAAAGATAAAATCTATTCTGAGAGTGTTTTGGTAAATAATGCTAAGTCATAATTTGGTTCTTGGTGTGTGACATTTGGTGTGTGGCCCCTATCTGTAGCTTTAGATCTAGGACTTGGTTCAAAAATTTCAATATTATCTTTATTACTGGTTTCTTAGCTTTTGCTGCATATACTTACCACTGATTTTAAACTGCCAGATTTCAAGAGAACCATCAGCAAGATGAGTTCCATCTTTCATGAGAAAAGATGGATAACATAAGAACTCTGATATTGTAACAAAAAGTAACATTTTTAAAAGTATTGCTGATACAATTCCAACATTTAGGCAATTGATGCATGCAAAGAATGACAACAGCGGATTACATAAGATAAATAGCATTAAGTAATATGAATAACTTTTTGGTTATTTAGAACATGAATGATGACCACTATCTTAAAATTACATTATCACAATAAAAAATAAGAAGTTATTCTTGAACGTACAATACACTTCTGTGAGACTTTCAAATAGATTTGTTATTCTGACATTCATGTGCACCAAGAATTATGAAGCCAGTTATATTTGTCGTTGCAATAAGAAATTTTTCAATCCAGGTTACATATAGAATTAAATATTTTAAAATAATTACAAGATTAGTAGCATCTATTATTCAGCAAGATTTAAACAATAAAGAAGCAATTATCTAAGGGAGAGTGAAGGAAAGAATGGGGGAACAGGAAAAGAACAGGATATTATTCATTAAATAAAAGTCAGTAGATTCTCCTGGACAATGAATAGAACACTTAGCTTTTAACTAGGCTTATTAGGAGCTGAAATCCAGAAAGATGAAAATATTTAAGTTAAAAAACAAATAATAAAGACTCAATAAAAAATAATCTTCATACAGTGGAAGCTCTATTATTTAGAATTTTTATTAAACTAAGTACATCTTAATTATAAGAATTACTACTTACAATTTTAAAGACTGAGGAATGTAAGTAACTCTAATTCAAATAGTAGATTTACCTTTGCCCCGAGACCTTATTCAAAAGAGAGTTGCTTCCTATTGCATATACAGGATCTGAAACTCAATGTACAATCTTGATAAAAGCATGTGCTATGACTCATGATATATACAGGCAACACAGGATATGATAATAGACTAACGAAATTAATATTAATGGATAAAACGATGTTCTGATTTGGTCTGGTTTTTTGTTTGGGTTTGGTTTTGTTGGTTTGTTGTTGGTTTGTTTGGTTTTCTTTTCACAAATGAAATGTTCTGGCATTGTAAGTTTTTCCTGGAAAAATTCTCTTTGGAGTCTGGTTTAATATTATTATCAGTTCTTAGAAACTCCAACTTCTTAGGAGAGATGAAAAGACGGTGTAGAAAACAAATTATAATTTTTATGTAAATGCTTCTGCATGAGTTCTAGGAATGAGTGTATATCAGTCAAAACCACCTCCTATTGCTCTTCAGCATACACCTAGCCATCACAGGCTACACCTTACCCTTCTATATCTGGTCATTGTGGGGAAAGAACCTCACCTGCAGGGTCAGCTGGTAGAGATTAAACTGCTTCAGGCAAGTGTCCTGCATTACAGAAGTGATTTCCACAATATGTAGCATTTGGAAGCATAATCTTTATGTCAATGTACAACTCCCCAACCATGGACTCAACTTGGAGTCTGAGCACTGCCCTAGTTCACAACAAATGAGAACTATTTGCTCTGAATGCAGCCATTGTGAGCTGACCTCAGGCCACAAAGATGCCTCCATTGATATTTTAACACTCACAGGGTCTTCCTGGAGTATGCATTTGGCTGACAAACACAGTATTGCACATCCTGTGTGAGGACATTACTGGACTGTACAGGGCAAAATGTTGCATTAGAATTTGATCTCCACCTTTTCACTACTTTTCCTGGTATAACCACTGTCAGTGTACCTATGTCCAAAGAAAACAGCATAATGTGTGCAAACATCTCAATCTGGCTCTAGGCTATTCCATCATATCTTTCACAAACATTGGAGCAGCACTCCACGGAGGCATCTATCCTTACTCTGACAGAGGTCAAAAGATTATCTCCTCTCCTCTCTCACTCTACACAGACAAACTCCGCTTATGGCAACAGAGCCCATCACAGTTATGTACATGCTGATACAATTACATTCATCTACAGAAGTCTAGGCACCCAGAGGGCAAGACGTGTTACTTTGCCCTGGAACTTGTTTGCTATTAATCCTAGGTCCATCCACCAGGCTTAGAACTGAATCCTTACTTCTATCCATCTCTGTGAATCTTGTGCAGAGCCCTCTCTTCCCCTCTCTGAATCTTTTGGTCCTGAGATCCAGAGGAATTGAGGGGTTCCCAACTCATCCCATATCTGGATTGTGACCAGATTGTTTTTCCCCCTCTACAGTTTTCTAGCTATGCTTTTATTTTGCCAAGAGTGGAATAGGCTGACTATGGAGCATGGATAGCTAACAGGAGCAGTGTACCGAATATGGGAAGATTTCACATCTATGGCTTTTATGAAATAAATTGGTCTGCTGCCTTGGGGATTCCACATGACTAGGGCTGAGAGGATGGCCTGGAATGGATAAAAATGAGAGAGATAAGGAAGTGTGATATTTTCACTGGGCTAGTCCTTGGCCAGCAGCCAACATAGCCGTTCACCCATTTCCCCCCCACCCCCAGGGAATAGGGGAGAGGGTTGGGGAGCAAGGATAAGTAGACTCGTAGGATGAGATAAGAACAGTTTAATAATAGAAATAAAAGAAAACTTTAAACAATACTAATATTAAAGTAGTAGTAATAATTATAATAGTAACAAAATATGCAAATGAGTGATACTCAGTACAACTGCTTACCACCTGCTGACTAAGCCCAGCACATTCCCAGAGAACAATCCTGAAAGAGAAACAGTCCCAAACTGAAACCATAGCCCTGGAAGAGTGAGAGCCTGAGCAAAAGACAGAAAGAATCTCTCCCCTTTCCAGTCAGCCCCAGATAATACACTAAACATGATGTGATATGATATGGAATATTTCATTGGCACATCCAAATGCCAGTTCTGGGTTTTGCTATTCACTACAGTTCTCCCTCCCAGTCCTGATGCAGCTGTGAACCAGCCAAACACGGTGGCCTTGAGCTCCAGCAGCAACTAATAACACCAATACTTTTATCAACATTCCTCTCATAACAAGTCTTACACTGAAACTAAAACACAGCTATTCTAACTACTAAGAAGAAAATTAAGTCTATCCTAGAAAAACCGGGACAGTAAGATTTTGTGATTGCTATTTCATATAGGTCCAATAAAATCCATTTTTGCCATCAATGTTTGTGAATTCTGAGAAAATATGCAATTTAAAAGCCCTGTCTGGCTGGGATGGAAGGCACCCTTCCTGGAAGTGGCAGTATATCTTTTGCCTTGAAGTGGAAGAGGACCGAAAGGACTTTAAGACTATGTGAAGCCCCATATATATGCCCAGAAGGCACTCTCTCAATCAGAAGACTCACTCATTTTTGACACTTCCAAGAGCTAGTTTCCATATTTGAGTGTTCTATGACACGCCAAAAAAAAAAAAAAAAAAAAAAAATCAGATAATAGAAACCAATAATAATTTTTAGATTTCATGACCAAGTTTTTTCCAGTAGCTAGAGGACTTCCATTTTCTGTTGCTTAAGTATATAGCTTTAAAAATATGTCTAACCAAAGAAATGTGTCTTGCCAGATTAATCATAAATGTGTTGGAAAAAACCCGAGACTTTTCACTCTCCTTGGAAATGAGCTTACAGTCTGAATGTTTCTGAAAATTTACCTTGAAATAATTGGACTTTCACCAAACACCTAGGTTTGAGCTCAGTTGTAATGATATAAGACAGTTACACATCTTTCAATTAAGCTTTTTATAAAATAATGTGACATTATTATTTCACTCTCGATTACGTAGCATGACACATAAATATAACCACAATTTGTCAGCAGTGAAGAACCTTAGAATCACTCACTTTAACAGGAGGCAGAATATCTCACATTTTTTCCTAGACATGATGGGCTGACCCTGGCTGGATGCCAGGTACCTACCAAAGCCATTCTATCACTTTCCCTCCTCAAATGGACAGGGATGAGAAAATATAATTATAGGTTCATAGGTTGAGATAAGGACAGAGAGAAATCACTCACCAGTCACTGTCATGGGCAAAACAGACTCAGCTTGGGGAAAATTAATTTAATTTATTACCAATCAAATCACAATAGGATAATTAAAAATAAAACCAAATCTTAAAATACCTCCCCCCACCCCTCCCTTCTTCCCGGGCTCATCTTCATTCTTGATTTTCTCTATGTCATAGGGGAACAGGAACTGACATTTGCGGTCAGTTCATCACATATTATCTCTGCCACTTCTTCCTCCTCACACTCTTTCCCTACTCCAGCATTGGATCCCTCCTACAGAAGACAGTTCTCCATGAGTTTATCCAGAATGAGTCCTTCCCACAGGCTGCAGCTCTTCGTGACTACTCTGGCATGGATCCTTTCCATGGGGTGCAGTCCTTCAGGAACAGACTGCTCTAGTGTGAATCCCACATAGGTTCATAAGTCCTGTCAGCAAACCTGCTCCAGGATGGGCTTCCCACGGGGTCAGAGCCTCCTTCAGCCATCCACCTGCTCTGGCATGGGATCTTCCATGGACTACAGGTTGATATCTGCTCCACCGTTAACTTCCATAAGTTGCAGGGGGACAGCCTGCCTCACCATAGTCTTCACAATGGGCTGCAGGGGAATCTCTGCTCTGGCACCTGGAGCACCTCATCCCCCTCCTTCTTCACTGACCTTAGTGTCTGCAGAGTTGTTTCTCTCACATATTCTCACTCCTCCCTCCAGTTGCAGTTGTGCATATTTTTTTCACCCTTCCTAAAGATGTTATCACAGAAATGTTTCCACCATAGTTGATGGGCTCAGCCTTGGCCATCAGTAAGTCTGTCTCGGAGGTGGCTGGCATAGGCTTTTTCAGACATGGGGGAAGCTTCTAGCAGATTCTCACAGAAACCACCTCTGTAGCCCATTTGCTCTTAAGGCCTTGCCACACAAACCGAATACACTAGAAGAGTTCATTTCATCCAAAATTAGTTTCTGAAAATTTACCTTAAATTAATTGGACATTAAATCAGTCTAAATGAAAAGATTATTATTATATTGTTATTTGCTAAATAAGCCTATCACTATTTTTTTTTTCCTTTCTCTTTGTGAGGCTTTATTTTTTTTCCTTCTGCTTTTTTGCAAAGAGGAAGGAAGTGACAATTATTTTTTGAATTGCTGAGAGCTATTTTCATGTTACCTGAAGATTTCAGCAGCGGCGCCTGCTTGTAAGCGCAGCACTCATCATCTGTTGGCAGGCAGTGTCAGCCAAGAAGCCACTCATCATTACACAAAATATTCACCTTTTTTAAGGTAAATCTTTTTTTGGCTCTTTTCCTGGAATAGGCAGTGTTAGAGCAGAAGGGGAGAGGGCGTATCAGCACCACAGCTCGAGGACAGCTCCTAGAACCAGCACTCCTCAAGTTGCCAGCACATCGTTCCTTTTTTCTGAAAAATAACAGCAACAGTATTAAGGAACAGCAGAAATTCGAAAGGACATTAGTGCACAAAACAAAAAATGCTGTCAAAACAAAATCGGGCTTCTCTTATGCTTATTGATTCCACCTGTCAAATCAGAACGAGGCTTGACATCTACTGCTTTAAATAACTTGATGTAATTTTTGATACCACCAGCAGACTACATCTGTAATAATGTTGTTACAATCAATTCATTTCCTCTTTCTATCTTGACAGAAAAAGCTGGGTTTATTCAGAAGCAAATGTGCTAATATTTCTAATATGTCTAAAATTTAGAAATTTAAAAGATTGATATTTAGATTACTTTTTAAAGCTTTATTAAAATAAAAATGAATATTCCTCATGATAAGTCAATCAATAAATCAAATATATAGTAGTGTTTATAATATAACTAATCATATTTTCATTCTTTTTTTTTTCTTTTTTTTTTTTTTTTGGCATAATGCATAAGATGTAGAAATCTAAGGAATGTACTTTACAATTACTACAATCGATTTTAAAACAAGTTAACTTATCTTAAAGAGTGGATCTGATACTACCCTGGAGTCTACTACTATGTAAGTTCACAATATTTAGTTCAGAGAAAACTGGGTGACTTAGACAATGTGGGAACTTTGTGATGCATTTATTGCTATGTATCTATGGATAGCAATGTACTACTATAGCTCCACACCTACAGTGGATTCCCATTTTTATGACCCTAGTAATGTGTGTCAGTGTGCTACTGCTGCCTTACTACCTGATTTTTGTTTCCTGCAACCCTGTTCATGTCATAACCACCAGTGGTGACCATAATGGTTGCTATCTGGTTGTCATAACTGCATCTGGTTCAGGGTAGATGGATAATAACACGATAGCCAAGGGCTATCTTGTGCAAATTGCTCCAGCAGTGAATGCCTTGCTGAGTATGCACCGACCAAAATAAAGCTTGTATGTATTCACTACAGGTGAATCATCTTACTCCATAAATAGTGGACAGCCCAGGGCCCATTGAGTTCTCCTGAAATGACAGTGGGTTGCACACCAGGATCTCCCCTTGAATAGAGATGCCTCTCAAAGGTACTCCTCAAGGTTGAGAGATTCCTTGCTGCAACAGATCCTAGGCAAGTGACTAATAGCTGCTAAACTGCAAAACGTTAGCTAAGTGATATAAAGGATTGATTGCACATATATATAATCCTTTAGATATAAACCGTTGATCAAGTCTGGGACTAGGACTGGATCTAGCCACACCTGGACTCCTCTCTGAAGAGGAGTTTAGAGAGCAAGGGGGTCCTTTCCAAACCTCATGAATCAACGGGAGGATCTCCTTGACAGTTTTGTTTGACCCTGTCCTCTATGCAGTAAAACATCAAGTGAATCTCACCACTGAAACTTGTTAAATGAATGTTGCATTAACTTTTGAACTTTGTTAATTCACTATTATATACCAATAAATGTATTGTTACATCTTTCTTATGAGTGAGGTGATAACTCACTCTGACTCTTTACCCACGACATAATGTTGAATGGTTTAATCTCTTGTTTGTGAGGAAATAAAACATCAGTTTTTGCAAACCTAGGCATTTGGAATTGGACTCTCATAGCAATTTGAAAGGTACAACAAACTGAAATGTCTACTCACTTTTTAAAGCAGAAGTAAAAGGTCTTGGAGAAAATAGGCTACTGAGATTGCTGGTAATTTAGAAAGGTTTTACTGCAGCTGAAAATAAGATGTAGAGACAAAATGAATTCCAGGAGTCATGCTGGGTCAGGTCTCTTATTGAAGTGCCCACCTTCTTAATCTTAACTTGATGAGGGATTTTATAAGCTGCTGCACTGGTTTTGGCTGGAATAGAGTTAATTTTCTTCATAGTAGACTGTATGGACTATGTTTTAGATTTGTGACCAGAAAAATGTTAATAACACAGGCATCTTTAAGTTATTGCTGAGCAGTGCTTACACAGGGTCAAGGCTTTTTATGCTTCTCATATTGCCCCACCAATGAGTAAGCTACTGGGAATGCACAAGATGTTCGGAGGGGACACAGCCAGGACATCTGACTCCAACTGATATCTCATACCATATGATGTCATGCTCAGCAATAAAACTGGCAGGTGAGTGATGTGGCTGGTTGGAGCTGCTCTTGTTCAGAGACTGCTGGGCATCACTTGGTCAGTGGTGAGAAATTGGGGACTTTTGCATCATCTGTTTTTCTTGCTTAAATTTATTTTCCTCTTTATAATTTTTTGTGGTTTTTCATGTTTTGGGTATTTTTATTAATAAATTCTCTTTATCTCAACGGATGAGTTTTCTCACTTTTACCCTTCTGATTCTCTCCCTATCCCACTGGGTGGGGGAGTAAGCAAATGGCCCTGTGGTGCTTAGCCACAACAGCTGCATTGCACTGACCAATACATGATTGCTTTCACAGAACAAAAGATCATCTTTGCTGTATTTTCCTTGAACAGTACAGGAAATTTCAGACAGTACATTCAAGGCTGAATTTGTTCCAGAAATTCCTTACAGAAGTTATGCAGGCAAGCAGGCATACTTCAGTTCAAAGGTTCAGGTCTTCAGGAGTAGTTCTCCCATTTAAAGAAAAGAAAAAAAAAATAAAAAATAAAAAGAGAGAGAGAGAAATATATAATACTGAAATCTGATATTAAGTTATTGTTTTAGATTTCACAGGAATGACATTTAATAAAAAAAACAAAGCTTCCAGGCTCACACAGACTTCTTTGGCTTAGTTCTTGCCTTAGCTGAGCTATCCTTAAGCCATCTACCTTTAACTAAAGTCATAATACAAGCTTTCCTGAAATAAAACCTTCTTAAAAGCATTCATCATTTGGTGACATATCTGTATAATACAATCATCTAAGATTAATTTTTATAATAAAATTATATTGCATTTCAAAGATCAGAAACAACATTATGCTCCTGCATTCCCATCTACATTCTCAATGCAAATAAACACTGACCAATTTTTTTTTTTAATGTGTCACATTTTTTTTCTCAATTTCGATATTTTAAAATATTTACTTTTCTCAGGTATTCTAAGCAAACCTTATAGCATTGTCTTCTAATTTCTCCCTTAAGGAATTTTTGTGCCAAGCCATAAATTTAAGTGAAAAGAATATCATGTCAAGAACTTTGGAATTTATATTTACCCTACCATTATAATTGTGGTGCAACTGGGTATCAGAAGCTGTATACACATACAATGCACTAAGTTATTATTTCACTGGTCCAGGAACTCCTCAGATGGTCTCTGCCTAGGTATGGCATAGATATAATGGAGATATATTTTATATATAAAATGGCTTGAGATAAGGGACCCATTTGAGACAAGGTGATTGACTTACCTCTCAGCCTCCTTCACAACAAAATGTTTGACTAATTGCTACAGGAACTCTCCAGTTGAGAATTTGGAAAGGTCTCAAGATTCCCCCAGGCAACTTCTGCTGCACCTAAACTAATTTATATATTTAAAGATGCATATTAATATCTTGGGTGGAGACTCAGACTGTTGCAGGGAACCTCAGGTGTTTCAGAACTGTAGAATTGAACAAATTGTACATAACTGTAAGTACAAACAGTTATTGCATATGCAGAAACCATAAGAGAGTCTTTAGCACATAGTTAAGATAGCTAGGAGATATTTTGTACTTAGATTAAGACAATTGATAGTGATGGATTACAGGTGTTGCTGGAGTGTTTATGTGGGACCATATGCAGCTGGAGTACAAGACCCAAGTAGAAAAGTGATTCAGGAAGTCTATCCTGATTCAACTGAAGATTCTGTTACAAGGACCCTTGCAGTGGAGATTTATATTGCTATCCAGACAGCAAGCAACTATTCTTTTTGAAATATTTGATCCTCTGTGTGAGCACTGTTTTATGCAAAGATCCAAAAAAAAAAAAAAAATCAGAAGGGTTTTTAACACTCTGTCTGCGTCTATGCAACAGTGTAGAGTTTAATTAGGAAGAGCTGAACATAAATTTCACTCCTGTTCCTTTGAAGAAAGTGATTGGAAAAAATATTGGGAGAAAACTGTGAATAATTGAAAAAGAAGACTGAAAAGCAAACAACTCTGCCTTGAAGAGGCTGACTGGTATTTCATTCTTTTTCTAAAAAGTAGTCTTTATTATCAAATGTATTTGCTGATCATAAGAAGCCTTCACAATTTATCTTTATTTTATTTTTGAAAACTCCTTAATAATACAAATATAGTAAGGATAAATCCTTTTATAATAGCTAATATTATGATAATAAATATATGTCTTCGGAAATGTTGTAGCAACTTGCTTCATATTCCCTTATTCCCACAGGTGACTTCTGTTAATCAGTCAAAAAATTGCTCCATGCAGTATTCTAGATGTAGGGCAAGTGAAAACCGAGAGGAGACTATCATTTTGTTGACCTTCCCAGCAGCTGGATAAGCTTTCATCAACTTTCTCATTAGTAACATCTGACTGATTGACTAGGATAACCCCAATAAAGGAGCAAAAGCCAAAGAGTTCATTTGCATATTCTATTAATGACATTCATAAAACATCATTTGGTGTTCCTATGGGAAGAATCATAACACAATCTGATTGCTTTTGTATTCACCAGTTGTTGCAAAAAAAATAGCCAAGATTCCCTCTAATATTTAAGGGATACAGTTTATTTATACTTTTCTGTGAGTACAAATCGTAACTGCCTAAGAAAAAAAATAAGCCGCTGGATGATCTGTGAAGGAAAATAAATTAACTGGTGAAAAAAAAGGATCCAAAATATATTCTACCTCACCTTAAAATTTAGGTTAAAATACCAGTGTTGCAGAAATCTCCAAAGATCAAACAATGTGTCCTAGCTGGGTCAAAGGCAATAAAAACAGGGGATTTGTTTTAAGATCACAGGCTCATAAAAACACAGGGCCAGAGGGAGTTCAGAAAGCTCCCTCTGGTCATACAGTTATTGTATAACAAAATGCAGATTATAAACTTTTTAATTTATTATTATTATTATTATTATTATTATTATTATTATTATTATTATTATTATTATTATTACAACTATTGGGCAAAATTTCAGAGTCTTGGGACCAGAAGACTGAGATACTCAGTTATGTCCCTTTTTCCTTTTCCTTTGTAGGGGAACAAGCTGTTTGCCTTAGCATACTTCATTACCACTCATTTACTAGTTCAGTTGCGCTGCCTAGTGTGAGGAAAAGGGAAGGAAACAAAAAATCTTTTTCTGCTCTCTTTCTTTATTTCTCAGAAGATAGTGTAAGCAGGTCACAGGCATCTAATTTCCTTGCAAATCCTCTTTTAGCTGTTATCAGTGTTGTTATTGGAAAATTAAAAGGAGTGTATGGGTTTTCTCTCTCTGAAAAGTAAACATTCAGTCCTGGGCTAACTTCAGAATGCTTCCCAGTGCAAATTTAACAATACTCACCTTTTGTATATTACACTACCAGTTCAAGTCCTTCTGCTGACTGTTTTAAGAGAAATAATAATTTCAATGTTAAATTACCCTTCAAGTATAATTCAGTTCTGCTTATCATCAGGAAAGTGATACTTTACAGTATACCCAAAACTAAGCAGGAAGTACCAGAACAGAAACAGATTGATATGTAACTGCACCTGGAAGCTTAATAGTGAGTGGAACTGAGTCATCTTTTCTCATTATGCAAAACACATTATGGATCTCTCCCTTAAAGGAAAGTTATTTGCAAGCACTATCATTACTATATTCCATAGGTGCATTGCATTTACCACTAAATCATGCCATGCCTCAGAAAATCCTCTGCCTATACATAAATTCTGTGCTTGATAAACTGGGCTAAATTTAACTGCAGTCTGTAGCACAGCATGCTTGGGAGTCAGCTCCAACATGTTATTGTCCTCCACTTCTATGCTACCTCCATACATGAAAATGATGGGGAATAAGGAGCAGGTATCTCTCTTTCCTGACTGTGCATCACCTCATACTATGTTTTTTCATTGCAATTATATGAAAAAACAAGGTATGTACATAATGAGATAATTAAGTTAGACTTAAACTAGACAAATAAACAAAAAAAAAACCCAAACGTATAAACTAATGATCCAAGATTAAGAAACAGATTAATGTGTTGAATGAGCAGATCCCAGATTAATGTATTGAATGAGACATCAAGGTACTAATGGTTAATTGTACATTCAGTGCATGCCATATGTTGTGCTGCCTTTTTCAAAATACTAATACATCCAAGGATGAGTAGGCAAACCCCGACTTTCTATATTCTTCCACTATTTGATGCATGGTCTTCAAGCTTTGGAGAAACTGTCATGGAAAACGCAAGTATATAAATACAAAGAAAGTTAACTAAATCCTTGAGGACATGATCTCTTACATTTACTGTTTCTATAACTTTGAACTGATTACATGGCAGCTGAACTTGTCATCTGTAAGCGCTATACTAATGTTTGATAGCAACACTTTTACTAATCTATTAGTTTCTAATTAGCAGAGGAGCTATCTTCCTGAATCTAAATTAAATATTTATGGGAGACATTTATGCTAAGGTTGCTTAAAATCCAAGAACTCATACTTAGTGTTAAATATGCATATTGATATTTTAATGATTATAGCTATATTTTTATGTCAGTTTAAGACCTAGACTCAAGAGGGTAAATTAGCAAAGTGGACTAGTAAAAAGAGATTGACATATTCCACTTACTATTCAGTCTGACTTGATTTCCAATTAGGTTCTGTCTTTCCTGTATGTCCTTAAGCCTTAGAGGCATCTCTGATGATGGTGTCTGAATGTTGAATACTATTTTATTCAAATGTGGATTATCTTTGAAACTGACATGCTCATCTCAGTGAGTATTAAGATTTTTATAGTCTAACCTAAGCTTCCAAACAGGTGTTCCCTGCAAAGCACAGCCTAAAATAATATGTGCAATGCTATGCTTCTAGTGTATAATTAGTAACTGTGGTATAGAATTTAGCATTTCCTACCACGTTGCTGTCAAAAGAAGATCAGGAAAACGCTGTGAAAACTACTGAGTATTTCATCATAGTTTCCAAATTGAAGGCCTACGCTCTATTCATAAAATGCATCTGCTTAGATAATTGCTATTTGTTCGTTTTTTCACTGCTATCAGACACAAGGGACATCTGCAGTACATAATATTATATTTAGGCATCTTTAAATGCTACATCAACTGGAATTTTGAAAACATGGTCACATCAACAAATTATCCCACTGAAGGATGAATTAGTATAATTTATATCAACATGCACTGAACTCCATATGTGTAAGTGGAGCAGGTGAATGTTTTTCTTGTATTTGTCATTCCAGCATCTTGTATTACAAAAGTAAACAATAAAAGTTTGTTCCATTTCCAATATAAATAAGATTTTATTTTATTCTATTAATACTTATCAAAGTGTTTATCTAGTACCTTCACTGGACAAGATATTTCCACACCCCACCCCCCAGCCCCCCCTCCCCCCCCCCCAAAAAAAAGTAGGGGGTTATATCTCCTCCTTAAAAGAGCAGAAAATAGGGAATTGATAGGATCAAATAATTACAAAAAGTGATTTTCCAGGTTTCTTAGTGGCAACTTTTTTATTGGAAGACAATTTTAGTTTAGGAGGAACAATTGCTCTATACTTAACATTTTTTAAGTTTCTGTAAGCCATACTAAAAGTGGTCCTCTTAGCAGACTGATCTAGTGATAACATCTGATAGGCCAAACTCAGTGCTGTTTGGCATTTTGAAGGAGCTGAGGAAGTTTCTTTCAACTGAAAAGAGAGTCCTTGTGATTTCTGGGTATTGGATGTGTTGCCTTGCCAGCACGAGAGCTCTTCCACAATAGCTCCTTATGTAGTGCTTCTCCCAGCACAGCCTAGATGACCAAAAACACTGTGGGAAATGAGAGCACTTTCAAGCTTCTTTGAGCATATGGGAAGTGGATCTGCCAAATCAAAGCATACACTTGTATGCATGTTCTGTAAAATATAGGTGATACTTCCATACAAGAAAAGCACACCTTGTTTCTCAGAAGCAGTTTCACTTGTGGGCACTAAACTACACCAGTATGAAGGCAGCGTGGGGTCACCCTAACCCAATGCTGCTGCATACAGTCATCAGATACAAACCCACTTTGCTATCCATTTGTTCTGTTTTGCTGAACAACAAAGGTTTACATTCAAGAAATCTCTGTTTTGTAAAGATTGTCTTCTTTCAGGAAATAACTTTGATACTGAGAGACAGCAGACCAATAAGTATCAGTAACAGTATCCTTCAGATTGACTGGCAGAGCAGTGCTACAGTTGCGATTAGAAAGATTCAATGACAGTTTAAAACACATCAGAATTTCGCTACAGTCACCTCTCCATTGGCTGCTACTCTCTCAGCTAGGTTAACGGGATCTGGGATGGTGAACTGTGATGTGCAACACACAGCACGCATGGCTTTCAGCCAGCATCATCCAGACAGTCTGGCACCAAGCTGATCACGAAGAAGTCCTACTTAAATGTGAGGCTGATTTCACACATGAGGCTGATTTGGAACTATCTCTTCATGCTCTCCATGGTTCACAGAGGAGTAACAGCCTCCATACATTCCTAAAGCTTGGTGACAAACACCCGCTTGTCCACAGCACTGAGAGAGCTTGTTGCATGCCACCTCAGAGAGGGCTAAAGTGCTGCAAATTCTCTCAGGCTAAATTAAGGTGAAATGATACCAAAAGACCGGTTAAATGTTTTATTTATAATTTAAATAACCTGAATTTGGAAAATGTAAAAACGTTGAAAATGTGGGTTCTTATTGGAAAAACCTGTAAAAAGGAAAAGAAGATAAAAGAGGCACAGGAAAGAGGTAAGGAAAGATATCATCACCATGACGATCCCAAGATATATGGGGCAGTCCTCTGACAGTGGGTGTGCACACGGCAAGACTGGACAATCCTCTGGGGTTGGGTGTGCAGGTGTCTGCCCGTGTTTGTGTCTTTATACCGTTCAGCCCCCGCCCCCTCAGTGAGAACTGATGTAACCCTTGGCCCTCTGCATAGGCACCACTGTGAAGGGTGGTCTTGGAGGGTTTTTTCAGAGGATCTTGGTGATCATTGAGCCCTTTCCTCCAATGAACTCTGTATGACCTTTGGCTGTATCTGGTGGTGTTTTGCTGCAACAGTCAGAACAGAGAACTGCACGTCTTCTGCATCCACTTATCCTTCCACATCCTGCTAACTGCTCCGATTGCTGTTGCTTTGTTAGGCAGAACTTGCTGTGCAGAACTTGCTTGCTACAGTGTTTGAGACACACATTAACTCTTTCAGTCTTTCACAGAGCTGTAGAGCAGTAGGTACAGTGAGCAAGCGTCTCAAGCCCGATGAGGCTAAAAAGAGTGAAAACAAACATGCTCTAAAAAGTATGAGTTGACTCTCTGTGTGAATGCAGTCTCATGTCCTTGAATTATTTTTCTTGGTGTTCTGAAGTGAAAACTTTCAAAGAGCTCAAGTGTGCCAGTAGTCTGTGAGCCTGGACACAGCAGGATAAAGATACAGCTTAGAGAATTGTGGAAACTATTTCTAGTATAAAAGAAAGTTCATGCTTTCTGAACACTCATATTAATTTTCACATAACACAAGGAGATGGTAGCATTTATATGTAGGACAAAGGAAAACGAAAGACTGAAAAATTTGTAACTGACAATTAAGTAGAACTTCTCTGTTCTGTCTCTATAAAACTGTTAACAAAACAAAAAAACAAACCAAATTTAAAGACAGAACCATGTGTACTCACTAAATAGTCCACTGTTTGTACTGAGTAAAGAACAATTTATATAACTTAAGTATATAATAATATGCAAAAATGGACAAATATAGCTACTTTGGTGAAAGTATTGTATCACCAGTTCTCTTATGACCGAGAGTTAATTGATTGATTTAAGTAATGCAAACTCTGGAATGGTGCTTTTCAATGCCTGCTTAACTGATTTTTTTTTTTTTTTTTAAGCTGATTTAATTTTTAGGGTGTTTTTTTGTTGTTTGTTTTTTTTTTCCTGTGGAGTGAGATTATCACTCCATAAACAATATTTTACCTTCTTAAGGTGTTCCTGCTTCATAACACTTTAGACAAAACCCTGTAATTCCTAGTAGCCAAAAATTACAATGAAGCATGGGAGTAAACAAAATAAAGACGATATTTAAAAAAAAAAAAAAAGTAAAAATAAAGAATTTCAAATGAGATTAATATATTAATTTATCTGCTTTATATGAAGGATTCATATTTTCATATATGTAAAAGGCCTTTAATTATCCTTAATTTCTATGGAGTTTGATAGAAACTAATATTCCTGAAAAATTCACCTGGAAGAGATATCCAGTTCTTAAATTTCATTTAAATTGACATTAATAATCTGTATCACACATATGGTAATTATTTCAAGTACTAATGTTTATCAAGGTGATAACAGCAAGTATTAAATTCCATCATTGATGTGCACACAATTTATTAGGAAAAAATATTTCACAGTTTTATTTGGAATACTGTAATATTTGTACCCATATAAATACATGTAAAGAGAAATTAAACCAGAAGCAACTAAGAACTTGAACTCAACAACCTCTTACATATGTTTTCCATCTCTATTGGAACTGAAACTGACACTTGTCAGTCTTCCTATACTATTTCATTTTATAAGGATAACTGAAAGGAATCCTGCTGATGATAATTATAACCCAAATTATCTAATAATAACATTATGGAAAGAAGTCCTTATTTTTTTACAGCTCTCCTTCCAAAGGTCTCCTAAAACAAGGGAGACCAATTTCTAGTTAGTAGTGTGTTCCACTATTTGCATACTTCTTGCCTTTGTGCAGTAACATTATTTCAGTCATATGCCAAGTAGTGTCACATTTTTTTAATTCCTCATGACCTTTGTCTTACTGGAATACTCTCATAAACCAAACAGAATTTGTAGAGCAATTATGTCACCCTCTTTGTCATCCATATACAGATTTTTTTCCAGAAATATATTAATTAAAAAATATCAAACAAACAACTGTCTGAAATTAACTTGCTTTGTTTTGATCAGTATTAATAGTTCTGCTTAATCTTAGTTAGTCTTTCTTACTGTAAGAACTGATTTCATATGCTCCATTGCTTTGCCATAAAATTTAACAAGCCAAGGTTAAAGAGGCTGTCAGTGATAAGATGCACTTTTGTGTGGGTCCATGTAAAGTTAAAACAAAATATGATAAAAAGAATCATATGAGGTAATGATAAAAAAAGTGATCAAGAAAAATACAACTTTTCTCTCAGTTCTTAGCATTTATACTTCCATACTTCATTGAAAGTTGAAATTTGGTAGAAAGCTAAGTCAGGGGAGGAAAAAGCCAATATAGCAATGCATAAGGGGAGAAGGGAGAATAGAAATTCCATTAATGTATCTTCTGGTATTCAATAATGAAAAAGGCTGTGTCTACAAATGGCCTTCTCATGGCATAGAAGTATTTCAACAGGTTTTTATTGAAAATGTAACAGTTTTGCTCTGGGTAAACAGCTAAATCATGTGTTAATAACTGTATCTGTGTTTGTGATTTTTTTCAATAAAAATATTTAATGTGTAATAGATAAAGTTCCAGTACAGCATAAAAAAAAACCTTTAACTGGGAAAATGCAGACATAAACATTTCACTGCTGCAGTTCCCCCATTAACACACCTGAAAAAGTGGTCTATGTCAAATGAATGTACTCCACAAAATAAATTTTCTGTGATGGTAAGATGTGCCAGTACTTATTCACATAATCTGCTTCTACCTTAAGTAATATGCAATCCTCCAGTACCTTTCAGTATTTGTAACTCTGTTCCATCTAAATCAAAGTTGTGCTTTCCTTATTTACTAGTTGCATTGAAAAATCTCTTTTATCCTGTTATATTTAATGTTGCTGATAAAACTTAGGTGCTGGAATAAATATTTGTTTGTACACTTGACAAACCCAAAATCATATATCTCATGCCTCTTTAGTCACAAAGATCAGTTCAAATTATACTATTCATGTTATTAATATTTTTTAGGGGGGGGGGAAATAAAAGAAAACATAGCTGAAAAAATTGTACTGTTAGTCTTTGTAATGAAAAATCTTTGTGCAGATTCAGTTACCAAAAATGTACTGTTTGTCATGTGAGTAACTTTTATAAAAGTCAATATATATGGTATATATATATTTAGTTATATCAAATTTTCAGTTTTACAGAACATACTTAAGATAGTTCCACTCTTCATCTCTAAGACTGCATACAGATCCCAGCAGAGTAACTCAGAGTTCAGAATGGCCACATGTGAGCGTGTACACACCTTCACCTCTAACTTCTCAAGAACATGAAGGATAGACTTAAGTAGTGACCATATCACCTCCTGTTTAATTCTACTCGTTGCTTTGTGAAATAATCTGCTGTATTGTGAGTGTTCTATACAGCTATATAACACCCAAAAAAATCTCATAACACTAGTGCCCACCAAAATCTGGCCATTACATCTTAGCAAAAAAATGCCCAGAGTATTGTATTTTGGTTTAACTATTGGTCTTCCCTAATAAAATTTTATTTCCACTTTTCTCCATAGGTCTCATAGGCAGCCCATTGTAAAACAGTTCCTCTTGTTTAAAACAGTGATTAAGGATTTTTTTTTTTTTTTTTCGCTCCTCTCACTATTTTTTTCCTTATCCTTCTCATGATAGACACTGAACTGAATTCTGTCATTCCCCTCAGGATCCTACTGTACAGGTAGAACTGTAGACTCAGAGAAGTCTAGAAGTCCACCTACACCTACACGTTCTTGTCAGAACGCTGCTGAACCTCACATATTCTCTCCTTCTCTCTTTGTCTTCCCACATTCACCTTTTAAATGATTGTCTAATTTCCAGTGATTATTTTTAATAATTCTAATAGTTATTAGTAGCTTCAGTTTAAAATTGGATGGTATTTGGAGTTGTTTACAGTCATAAAAGTAGGAGACTAAGATCTCTGAATAAATAAAATATAGTGGTCTCACTTTTCAATGAGTTGATGCAAAGCAACATTTTTTTCAAGTGACAGGAAAGCATTCACAGATATGTGCACATATTAAAAAATCTTTGGGCTTACCAGTAAGCTACTGTATAGGTATGTATGTTTTACATCCAGTAGGGCATACTAAAAGACAGAAAACTTAAGAACTTGGGCCAAGAGTAGCATAGCAATGCCAGATTTCTGTAGATTCCTGGTTTCAGGTGTCTTCCTTCCTGCTCCAAACTAAACAACCCCAGTTTATTTTATCTTTGTAGACCACATTTCTTAGGGCTCTGGCCATTCTCACTGGCTGAACAGGACAAAGCATTCCAGCTCAGACATGGCTGGTTCTTCCTAGATCAGAGGATTACGCATTCCAGGGAGGTGTTTTCCCTTTTCTGCAATAGTACCATATTGATGCAGGCTCTAGATTTCCACCCATTACAGCCCCCCATCCTTTTCTGATGAACAAATTCCTAACATGCTGCTGTTTTTCCACACATCATTCAGGGAAGGGATAACTCTTCAGTAGCTGCCCAGGGAACCTGGAGCAGGAGACACTGATGCTACAGCGGTACCTTGCCTTCTCAGTGTAAAAAATCAGGATATTAATCTTGCCTGATTAGGTGCGTTCATGTTAGGAAAAATTGTCTTTTTCCACTACCAGAGCATGACAACTATCTATTATGGTTGAAATAGAGACAGTATTCTTGTTTGTTTATTTTCAATTCAACATGTCAAGTTATCTTACTCAAAACAGGGGTAAATGACAAAAAGAATAAAATCCCCAGGTCTTGCCTAAGTCATCAGTAGCACCTGTAATAACTGTGAGTTTCAAGACCATTGTGACTGCAGTAAGATCATATTCGTTGTTTTCTTCACAAAGAGAAATAGAAGTAAAATAAGAAATAAGTGGAAATATTAAAAGATATTTTTGAGCTACATGAAATAATGAAAAATTATTAGCTTTGGTGATTAGCTACTAATTTGTAAAATTAGTGAATAAAGTTCTCTACATATTTTTGCTATGGACTGATTAAATACTAAGTATCATTATCAAAATTCATTGTTCTCAGTCACCGCTGTGTGAATTCCAGTACAATGTAATACAACTTATACTAATTATAAGCATGACAACACAGCTTCTATGAACAGGATCAGAATCACTTTTGCAATACACAGAATGACACTGTAAACAAAAATATTTCAGTAAATTTTAATAATTTTGGAAGTAAGCATAAAGACACAAAGTAGAAAAAATATTGGAATTTAAGAAATTGGGGGGGGACACACAAATTGATAGAATCTCATCAGTCATCATTAGAAAGCTGTCAGTTGTAGGTCTTTGAATTTCAAAATTAATTTTTCAGTCATTGCTGCAAGTAAATGCAAAGTTACTGTATTCAATCATATGCTGCAGGTTCATAATCACTGGCTAAAACAAGTGTCTGTTAGGCTCTGTCACCAGATAACTTTTTTACTGAGCAAGCAATTGTCTGCAAACACTGCATTTTAATCACTTCAAGGCAAACTCCTCAGGAATTCCTTCCCTTAGCCTCGGGAGATACTGGTGACATCTCACACGTTCAATTGTCATGATCTGAGAGTGGCCCTCAGTCATAGCCATTTCTCTCAATCAGCTCTGCAAACAGAAAACACTTGGTACATGAGGTCATTCCAGTCCTGTATCTGAACACTAATGGGTCTGGTCGATGAACTCTAAATAGAACTATGAGATATGATAAAAATAAATTAATGTTTCTGATGCTTGGGGGGGGGGGGGGGGGGGGGGAATAAAAAGGCAAGTATTTAGAACAAGGGTATTGCAGAAAAAGAAAAAAAATACACAATAAGAGTATTGAAAATCTACACTGACAGTATGTGTCTAGCCTTTGAAGGTGGAAACTAAACTTTATTTCAGAACCATGACAGTCCTTTAAGTTGCTTGTAGGAAAATTTCCTGCTAAGTAAGGCTTAGAAGCAACCCAGTAATAATATTATGCTGAAGTAATAAACCACATCTAAAATAACTATTCATTCATTGTCCACATACAGTAAGGATTCTCTTGTTAAATCAATATATACCGTGGTTATTTTCAGACTCTAAAAGCATTGTTTTATCTCAAAATAATAACATTGCATAGAAATGCATAAAATGAATTAGTTAATGAATAAACCAGCACGAAGATAAAACACATAAAATGACAGGTAAAATGGCGTTTCTAATTCCATGCTGTATCCAGGAATTAAGAATTTAAATTACAATAAATTCTTAAAGTACAGACTTGTCAAGAAGAAAATTACAAATGTAAAATGGAGCAAGGTGATATTCTGAAGGAAAAAAAAAAATGTGTAAAAATATATGTAATTTTAATTTCTCTATATTAACAAATTTTTCACATTAATAAATATTTGAAATTTAAACAAGAATTTTTCATGCTTACTTTTGAACATGTAGTTATTTAAGTATGTATATCATTTTGACAAAAAGGCAGAACAACTGGAGACCATCAGCAATATCCACAGCTGTCCAGACACAAAAAAAACAGTGTGTTCCCTTTGTAGCAGTGCCAGGTAGCTGGAAGAGACTCTGAATAGATAATTACAGCAGAGAAATTAGAACCACCCTGTGTGAAGCTACTGCTCATCATTTAGAGATGTCAAAATAACCTTCTCAGATATAAAAATTTGAAAAAATGCATATCTTATTTCCCTATAAGAAACAATGATAACAAATTTACATATTTTCATGACAAAGAGTAAAACAATTACATAAATGTGAATAAAGATTAAACTGACTATAAGTACAAAAATGTGACAGAACAAGCAAACGCTATTACATTTTGAAGTTGTAACGTGATTGTGTCTTCATCATTGTCTTTCTTTTATAATATATTAAAATTTATATTAAAGCATCGGTATTTTTTTATAATTTTTATTCTTACTTCACCTGAACCTCTCTAACCTTGGACTGTCAATGTTGTAAAAACTTCATCTAACAGCTCCAGATTGTTGTACTTTAGCTTCACATCACTGTATTTTGATTCAATAGATACTTCTGGTATAGCTATTATATTTGAGAACAAAAATGATTTGACATTATTTACTCTTCCTTATGTATAATTATAGCAACTCAAATACATTACAGAATAACATGACTGGTTATTCTACTTTGATTGAAATGCCATAGAACAAATTGTCTCCTTAGACATGCAGCCAGAACTTTTCATATCATCAGAAGACACTTATTCATGCCCAAGGCAGAGTGTTCTTATTGTTTTTACAACAATGTCATTTTTTTTTCACAAGTCTTAAAAAAAAAAAAACAACACATGAATATAATCACATTTTAAATAAGCTAAAATTCGTATAAAGATTTTTCTTTTCATATGTAAGAATTAAAATGTAAAATGTCTCTTACCTGTAGAACTTTAAACAATAGATTGTGTTATCATGCAATTTCCAGAGAATAGACCATGTATTTATCCAATACTCTTAAAAAAGCTAGAATCTCAATGCCTTAGCTTGGAATGGAATGGTTAAGAAATTTTTAATACAACTGCACAAGGAAAAGCAGAAAGATTAGAACTGCATTTTTTACTTTTTTTAAATTCTTTTTTTTTCAGGTAGTGGTAAGAGCAAAGCTAAAAACAAGCCTGTGTTCTCTAAGGAGATAGGTCTGTAAGTGTAAAAATAATGTTTCCTGGTTTTTTTAACTTTTTTTTTTTCTCTGGGGGCAGGGAGGGTTTCGGTTTGTATCTCCAGAATCCTTAGTGTTTCACTCTGTCCTTTCTGAAATACAAATGGATGGTCCAGCTCACACCACTGAAAATTTGTCAGAATATTTTTAAATATTTTTTGCATTCTTATCATTTTTCTTGTAATCTCTGGTATTCAGGTTAATCTTTTTTAACTCTTTCTACTCATTTTTACTTCAAAAATATCAGGAATGTCATGTTAGCTTTTAACTAGTTTATACAAAGGAATTAAGCTAAGACTGAAAAATTAATCATCTAGTCTTCTACTTTCTTTAAAAGAGAAAGAAATAAGAACTTCAAAAATCAAAATCTTTCTGTAAGACTTAAAACAGCGCTATCGAAAAATAAGTAAAACTTTTCACAGACATTTATATTTCAGATATCCTTTTCCAAAGGATGAATTGAAAGAATAATCTCATTTCATAATTAATTGTAACAGTACAATGTGAACCTTGATGCTCTTTTCTGTGCCTTTTTAAGGTCTAGTATGCCTTTTTAAGAAAAAGGAAACAAATCTCATACAATTTTCAAGATGAAACCCCACTGAGTGTTTATACTCAGACAGGCTTTCTGCTTTGTTACCTATTACTTTCTGAATCACTCTAACTTGTTTTTACTTTTATAACTATTCTTGAGCCAGTGCTTATATGAAACTAACACCAGGTTCTCTGCAGACGGAAAATAGCAAGACCAACCTTGCATGCAAAAAGGTAGAATAGGGGGTGGGGGGGGAGTTTTCCCTATTTGTATTGTTTCACTTTCAATATGTTGACTTTTCTATTCCGCGCTGCCATCCAGTCATTTAGTTGTAGAATACTTCTGTAATCCTTCAAAATCAGTTTTACTGAATATGAATGTGAATTCTATACTGAATAGCTTAGTATCATCAATAAATTGTGTCACATAGCTGTTTACTTTTTTTCTAGATCATTTATGAACACATACACATTCTCTTGTAAATATAGGTTGATGGTGTGTAGCTCAGGAAATGGCTACAAAATTTGCTAAACTATGTCATACAGAGCCAGAAAAAAATGAGTTTAAATTCATTCTATTTGCCCAGTGTGAGGTGACTCAAGTTTATACTGTAAGTTTTTATGGTATGTCTGATCATAGACATTTTTGAAAAATCCTCAGTCTTTGAGGAAAGAATATACATTGTTCAGATTACTTAAAATATTTCTGGCCTCAATAGTATCTGATATTCTTCAGACTATTTATAAAATAAATATCTTGATTTGTAAAGAAATAATAAAAAATCTAAAGTTTTGTTTTAAACAATGCTCTAGAACATAAAAGTAATCAGAAAAGGAATGAAAAAAAAAGTCTAAACTCATTAGATTTCTAGGGGTAATTATTAAATGAAACAATCTCGTTGTCTCATTTAATCTCCCTTTTTCTGCCTTTCATAGAATAATTTTGGTTGGAAAAGACCTTTGAGATCATCAAGTCCAACCATTAACCTACCACTGCCAAGTCCATCACTAAACCATGTCCCTAAGCACCACATCTACAAGCCTTCTGAATACCTCCAGGGTATTTATTCCTGGTTTTATCTATGTCTACAGAAACCTGATTGAAAAATATTATTTCTGGCTACTGGATTTTATTTTTTTTTAATTTCACTAACTTCCTTTTTGGGGTTTTTTTGGGGGGTTTGGGTTTTGGTTTTTGTGGGTTTTTTTAATAATGAGCATCACAGAACATTTGAACATAGGGAATTGAATATAACACCCAAGTCTTTTTTTGCAGTCTGAACATCTCTGGTAAAGAAAGGACTAATATTTCAAGTTTTCAAACAGCCAAAATGAGCTAGTTACTGTTTGCTTCTCCCATTTTCCTGCTGATAAAGAAAAGTAAATTGTAGCCTGTGGAATAAAGGCATGATCTAGAAGCATGACCTTTTCCTGGTTGCCTTGAGGACTTTTCAGAAAAATGAGTGACAGTAATAGTACGTAGTTAGATCTCTGGATGGGTAAGCAATGTACCATTACAGTGCAGGTGTGACTGATGGAGTTAGTAAGTCCTGTAACTATAGACCACTGTATTGTTTTGCTGAGAACTGCATTCAGCTCCTTACATAAATGAATGCATCTCTCAGGGAAAATGACTGAATGTATTTTTGTTGACCACAGTATTCAATTAATTTTGAAGGTCTGAAAGCTCAATTGTTTACTTAATAACTCATTAGAAACTTAGTCAAAATAACAATTGGATGAAGACATATTGTTTAAGCTGACCTGCCAGCTCATTGTGACTGAAACGGATTATAGAACAGCTCAGCTGGTAGACTAGACTGCATTGATATCTCCAGTGAGAAGATGGTTAAGATGTGTGTTATAACTTCTTCAGCTCTGTAACTCCCTGAACCCAAGAAGACTGCTTGTGAAAAACATCCTTACAGACTGTTTAGACTGTGATAGGACAGCATATAGAAATATTCCATCACAAAATCTACATGCATACCTTTTTCCTG
Organism: Caprimulgus europaeus; assembly: GCA_907165065.1. The sequence goes on along the minus strand of OU015525.1, from coordinate 59,851,198 downwards.
TGATTTTTGACAGGATTTTTTCATTATTTCTTTGCTATTTTTTGACTATCACTCACAAAAAACTCATTTGAAGTGCATTAAGGCATTTTCTGTAGAAAAATCAATGGGACTTACTGGAATTACTGTTCCAGTTCAACTTTGGTCAAAGAGAATAAACAGCTGGCCTAGTGAAGTCCTTCATTGTGATAAGTAAAATTTTTTTCTATAGAAGATTTTTTATCAGAAAAAAAATCAGTTCATTTTTATGTTGAAAACAGATTTTCAATAGTACCATGATGTTTTGAAATTAAAATGGTGCTTTGAAACAGATACGTAAGTTATAATATCACTTTCGTACCTCCCAAAACATTGCTCATGTCAACACAAGATGGACTGTTAATCCTTACAAGCATGTTGCTGTATACTGATGTCTTTACTGACACATGCAAACATTTGGAAGAATTTTTAAATTTTTAATTTAAAAATATTGGAAGAAGATCGATATAAAGGATTAATTTTTTTCCCTATAAAAACAACAGATAATGGAGCTCCAGTAAGACTGCTTATGATCTATGTAAAGTGTAAGGAAGTAAGATTTACAGTCTTTTAAACCACCGAGAAATACGTAATATCACTTTCTGAAGTCCCTGCCCTATAAAAGCATCTATCTCTGCTGCAGGAGGGAACAACAGGATGCAATGGATGGGCAACAATGGGAACAATTGGTGTCCAATACAAGGGAGCTCCCCCATCACCCAGGACTGTCCCCTTTATTTCCTAGCTGTAACAGCATTACTACTGCGGGACCTGCCATCTGTCCATCCATAAAAGCCTACTTTGCAAAGTCCAAATGATTCCTGGAAAATGAGACAAGATTCAGTGTGTAGAAAGTGAAGGTGGCCTGAAGCACTCAGGCCAAATTCAACTTGTAGCTTTTGAGAGCAACAACTTGCTGGACAAAGTTCTTTGCCAACGGGTTTACCATATATAAATATTTCTTGAAACTGAAGAGGCTGGACGTCTTTCCTCGACTCATGTCTGTTGCTAACCTTGAGAAATGTCAAGAAGATTGTAGATCCTGGGAGATTTTTTTTTATGTTTGAAAGCTCCATAGGTGCAAGGGAATTGTGCTGATAATGCTCTGAGACAGTATTGGGAATATCAGCCTGGAAAGATGAACTACGATATTCTTACATTCTTATACTTTTATTGTTTGCCAAGCCATGCTAATAATTAATTTTGTTGAATAAGAATTTTTATTTCACAAGTGCTGAAATAAGACCTAAAAGAAAAGAAAAAGCCTTATAAGACATCTTTAGAGCTTAGTATTTTATTTAGAACCTCCCATCCTAGAAGTAAACGTAAGTCCAATATTGAAGTTTCTCAACTGTCATGAGTAAAAAGATGTTCAGCAAGTCTGATGGGCTTTTAGGCATTTTTAGTGACATACACAGGCTGAAGAGAAGGTTCTGCTTTCAGCAAAGCCATTAACACCCTACTTTGTGTACATGAATCTTCTGTGGTGTTTTAGTTTCTCCCTTCTCTTGTGAGCAACTGCAGGAAACAAACCACTAGGATTCAACATACAATCAATATTCAGTACATTAAAACCTCAGCATATCTTAATGTAGATGCTGAACATTTAATCTCTGTCACTAGCCCAGTGTGCTTCTTGAGTACACAGTAGAGATGTCAATAAATATTTTATGTATCTCTTCAGAGACTTATCTCTTTCACTTGTGCCATCTTGGGGTTTTTAACCCCGCTTCCTTTTATTAAAGGGTACAATAGACATTTGGACAACGACTATCATTTTTCAGGTTACTTTTTCAAGGTTCTGTATCTTGACAGTAACCCCTTAACAAGGTTCCATTTATTTTATTTTTATTTTTCCTGAAAAAAAAAATCAGATGTTTTCAGTTGAAAGCTTTCTGGTTTTAGAATTTATTTTTGCCTGCCCTTAATTACCATTAACGCCTCTCTGAACTATCCCTCTAATAGTTTTATTATTCAAGACTTGTTTTTTCACGTCTTTTTTAAAGCTGCAATAGTGATTGTGGTGGGAATTAACATAGCACTTTTAGAATGATTCTGTTAAATTCCTCATTAAATTCTTGTCTTATTTGAACAACTCAAGGAGAGACTCAATAAACTGAATTTATCTAGAGGTTCTGCTATGGTTTTCTCTTTATTTTTCACAACAATTACCTTCCCGCACTTTGCTCTGAGCCAGATAAAACAAACGAATAGAGGAATTAGCTTTCCCTCACCACCACCTTCATGAACCTAGAAATCATTTGCCTCACAAAAACCAAACTTCCCTGAGTACTAATGAGCATATGATTAACAGTTTACTGCTGCATTGCAGATTTTGCCTTTTTATTTTAAACGATTGACACTACAGTTAGAAAACTTGCATCTGAACAAAAGATGGGCAAGCCTAGTGAAGTGGGTTTTAGTGCTGTTTTGAAATGTATCATTCGCTATTGTTCCTAGCATTCATTTCCTGTCAATAAAAAAAGTCTGTTTGATTATGTTGCAAGTGTTAAATCTTTTAAAGAAAGCAAAGCTAAAGAAATACATATAAACACTTAACCACTTAAGCACTGGACATCCATTTAGAAACCTAAATAGTATATTACTGCAGTGATTGAGGCAAATTTTTGAGGTCATTTCCCCCACACCCCCTGCTTCTGCTTTACTTGTTCTCAGCTTTATTTTGCAGAATACTCAAAAACTCTGTCCTTTCCCCTTCAGTGAAGCTATCTTGATTCAATAGTTTATCTAATAAGGACCTGTTTTCTGTATATTTCCCATATCATTTGTACCTCATTCTCTTTTTTTTTTTTCATTCTCAAAGTTATTTTTTTTAATACCTAAAGGTCTCTAATATCCCAGAATAAAATAAAAGTCATAACAAACAGCTCCATCCAGTGGCTCTCTTTGTGACTGTATTTCCCATGTTAGTGTTAATTTTGAGCAAATAATTCAGATGAATGATTTGGAAAATGTGCATGAAGAATATCAACATCAACATGAAGTAAACAATCATTCTCCAGAAGTTTCATTTTTCTCCCATATCTTCATTATCTTTTTTTTTTTGCTACAACACCAATTTTCCCTTCATGATTAGGAGAAGCAAACTACTTGAAGCCCAAAAAGAAGGGGGTATTTTATTTTAAGTGGCATTGTATGGCAAGTACTGTACACAGCCACAGAAGAGGCACTTCACAACATAGATTTTCTGCTTTTAACTTAGAAAGCTAGCAGCAAAGGTATTTTAGCTTTACTTTGTTTCTTTTTAAGTCTAAAGCATTTTATTTTTTTTAAATCTAAAGGAAAGTAATATCAACTTTGTTAGAAAAGAGTAGGCAATATTTTTTATTGTCATAATCAGTTATGTGTGCTGTGTACCTTTTTTCAACTATTATATTCTTAATATCTTTCTGCAGTGATGTTACCAATACAATATAGAAAAAGCTTCAAAGCATCTTGGAAGTGTTAGAAAGCGAGACAGCTGGCTTTGCTTAGAGACTAATCTGAAATGACCAGATTTCTAATTTATAAAACTGGGACAGCACATGTCAGGGAAACATCAGCATCTTTGGGAAGATATACCTCTAACCACATCCTTTTGTCAGGTGTATCCTTGTTTACTGAGAAATTCAAAGGACCGTGCTTGAGGAGAGGACTCGTAGAGCAACTAATTTAAAATGAAGGCATAATACAGGGTTTTTGAAAACTTTAGCAAAATAATTCATTTGAAATCTTTTGTATATCAAGTTTGTCATTCCAGATCTTTTCAGAGAATCACAGAATCATACAAGCACAAGCTGGAAGAGACCTTAAAGATCCCTCTAGTTCCAATCCCCCTGCCATGGGCAGGGAAACCTTCCACTAGATCAGGTTGCTCAAAGCCTCATCCAACCTGGCCTTAAACACTTCCAGGGAGGAGGCATCCACAACTTCTCTGGACAGCCTGTTCCAGTATCTGACAACCCTCACAGTAAAGAATTTCTTCCAAATATCTCATTTAAACCTATCCTCTTCCAGTTTAAAGCCATAACCCCTTGTTCTATCACTAACCGCTCTTGTAAAAAATCCCTCTCCAGCCTTCCTGCAGGCCCACTTCACTGGAAGGCTGCTATGAGGTCTCCCTGGAGCCTTCTCCTCTCCAGTCTGAACAACCCCAACTCTCTCAGCCTGTCCTCATAGGAGAGGTGCTCCAGCCCTCTGATGATCCTTGTGACCCTCCTTTGGACTCACTCCAGTAGGTCCATGTCCTTCTTATGTTGAGGGTCCCAGAACTGGACACAGTACTCCAGGTGGGGCTCTCACGAGAGCAGAGGGACTGAATCACCTCCTTTGATTTGCTGGCCACACTTCTCTTGATGCAGCCCAGGATTCAGTTGGCCTTCTGGGGGTGGAAAAACCAAACCAAACCAAACCAAACCAAACCAAACCAAACCAAACCAAACCAAAACAAAACAAAACAAAACAAAACAAAACAAAACAAAACAATCACTTCAGTAACATCAGCAGCAGCCAGAGAGAGAACTGAAAATATTTGCCCAGAAAAGTTGTGGATGCTCCCTCCCTAGAAGTGTTTAAGGCCAGGTTGGATAAGACTTTGAGCAACAAGATCCAGTAGAAGGTGTTCCTGCTCATGGTAGGGGTTGGAACTAGATGATCTTTAAGGTCCCTTCCAACCCAAACCATTCTATGATTCTATGTAAGAGAAACAACTCTGCAGACACTAAAGCCAGTGAAGAAGGAGGGGGAGGAGGTTCTCCAGGCTCTGGAGCAGATTCCCCTGCAGTCCATGGAGGTTAATAGTGGAACAGATATCTACCTGCAGCCTGTGGAGGACCCCTCACTGGAGCAGGTGCATACCTGAAGGAGGCTGTGATGACATGGGAAGCCCACACTGAAGCAGATTCCTGACAGGACCTGTGGCCCTGTGGAGAGAATGAAGCCCATGTCAGAGCAGGTTTGTTGACAAGACTTGTGACCCTATGGGGGACCCACACTGGAGCAGTCTATTCTGGAAGGACTGCACAACAGGGAAAGGACCCATGTTGAAGAACTGACTGAAGAACTGTCTCCTATGGGAGGGATGTCATGTTGAAGAAGTTCATGGAAGACTGTAACATGTGGAAGGGACCCCATACTACAGCAGGGGAAGAGTGTAAAAAGTCCTCCCTCTGAGGAGGAAGGAGCGGCAGAGATAATGTGATGAACTGACATCAACCTCCATTTCTGATCCCCCTGTGCCACTGGAGGGAAGGAGGTAGAGAAATAGAGAGTAAAGTTAAGCCTGGGAAGTAGGGAGAGGTGTGGGAAGGGTCTTTTAAGATCTGGTTTTATTTCTCATTAATGTTTATTGATTTGATTGGTAAGAAATTAAACTGAAATTAGTCAAGTCTGTTTTGTCTGTGAAGGTAACTGGTGAATGATCTCTCCCTTATCTCAACCCATGAGCCTTTCGCTACATTTTTCTCTCCCCTATTCAGTTGAGGAGTGGAGCAATACAGTGGCTTTGGTGGGCACCTGACACCCAAGGTCAACCTACCACATCATATATGAATTACATAATTTCTTTACATTTTGTTTGACATGCCTATATTAAAATCATAACTTATTTTAAGATCTTTTCTTAGCTTTGAGTCTTTGAAACATTAAAATAAACTGAAAATAAGGAACCTCATTAACTGCTTATAGATTTGTAGCAAAAATTACAGCTGATGACCAATAAAAATATCATTATACTGTGGATGCATTGCTTTCCATGCTGACTCCCAACCTGGGAATTATCAGCTGAACCATAACGTATAATTTCCCAGAGCTGGTGCTCCAGGAAAAAGGCACACATCAGTATAGTTAGTTCCAACAGAAAAAACACCAACAAGAAACAGCAGGAAATTAATGTATTACATATGCAGTTTTCACTTGCAGATTCTGGAAAGGTGTACAGAAAGAGGAGAATGACAAAGGAGCTCCCCGAGGTTTCAATGCATGTTTAAAGTACACTGAAACTGGAGGAAATGTTCTTACTGCTCTATCAAGAAGAAAAGCTGTACCTGGTAAGATGAGTCTTAAAGAGTAGAGAAGCATTCTTTTTGACTTTTTCATCTCCTACTTCTTTCAGACACAGATTCTGTTAGAGATGCAACTAAGATGCTAAGAACTAAAATCTCTCTTTCTCTGCCAACTATGATCTGGTGTACTACGCAAAATACTCTCTGATTCATCAGTCAGCGAGCATTAATGTAGACTGACCACACTATAAGCATGTTGCCTAGACCTGCTGATGAATTAACAGAGCTTCTCTTTTGCTTTCACAGCCACAGGCTATTGATTTCTGCAGCAGTGAAATATATGAACAGATTACTCTATGTTATAAAGAGATTTGGCTTGCTGGATTAAATTTTGTTCAACTGGTGTCAGTTTTACAAGTGAAAGATGTAAATTCTGTATAAAAACTCTATTCTTATGTTTTCCTCACTTTATATCTTATTGCAATACATCCAAGATGGAAATAATCAGAGCATTTTGCAGTATCTCAGAGCATGAACTAAACACTGGTAAAGAGTTTCTTTACTCAGAGAGTTGGTAAAGAGTTTTGTTACACAGAGAAACTGGAGTTTCTGTATATTTTTGCACTTTTGGTAATGATTGTGTGGAAAATATATTGTAGTGGCTCTGATTATTTCAAAATCCAGACAACTTTCCCTAAAAGTCTACCATATTCACAGTTTGGCAATTGTCTTAAGCTGGCTTTGCCTTGCATCTAGCTGACCAGCTCCTTTTCTCTGGGAACTGGTCTCAAAGACTGCAAATATAGCAATTAATAAATAAAAGTTCTGGTATTTCACAACATTTCTGAGAGGTGAAGAGAATGGTGTACAATTTATGATGCACAACATACCTTCCAAATCAATATTAGAAAACTGTTGTGCTTCAGTTTATGACTGCAATGTCTTTTCCTTTCAAGCCTGTTTTTGCAATTGCCAGGCAGTCCAATAGGCACTCAAAAACAAACCACAGAGATTGCATCTTGGGTCATTTCAGATATTTTTGCAATAGTTCAGCTGCTAGTGGTCTGAGTAGAAATGTTAAATTTTGGAGAAAATATTTCAATCATGCAAATGGATAGGGAAGAGGATGCTTCTTCATTAGAGGATGTAGATGATGACTTCCTCCTTGTGTGTAGGTTTTTATCTAGTGTGTAGGTTTTTATCTAGTATCTCTCCAATGCTTTTATGCTTTTAGTAAAATGAATCACTGCTTCATTTTCCAGGTAAAGGAGACTACCAAATTTATTAATATCACTGATAGAGCTGAACAAACAATCTAAAAACTATGACATATAGAAACACTTTGATAAGGGATAAAGTCAATTAACTGAAATTCAGAAGACAGCCATTCTGCCCATCGCAAATATTCTAAAATTTCTAAATATTTACATAGTTGAAAACTTCTAGACCTGAAAACTCTGTTCAAAAGTTTTGCTTTTACATGATACTCTTTCTCTTGATTATATATTATGATTTTAGTTCTAACAGTTGTTCACACTTCTCTTTGCTAGACTTTTAATGATTCACTTCAGAGAACAGAAACATTTTCATGTGCCTTAGGTGACCAACTGTACAGTAAAAAGCCTGTGTGGCAAATTATTCTTCCACGTTTTGATTAGTGCATACCCTTATGGTATAATATTGCCTTGTGGAAAATTTTTATACAATGGAAGTGATGAAGCAGGTATGTTGGTGATGAAGTAAAATAGGATTTTGTAGAACGTAAGAAAATATAGTTAGCTTTTGCATTGTTTATATATAAAGCCTATGCGCTATATAACAGAAACAGAAGAGAAATAAAAGTGCCTCAAATGTAAATTGTGTTACCATTTAAAGACTGAAGGAAAGAAGGACTGATTAACAAAGCAGAGAAAATTCATATCCAGTATTACTCACTGGAAATAATTTGACCAGTTCTATCTCATGGTTGCTCCAGGTACTCAATAAGCTGAGCAGGTGTCAAAGTGAATAAACTATTCAAAGTTAAAACTTCACAGCCTGAGGTGACATAAACAAGGTAGAAAGGAAGATGCAGAGACTTGGATAACCATTACCCATATAGCACTGTACTCCATTCACCTGCATTATCTCTCAGCACTACATTCAAAAAGAACTGCTTTTCTACCTCCAGTCCATGATTCAAAATATTTTTTTCTCTTAGTCTTTTTTTATTCCATATTACTTGATTTTTTTATAATATGGAGATTATTCAAAATACTAGCTTATTTTGGAAAAATAAAAGTGACTTATGCCCTTCTAGCAGTTGTGATAGTTTCAAAGGGAAGCTTATCCAAAATTAAGTTTCCAATTTTATACATTAAATAAAGAAATTGGTCAAAAATGTGGCCATTACCTTCACAAACAGCACTTTCTCCTTGAAATTATAATTATAAATGGAATAAACTGATAAATGTCTAAAAAAAATCCTTCTGAAAATAATTGAAATAAAGATATTGAAGATACATAATGACTAAGAAAAACAAGTAATCCAGTACAGTCAGTATCAAGATAAGCATCACACATTGTGTAATGAGGTAGTACATGTTCCTCATGTGCAATTCATAAAGTTATGCACTTTAGGCAGAGGCAGCAATCAGTAGAAAGGAGCCTGCAGCCAGTAATTAATTCATTGAAGTCTCAAATAGTAATGTTAATATTAAAAGAAGAGGGGAGAGAAGTAATATAATACCTCACCAAACTATGTGATGCTCCAGCGTTCAGATCATAATAAATTTGGGTTACGTAAACAGAGGAAGGTTAATCCATCTTGAGAGGATAGAAGTCCTCTAGGCATCCACACAGTGGGTCCAGACAGCTAGAGGTGAAAACATGCACTCATCTCTTAAGGCTTGCTATCAATGAGGAAGGGTATGGAGGCTCAATATCGTACTTTATAAGCTAAGAGGTTAGTGTAGGTAAGGAAAATCCTCATTCTGGAGCTTAACTATAATAATTTACACTGGCTTTTCTATCTATTTTTGTACTTGTGTTCCATTATTGCAATACATATGCTTTCGTATAAATTTATTTCTTAGCACTAGTGATAGAACTAACTCTCTGTAAATGGCAAAAAACCCCATATTTTGTTCACGAAGTACAATAAGCCTTAAAACCAGGACACTGATGCACAGCACCAGTCACCCTATTTACCAAAATGGATCAGAGCCTTTCTAGCATGCCACATGAATTGATTTAGAAACTGGAAACGAGGGTATCTATTCAGAATGTGTGAGTTCCAGTGACCAGCATTTACAGAGAAAACTGTCCCACATTTAGTAAATAGTGGAATGAGCATTCAACCTGAAAATTAGTTTAATGGAAATTAGTAAATATCAATAATTGACAATTATTAATGTTAACTGTTGAAATTAAAAGAACACTTTAATGTTGAAAAATAATGTCTCTTTACATCAGTGTTTTTTGTGAGGATCTGTCACTAAAAACACAACTTTGCCTAAAAGAGATTTGCAATGTCTTGATTGAAATCGAGTACTGTTTCAACTTTTGTATTATATTTTGGTAAAGATTCAATGTTTCTGAATACAGCTTTAGGAAGTAGTTTTGTTCCACAAAAGACTTTTTTGATCATGCTTTCAGCTCATTCAAAATAAAGTTTAATTCTAAAAATGCATAATTCTTGTTCTGTAGGAAATTCTCTACGGTCTGTTCAACACATGACTTGATTGCTCCATGATTTTTGCAGGGTAAGCCCAGTGTTCAGGCTGACTTCTGATTATCAATTGCTCCACTATTACACCAAAATATCTTAATAAAAATATTTTGCAATATTATGATACAAAAATTTGCATCTCTTTTTCTTTAAAATCAGGAATCTCAAGTGCTACAAAAGAAAGTATAATGAGTTTTGGACAAAAGTAATGTGTTTAAAAAAGGAGCAGTATTTAAAATTAATTTCCCAGATTTAAGAATAAAATCATGAAGAACTTTAAACTTAAATAGTCCAGTAGGAGAAAAAAACGCATCATGGTAATATGGTGTCTGAAACCACTTCCCACCCTTAAGTTAGATCATGACTACTACTCCCCCAGTTCATCCTCCTTCTCACACTCCTTTTGAAAGTTTTTTCCGTCACCCCTTTCAGTCCACAGCTAAGTGAAAAAAATATTTCTGAGTTCACATCAATGTAAAAATGAGCTCCATGGAATCTTTCTGGTTTAAGTATTAAAAATTTCAAGTGGTCTCTAAGCAAGCAAGGAGGTATATTGTACTGCTCTTTTTATTACGTAAAATATATGGATAAATCATTCAATTGTAGAGTTAAAAAAACCAGCAGCCTCCGGATTCTGAAACAGCACTTCATTCTTCAGACACTAAATCCGTTTCTCTCTGAAGAGTCTTTTTGTGACACGAACACGCAGAAAGCCTTCTGGCTGTTTTATTATCTTACAGAGCTGTGTGTGCTTTTGCAGAAGCTCTACGACTGCTGCAGCAGCAGCACCATAAATAAACAACATGCTGCTGCGCTGGAAAGGATGAGCCCTTTCAACAGGCCTCCACAGAGAAATGTGTCTTGGGGCTGCCCACTGCTTGCAGAAGTAGTTTGATGAGCAGCGGGGGCAGAACAGGCACGGACACCTCCTCAGGTGAATGCTGGCTGGAAAATGTTTTTAATTTGCCCAGTTCCCCAAGCAATTGTCCTGAGGATATTAGACTTCTGTAGTCAATGGCCTTTTCCTTGAGTACTTTCCCTTTTCATCTGCCCTCCCCTCTCAGATGCACTTTAACATCACTGACAAGGGGTATACCTCTAGAAAGGGTTTGAAAATTAGGTGGAGCCAAACCTGGATAACCGACAGTGCACAGAAAATCACAAGCAAAGGCTACTGTCAGAGGTGGCAGAGTGACCTTTTGGTAGGCTCACAAAGGTATAATGTACACTGCTTGTGTAAGGATTTCTGCTGTCTTTTCTTGCTAAACAGTAAGCACCTTCTGCTTGCTTGAACAACAGATGGATTTTTGTCTGGTCAGGTAGCAAGGCGTGTGCTTGTTAGACCAGAAGAGCTCTGATGGGCTGTCATACATAGCAGCTGTATCTCCATGCTGTCGATGAGTAGGGACCTTATGAAATGCCTGCACCCACAGAGGTGGCATTTGCATTCTTCATCATGTCTCAGGAGCAGCTGATGGAGGCCATCTGGCTGCTTTGCTGCTTAGTCAATGTCCTGTTTTCTGCTGGGATAGGGGTAATTTTCTTCTTAGTAGCTAGAATAGCTGTGTTATGGTTTCAGTATGGAATTTTTTATAAGAACCTTGATAAAGCACTAATGTTCTTAGTTGCTGCTGGAAGTCCAAGGACTTTGTGTTTTGCTAGTCTGCAAGTGCAAAGGACTGGGGGGGAAGAAGAGTAGTAATTAGCAAAACTGATAATTGGCATTTGGATATGCCAATTAGATATTCCATATAATGTTATGTCACATTCAGTATACTAACAAGGTTTGACCCAAAAGCTGGGGATTCTCTCCGGGATCACTCAAGCTCACTCTTGCCAGCATTGCAGTTTTTGGTTTCAGGACTGTCTCTGCTCTGGGATCACTGGCTGGCACAGGCTGGGCATCAGTTGGTAGGTGATGAGCAATTGCATCACTCATATGCATATTCTATTATTACTGTTATTATTATTATTATTTATATTTCAATTAGTAAATTATTTTTCTCTCGCTCCATGAATTTTCTCAATTTTACCCTTCCAATTCCCTCCCCTATTCCCTAGGTAAGGAGGGAGAGGAGGTAAGCAGCTATGCTTGGCTGCTAGCCAAGTTAAACTACCACAGTCAATAACAAATGGGATTCAGACATGCTGATGCTTCACTCAAAGTGAACCAACCCCAGCTCTGAAAGGTACCGTGTCAGCTAACATGGGAAATCCTGAGCTTCTGTAATACTGAATAAATTCTGGTCATCTTCAGCAGCAAGTCAGTCTGTAGATTTTCACTAGCCCCACACATAGAGCCATTTGTGAGCACATTACAGGGTCCCTGAGTAGCTTGGTGATACGAGTTCTATCACAGAGGCATAGCTGTTGTCCCTGAAGCTATACACAGCAGTTCCTGCAGCCTCTGTCTTATATGAAAGTGTCTCTGTGGTCTGATGTTATGAATCTTAAAGTCATATCAAATTTCTTTTACTAAAACAATTTAGCTATTTTCTGTAGATAAACAAAATATTTGGTTGATACTCTCTATAAATGTCTAAGAATCTTCCCTTGCTTGAGAGCTGATATCCTTTGCAGACCTCAAGGACTGAAGAAACTAATATTTGACACGATCTTTCTGAGAGGGCTGCTGTCTTACCTTCAGAGTACCGAGTCCTACCTTCAAACTCATTCCTCTGAGATGACGAGTACGGTTAAAATGCTACTGTATAAGGTGAGAGCTGTACAAGAGATTGATTTAAAAAAAAAAATAGATCCCTCCCAACAAGTAAGCTATCAGTGTTTATAACTAAAAAAAAAGATACATGCCAGGTAAGGAATCAATTAATGGTATTTGAAGTATTACTGGACATCTTTTCAGCACTCACTAGGTATTGTTATTCAACTAGAAACTTTTAAGAGCTATTATTTACCATAGAAAAACAAGCCTTGTGTACTAGCAGCATTATTTGTTTCTTTGTATTCCAGATTTTTCATCCCTATTCAGTAGCCAGTTTTCAAAATCCTGTCTGGCACATCAGACCCCCTTTTCAAGTTGTACATGTCTTTCAACTTGGTAGGTCTTTCAGGTGTCAGCTGGGAAAAGTTGATGTCTGGTCATTGACAGTCAACTGCATCTGCTACTAACGTTCTGACAGTGGCATTCAGGTCTGATCATTCCTGATGAGAACTGTGTAGGAATTCATTCAAACAAGCGTGCCCACACAGCGAGTGACAACTGCTATTTTCCACAGTATAAACTTACTTCTTGAAGCCTTATTGATAAAAAAAGTTATGAACAAAAAGAAAAAAGTGTTCCCTTTTTTCTTTCAAAACAGTAAAAACACTCATACATTCAAAACAATAGCCCTCCTAATTTTCTGGAAACAAGTACATGTCCAGATATCCAACCAAAAATGAAGACAGTAGAAACACTGCACTTTGTGAGAAAAGAGCAATTACAGAGGCTGAAAGGGAATTTTAAGAACAAATAGCCAAAATACTATTTCATTGAGCAACTGAAAATTGGAAAAGAAATAAGGGAACCATTAAGCAGTGAGCATATTTTAGGTATAAGCTACGTAGTATCTTACCAACAATTTCAGTTTAGTCAGTTAAGTCAATAGTTTAGTAATAAGTATATATCAAAAAGGTGGTGCTGAAGAGTAGACTAAAAGGTAACAAGGTGGTTGTTTGCCAATTTGAAAATATATTTATGCTTCCTAGATCTACTTGCTCACATTTTATCTTGTAACTAATGAGGAGAAGTTACACTGAGGGAAAGAAGAAAAAGATAACCAAAACACAACATAAAAAGGAGAAAAATATAATGAGGTGCATACGTGGGTTTTTTCTTAGAAAATGTGATCAAATTCTTGGGTCTGCATCTGCAAAAAGAGGCATAGAGCTAACTGGATGTGCCCTCTGACAGAACTAAGTCTAAATCACTTTGAAGATCTTTGTTTTATGGTACCTTCAAAATTGGTCTGCTATCTGTCGTTGTCCTCTCAGAGGTGCAAAATATGACAAGTTTCTGTTAAAATGTTATTCTTATTATTATATTTAAGATATGTGTAAAGTTTTAGTGAATTCCCTTGCCTGTTAAACATTTTTCCATTACACTGTGATTTGTTCTTAAAGATCTGACTAAGGAAAACTGTTTCTTTGACCTCCTCCAGGTTTTGCTGAGAATAAAATTGAGCTGGGTTTCTAAGGTCCTCTTTGAACCTGATTTCACTGCCAAAGAAAGGCTACAGTTAAATTAGAAACTTCAACAAGTTTCTAAAACTTATATAAAATCCTGTGTTATGGACTTCTTTCTCAATGAAGTTTTAGTTTTCAAATGACATAGTATGTGCTATTTAAAGCTATTCTTCCTTTCTTTTGCAAAGTTTGTTATGGAGCAATATAGCTAAGTTGTGAATTTTTCAGATCCATTATTTCAGAAAAAAATTCAAATGCTAGAGTGCTTTGGTGGTTTTGATAATAAATTAATTATTTGGAATGCTTCATTTATTGTTCCAGATAAAAAGAGTACTATTTAGTTAGGAACAACACAAAAGATGTTTTGGTAATTTGAGATCAGAATTTGTGGACTATCTAACTTCTCCAGTGAATAAATTCTTCCTCTTCCCCTGTGCCTGAGAATAATTGGTAACTGATGATGCCTATGCAATTAATGACTCCAAAAACATCCTAAACTCTCTAGTTTTTGGCACATGTGTGCCTGACATCTGTGGATTGAACCCAAATAAAGAAGAGAAGGTACAATTTTTAAATAGGTGGGATAGAACTTCCACTCTGGAAATGTGACTGATGTCTGTTCGTCTGAGCTAGAGCTGATTCTCTGACTTTCTGTGTAGCAGAAGTTATTTTGATTTATTATCTGATAATTTCCTCCAGCTGTCAAATCGTTTCTGTCAAGGGAATCATTTCCAAAATATATTTCAGCAGCGGTTCATACGTAAGTGCTTCCTATACATCAGGAAGTAGTCTGTAAGTGAGAAATCCAACATCTTTGTTGTCTGTATCCTCTGTGCCAGAATCCAAAAGGCCTGAATACTGAGCCATTCCTATGTTCTGAAAAGTTGATTCCTAGAGAGGAAACCTATGCTGCATTTGACATAAGATAACCAGGACTTGATCCCAAGCTTCCAGCAACTCCACCGGCTACTGCTGTTTTCAGATGTGTATCTTGCAGTTGCGCACCTATTTAAATAAGGATATTTTCCTTTTTCATTTTCAAAAGCTTCTAAAACTTCTAAAAAATCTCTGAAATATTTTTCCAGTCTTTTTCTTATCTTTAATTCTGGACAAGGCATTGATAATATACAGACCTAGAGTTTTGTTTCTCACAACAGACCTAGGGTTTTGTTTCTCCCAATTTTTTTTCAGTTTCCAGTTTAAATCAGTCAATGATATTGTCCTACTGAATAAGGCTTCTGGACAATGTCACTACATGGGTTTGTAAATGATGGTCCAGAGTAGTTTACAGGTGAGGCGAGATATATAGCAGTGTCTGGTGCAAATTATTTGTGGGTTTTATTTAACCTCCTTGTGTTTATGCTTCTGGATGATGGCAAGCAAGAAGGAAGCAGCAGAACCCCAGGAGGGAGGAAGGGATAAAAGTTGAGATTGGGGAGACTAGGGAATGGTATCTGGTGGGAGGAGGTGGGGAGACGATATGGCAGAATCAAGCCAGAAGCGTTCAGAAACACTGTCTCAGAGATACATCACAAATCCTGAGATAAGATGTTTAGACAAAGGTCTCAAATGTCTGTTCAGAAGTTTGTATATGGGATTATTACAAAATAAATACTGATAAAATGATAGCTACTTTGCAGGAAAAAATAGAATTACAGTTTGCTTTATGGCCTGGAGCATGAGTTTGTGTGACTTCTACCCAGGTTTTTATATTACTCCTCTTCTATAACTGTAATATCTATGGTAAAGTCCAATTGCAATGAAAGAGATTAGTTTGCCTTTAGCATCTGTTCTACATATTCTACTGGGAATCTTGAAGTGAAAATTTAATTCATATTTTCTCTTTTTCCATTGGCTCTGTCCTTTATGAATAAATAATACTGGTCATCTATTCAGTATTTTTTGTCTCACAATTTCTTCTATCTAACATAATTAAGATATGTCTAACTATAGTACTAATCTCTTGTGAAACCTGAGCATCAGTTTTCACCTTTGTTTCTCTGTTCCCTTGCCTAGTCTCAACAGTCCTCTTATCTGATGTTTAAAACTTTTCTAAGCTTCATTTTGACCACAGTTTATTTATGCTTTTCCTTTGATGCATTAATATTGGTCTTTTTATTTCTTCTGTCTTTATTTTCAGGTACCATTTTCAGCCTCACAAGCACATGCTTAGCATTGTGGCCACTTTCTGTTTTGTATGTGTTATTTTTCCTCTTACCACTGCCTCTGACTCCTCTTGTGTCAATTACCAGCTTTTCTTTCAATATTTACTATCTTTGTTTTCCCTTCTGTGTGACTATCCCCAACTTTAATGTCATATTTAAGCAGACTCGGGTCTCCCACACCTAAGCACAAGATTATTTCCTGTTTCAGCATTACTGAGGCTAATTTTTGTGTTGATCGATGTTAAACTAAGAACTGCTCATTTCTGCAGTTTGCAATATTCTGTAAAATATATTTGTATTTCATTTATTACATTCACAGTATAAATTTTCATCAGTCTTTACATGTAAGAGATCACAGTTTAGATCTAAAGGTTTTATTTTATTACAACAATCTTGCTACAACAGAAAGCTTTTTAGGCATTTTTATGGCATCACAATCTCGGCTTAACTTTGCCACATGCATCACGAACTCATCCTTCCTCAAATCCGAGCTACAAACTGGTAGGGCAAGACAGGGGAGAAACGATGATGGTCTTTTCTGCAGCCACCTAAAAAGTCAGGACAACATCAGGGATCAACCCACTTTCTTCAGCTGCACCATGTCCTGCACCAAGGCTAAAGTAACAGCCAGAGCAGGAGCCTGTCCACCTGAAGACCCTTCTCCTTTGGGTGCAGGACAGCTCACAGAGTGCCACAGCATTTCCCTTCAGTTCCATTGGCTAGTCCTGAGACACCTTGAGACAGCTCTGACATACGAAGTCCAGTTTGTTTAGTCCTAAAGTACAGTACCTTGCGCATAACTGCTACCCACAACACCCAAAAGCAGCTCTGTAATTTTGCACAACCTACATTGGCACCATCCCTCATGAATAAATATTTGGTCATCCCTTCTTATTCCAGATGAGCTGGAATTCCAGGTTAGATTATAACAACATTTTTATAAGATGTCCTCTGTGTAATCTTTTTGATTGGGAAGCCGTTGCAGTAACAAGAAATTTGATAGACCATCAACAAATCTGCATGCACTAATTGAGCTGAAATCCATGGAAGGCATAACTAGCTGACCCTTTTGCAAAGTCAGGGCACATACAAAGCTTGTGAGGGTTTTGTAGGACTTATCAAAAGGTTTGGCTATATTTATGCCCTGAGATGCCTTTGGTGAGAGGGGAGGAGGGGGGATCTTTTGCTTCACTAAAAAAGAGAATGAGGTTATCAGGGAATAAAGAGGTCTCTAAATATTTTTGTGATGTGATGTGATTTTCTGGGTTTCATTATTATATTATTAAGGGGTAACAAATTGACCCCACAAATTCTATTCTCCCACACACTTTTCTGTTCCAGAGGTTACCTGTGCTCATGTTTACAGTTTCCATTTTTAAACTGTAGTGTTTCTTTTACATTCCCACTAGTTCTTCCAAGGTTTCATTCCCCTATTTACAATTTCTTGTTTAACATATTTCAGGTTCAAGCCATGGCAGTCTCCAGGCAAGGGCAGTGCTAAGCAGGCAGCATAACAATGAGGTTTAACTGCTCTTGAATAAAAATAAATCATCACAATTAGGGGGAAGATCTATGTGGCAAAGCATCATGCAGTTCAATAGCAGGGGTCTGCCAAGTACTACAGCTCTTCTGCCGCAAAAGTCCTAATTAGTTTGTTTTCTCCCAAAGAATATTTGTTTGGGTTGTATCCACCCTGATCAGACTACAAAATTTTTCCTTTCAACACATTTCTCAATGGAGTTTTTAGGTCATCTCACTATGTATCTTCTGAGCTACTCGGGGAAGGGGGTTGAATTTAAGCTTTTTGGCTTTTTATAAAAACTTTGGTGGGATTCTAGCTGCTGCTTGCTGAAATGGTATTTCTAAATCTCTGTTACAAGCCCAGCTGGAGCATTCAATATTATGCTAATTTCAGTCCATGGCTCTGCTAGTGTGACAAGCAAGGCTGTAAAATCCAAGTATTGGCTAAGGTTTAAAATGCAAATATTTATGTAAAGTTTTTCAATTGCCAAGTAATAGGTACTGTACAGTTACAAGTCTTCTAAAGGTGGTAATGGGATTGAGAAAATAACTTTCAGGAACTATCATCTTCACATATATGTTCAGGCTCGTGATTAAACTATGTGAGAATGGAGTGGTCTGTGCAACCTCTCTATGAATTATCAAGTATGTATACACATAAAGAGCCTCAAATCCTCATTGCTATGATGCTGAAAATATTCAAAAAAAATCACGGATGTATTTGGTTTCTGTGTGTTAAGTCTTGCTGTTGCTATAATTAGTGAAAATCCTATACACCAAAAAAGCAAGGAGTGGCAAGAAAGAATGATGTACGTTCTTTTGGGGACCAGACAACTGATTCTATACAAGCAATTAAGACAGATTTTTTTTAAATTATTATTTCTAAATACATCGACACACACACATATGTAAGCAATGAAGACATCTAGGAAGACTATTTCTTCCCAATTTGCTTTTTCCCTGTCTCAGTTATGAGCCTATTTGAAATGCCACTAAAGTTGACAGAACTGTCTTCAGCGAATACCGAGTCAAGCCCAGAATTACCTGCACAAACATCATTAGCTTAAACAGCTCACAGAATGGCAGCACTCAAATCCCAAGCCCCAGGCTGCTCTAACTCATTTGTTCAAACAGTATCTACTCCTCTATGACTTTATCAGGTGAACATTTAACAGATATTTCTTTGGAAACTGTGTGTTAAATGTGAAACATTGACATACCTGGAGGCTCACAAAAATCCAGTCTAATAACCTGGGATTTTTATTATTTCACTTTCCACCCTGCCACCTCCCCCACCCCACCCCACCCCAAGGCAGAACAGTGCAAATCATTCATTATTCTACCTTTGCAGAACAGCATAGTGACCCATCATTTAAAAGAGAAATCTGAAAGTTTCATTGCAGTCTTTGTATTGGTACATAAACTTTATTAAATGAAAAGAGGCCTAGTAAAACAAAACCAACAATATCTGACTACCATTTCACACTCCAATGCAATTGTAAATGACGTTTATGTGCAATGTAGAAGTATATATGGTCTCTGACCTTTGCTCTTAGGGCCATAAACCTTCCCTAGTTAATAATGACAAATGTCTCAAAGACTGTTCTATTTGTGATAAACACTAGCTACAAGGGGATTTGAGCCATCTCTTATTTATGTCTCCTATTGATCTTATTCAGATTGGAATGGCATGATTAGAAAGCTCTCCTACCAGCAATAGGTAAGCAAACAGGTTGACAAAAATAGAAGTGACTTAAAAATAGCCACTTAACTAACAACATGAGCTAATCAAAAACAGCAAAGACCAGTATCATTTAAATATTTTCAGGGGAAGAGAAAGAGAGAGAGGGAGGGCGAGAGAAAGTGTTTCAATTCATTCCATCCATTTAAAACATTATACAGTCAGCTTTACAGAAAGCAATTTTTTCTCTGTTACATAGTCTACATTAAAATGTAATGGACCAGCTCTCAGTAAAGCAAGCATTAAGCTAAGTCAATGGAATGTCACCTTGCAGGAGTAGATACAGATCCATATTTCAAGGTTTGTTTTTGTAATTCTTGCAGCAACAAAATCACTTTCCCTCTGAATTTTACCCATTCGTGTTTTTAAGCACAAAAGCATGCTTTCCAGTGGATGCAGAAAAGACCACTTTAGCCCAGGTAACTCACCTAGCTAACCTGTATGTTCTTTTTCTCAAAATATCCCATGGTTTTTACTGATCCTAATGAAACTGGACCAGTTATTCTTGCTATAGTATTATCTCTGTTAGACCAACAGTGTAAATTTAAAAAAAAAAAAAAAGGACTCACATGTATTGCACTATTGTAGCTGAGGTTATGTTATACTTATTTTTAGTTACCCAAAAGACATGTATTGGCTGCCTAACAGTGCTAACAAATTTTGACTTAAATTATGCTTTGCAATGATTCAATGTATTCCATCATAAAGCATACAATATTTCAACAGCAGATGGAAGTAGACTGAAAATCTCTTTTCAGTTTTAATTTTTTTCAAGTGCTTAAGCTGTGACAATGAATAAATTTTTAAAAGTCCAAAACTGAGCTTTTCACATAAATTACATGCAAATTCCCATATTAGATCTATATAGCATGCAATATATTATAATTGCTTTACTACAGATAGCACAGGAAAGGGTTATACTTGTAAAACTCCTTTGAAATAATCTGAGGCCTATGTAAAATAATGATTAATTAAGTTGGCTATTAATTACAAGAACATACTTCCTATTCCCAGAACTTCAACTGTGGTCCTGGCTGAAAGCCTGTATTCTCTATTTGCTATTAGTCAATCCCCAACTGGCCTCACTGTAATGACCCTCCTGAGAGGTCTGGACAGGGAACCCCTGGTAACAAATTACAGATTTCTACCTCCAGAGCTAAATTAGTAACTTGGTTGCCTGTAACATCTGAAGTCTGTTATCCCTTCTGGAACCATGAGCTCTTCTGTGGTTTCTAGGGAGGAATGTGACAGCTGAGTTATATTACTTCAATGGATTTTGACTTGTATATTTATCATTCAGAAAGATCACTCCTCTTAATCACCCAGGCTGTTAGGTTTTTTTTTTTCTTCTCCCATTGCATAATTTTTATTAGAGCTGTTTTTCCCACAAAAAGATATGAGGATGGGAATTCCTGCATCGGTCTTTTTTAAGGTGACCCTATGCCCTAGCGTCTTCACAAAATATAACATTAGCAAACTAAGCCAGGCTGTGACTTAGCAAAGTTTAGAGATAATTCGGGCAATGAAATCACAGTGATAGAGTGTCAAATGTTTTCTTCTGTACTATAAAGGAAAACATTCTCTTTGAACTCAGCAAGGACTTTGTAGGACAGGAGGATTATTTGAACCAATTTTCAGCACACTCTTCTCAAACTGTTGTGTGTTGGAGGAACACTGCAGATCCCTTGGATGTAAACTGCAAATTGTTTCCCCCAGTCAGATAAAGGACACACACAAGGTTCTCCTTGTATTTATGTGTCTAGTGGTACTTGAGTCTGTGGCAAACACTCAGTCAATAAGAGCAAACATCAATAGCAATAAAAAAGGCTTGTCTTTCCTTTTCCTGCAAAGTCAATGGAATCTGTCTCATGTGATTTACTTGCCCACTTTTGCAGGTAAAATGGTCCCAGGGCTGGAACAATTCTGTTTGGTAGGCACATTTTACAACTATTCAAATGGCTGCCAATATCATCATCCATCTTCTGCCATCAGAGGTGTTGTCTTGCTAATGTTTTCTTGTTTATCACACCTGAATTATCTATATGTAATGCACATAGGGACTTTGTTGATATCATCTTAATTTCTGTACTTCAGAAATTGCATGGCAATTTTGATGTCATTTAAACCAGCATAGCATAGCTACATATTTCTAAGATCAAGAGTAAGGATAAACAATCTTTTGCATTACCTGCAACAACCTTTTACGTTTGCCATTTATTCATTACAGAACTGGTTTCTATAACTTAGCTTTATTCACTTTAAGAAAGGATGACTGTCTGGTAACACTATATGATTAGTCAAATATCAGATACCATTTCCTATCTTCAAATTTCAGTTTGACTCTTGAAGGAGAGAAACAGAAGAGAAAGAAGGACAGTTAGAGCTATTCAATTTCTGCTCGATTTTCCAAAAAATATGAAGGGTGTTATTCTGTGATGCCTTAGCCTGGCCCTTGTCCCTAATGACCACTATACCTTCACACATTTGAATGCCTCAAAAAGAATTCACAAAAGGGAATTTGTTAAGTACAGCCTTGCAGAACTAAATGGACTTTGTTAGAGTTTGTGTGTCATATCCTAAGCATTAGCAAGCATGTAATCATGTTTCTGAGTAGTTCTCCATGTTAAATTAAAAGCTGTGTGTGATACATTTTGAAAAGAAAGCATTAGAAGGGCCCAAAACGATACACCAAAAAAAGAAAAGGAGGACAAGAACGCCACTGAAAACAATAAAGCATTGAAAGAGACAGTGATATAGGAAGGAGGAAAGGGGAAAAAGGAGATAGGTAGAAGAAATCAAAAATAGCTGTGTAAAATAAAAGAAAGGACTCAATACAAGTATGAATACAATGACTCACAAACTAACAAAGTGATTGATATGTCTATTATATTAATGAATTTTAGATGTGTGTGGAAACACGAACACAGTTTTGGAGGTGCCCATAGTAATAACTTCATAGCAAAATTTTGTTTCAAAATACTTTTTCAAATATCTATTATAATACATTAAATGTTATGCCTTCTTAAGTAAGGAGCTGAAGGTAAAGTTCTCAATGTCTGTGTTAATCTACCTTTCCTGTTTCATAACAAAGAGATCATGTTTGTCGATGCAGTCTGACCTCAATGACAATTTTTCATTTCCACCATCTTTGCTAATACAATTGCTCAAGGCTATTCAAAGGACTCCCTTCCCCTTCTGGAATGAGTGTCAGTATGATTTTTTAAAGATACCCCACATCCTTCATTATACACAGGAATCTGATCAAGTCAGGAATTTTCTTTGATCTGTGCAACTGTAATGATTAATTTCCTGTGATGGGTCTCAAATAGTTGTATCTCACCTGACCTACTGTGGCAGTGATTGTCCAGTATCCTGCAAAGGACATGAGACAGGATTTTACACTTACTTTACGGTGGGAGAAATAAAACCAGTAAAATTGCTAATATAACATACAGAGAGAATATCAAGTCATGAACAGATTGCAGGAAAGACTGAAATCAATCAAAAATTAGTCTGCTAGCAAACAAAAATACTTTTGTAGTCCTATTGCTAGATTCTGTAAACTCCCTGTAACTGTGAAGATAATTGATACTCCTTTCCAACATCAATAAGTGCTGTGAAAATTTGACAGTGTCCCAAAAAAAGCTCTGAAGAGTCTCAGAGACAGTGACTAAGCCTTGAATTTCAGAGAATTTCACATTAGAGCAAGAAGCTCAGCCCTAGTAAATGGTCTTACAACATTTGACTGGTTAAAGATCATTTTTCACAAAGAAAAGTAGTAGAGCTTTCCTGTTTAAAACAAAAGCTGACATTGTGCTTTATAGTCATATATCCTTGAGGAGAGGGAAACAACTGTACCAGCCAACTGCACAGCCCAAATAAACTGAGTGTGTTGATATGGACTGCACCTGCACTTATACACCTTGGAAAAGTAGGACTCTCGACTATGCCTATAGAGGAAAAAACAGTTTATTCATAAAGATCCTAGTTTATTAATGTGTTTAGTTAAGTCTAGTTTAACCTATGAAATTTTGGCCTATCTATCATCTAACCAGAATTTTTTTACAGGTTTTAATTATAAAATAATTTTATTTTTCTAATTGTTAATATTGTTCATTAGCTTCACCCTTGATGCAATTCAATAAACAGAGTAAAGAGTAACAATAATAACTATGAGCTTGCTTCTCAAAAATAAAGTGGATTGTATAGCCTACAGTATAGAGATAGACAGACAGACAGATAGATAGATATAAAGCAATATGATATTTAGTATCAATGATAATCCTAAAAAAACATTTCAGCTTGGGAAAATTGTATATTTTTGTACAGTCCTCCCATTCTCAGTTTTATGTCTTGCAGAAAGTTGTGTCCAGATAAAAATACCATGCAATATATGCTCAATGATGCTCAAAACTCTAGTGCATTACCTTTAAAACATGTCTGGATACACAGTAGGTCTCAGATTCTAATTACAATTACAATTGTAATTACAACTTTCCTGACAGTAAGCTGCAACCTTTACAGTCGTGTGATACTATTTCCTGATTTGTCTCTGACAGATTTAACGTGTTGGCACATACAACTTTCATCATCTTCATGCCAGCTTTGCATGTCAAATCTGGAAAGTAGTCAGACGCAGTTCTTAATTTATTGTTGCATATGAGCTGTTCTTTACATTTTACTCGTATACTAAAAATGCACAGGCTGGCAGACATTTTCAAAATATGTACACAAAGGATTCAACTGGAGATTGCATTCTGATATAGTTCAGTGTGTTTTCTTCCACTTTTTCTCTGAACTAGTTCATAGTCTAATATAAATTGAAATGTCAATACCTTGTATGACATTTACCTTGGTCTAGCTGGGGATCAAGAATAAAATAATAAATGGATTTTCTCTCAGTTCAGTCAGACTCTATGCAACCAAGCTCTTTTTTTTTTTTCTTTTTTTTCTTTTTTTGGTCAGGAAATTTTAGAAAAATTCAGATTTTACTTATTGTTTGCAAGTGTTCTTTCTAGGCTCTGGCACCATAACCTGAATCAAGAAGCAGTAGCTGCAGAGACATTGGTGTTACAGAATTACTGGAAGCATCTGTACCAAACCACTTCTTCTATGAGGAAAGGTTGATAAAGCTGGGACTGCTCATTCTGAAGAAGAGAAAGCCTGGGGGGATCTGATCAATGTGTACAAATACTTGAAGGAAGGGTGTAAAAAGGATGAAGCCAGGCTTTTCTCAGTGGTGCTCAGTGACAGGACTGAAACACAGGAGGTTTCCTTTGAACATCAGAAAACATTTTTTCACTGTAAGAGTGATCAAGCACTGGCACAGAATGCCCAGGGAGGTTGTGGAGTCTCCCGCCTCGAAGATATTCAAAAGCCACCTGGACACAGTCTTGGACAACCAGCTTGACTCTGCTTGAGCAGGGGGGATGGACTACATGACCTCCAGAGGTCTCTTCCCACCTCAACCACTTCTGTGATTCCGTGATTCTGTGAAATTTGTCAAGATGGGCTGTTTTTCATGAGATATCCAAGCCAACACAACAAACCTGAGGTGTTTTATAGAACCATTATATATAGATCTAAATATCCTTTTTGTGTGTGTGATGAAAGAAGAGGAAAAATAAAAGAGGAGCCTGTTTTTTAAGTCACAGTGAAAAATATTGTAATAAGTCAAAGAGCAACTCCAGTAATTAGATTAATATAATATTTTATAGTTATTATAAAAATATTTTTCATCATTCAGAATTTTTTTCCTGGCTATTAGTAATAAACAGATATCAGATGATATGAGGAATGACATTTTATGACTTTCAAGGACAAAATAAAGTTACACTTACAGAAGAATGAATAGCAAGAGAAAAAATGTGCAAGCACTAAGATTGCCTGCTGTTCAGTGATTCAAGTTCTAGAAATGTTGTAGAAATCCTCACTGAAACTGCATTTAAAATTTCATGCATATTAAAGACTTTTTTTAAATTACCAGGATGCTAATTCATTATTATAGCATCCTAGTAATGATGGAGGATATGTCCTCCATTTATCCATATCCTTTTGTTAACAATTCCTATGAAGTGCTACATTTCAAGATTTCTAATGACCAGTGAGATAAAGTACTTACTTAAAATTATTTAATTTACTTACTTAAATTGAAACTATGTAAGTCCCCAGAAAGGCAATCTGTCTAACCAAAAGCTTGTAGCTGCAAGATAACACAGAGCACACCATCCAGTTACAATGAACAGCATCGCTTCCTCCTCAGTACACATTTGGAGAACTTATTCTACAGGTTAGTGCAAACTGAGCATGTAAGGATGTTTTCAAAGGGTATCCTGTGGGCCAAACTTGATATATAGTGAATTACTTTACCTGGTAATATTTCATTCCTGATCTGTACTGTCTGCAATCCTCTCCTGGTAAATGTGGAGCTTTTGTACTCCCTAGGCAAACTGTGCTGCTAAGCCCTCTGAACTCCCATGTTTCTTAACAAAACACAAGAAAATTTGTGTGAGCAAAAACACATATTCCCACCTCTGTTAGGTAAAGCTACAAAACATCTTAGCAGGTTCACAGAGGTTTCCAAGAGATTTCATTTTTAAAAGCAATTAGGAGATTCGGATTTGGGAGGGGGAAACAGTGGAACAAGCAAGCGGCAAAGAATAGCTTTTAGATGTGTATGAGCATTACAGAATTATGCAGCTGCAAGGTTATGCTGTGTATTAGGCTATCTTATGAATAAAAATGATATGCCTTAAAGGTACATTTGAAATAGAGGATTCTGATAAATCATTTTTAATTTTGTTAAAATCTGTAGTCTCTAATATATGAGAGTGTATTTGTCTTATTACTTTGTGTTTAGGATTTTTTCATTCTTTCTCCTATTCTAATACAATATGTCTTGCTATAGATAGGGTAAATAGAGCTAATAGTCTCCAGTCTGAAATCAGATCAGATTTCCAAATGAGCTGTGTGCTCACGCAGCTTTGAAAGTTGGAAAGCGAAGTTACTGTCAGTACGCAGTGCCCTCTAGTGATCCGCTCAGTGAAATGGTAGAAATTGTACACTGCTTCTTCACACTCCGTGTTTCTTGGTATTTAGCAAAAGAGAGAGAGAAGAAAAAATTATGATGGCAATGATGATTTATAAGAGTCGATAATTCTACCTCTTGACACCACATAATTCCATTCTGAAGCATATGATGTGTAAAAAAAAAAAAAAAAAAAAAAAAAAAAGGCAGCTAAACACAGAGAAATTTGAGAGCTCAGACTGTGTACCAGAAAATAGCAGTGGCAAAATACCTCCAGTAATATCAGCCACTAACCTACAAAGTCAAACCTCTATCTTTCCCATCTCTATCTTTCTCATCCTAAAAGAAGCATTAATACAAGAAGGAAGCACTGAAACATAAAACCTAAACACCTAATCCTTATTATTTGTAGTTTTATACGTTACTTAACTATATACTAGTACAAAATACAAATTGTCTATAGTTATCCAAAACCTGCAAAAATAATGCTTTATCATATCCTAATAATAATTCTTCTTGATAAATCTGATTAACAGCCACAGCAGATGAGAGAAACATTCTCAATTCTCATGTTTATTGTAAAAATAAAAAGATTTTTACTCAGAAATAATTAATGAGACATACTGTTATAGGGGAAAGTCAGTAGGAAAAAGCTTCATGCACTGATCTGAATCAGCAGGGCAAGGGTAATTGCAGGGAGGAATAGGTGAGGCAAGGGCAAAGTGCCTTGTAGCTTCAGCTGGGCAGCTGGGCAAGGCATTGCTTGGGTTTTGTTCCTCACAAGTTCTTCTTTGGCCTTACTTTGTTGTGTAACAGAGAAAACATATTCAATCACAGCTCTGGATCATTACTTGAATTAATGAGAGAGCCCCACAACTTAAAATGCATAAATACACAGAAGGATCATTAATTTCAACTTAATATACCCATTTAAATCAAATCCTGGCAAGACTTTACTTACAGGACAGCCACAGACTCCCTGACTGGGAAGGAGAGGACACATCACATCCTCAGCTGTGGAAGGACCTCTTGAAATCAGTCTCAATTAGGGACTTCTTTATACAAGACCAAGCAAAAAAAGAGTTTGCAAGAATTTCATTCAAACAATGCTCTTCCTTTTACACTTGTGAGAGAAGCCTATTTCTGGTCCAGATGTATTTAGATCTTTTGTTTGATGATATCAGTAATGAACTCTGAAGGGATTCAGCTCCAATAACCACAGTGTCTGCCTTGATACTGAGGTGAGCAAAACAGCAAATGGAAAAAACACTCAGGTTTTCAAACAGAGTTGGACCTCTGCCACAGGGGGGAAAAAAAAATCTTCTTCCACTGGATGCACAGAATTTATTTAAAAAAAAAAAAAAACAAACAAACAGAAACAGAAACAAAACCCAGCCTGTCTGAAAAGCTCCAGAGTCCCTTTTCTGTATGTTTTGCTGCTCCGCACTACCTGTTTTCGCTATCTCTGTTTTTACTACACCTGCTTTTCCCTTAATTACTAGTGAAAAACATTACAGAAATGTAAGAAATGTAAATTAAGCACTCATTTTAGGAGAGAGAAAGGAAATAGAGCTATATAAGACATCCCAGAGTTATGTGTGGCGTCTTTTGGAAAGCCCCCCTGTCAGTCACCACAGCCGGTATTTGTCACCCTAGTGCCGTGAGATCCACTAGTGATAGCAGAATTCAGGCACCTGCTCATCTGCATTAAGACAAGCCATTTCGGCATGTAAGTGAGGAGAGACCCATGAGTTTTGCCCACTGTTACACCCACAGAGGTCACCAGCACTTCTCAAATCACACTGATCTGAAGACTGCTGCTTAGTACAGAGTAGAAGGCAGGCCAGCCACAATCTTCCTGTGGCTGAGTGGAATAAAATACCAGTAGAAACAAATCAGATACAGCTCATATTGTGTTCAATAGTAAAGTTTTAAAGAACAAGTAAAATGCCTGTGTGAAAAAGTCAATTTCTCCGTCATTCCTCACTTTCTTGTCACATTTATTACAAATATAAACCAATGTTATATCTTCAAAAAACACAAATTCTGCGTAGTGTCATGTTGTATCACCACCTGAATGATTTAGAGTAAGAGTATATATGAGGGCTTATAATAAGGACAAGTTTATGAAACTTAGTATTTACGCTGCTGTTATAGGACAAAGGAAATGTCACAGTTATGATTGCTTAACTGTAATAGAAAATGCATCCAAGCAATCTGTCTAGGTGATATGTTTATCCTTTTGAAATATACGTACTAGATTCTACTAATATTTTACAACATTTTTATTTAGTATGACATATATTTTTATATATAAAAGTAATATGTTATATGAATTAACAAACTTTTGAAGTCCAGTATATCATAATTCCCAAAACTGAAGCAGCATTCTGAAATCACTCTATGTATTTCACTTTTTAGAACATATTTTTAGATTTATCTAAACACGAGAAGTCTAGCTCTTCAAATTTGACTCATAATTTTGGTATACATTGCACCACTCTTGCTCATTTATGCATATTATCTAGTCAACTTAAAATTTTCATAATTAAGCTGAGTGTAAATATAAGTCCAGCCCCGTTACATTTATTATGAGTAAGTATTTGAAATCTTTGTTGTGTGATTTTCCCTATTAGCTTATAACTAAAACTATAAAGCTTTAGTCTTTAAGTGCTGATTGCCACAGCTGCTCATGAGGTATGGATATCCACTTCTCTTGTTAAGTCTTGAAGATGTCAGATGTAATAGTAAATACTCATTATCTCTTGAGGTGGATGTCATAAGTTATATGGATTTACTAACTATGTATGTTGGTTTGCTTAAGAACTGAGCATTCTCAAAAAGGGATGGACAGCAATCGAGGAAGTCATCATGAGATCAAATGCAAAACCCATAGGTCACAAGAAGATGCTTGAAAGCAAAAAAACTATCAAAGGCAACTCCATATTCCTCTAACCACTGGAAATGTTGTTTGTGCAATCTGAATTTTATGTACATGTTCACAATGAACGTAAAGAAACACATTCCTTTTCATTTACCTTTTCAAAATTAGTATTCACACCAGGGATATATGATCTAGCAAAGAAAGGAGATCACTGTAAAATAACATTTCTTCACACCCTCTCCAAAAGGTCCCGCTAAGGAAGATGATCAAGCATGGGCCTTACAGGTAACTTATGTCTGAAGAAGATAAGACACCTGGTGTTATTTCCTGACAAAAACTGTCTGCTTCGCTTTGTTAGTCAATGGACTGCTAGAAAAGGTGATGCTTATATTAATTATAACTCACACTGAAAGTGTATGGAAGTGGCTGAGTTTTGAGACTGTGTGAAAGATCTCAAAAGATTCTCGATAAGACAATTTATGGAGTTGCAGTCCCTGCTTCTTGCCACCACTCCCCTGTGAAAACGTACATCCTGTACTCTGGAGTGAGCTGAAGCAAATGAGGTCTTGCATGCTCAGCCATGATCCCCCTTCATGCTTAAACTTACCACAGTGATAAGGCAGTGATTTTTGTTTATTTCTGCTTTATGCTATAGCAAAATAGGGTAGAAGTATACTGGAAATTTATTTTCAATCTGATGCCAAACAAGTTCAAAATCTGACAGGCAATTATTTTTACGGGAAAAAAGAAAACAGGAATGTGTCATGCTTTGTGATACATCTTTAAGGATGTTAATGTGCAATATAATACATGATTCAAAATCTTGGTCTGACTAAAACATTTTGTATTCCCACTACTGGATTAACTGTCTACTTTGCACAGGCTACCTCTCATGTCTGAACAGAAATTCAATCTCAGATCTGGAAAGTCTTCTGGAAGAAATATTTAATAACCCAGCAATACTTCAAGGGGGAAGAAAAAATATTGAAAAAATTGAGCATATTTGAAGAGAAAATATAATCCAAAAATCCAAATCAGATCTGATTATTTTCTGTATCAGCACTGTTGCACAGGCATACAAGTGGATTCCAGAGGTCAAGTGCATGAGGTAGTATCCTGACCCTATTCCAAATACTGTCCTTTCCAAGCAGATAGACCATATTTTGTATTTCAGACATCACAGAAAAGACTTAGAAGACTGTACAGAGTAAATATGTTATTTAATGTGACTGTCGTTTCTCTGGGTTGAAGTATACAACTGTATGCTTTGTGTGAGACTGTTAATAAAAACAGGTATTTCTATTATTAGTAAAACAAAGCTTCCTAAACACAGAAGTGTGAAAAGACTGGCTCAGGGTACCCTAGAAATAAGAGAGAATGATCATTCTAATAATGTTGAGCACAGTGAGTGTGGTTGGAGTAGTCAAATTTTCCCAGAAACCTCTGCCATGCCACTAAGCAGTCAGAAGCAAAATGTGTCATCTGCTGCTTCTGGTTTTTCTCATTGTTTCCAAAAGCTAACAGAAATCTAGCGAAAATGACGAATTGTCTAAACATAAAGAGTTTAAAAGTAACAAAACAAGTGCAGCCTGAGGATGCACAGTGTGGGGAGGGGAAGGGACAGATGATACATACATATTCAGAATTGGGCTGCTTCCCATCAATAAACCCAATCTGTTGTCACTTTGCCATGGGTGTGTCAAGAGTACAACATCTTCAGACATCTTTAGCCTATGCAAACAGAAGAGAGAATGTAAAACAAACTTAACAGATTATGCCTGGTTAGTTACATCTACATCTGAGTGCCAGTGATGACCACAGCAGGACTGCAGTCCTGCATGCAATTTGGGGAAACAATTATCACAGAATCACAGAATCATAGAATGGTTAGGATTGGAAGATACCTTAAAGATCATCTAGTTCCAACCCCCCTGCCATGAGCAGGGACACCTTCCACTAGACCAGGTTGCTCAAAGCCTCATCCAACCTGGCCTTAAACACTTCCAGGGAGGGGGCATCCACAACTTTTCTGGGCAACCTGTTGCAGTGTCTCACCACCCTCACAGGAAAGAATTTCTTCCTAATATATAATCTTAAATTTCTCTTGTTCAGTTTAGAGCCATTTCCTCTTACTCTATCATTAACTGCCCTTAGTAAAAGTCCCTCCCCAGCTTCTTTGTAGGCCCCTTCAGGGACTGGAAGGCCACTATAAGATCTCCCTGGAGCCTTCTCTTTTCCAGGCTGAACAGCCCCAACTCTCTCAATTATGATACAGATAAGGTTCAAGTGTTTTCTTCTCCATCTTTTCATACTTGGAATGCCACTTTAGAGAGCTTTGTTCAGAGGGATTTTTTTTTCTGCTAGCAAAAAAAAAAAAAAAGACAATAACAGATAAAAAAGAATTATGGTATGAGAGTGAAAAAGAATTACGGCCAATTCAAAATCACTTATCTTAAGGCAGCTGGTTATTTTCTTTTAAAATGCTCTTTTTCCTACCATAGAAAAATTTCCGACCAGGATAATTCTTTAAAAGAGTCGTAATTCTGGTCTATTGCAGTTGGTACTTGGTGTCAATACAGATGTACTGGATAAATTCCCTGAGAGCTGTGACTTCCCAAACAGAAATACAGCAAATAATACCATTTGCTTTCTGCTTCCTTTTTCCTTAGCTGTGAAAATTACATTTTCTGGGGACATTATTGGTCAAATTCTGAAGTCAACATGATTTCTAAGGTACTGATAAGTACAATTCAATCCAGTGGGTTTCAACATAGGAGAGTCAGATGGGTGCTGTACTATATTTTTAAAAATTACTACAAATGTGTAGGAGAAGAGATAAAATTAAATAGACTAGATAATTTGACACAAGATTAGTTCTATGTGGCAAAGATTTATGAGACTACCTGCTGTTACATTTCAGATGGGTCAAACAGAAGTTGCAGAAATGTTATTGCTGATAGAGAATCACCTGTACTTTTGGCACATCACAGCATACTTCTCAACCAACTGGATCATGGCCCACATACACATTCATATGAAGAAAGAGCTTAGTTCTCACAACTGTTTTGATAGCCTTTTCTCATGGTAATGAGGAAAAATGTTTCCATCATGCTATTGAAGAAAGTATCTTGGTTTAGATGCTGGATCAGGCAGTAGTTTGACTCATTCAAATGTGATTTTATCTCCAATTCCATTTCAAGTCAATGCAGTGATTAAATGCTTTCATGATATACTATCTTTTTCCAGGAAAGAAATGTTATTCCTTCCTATTAGAAAAGTAGTTCCTTTCAGCATCTTCAGAAGCAACCTGGGGAGAAAATAATACATTTTTCCTTCACAGCTTGCTAAGGTATTTTAGGTGTGATGCCTAAGTGCTGCTTACAACTGTGACTTCTTCCAGTGTGCAGTGTTCCATACCACTACTGCTCTTTAAATTACATCTCATTTACTGCCGATTTGGACATTCTCACTGGTGAATGAGACACTCATCTGAACCTCCTTCAGGAGGCAGGAAATCACAAGCACGCACAGTTGTTCAGAACAGGGTTACAAAGGCATCAATCAGAGATGAGTGCAAAGGTAGGTTACTGCCCATCACACTCATACTAGCATATAATGGCACAGAGGAAATGGTGCTTAAAATCATTTTAAGTACTACAGCTAATGGGATTTGTCATAATATATTTCATCAGAAACTTCAGAACATGATGCTGCTGTATTGACTGCATTTTAACCACTAAAGCCAAATGTAAGCCTGCAAAGAAAGCAATGACTACACCACCACTGGTGAGCTAGTTTCAACCATCCGATCACAGTGAGCAAATTTTAGTGTTCATTGAACATAATCTCACTAGTTATTTTTAGCCATTCCTTCAACACTCACTATGCTATTGATTCTGAAGTGTGTTTGTAGTTTTCAACAGACTGATGATGTATGTAAGTAAAATATTCACTGAGGCACGTGAGACTTATTTGGCTTTAATATTTGAAACAGTATTTATATTAATAAGCTCAGTCTTCCAAATGCAAATTCATTAAGGTTTTTTAATCACAGATTTTCTTCATGACTCACGGATTTCTTGCTAATTTTGATCATTCACTTCATGTTATATTATTTCTACTTCACTGGAAGAATACCAAAGACTTTTTATGGGTCCCTTGTTTTCTCAGGCATTGTAACACCTGCCTCTGTGAGGAAAAACTGTGATGAGGCAAATAAAAATACTCACACTTAGCACTGAGTCTGGAGTTTCAAACCTCTCACAGAGGACCGAAAGCATTATTGGTGTACAGTAGGAAGCATTTGCAAAGAAGTGAAACAACATTAAACATTAAACAACACAAAGAACCTAAGATGCAAAAGAATTTTCTGAGAGCTCAGACTCCTATTGTAAAAGAGAGATGACACTATGAGGAAAGAGAGAACACCTGAAACCCAACAATGTGCAATCTGTCCTGCAGAACAGGTGGACGGGACATTGCTTTTCACTTCCATTTTTCCAGCTTATATGTGGTCTGGGGTTGGCACCACTAATCAAGAACTAATAAAACATAACTCCAGAATGCACAGCAGTTTTATTCAAAAGTTATATCTTTATGGTTGTATTATTAAAGGAAATATGAATATTTGTATCATTTTCAGGTGGAGGAAAAATAGATACTTCTCAATAATCATTTTTTCCTTCTTAAAATCAGTAATACTTTTCCAAATATTTTGGAAAGATTTTGCTTCATTTTCAGATTTTATTAACTGAGTGTCTTTTCCTTTGCTTTATAAGCAAAACATTGAAGGACAAATGCCAGTTTCTATCTTGCTTCCCTCACGTGTGTTAATACAGGCAAAATTCAATACATTTATAGCGCAGAATATGCACATCACTGAAGAATATGTGAAATGTCTGAATCATCAGCCTGTTTAATTGAAAGTTAACAATCCAATGAGCAAGAAATTTTCCACTAACGACTTTTACCTGTAATGACTGATTAACATTTTTGAGAAATCTATGCAATAAAATTAGCAATACCTATTCTAAACAATAGAAACTGCTATGTGCTTGATGATTTATCTAATCTTTTTTACTACACAATGCACAGTTACCTGTATTTTGTTCAGTTACACTGTATCCTTTAATCTACTTACTCTGGCACTAAGATATGCTAACTGTCTGTTCTTTAATTGCTTTGGCATAAATAATTCAATTAATCTAATAAATTACGATTTTCGCATGGCTATCTAAGGTTCTTATAGGAAATATTGTATTTGGGCACCAAAAAAAATTTATATTCCTGAAATGAAGCAAGTGTTACAAGATAGCTGTAGTACAATGGTAGCAGCAATGCTTACCACCCCATATAAACTGCAGCAAAAGGACTGTTATATCTAGGTTCTAAGATATAGATTCTTATTTAAGAAAACCTTTTTAGGTTTCTAGTTAGTTAGGTTTCTTTAGTTCAGAAAGTTTAGAAATATGTGCTTTGGCTAGATACTGTACATAACCTACTGACAATTCTTTCTAACAGTTAGGATCATACTTACATCATAATATTATATCACAGGTGGTATTATGCTTTCAAATACTGACTTTGTAGGTATCTTAAAATAAAGTCTGAAATATCTTACAAGGATACTGATTGCCTATTTTGCAAGAAAATAATTTTAATACATCAGTGTATTGCAATTTTACTCATCCTTTATAATCCATATAAATGTATTCTCCCATATAAATGTTAAATATTAATTATTATATGCTTATGTCCAAACTACTGCCCCTTGCTTTTGTTGTTTAATTTTTCCTGTATATACTTTAAAAGTTAACAGAATTTATCTAAACCTTTCCAAAATACATTTGTGTATTTTCAGAATAATCACAATCACTGCCATAAGCCTCAATATCAATGATATTTTAACATAACAAGTAAAAAGCTGGGTCATAGCCAGTCTTTAGAACTATACCATAAACTGATGTGTATTGTGAGAATTTCTGCTTAAGCCCACCTACCAATATATAACTTCTTTATTTTCTAATAATAGTTAATTCTAAACCTGTATGGACTTTGTCTACTTCAGACAAGGATGCAGAAGCTGGGAAACTCCCTGGCTGCAGAGCAGTCATTCCTGGGCAGGCTAAGGGAATGCTGGGGTGAATATAAAGGCTCACAGCAGCACTCAAAATTCAGTTGCTCTCCAACACTATCTCTGCCTGTTTTCTGTGCTGTGGCTAACAGAACAGGTCTGCAAGATTTGCAAGCATGTAATTTTGCAATAATGCTTAAGGAGGAAGAAGAATGCCAATAAAGCTATCCAGGGTTTTGAAAATTCATTTTCTGTGACTATTTGCTCACTGGGATTTTATGCCAATTTGAAGTCTTACTGACCCTGAAAAAGGTCTACTATTTGAGAAAATGCTTTGGACCCTGACTACTGATTAGCAAGTACAAAGCTACTTGTAAGTACTTTATAATTCAGTCTGTAAAGATTTTTACACTATTCCTATAAACACAAAGGAAGGTTTCTGTTGCTAATTTTTAGCTAAAGGGAAGATGTATATCCTGACATCTTAAAAACTTGTATCAAATTTGTTGTCTTGAAACAATGAATCTTTTGAACCCTGCATTCCATATGTATTCACATGAGCTTGGTTTGAGCTTGGTGGATTTGACCACCAGTCAAATCCCCAGTTATTTTCTTAACACTGTTTAATAATGAAAGGGACTTTATGAAATCTTTAATGTTTTATGGAATCTCTTCAACAAGATCCTTTCACTAAATTGCTATTAAGCATTATCCATCTGTGGTCAGCTCTGTAAAATGTTCTTATTATTGGAATGGAAGAACAGAGCAAACCTAAATAACATTTTACATATCATCATCTATAATTAACATTTAAAATTTCCTTCACGGGTATTGATGCCAAGGCAACCAGAACTGTATCAACACAAGAAGCAGTAAAAATAAGGACAGGAAGAGAGAAACTTGTAAGGTAGAAGAGATAATTTAGCTGAAGGAATACAGGATAGTTGTTGAACAGTACCCTCAGGTTTTTTAGTTACACACTGAGATAGAATCATAGAATCATAGAATGGTTTGTGTTGAAAGGGACCTCATCTAGTTGAAGATGTCCCTGCTCATTGCAGGAGGTTTAATTAGATGACCTTTAAAGGTCATCCCTTCTAACCCAAATCATTCTATGATTCTATATAAAATTAAATGATGGATAGACAATAATATGGACCAACCCCATTACAACTCTGATAAAGAAGGAGGGTATTATCTTGCCCAGCTATGAAATGAAAGCCAGTATTTTATCTTCTTTGATGTTTTCTACTTTGTTGTATTTGGGGCTTTTTCTTTTATAATTGAGAATTTTAACAGATCAGAGATTGGTCAATTAAAATTATTAAAACAGGTCTTGTGGGTCAGGTTCTCTGTAAATGCTTAATCAGGGTCTCTTTTCCAACACTTCTTTTTTACCTGGGATGCTGAAGGCTATTCCTGGGCCCATCATTAGTGTACCTCCTGAGTGATAATCATTAAGTATTCTTTTCCATTTTGAGACTTTATTGACATCCTGAAATAAGAATAGAGACTTTTTGTACAAATTAGTTATCAGGTTGTATGCTGGTTTCATGGGAGAGAAGGTAATGAACAATGCTGAAGTCCACTGCAAGATTTTTTGCAAAAACTAAGCAACAGTAGGGCTGCGAAGGGGCAGGGGGAGTGTCATCTGTACCACTGAGACATAGCAGATTGATGTTACACATATATTTGATACTTCAGGCCTGATGAGCTTCTGAGTTCACCCCTGCTGTGTTCAAATGGTGACACAAATGGGTCTCAGCTGGGATCTGTGACAATCACTGAATGGTCTCAACTCTCAGTTACTAGTGTTACAAATAAAACTGGTGTCATCTCACTGCTGCTCATAAACAGCTTTTTTTTGGCATCAAGCCTACCATATTACTTTAATTTATAGATAACACAACCAACCTGGAAAGGCAGTTGGCTGGTGAAAATAACTTTATAATGCTATTCAGGTCCACACCAGCCCAAATTTAAGGCAGCAGAGAGATACTCACCCCTTCCTTTCTCTTTGATTGAAACAATCGGAAAATGTCAGTAGTACTAAGGAACCAATCCTATATTTCAGATAAAGAAAAGCTGATACTAGTGGAAGCATAGCCTCCTGCTGTTAGCAATATGGGGAAATCAAGGATTTACTGTGGGAGAGGAAACACTTTAAAAATACACAGCTGAGACCATGATGGTTTAACAGTTCAGGAGACTGAAGTTCCCATTTTTGTTCCTTCTGAAATTACTGAAAAACTGAAGTTGTAAGATATTAGGTTCAGCAAAAACTCCCTAGAAAACAGAAGAGGCCACCTCCTGGAAGTGTAATTTCTTTCCCTATGTCTACACAGCTCATGAACCATGCAAAGATACTGTGTGAGAAACACAATATTTTAACATTATAATAGCATAGCTCCTTGAAAATATCTGCTTTTCTCCTTGAATCCAAGTAGTTCTGCATTAGTTACTGAAGTTAAGTTTGCACAGCATGAGATATTCATTAACCCTCATTGCTGCTGCTGGCACTATTAATGCCACATTTTCGTTGGTGACTGTTGTGTTTCCTACCATGAGCTTAAATTCACAGTAAAACTGGAAGCATCCATTAATTTTTCACAAGGAACTAAAAAAGGTAATTGGATTTTATTAAAATAAATCACTGACAGCTTTTCATGCAAATGCATGGGTAACATCAAAGACACTGAAGAGCTGCTGAAAGAAATAATAATAAAACAGTGGATCAGTCTCACAAGTTTTAACTGGCAACGTTTCCCCAGCCAGAGGGCCTGTTCTATTAAAACATGGTAAGTACTCAGCAACAGAAAAAGAATAAAGAAAATTTTCAAGAAGTGATTGCCAGATCAACACCACAAGAAGTTACTGAGTTTGATACAGAAATGAGACACCAAGGTTGGAAGGATCAGAGAGTCTCTTGTCCTCCACAAATATCAAGGAGGACAAAATGTGCAACCGGGGAGTACAAACCAGGGGAGCTTGTAGACAGAGGAGTGCTGTGGCTGCAGTTCAAAGCTCAGATCCTCATATTATACCCAGAGTAAGATATCAGAGTATCCCACATGATGAACAAAAACTCTACCAAAAAAAAAAAGTAAGGATCAAGAAGGTAAAATATCAGAAAGCTGCAGGTGAAGACCAAGCCACCAGAGAGATGTTAAAAATTTGTGATTATGACCTTAACAGATGAGATTCACAAATACAAGTCAATGCCAGCTGACATTTACTGGTATTTACATGCTTTACTAAGCTTTCTGATCTCAGATTCCAAAATCTGATTCTTTCACACATTTATGATGTTCATCTTTTCTTATCTGTTTCTTCTCTCAATTTCTCCCCTCTAATGATTCCCATTCTACCCAGTAACCAATCCATTTTATAAACCTGTACTTAAAAAATAGGTATAGATAAGCACTTAAAAAAGAAAAAAAAAAAGAAAGAAGAAAGAAAAAATAAAGAAAAAAAAAAGAAAAAAAAAAAAGAAAAAAATACCTGTACAGGGAAACAATGATCAGAACTTTACAAAAAAATATAACTAGGTATAGGAAGACATTAACTAAAATTACTAAGAAAAAATTTTAAATACTGGAAATATCTACACTATTGAATGAACATTTATGGCTATTTTATTCACTCTTGCCTTTCCTTAAGCTAGGCAGATCATTTGTGTTGATAAGGAGCTTCACAAAGGTACTGACTCTGTTTACTACATGCATATTTTAACTTTCTTAAACTGAAAAAGTGAATTATTTTGTCACCAGTATGTTAATGCATCAAACTTCTACTATTCTACAGAATTAGATACCAGAAATTTTTCCAAAACTTCAGAGGATAGACTTCACATCTGTTTTTTGTACTACTTGAAGATCGTACGATCCTGACAGACTCACTATCAAAGTCACAGTAGTACAACACCTTGTAAAACAACAGAAGATGTACTTTGACCTTATACAGGTATACATACATGACATTTTCTAGAATCATTCACAGTTTTGGATTGAAAACAGTAACTGAAAGACAGAAAACACCAGAAAAACATGTTTATGTATGTGATACTGTATTTCTACTAAACTTTTTTGCCTACCATTCACAACTACCATGAGCATTGCAGTTGAATAAGAGTCCAAAGGATGGTTGGGAGTGAGCGTGTAGTTCATGTAAAGATAGAAAGGATGTCAAAGACAATAGTACTGTGATTTGTAAACTGAATAAGTAAGGAGGAATCTGCTTGTCCAAAGCCACTTGGGCCTAGACACCAGCACAAAAAAAGTCCTCATACAACTCTCCCTTCAGAAATGTGACATGCTTGAGATGCATAAAATCAGCAAAACAAGACTTAAGCAGGGTCATTCGCATGTAAGCAAGAAAGGGCCTACAAGGCATCACTACAGGGAAAAAAAAAGACCCTTTTCTGGGAAATCAGCATGCTGGCACACAAATGCACACAATATGGGGAATAAATGATGAATTTAAGATCTGTATGCAGTTGCACAGTTGCAGCCTTGCTAGGAGAAGTGCATAAAGTAAGATCACAAAGTTGGAATTCAGGAGAGCATACTTTGGTTTCTTTAAAGACCTGCTTGGTTCAGTCTGGTGGGATGAGGCCCTAGAAAGAGGAGAGGTCCAAGAAAGCTGGTTAATATTCAATAGCCACTGCCTCCAAGCTCAAGAGCGGTCCATGCCACTAAGCAGGAAGTCAGGTAAAAATGCCAAGAGGCCTGCATGGATGAACAAGGATGTCCCGGCAGAACTCAAACACAAAAAGGAAGCCTGCAGAGGTTTTTAAGAAGGAAAAAGTAACTTGAGAGGAATATAGAGACACTACCCAAGCATACAGAGACGTAGTTAAGAAATCTAAAAGCCCACCTGGAACTGAATCAGGTGAGGGACACAAAAAAACAAGAAGAAGGGTTTCTATAAGTACATAGGTGACAAAAGGAAGGCTAGGGAAAAAGTGAGCTTGCCGCTTAATGGGGCGGGGGCCCCAGTGACACAGGACATGAAAAAGGCTAAGTCCTGAATGCCTTCCTCACCTCAGATTTTACTAATAAGACAGGCCTTCAGAAACCTCAGGTCCTAGACACCAGAGAGAAAGTCTGGAGAAAGGAAGACATACAATTGGTGGAAGAGGATCAGATCAGGGAATACATAAACAAACTGACATACATGAGTTCATGGGCCCTGATGGAATGCACCCACAAGTACTTCCTGTATGGCATTATTGCAAGGCCACTTGATGATCTTTGAACAATCATGGTGGTTGAGAAAGAGGCCTGAAGACTGGAAGAAAATGATGGCACTCCTATCTTCAAGAAGGACAAGAAGATAGACCCAAAGAACATTGAGCCTTACCTTGATCCCTTGGAAGTTTATGGAGAAAGTAATTCTGGAAACCATTTCCAGGCACATGAACAACAAGATCATGAGTAGTCAGTATGGATCCATCAATGGGAAGTCACACATGACCAACCTTCTGATCACCTTCTACAATGAAATGACTGGCTTAGTAGACAAGGGGAGAGCAGTGAATATTGTGTACTTTGACTTCAGAAAGGCCTTTGACACTGTCTCCCATAAGATTCTCATAGAGAGGTTGATGAGGTATGGGCTGGATGGGCAGAGAGTGAGACAGACAGAAAACTCTCTCCACCCAGAGAGAGAGTCGTCAGTGATCAGTGGCACACAGTCTAGCTGGAGGGCAGCAACTAGCAGTGTGCCCCATGGGTCAACACTGGGTCCAATCCTGTTCAATTAATTAAGAGAAAAAAACATGAAGGTTTGCATTAAGTCTAGCAAGCCTTACAGGAAGTACAGATTAGACAGTAAACAATGAGGGGGACTAAAAACTGGCCGAGCTGTTGGGCTCAAAGGGTTGGGATCAGAAGCACAAAATCCATCTGGGGGACAGTTACTGGTGGTGTACCCCAGGAATTGATACTGTGACAGTAGAGTTTAACTGCTTCACCAGTGACCTGAACAAAGGGGCAAAGTGTACTCCCAGCAACTGTGCAGATGATACAAAACTGGGAGGAGTGGCTGATACACCAGATACTCACATTGCCATTTAAAGGGACATCAACAGGGTGGCTAGATGATATGACAGGAAACTCATGAAGTTCAACAAAGTAAAACACCAAGTCCTGCACCTGGGTGCAGAGAAGTAGTAGTGGGTCCTTCCTGACCATGAACTGACCATGAGCCAATAATGCACTCTTCCAGCAAAGGCTACAAATGTCATTAGCTCCATTAGGAAAAGCGTTGCCAGCAGATCTGACAGAGGTAATCTTTCCTCTCTACTCAGCACTGATAAGACCACACTGGGAGTGCTGGGTCCAGTTCTGGGCTTCCCAGAGTCCAAGAGAAACATGGACATGCTAGCAAGAGTCCAGTGAAAGGCCACAAACATGATTAAGAGAAGGTTCCAGTGTTCTTATCTGTGTGTATATGTATATATTTGATGGAGGGAAACAAGAACAGGAAGTCAAACTGGTTTTGGTGGTGCCCAGTGACAGCACAAATGTCAATGGACACAAACTGAAATATAGTAATTTTCACTTAAATGTAACAAAAAGCTTTTTCACCATGAAGGTTTTGGAACGCTGGGATAGGTTCATCAGAGAGGTTGTAGAGTCTCCATCCTTGGAGATATTAAAAACCCAACCAGACACAGCTCTTAGCAATTAGCTTTAGTTAACCCTGCTTTGAGCTGGATCATTGGACTAGACCATAAGCAAAAATCCCTTCCAACCTTAGTGATTTTGTGATTCAAAGTATAAATACTGCATTTTAATTTTCAGAACTAGAAAATTTTCATCTGACTTAAGAGAAAGCACCAAGAGACGAAGGTGACTTCTACATTGCTGTTACTTGCATAATACTCATAATATTTACTTTGATAAATTATTTTAAATATCGGGATTACCTATTTATATTGTGTTGCAACTACTTTCATTTTAGCCTACCAATAATGATTTTCAATTTTCGATTTGTTTTGAACTTCAGAAGCAGAGAGTTTTCTGCTTAATTCAGACCTACTCAGATGAGCATATACCGATAGTACCAGGGAACTTGATGAAAATAGAGAAATAGTTCAGTGGCTAAAAAAAGATTGTGTGTTTTTTCCAATAAAAACCCTTTTAAACTTACCCTGCAGTTAAACTGCTATAGCAAAGAGTAATAGTCCATTCACATGTATTATAAGAGGACTATCATCTGCAGTTTTATTGACTGTCAGAAAACAGGTTCCATTTTGTAAAACAATAAAAATCAAATTTATTGCAAAATCTCCCAAGGTTGTAGCCTGTAACCTTATAACATCAGAAATTACAACAGTAAGCCTTTTTTTTCTCCTTTTTTCACTTCAAACTCCAAAAGAAATCAGAGATTACATTCCAGAACAGGGAGTGCTGCACTCATCAACATATTACCATGCAGAGACCCAGCAAAGGTATCAAAAAATACCTGAAATTTGTTTTTTTTCTTAGTGTTGTACATCTCTATCCAACATAGAAAGGCACAGCCTGTTAATTCAACACTCACAGGTAAATTCTGAGGACAAAATAAAATATAAAGCACTAACAACACAATATAATTTTGATGTACTCATACTTTTTGTTGTCTTTAATGTTTCACTACTCAGGCTCACCTGAAAAATTATACAAAATTAAAAAGCATATGGGAAGTGTAATCAAATCCTTTGACTACAAGTTCACTGTATCAGGTTTACGTGGCAAGTTTTGGTAGTGGGGAGGCATAGGGGTGGTTTCTGTGAGAGGTTGCTAGAAGCTTCCTCCATGTCTGAAAAAGCCAATGCCAGTGGGGTCCAAGACAGACCTGCTGCTGGCCAAGACAGCCCATCAGCAACAGTGGTAGCACCTCTGTGATAACATATTAAGAGGGGGAAAAAAAACTGCACAATGGCAGCTGGAGAGAGGAGTGAGAATATGTGATAGAAACAACCCTTGAAGACACCAAGGTCAGTGAAAAAGGAGGGGGAGGAGGTGCTCCAGGTGCCAGAGCAGAGATTCCCCTGCAGCCTGTGGTGAAGACTGTGGTGAGGCAGGCTGTCCCCCTGCAGTCCAGGGAGGTCCATGGTGGAGCAGATGTCCACCTGCAGCCCATGGAGGACCCCACACAACAGCAGGCAGATGTCCAAAGGAGACTGTGACTCTTAGGAAGCCCATGCTGGAGCAGGTTTGCTGGCAGGACTTGTGACCCCATGAGGGACTCATTGCTGGAGCAGACTGTTCCTGAAGGACTGCACACCATGGAAAGGACCCATGCTGGAGCAGTTTGTGAAGAACTGTAGCCCGTGGGAAGGACTCAGGTTGGAGAAGTTTGTGGAGGACTGTGTCTCATGGGAGGGACTCCATGCTGGAGCAAGGGAAGAGTATTAGGAGTCCTCCCCCTGAGAAAGA
The DNA here is from genome assembly GCA_907165065.1 of Caprimulgus europaeus. The sequence goes on along the minus strand of OU015525.1, from coordinate 59,807,450 downwards.
AGGAGAGACAGAAACAACATGTGATGATCTGACTCCAACCCCCATTCCTTGTTCCCCTACACTGCTTGTGGGGATGAGGTAGAGAAATGTCAGGAGTAAAGTTGAGCCCAGGAACAAGGGAGGGATGGGGGGAAGGTGTTTTAAGATTTGGTTTTATTTCTCATTACCTTATTACAATGGATTGGTAATAAGTTAAATTAATTTCCCTGAGTCGAGTCTGTTTTGCCTATGATGGTAATTGGTGAATGATCTCTCCCTGTCCTTACCTCAATTCACAAGCTTTTCATTATATTTTTCTTTCTGCTGTTCTCCTGAGGAGGGGAGTGATAGAGCAGTTTTGGTGGTCCCCTGGCATCCAGCCAGGGTCAACCCACCACATTCATACAAGGCCATATATGATTTTCACATACAGAATGTATGAAGGGACCCTGGGAAATAGTGAAGGTAATGTATCCTCACTACTCTGCCCTCCTTCAGTATCATTGATGAAGGTCAGATTGGGTAATGGGAGGCAGGTCTATTATTCTGGATCTTGATAAATCTTCTCTGTATAAGAAGTCACAAGCATGTTTTTCAGTAATATACTTGATAGGAGTGCAGAGACTTTGAGCTGTGCCTCAAAGTATGTTCACCGCAGGAAATACAAGAGTAAAAGCTATGGCCTTAGAAAAGAGACAGCTTCTTCCAGACCTGAGTAGACCAGGTCCTTTCCCTCAGGTTGGCCATGGTTTAAACATGGTACTCTGTACACTAGGTACCCTATACCCAGTTTCAGTGTCTGCATCATTCTTCACTTGTTTGTCAGATGCCAAACTCAAATACTTGAATTGCGACCATGCTGCCATCTTCAGAAGTGTTTTCCTGCAGTGTCTTCATTAAAACAACTTTTAAAATGCCCATCCACCTCCACCTTCAAGTTGCCACTAGTTTCTACTGAGGGGAAATCCATGTGGATAGAGTGGATGGAGATAGGCACTCCTGTCAGTCTTTCTAGGTAGCCTGATTCAGTTCCCTGATGGGAATATTTGAAAATATATTTCCATGTTTAAAGACAAGAAACTGTAGAATAAATCTTAGGGTATGCCTAAGATTGTTTCACACAAGTATGTGAAACAAAATACATTTGCCAGTACTTTATACTGAAGACATTTTCATCTGAGAAACAAAGGATTCTGGAAGATTTTTTTTTTTTTTAATAGCCTGTAGTCAGACACATAAGTGGCCTAATACATCACCCAAAGTACTCAGCAGCTCCATTCATTTCAACTCAATTTCATACACATGCTGAAGTTAGATAAAAGTTTCCTAAAATTTGAAATAAGTAAAACATGCAGTAATGCACATTATTAGATTATTTTTCTGATCTCATACATAGCAACATTTTAAGGTACTTCACAAAATAGGAAATTACATGCATCATGTAAGAAGGAAAGTTACATTTAAAAACATTGGATAGTATTTGCATTGGTTATCTACTGTTTGTGTTTTAAAAGAGACTAAGAGTCTTATCTATAAAGGAAGGATCATAAAACGAAAAAAAAGAATGCAAACTCAGAATCAAATATTTAACAAATGGTGGAATGTCAGTGTGATTCTAACTTCAGGTACATGTATAAATTCACAATAGGCTTCACAGACTTCACACTGCTGATTGCAAGACTGGAATTTGTACCTGAAAAAATATACACAAAAAATTCCTAGGCATCTGTAAACAAGTTTTCAGTTTCCATCAGTCCTGACTCAAACACAGGGGAAGGAACTACAGGGGAACAAAAATTCAGACTACCCTCCTACTTCCCACCTGCCTTTCTTTAGCATTCATTCTGGAACAAGAACAGGCCTTTTTTTTCCCTCAAACTCAACACAGTGTTGGACTCTTAATGAGAAAACTTTAGGATGCAGTAAAATACTGGATCCAAATTAAAAGTTTAAATATGGATCAACCATTTAAACATCTAGCTAGAATCACTTAGATAGTCCAAAGTTGCCCATCAAGAGCCCTTTCTTGTGTCTTTCAGGGCAGGCACGTTCCACTGCAGCTCTCTTGTTAAGCCCCAGTAAGAATTGCAAGGGACCTCAACTAGGCAACCAAATAAAAATATCTTGAAATTGAGGATACACGTACTTGATTCAAGCTGTGGATAAAGCAGGCTATCCAATTTCAGGTCTGTCCAATTACCAGTTTGGGTTTTCTTTTTTAGCCCAGCATGAGTTCAGATTTGAGTCTTAGTCGAGTAAATAGCTGCCTCAAACAGCAGCTGAACAAGGTATCTTCATTAAAACTTAGCTACAGATAGTTTGAGTGCTTGGGCAAGAGAAAAAAGGAAGAGGGGAAAGAAAATTAGGAGCTCAGAGTAAGAGCTCCCTTTCATGTAGGCAATGTAATGCAAATCTTTTCTATTGTGCATTTTAAGATGTAAATTGGATTCAAGTTGATGTCCACCTGTCTTGAACCAGCAGGGATCTCTTCCTGCCTTTATCAAAGCATCTCTCTGCCAATTACTGGCTGCTGTGACAGTTGGAGATTTTTCTTGTGCATGTAGACTTTTATAAATACAAACTCATTAAAATTATTTCTTTTGCCTTCTGATTCCAAGAAAAACTGTCACTGTGAAAAATATCAGGGATCAAGTATCTTTATCATCTAATTAAATCCTAAAAGATCTAAACGCTTATGTTCATGAGAATAAAGTCTTATTTCCTTGATATTTTCCATTTTCAAAAATTTACTAGTTTTAAGAGGAGAAACTGTTATGTTAATACAGTAAGAAATTTATATTGCTTACTCACTGCAGACAGACAGATAGTTCTCTAATCATTAAAGTAAATTTTAATTAATAATGGCAAGTTGAGGTTTCCTGATTCATTTCAGTAAATTCTTTGCCACTTCACAGAAAAATAGAAATTCATTAGAATAACTTTACAGAGCTCATATACTGGAATTCACTGAATCATTAAAAAGAGACATCTCGGATCAAGTTGCTACAATCCCCCAGTTTTTAAAAAACCCAAACTTTAATTTCAATTACCACAAAATAGAAATGACTATAATTTGTTCAGCAGTGAGAAGGAAAAAAGGAAAATATATTTTGGTGGCTTAGGGAATTTTGCAGCAGTCTGGCTTTAAAAGTTTTAGTTTATTTCTCATTGCTTCACAGGTTAAATTGTTCTGTTGCAAAATCTTGATATGAAGATCATTCGTGACCATTTTTTTCCTACTGTTCTGTAATTAAAATGAACAATGTAGATACATTCATTTACTAGGCATGAGCACATACATCACAACTTTGGCTACCAAGGTCTCAGAACCAGTTTTCCAATGTGTTTAAGCAGACATGTTGGGTGCATGTGGCAATACATGACATACGTATACGACATAATAGTCATATTTATAGTAAAGTTGTTATCTTAGATTTTTGTCATCAGTAGCAATGAAACCATTGCCTGATATATTGATTTGCTATGAATTATATGTACATTTTTGAAGTGTTCAACACTACTGCAAAAATTCCAGAAAGACCACAGGGTCACAGCCACCCTTTTGCACTCTTACAGGGGGAAATATATATGCCTGAAAACTGTTGACAAGAAGGAAAATGTGCAAGTGTTAAAGGAAAACTGGGGGAGTTGTTGGTACTTGAAAACACAGGAGGTGGGGAGTGAGATCTTTCAAGGTCTAGAATGCCTCGCTCTGGGTCTACAGCATGATGTGTTTTACATACAAGTCTATTTAAGGAGAAAACATATCCAGAAAACCTCCTCAGAAAGTCCAGGACTTCATGTCATTTGGCCTTGCAATTCAAAGAGTGCAATATAATATCACCAAAATGTCTGGAAACAGCAGACAACACACAAAACATAATTGTGAGAAAAGCATGCCACATGAGTTGCTCACATCTGTGGCTTTTTTGTTTGCTTGTTTGTGTCAACTGCAGTGTGCTTATGTGGAGGCCAAACCCAGGGCAGGACTGTACTGTAAATGAACTCATCCACTGCACAACAGGAACTTACTGGAAGCCATCATAACATGGACAGATCCATACAGTAAAAGTTAGATAATTCAAAACTTGTTAAGAAGCAAAATAGGCATTTTTCCTCATGTACCCTATTTGTGGTACAGATTCATGACCACTTTTTGAAAAAGATGAGCTAAAGATAAAGAAATTAAATCTAACTGAACTAGGCCTTTCCTCCTACAGTAACAAATAGTTACATAGCTCATCTGAAGTTATATACTGTACTGCTACCTGCATTAGACATTATTTTTATGTTACAAAATATATGACATTATTTTTAGTTACGAAAACAGTAGTAATTGCGCCTTCTTTCACTGTATCACTCAGACAAAATGGAAAAGTAAGCAGTAATTCTCTATAAAAAAGAGATTAAATTAAAAGGGTTAATTTGAAGACAGGAGAGAGAGATTAAAATTAAAGAATAACCACAAATACCTTCAGTATAAGGAAGCCAGTTGAAAACAGCTTCCAGGAAAGGCTGAGTGGGAAGCTCAAGGGCAGAAGATTGGAGATCAAAGAAAGTTCTCTTGAGTACCATCACACAGTGGTCCAGATCCAGCAAAGAATTGAGATATATATTAAATACAGTAGAGGAACTGTAAATTTTAACCAAGGACTAAGCTTATATAAAGCAAGGATAAATGATTTAAAACCTCTTGTTTGAAAGGCAGGCACTGGCACAGGAAAATCAAATTGTTTTTCTCATCTGAAACATCCTTATTTTCTCACAGACCGATTAAAATTCCATCTGCCTCTCCTGACTCTGTATTTCAGAGTTCATTTTCTCTAAGCCTTGCAATGTGGTAACTTAGTCTTATTTTTAAAGCAGAGCAATATTGTGGAAGAATTTTCCAAAACAAGCTGGATCTCTACTGTAGAATTAAAAAAAAAAAAAAGACAAAAAAAATAACCTCTAAAGCCTTTAAATATTTATCCATGTATGTGTGTCTGCAGTGTGCATGTATGAATATATAAATGTACATACATAAGTATGTGTATATATACAGATATATGTGGGTATAGTTATATCAATATATATATGGGTAATGGCTATAAATATAGATATGTATATGCATACATATATTATAAATTCACCAGTATATTCTGCACCTTTTAGAAACTGAAACTGCAAAACTTCTTAATGTAGGAACACCGCACACTGATAAGATACAGCTTAAGAGAAGGGCTTCAGCTAGGACAAGAGCCCAACACAGGTTAGCTGCTCATTACAGCAACTAGTTGTATTTATGCTGCTGCTACCAGAGCAAGCTGATCAGCTGTATGCAACAGACACAAGGAAGATTTTTTTATTATTATTAAATTCTGCAAAGAATGAAAAATAGCACCAGCAAAATCTTTTATAGTAACTCAGCTGAGACGATCTGCTTCTTCCTATGCTTTTTCTATTAGCATACAGAAAATATGGGATAAAATATTCTCACTTTGAGAGATCTTTTCACCATTTTGAGAATTAGACATTTCCAGGTCATTTTAAAACACCAGTCAGTTTATTCTGTTTTCTTTTAGTTTTCATTTCTTCTTCTCTCACAGCATCTGGTCTTAAGGGATTTGATGAAATATGCTTATCCTTCTAGGGGATAATTATGCTGCCATGAGGTGACTATGTGTCTGGTTTATATCTTACAGTATAGACAGTCTTACTCTATGTACATTTTTTGCTTAGTTTTCACAATGAGCGTGTTAGATTTGCTATTTACTGCTACAAACTATGGAGATTTTTGACCTAGTGGTAGACTGGAGCACTTAAAGTGCTTGCCAAGAGCAAAGAGACGATTACAGAAGGAACAAGAATTACAGTCTATAAATGCTGTAAATATTCTGAATGAGCTTTTCTAACAGGTAGACCGGATTTCCTCCTTGTAAGTAGCACTATGGCTCCTGAGCAACCTAATTGCCACTAGGAACAAAATAATACTCATCATCACTACCCACTGCTCTTACGAGCACGAAGTAAACTTGAAATGAAGGTTGAATCATTAATAGTGTTGCCAAGTCAAATTTGTGCAATGGCTGCAAAGCAGCTTGAGCCAAAGCATTTTAGGAATGTCTGAAGATCACTATTGGAGCAAGCAGAATATTCATTTTTCACTCTTTTATACTCCAAAGGATCACAGTAAAAGTCCTCAGAAAGCTCTTCATTAGTTGTACTCCTGACAGGAAGAATAAGCTTGGACTTTAGGAGCCTAAAAAGCCTTGCACAGAAGAATCAAAGTTCTTTATTTTAATCTTCTCTGACATTTTGCCTGATAAATTATTGTTTTAAAAATTTATGGTTTTTTAAGGTCAGTCATTGTTGCTTCTTGCCTTTCTTCTAAATCTTTCTATAATATACTAGGTTTTTTTATTTATCCCACTTACTCAAGCATGCTACCAAATTTAGCCATTCAAGAGGCGGGTTTTTCTGTATGTTTTGAGAAACATACATTGCTGGACCAGTGTTGGCACTTAGCTATAAAACCTGTATACAGAAAGCCATGCAGTAGTAGGATGGAGTGAAAAAGGAGTGTAGTGTCTCAATGGTTAAGGCATGAGGTTTTTAAGGTGATGGCTGAAAAATACATACACAGAAATCTGCAGTTTAGTTTTCTCAAAAGAGTGAAAAGCTGAGTCAGCCATGAAAGAATCTGAGGATATGGCATTAGGGAGCCTCCTGTCTTTGAAACTATTAAGATTAGACCACTGTGCCACTCCTTTGAGCATAAAAGAGACAAAATAGTGAAACAACCCTTCCAATCACCAACACATCTTTGCTTAGAAAAGGAAAACATATCAACCCACTGAATAAAATTTATTTTAAAAGAAAAAAAGGTAGTCATAGACTCTTACATAATTTGGGCTGCAAGGGTCCTCATGAGGTTTCCTGATCCAGCTAAAACAGCCAAACTCAGAATTAAACTGAGATGCTTAGGATCTTGTTAATAACCGACTTGCTCAATTGCAACAAATAGCGGAAGGCGAAGAAAAGATTATTGTGAAAGATCATATGCTCCTATGCAATGTAGCTAAATTAATGTCTCGTGCTGATAGCATTTTTGATTGAGATTGATTTGCCAGTTCATTTGCTACATAGCAGAATAACAGAAAACAGGCAACAGGATTCCTATAATTCATATTGCTGTGGCACCTATTGATTTTTTTAATGGGACATCCCAAGCACAAACATAGTATAAAAACTTAATTCTTGTCCCACAGATTCTAGCATCTGTATATAAGACAAGACACAGCATATCAATATAGACGGATTAGGGAACACCAGTGAGATTTTATTGGCCAGCATGACAGGCAAAAATCACAGCAGACTGGGTGTTTGACCTGTTGTCAAGTTTTTTGGTAGACTTCATTATGTGATGTAGTGCTTATTCTATAATCTGAGTTCTTCACCTAAGGATATAATTAGAGCCTCTTACGTTTTCTCTACTGTCCAAGACATCTTATGAAAATTACCTCTTTGATATATCTTTCTTATTTCAATGCATATTTGCCCATACTTTCACAATAAGAGTCCTTTGTCAGCTGGTCTGTAGCCAAGACAGATTCAGGAATGTAGTTGGTAAGTGATAGACGGGGTCATCACAAATCCAGAAGTTTTGGGACAGGTTGTCCTTTTATAAATCATGAAGTCACCTGTGAATACCTCAATTTCATAAGAATCAAATTAACAATAACTGGAGAAGACAAAAATAAAAACAATTTTTAGTTTTGCTCTAGCAATGACTACTAGTTAGAGCTTTGAGATTTTAGAGGACTTTTTAATAAGCTTTTTGCTCAGTAATGCTGCAGCTTCTGAAAGGACCACTCTAGAGACCTGTTTGACTCATGTTGTGTCTTGATTTTGAGAGTGCTGAGACAATGACATCAAAAGAATCTGTGGGCAGTGTGCTCTTCTGAAAATTAAAATACGTGGTTGACAGTCTTATAGGAACAAGGAATTTGTTGCAGAACCTATGTCACTGCAGCTGAGGGACTCTCAGCATTCCCGGTTGCTGTATATTGCCTGTCTCAAATGTAGCATAAAAGCTACATATACAAACCAGATGAGAGCTGTAGCAAGCTACATCAGAGGGCATATCTAGAAAAATGAGGTGATAAGACCCAAGAGTAATGAGATATTTTCTCAAGCAATATATCTAAATAAAACTAATAGCAAAAAAAAATAAACTTTTCTGAGACACAGGAAGATTTCTGCTCTTTTCATAATAAAACCTCACTTCAGATACTGTGTTCAGTTTAAGTACAATGCTACAATAAAAATATGAACCAGTTGAAAGGAGTCTAACAGCAATGTCTAGAAAGTATTTCCTATAAGAAAAAAAAAATTGAAATTGCTCAAGTCTGTAGAGGGAAACAAAAAGCAAGTTTATGACAGTAGTCTTGAACTCTTAATAAAGTTACAGCAAAGAGAGAGGATGAATTATTCTCCATATCTGGGAAGGACATAACAAGAGCAAGTACATTTCAGTTGCAAGTTAGGAAATAAAATAATGTCATAGCTTTTAAAAGTTAAGAATAATAATAATATTTAGAAAGTAGTTAGCAATGGCAAACAATTTTCTCTTGCTGAAGGTCCAAGAACAGCTTATGCATATCACAAATGAGTTAGCTATAGTTGATTCTGACTAAGAGTAGTCAGATGGATTATAAGACTTTTTAAGGTCAACACAAGCCTTTGAATCCTATGATTTTATCATTGTTTTGAGTCAGCTTCAGGCATAAATTTTTGGTTACCAGAAGTTACTTTCCTACATCTGACCTAACTTCCAATTAAAACTGATCTTTGAGTAGTCCAAAGATATTTTTCCACTGTCAATCATACATCTCAGCTTGACCACAATTTTACCTTTAAGAAACATCATATCATGCTGAATTCTACATTTAGTTCCTGTCCTACTCTCAAAGTTGGTACAATGCTTGTTCTTTACAGTTTTCTATTTCTGCAGGTTAAGGTTACCTTGATTTAAATTCAAAATTTGAGCTTGGAGCACTTTCACTAGAGAACTAAAATCCGTCAATTTACCAGCTTGATTTCCTATGTTTCCAAATAGAGCTCTCAATTTGTATTTTCCTGCAGTAACAACATTATTTTAAAATATTTGACAAAGACTATAACAAACTGCAATCATTACCAGCTAAAAGGCACTTTGTACATGACTCTGTCCATCATATTACTAAAGGAGCTCTTCTGTTTAAAGAAACACTACAGTGAAACACTACATACTGTTGAAAGAAACACTCCTGATACAAACATTGCTCTTGATTGCTTTTTTACTTTACTCTAAAAGTGGGTTTAGAAAGTTTTATGGAGTTTGGAACTTGGGTTTGAAGAAGAGAGTTTGCTCAGGAGCATAAGGGTGGCTTCTACAAGAAGCTGCCAGAAGCTTCCCCCATGTCTGACACAGCCATTGCCAGCAGGTTCCAAGATGGACCCACTGCTGACCAAGGCTGAGCCAAGCAGTAATGCCTCTGTGATAACATAACTCAGAAAAAAGCGGAAGGAGAGAAAAAAAAAAAAAAAAAAAAAAAACCCAACACACTTTGCAGCTGGAGAGAGAGGACTGAGAAGATGTGAGAGAAAAACCCCTTGCAGACACCAAGGTCAGAGAAGGAGTGGGAGGAGATGCTCCTAGCAGGCTGTCCCCCTGCAGTCCAGGGAGGTCCATGGTGGAACAGATGACCACCTGTAGCCCATGGAGGACCCCATGCTGGAGTAGGTGGATGCATGAAGGAGGTTGTGACCCCATGGGAAGCCTGCACTGGAGCAGGTTTCTGTCAAGACCTGTGGTCTCCATGGAGAGATAGGAAACCACATCAGAGCAGTTTTGCTGGCAGGACTTGTGACCCCATGGGGCACTCATGATGGAGCAGTCCATTCCTGAAGGACTGCACCCCACAGAAAGGACTCATTCTGAAGCACTTCATGAAAAACTGTTGTTCATGGGAAGGACTCATGTTGAAAAAGTTCGTGAAGGACTGTCTCCCATGAGAGGGACCCCACGCTGGTGCAGGGGAAGTATGAGAAGTCCTGCCCCTGAGGACGAAGGAGCAGCAGAAACACCATGTGATGAACTTACCCTAACCCCCATTCCCTGTTCCCTTGTGCGGCTGAGAGGGAGGAGGTGGAAATCAGGAGAGAAGTTGAGCCCAGGAATAAGGGAGGGGTGCAAGGAGGTGTTTTAAGATTTGGTTTTATTTCTCATTATACTCTGATCTGATTGATAATAAATTAAAATATGTTTTTTTCCCCAAGTCGAGTCTGTTTTGCCCATGCCAGTAACTGGTGAGTGATCTCTCTCTGTCCTTATCTTGACCCACGAGCCTTTCATTATATTTTTCTCTCTCCTGTCCAGTTGAGGAGGGGGAGTGATAGAGTGGGCTTTGGTGGGCATCTGGCATCAAGCCAGGGCCAACCCACCACATCCTTACACAGGGAATCCCAGCCAAAATCTCATTTCTACTAGAGAAAGTTAAACTACCTTAGAGGGAAATGCAGAGAAGTCCATGTTATGAAATAAAATGTTCTCAGTTCGTGCTGTTGACCTTCTTGCACTGCATTCACACAAATGGGATTTCTAACTTTGCAGGAAATTAGACCCTTGAGAGGTCCACTTAATTAGAAGGCATAAAAGTGACTGAATTTACTGTCATTTCTTCATTAGGAGAAAGCGTTAGTTAATTGAGAAACGGGGAAGAAATGTAATAACATGTTTGACATCAATGTACAGACCTAGAACTGGTTTAAAATCATATTTTTAATAAGTCACTTGGTTCAGTTGCAATAATAGGATAACCTATTACTGTTAATGTAGAACTGGCACAATTTTAAACATTTATAAAGCAACCAAACTTAATATGCTAATATAGTAAACATTTCAGAATTAATTTGAGAAATTCTGGGGATATTAATATGTAAGTAAAATAAGAGACAAAGGTAGGTATTGGTGCTTCTTTGGAACTTTTTTCCAGGGACAAGCTTTAAATCTTTCTCTGCCATATGTCATCCATCTAAGCAAAGGTTTTAATGCTCTATATTCTTACAGCTCTGTATTGTAGCTGAGATTATGCTGCAGTGAACCAATGCCTAAGACATGAAGGCAGCAAAATGAAGTACTTAGATTTGTATGGAATATTTTGCATTAAATAAATAAAAGTGTTATTTTATGAAGATAAAGTAATTGTTAATCAAATTCAAAGTAATCTAAACTAAACCAATGTTTAGGCTTTGGGTTTTGTTTTTTTTAATTTCCTGTTTGGCAACCAGATGGAGAAACGTGTTATTTGCACAGGCAGTGAAAGTAACTCTTTGTAGTCACATCAAAACAAAATCCAAATTTAAATTCCAGTTCTGTTCTAGCATGTCCATAATTCTTTGCACCACAGTGCATGAAGTAGTCCAGCTAAGCAGTAAAGCATGGGAAAATGAAGGTATTTGTCATAAGGAACAATGTAGACCTTTTTTTCTTTTATACAGATGCCTGTGAATAATCAGCTAAGAAGTCTAGTTGCAGCTTAGCAGTGGCAGAGACTGAAACACTAGATAACGCCTAAAAATGAGATGTACACCTTCACCAAGACACCAGCTGAATTTCTAACAACTTCAATTTTCCTAAATTCAGATGTTTTGGAAAAATAATCCAGGAACAACTTTATTCTCCACTTTAGGCTTGCATTTTCTCTCTTCTGACCTACCTTTGATAGCTTTTTTAGTTCTTCTGTCTGAGTATCTGATGCTTAATTCTGACATAAACAGCATTCAGTGAGAGATAGTTATTTGCAATTTAGTTCTTACCTTTTTTTAATCTGCACTGCTAGACAACATTTAGAATCTGGTAGATATTCAGAAGAGAAATTGGTGTTAGATATTGAATGCAACAGCTTTTGGATTTCCCCCTCCTGCACCTCAGAAAATTACAATAGCCTTCCTTTTAAAATATAGCAGACATCAGTCTAGAAGAGATTGTTTTGTTGCTCACAGCTATGAGCTTCTTTTAGCTACCGCCAATCAAAAGTAATCAAGAGTGATAACTGACATATTTTGGGATGCCCTTCTGTCTTAGTGTTTTTGTGTGCTGCTTTTCTCACCTTGGCCCACTCTTTCTTAGCAACACCTGTCAAAGTCAAATTGTCAAGAGTTCTCTATTCCTAAGCAACTTGATATTTCCTCTTTATTTTTGTGAAGATGAGAAGGAAGTACCCGATGGACTATTACAGCCATATTAAATGAAGATTGGTACTTAAACCCCAAGCTCTGCACCACTAAAAAGTAAACTAGCAGTGGGAAATTGTCTCTCTGTGATGACAGTTCCCATATTTATCACACAGTGTGGGTGCACCAGCCCAGAACATCTGATTCCATCTCCCGAGAGAAAGAGATCTTTACCACCTATGGAGGAGTTCAAGCAGCACCTGAAATACTAGGGACAATTCAACCACTTACATTGGTGCTCTGATTGCCAATACCACACTGGGTATCCAGAGAAGGATGAAATCAGCCATTGCACCACATCCTCTACATGGAGCAACTGGACTGCATTGATGGTCCAGTGAATTCTTTTGGGAAGAAAAGTACACCCTAGCACTGGTAGAATAAACTATTGACTGTTTTGAGGAAGAAGAACTATGAACCAAAACCCTGGCCAAAATATAGCCACTGAAGCACCACCTTGCATCTCTTCACTGATTGTTCCTGCAGACTCCAAATGGGACAGAGGCTGTGGAAAGCAGCATTGCAGAGGCCCCTCACTTGCTGCATAGCTAAACTGAGTGGAAGAGAATTGGGCAGTCAGTTTGGAGAAGCCAGTGCTATGCAGATATTGTTAGAAGGGGATGAAGGGGAAAAGTGGTTTACGGGGCATGTCTATACTTCTTCCTGAATGGTAACCACAAGTCTGTGTGGGAATACATAAAACAATGGAAAATAGAAAAGGTGGAAGCATCAGGATAAACATATTACCGCAGCTGAGATATGGCAACAGGAAGCTCATCAGATACAGTGAAGGAGCATGCAAGTTCATCGTGTGAATGCATCTATCCCAAAAAGCGGAGCCACGGGAGAACAGTGGATCACGGGGCCAGTTCGTGTGCTAAGAGGAACAGTGCAGTCCTGGCTGCAACTAGAGACTTAAACTGGGAGAATAACAGAGAACTTGTTTTAGTTCATCTATGCATGATATGTAGTGCCAACATGGACAAATTGCTGGAAAATGCCCACAGGAAGAATTTGCATTGTGGTAGAAGTATATTTACAAAAACCTATGGGCAAGCACTAACTGGCTACCAATGTCTTCTGCTGAAGCCTACATGTTGACTCCAGTATGCTGTGCTTGACCCTAGCACCTCCAGCACTTAAATTGGTTTGTATGACAGGTAAATGACAATGCAAGGACCTGATCTGTATGAACAGCTGTAGGACTGTGCATAGATGAAGGAGCAGGTGGCACGGTTGGGTCTGGCTGGCAGCCAGGATGTGAACCCCAGTTAGCCCTGCTATAAGGTGGAGCAGCCCTGTCACAAGAACCGCAAAGCACTCCCCATGCAATCAACCAACACCATGCCCCAAGCAGCCGTGGCCACGGCCACAGGCAGGTGCAGGACACAGCAGGATTTGAATGGACAGTCCCAGCTGGGTATTGCCCGTGGATACAGTAACTGATGGGGTCAGGGTCATTCATGGTACATGGAGTAGAGGCCTCAGGGGAATGTAGGGAGAGATTATAGTGTTATATGAGGGAAGAGTCTATTTGGGTATGTGAAGAGGATCCTGAGAGGGAATCAGAGAGACACCCAGGGCCTCCTTCTGGACTGTACATCACATGTCTGGAACTGCTGCACTGACTTTCCTGACTCTTCTGGACTGCACCATGTCTCCCAAATCTCAGGAAAGTCATGTAACTCATAAAATTGCATTTATCTATGATTAAGCCATTTTGGTATCCAAATCCATTTAACCTCCATGCCTTCATTTGTTCTTAAACAGTGATAAGCATGATTAAGTCTCTAGGGAAAGTTAGCATGGATTTTGCCCAGGGAAACCCTGACTCTTTGGCCTTCTGAATTTCTTTGAGTGTATCAATAGGCATGTAGATAAAAGAAACCCATCTGTCATACTTCATACAGATTTTTAAAAAGCTTTTTATTTAAAAAAAAAAAAAAACAGTTGCCACAGGACTGGGGTGGGGGAGGGAGGAATTATTTCACAGCTTAAATAATATGAATCAAAACACAAGGCTTAATGAAAACTTTTCAGGACCAAGAGGAGTCAGCAGCCATGTTCCCCAGGGACTGACACTGGTTATAGCTTCATTCAGCTTCTTTATCAATGATTTGAAGAAATCATTGTACTATGAGATTTGCAAGCCTGCAGCCAATTCCACTCTTCCAGGTGGTCAAAAGACAAGTCTTTGGCCAAGAATGACAAAAAGTCTTGACAAACTTTGTAAGTGGGTAAAAACATGGCAGATGAGCTAGCAGAGAAGGCTACAGTTAGGGAAAACTACCCTAAAGCTTGCATATGTAGTACTGAGCTCATAAAAACACAGTTATAATTAAGAAGGATTTTAAAGTCATCACTTGCAGTTCTCTGAGATCATTGTGCAGCAGTAGCCCAAAAAGATAATAAAATGTTAGACATCAAAAGAAAGGTGTTGAGAGCAGGATAGAAGCCATCAATGTGCGCCATTTTAAGAAACTTTGTCATTCTCACATTGGGACTGCCATGCCCAGTTCCGGTCTCTTCATCTGAGGAAGGAGACAGAGCTACACAAGATGCAGAGAGAGGCAACTAGATGGGAAAGGTTGGGACTCCTCAGTATGGTGCTGAAGAGGCCTTACAGAATCATGAAGGCCATGGAAAGGCTGAGCGTATAACTGTTGTTTATCAAATCCTGAAATTAGAGAACTAGATAGTGCTTGTTGAAACACTAGTAGGAAACTGACTGAAAACAAACAAAATGCTTCTTCATCCAGTGGGTATTCGATTTATGGAAGACAGGAGACAGGGAAAGGAGATAGTATCACCACACACAAAAATGGGTAGACAGATTCATGGACCATAAGACCATATCAAAAAGAGAGGTTAGGGATGTACCTTCTGACTTTCCTAATACAATGATTGAGGGCTCTGCAACAGTAAAAGGGGAGTGAATGCTAAAAGTGACAAACAAACTGAGTCTCTCTTGTGATGTGCAAAGTAAAAGAAATATGAAATATAGTCAATTTTTTAGGGTCTTAAAGGTAGATTGCACAGTATAAATCAACCAGAAGATAAGACACTTGTCAAAAGTCATAATACACATTCCTCCCTCACATCCCATTCTTTTTCTTCATCAAATCTCTAGTGGCATGTGTCTCCATTTTGACACTGGTTATAAATGCCCTGAAATGCCTTCTTGACTGCTTTAGGGCTGGTAGTTTTTGATCTACTCCTAATAAAAAGGGAAAGAAAAAACTCTTTAAAAGATATTCTAATAAATGACAACAGCACACAATAAGGTTGTCAATCCATTTTAACTCAGAAGAGTAAAATAGATGTCAGTAGAACAGGTTGGCATTTGCTCAAATCCAAATTGTCAGGAAGAGTTTAAATGCACCACACCATACTGAAGCTGACAACACTTGAAGGCTTCATCCCTAGAGGAGGTGTCAGCAAGGGTAAAGAAACAGGAGCTATTCAGAGTCCCAAACACAGAGTCAGAAACATAGCTTTTGCAAATTCAGTCTCTTTTACACTAGACTAGAAACAATTACATACATCAGTTCCATTTCAACTCTGCCCATCACCTTAGTAATGTTTAAAATACTTTGCTTAGGGTAGAGGAGGAAAGTACGTGTAATGAGGTGAGAAATGCAGAACTTTGAGATTATAACAAGACCCCACAGTACACCATTGCTGACATTGGACTGCTGTTTAGAGCTTTACCATATGTCAGGCACAGAGACTTGACAGGATATGCAAATGGGTAGTCCTTCCCATACAAGTCTCTAGTTCTTTGTGGGAAGCCTACAAAACAGTCACATATGCATTAAAATCAGTTGTGGCCCACAACTACTCTGGTAGCCATTGAGTCTGGTACACATAACCACAGGTCTTTCGGTGAAGAAGAGAGAGATGGTTGGTTGCATAGACCCTGCCAAGCTGTAACATGGCATACACAGTAACAATAGAGATCAACTATTGTACTTAATTTCCTCCAATCGATAGAATAATTTTATCTTTTTTTTTTCTTGTATATCTTTCTTTGGCCAGATGAAAGAAACAGAGATCAGAGATTCATACTAACTGTCTTTTATTTTAGACCATCTAAATTATTTTGTGGGTTTAAGCATCTACTGTCTGTTTTCAACACATTAATCCAATTTCTTTAAAAATTAACTAAGTTAATTCAGGCTTCTCTTCAGCAGAGAAGCCTGAATACCAGTGAAATATAGTGGAAATCAGCATCCTGAGTCACTCAAGTCTTTTTTAAGTGCTTTTAAGTGTTGTCTAACAAATTAAGATTAAATTATCATTGTTTTAGACATCACTGTCTAAAAAGTTTAATTAAGCTAAAATTTAAATGAAGTAAAATGTAAATGCAAAGCAGCACAATCTCAACATATCTCTGAAAAAGCTCATGTTTGACAGAGATTTTCAGTTTAACTAATTTTTGTGTTTAACTTTCTGCTGCAATAGCACAAAAACAAATAATAATAGTAAGGGGTTAATGTCTGAGAATGAAAATCGTAGCTGTTTTAAATTTTCTATTTTTATATTTTAATCTCCCTACCAACGTTCATTAAGTAAAACAGATTATTCCAGAAATGGGTTTTTGTCCTTTTCCTCATTTTTTTAACCTCAAAAATATTTTTTTAATTTAACAGGAAAATATATATATATATATTTAATTCCACAGACTGTATCTTTTTTAAGGTATCAACAATTTCTCGATCTTCCAAGTAAGCAAATTATCAATTACTTCTGTGTAAATCTAGTAAGACAATAATAACTATCACCACTAGGGGATGCTGATAGTAAACCAACAGAACTTTTTTTACTTCATACCAGTGTCTTCATCTTATTATTTTCTGTGTAAAAAACTTGAGTTCCAGATTAGAACTTTATCCCAAAAGACAATAGGCCAGAGGTATTTGGTCAAATTCAGTCAGTTAAGTCCTTAAGAAAAATTATTAAATATTCTAGACATTTACATCTAGGAGAACAAAGATGGTATGTAAATAATAGCCCAAAAGTTTCTGAAGCGCTGATATAATATAATGCATTTAGCACTGTTTCTCATAAATTCAGATTTACATTTACATAGTTATCTGAAAAAAAAAAGTCTTCTATTAGCTCTAGGATCTTGGTGAGTGGGATGTACAGAGGAGGAAGAAACATGTAGAAACAGTTTGAAATGGAAATGAAAAATTGAGCTTTATTTCTCCTGGCAATTTTAGCTTTGGAAGCTCTTTAATACTAAAATTAGGTAAAAACCTAAATCATTAATGTAACTGAATGAGATAAAGTTAAGATATTGCTTTACTGTTAACACAAAAACTCATCCATAAGAATAAAAATGTAAAATGAATATAAAAAATCTAAATAATTTGTTTAATCACCAGTTTAGTTTAATAGCCTGTACATTTGTGCTGAGTTCAAGAAAGGACAAATATTTCAAAAGGCTGTTCCTTGGTGAAAGAGACTGAGAATTTTTTTCAGGTTTTACCATTAAGATATTTTTCTTGGTGTTCAAAACAAAAATCACCTATATCCCATTTGTCTTGAAGTATTAGAGTCATTTACCTTTGCGGCTACAATGCTGTTTTCACTTGGAGTTTATAGTCTTTGGAGCCAGGTCCTGAGAAGTGTTGAGTTGACACCAGAACTAGCAAGTCCTCATGATTTGGCTGATTTTCAGGTTTCTGTGGCCTCTTGAAAAGAGCAGAGAAAATAACTTTAAACTTGTAACTGTAAATTAATGCTTTCACCTAGCAAACTTGAAAACTGTCCACTGAAATTGAATGAGCATTGTATGGTGCAGTGAAAGCAGAGTTCACAGCTGACCTGTGGAATAGCTCTCCTGCCTAGTGCCAGTGTGCAGAAGGAAGCAATGATGTGGTGAGACACAACCAAAAATAAGATTATTAACAAGAAAAAAGTGTTTCAAAATTATGCAAGAAGCAGCATTTAGTCAATGTTCAAATTATATACAAGTCCTTTCAGACACAGGTAAAGCCAGCACTGTAGTGGTTTAGGATTTACAGCTTTGTACCACACTGGGCACTTCATCCATCTTATTTCACTTGTTACACCGCCTGCTGAAATGGGAGTAATACTTTCTTGGGCAAAGGACAGTGAGGCAGGCAGGATTTATTAATAACTGGCATGAGAGTTATATGAATATATATGATGTGAATTATTTGGGAACGTGGAAACTGACTAGTTTGGCCACTCTGGCCATTTTTGTTATGATTTGATAGCAGTGGATGGAAATCACTGAGAAGTATTTTTAAATTAAAGTCATTTCTCTTCCTTGCTACAATATAGTTTGGATGTGACAATTATAGTCTATAGGTCAGATCCTGAGGGGTACTGTCACACACTTGTAAGTATCTCATATCTGGCCACTTTACTGTATGTAGAAAGTGTCTTGTTCCATAGTGTTGTGAAGCTTAGGTCCCTGTTGGGAGCTGCTTGACAGTTGCTTTTAAGGATGGAAGGCATGCAAGTTAGACTGGGCTAGTCTTTCTCTCTTATATGTTTTTACCTTCTTGTGGAAAGAGAACTTAAGGCTCTAGAGTTGTACGTAAAATGCTGCACATTTCTAAAGCTACCATTCCATTTTGATGTTTATATCATATTCTTATAAACGTCATATTCATATAGAGTTGCATCAGACTGGTTCTCTTGACTGAAATCAATTTAACTGATTGAATTAACAGCCCAGAGAGATCAGCAGTGGTTGATAAGTTGCTATTTGCAACATAGTCATAATTTTAGTCTGCTCAAAATGAAGGTGCAAAATTTTGATGTCAGCTAGCAGGATGAGAAATAGTAATGAATCTGGTATTCCTACATGAAGAAGGATGTAGAATATACATATACACATACTCATAAGCATCTATATATGTGCATGAAAACTAAACATGTAGCCTGTAATCAAGATGTTGTACTGGTGGGCAAAAACACCTCAATTTCTCCTAGTGCTGATAACAGAACACTTTGGTCACAACAACCCCATGCAACACGACAGGTTTGAGGAAGAGTGGCAGGAAAGCTGCCTTACAGAAACAAACCTCACAGTGTTGGTGGACAGCTGGCTGAACATGAGCCAGCAGTTTGCCCAGGTGGCCAAGAAGGCAAAGAGCATCCTGACCTGCATCAGAAATAGTGGGGCCAGGAGTAAAGTCATCCCTCTTTACTCGTCACTGGTGAGGCCGCATCTAAAATACTGTGTTCAGTTTTGGGCCCCTCACTACAAGAAAGATATTGAGGTACTGAAGTGTGTCCAAAGAAGGGCAACAAATCTGGTGAAGGGTCTGGAGCACAAGTCTAATGAGAAGTGGCTGAGGGAACTGTGGTTTTTAGTCTGGAGAAAAGGAGGCTGAGGAGAGACCTTATCACTGTCTACCTGAAAGGAAGTTGTAGCAAGATGGGTGTCAGTCTCTTTTCCCAAGGTACAAACAATCACAGAATCACAGAATGTTAGGGATTGGAAGGGACCTCGAAAGATCATCCAGTCCAATCCCCCTGCCGGAGCAGGAACACCTAGATGAGTTCACACAGGAAGGCGTCCAGGCGGGTCTTGAATGTCTCCAGAGAAGGAGACTCCACAACCTCCCTGGGCAGCCTGTTCCAGTGCTCTGTCACCCTTACTGTAAAGAAGTTCTTTCTCAAATTTAAGCGGAACCTCCTGTGTTCCAGCTTACACCCATTACCCCTTGTCCTATCATTAGTCATCACTGCAAAGAGCCTGGCCCCATCCTCCTCACACTCACCATTCAAATATTTATAAACATTAACCAGGTCCCCCCTCAGTCTCCTCTTCTCCAAGCTAAAGAGCCCCAGCTCCCTCAGCCTTTCCTCATAAGGGAGATGTTCCACTCCCTTAATCATTTTGGTGGCTCTTCGCTGGACTCTCTCAAGCAGCTCCCTGTCCTTCTTGAACTGTGGGGCCCAGAACTGGACACAATATTCCAGATGTGGCCTTACCAGGGCAGAGTAAAGGGGAAGAAGAACCTCTCTTGACCTACTGACTACACCCCTTCTAATGCACCCCAGGATGCCATTGGCCTTCCTGGCCACAAGGGCACAGTGCTGGCTCATGGTCATCCTGCTGTCCACCAGGACTCCCAGATCCCTTTCCCCTTCACTGCTCTCTAGGAGATCATTTCCTAACCTATACTGGAACCTGGGGTTGTTCCTGCCCAGGTGCAACACCCTACACCTGCCCTTATTATATTTCATCAAGTTTTTCCCTGCCCAGCTCTCCAGCCTGTCCAGGTCTCTCTGGATGGCAGCACAGCCTTCTGGAGTGTCAGCCACTCCTCCCAGCTTGGTATCATCAGCAAACTTGCTGACAGTGCATTCAATTCCCTCATCCAGGTCATTTATGAATATATTGAATAATACTGGTCCTAGTACTGACCCCTGAGGGACTCCACTAGACACAGGTCTCCAACTAGACTCCGCCCCATTGACCACTACTCTCTGGCTTCTTCCCACCAGCCAGTTAATAATCCATCTCACTACCTGCTCATCTAATCCACACTTCCTCAATTTATCAGCGAGGATGCTGTGGGAGACCGTGTCAAATGCTTTGCTGAAATCAAGATAGACCACATCCACTGCTCTACCATCATCCAGCCACCTGGTCGTGTTTTCATAAAAGTCTAGAAGGTTGGTCAAGCACGACTTCCCCTTGGTGAAGCCGTGCTGACTGCCCCTAATGACCCTCTTATCCTTGATATGCCTAGAGATGGCACCAAGGATAAGTCGTTCCATCACCTTTCCAGGGATGGAGGTGAGGCTGACCGGTCTGTAGTTACCCGGGTCCTCCTTCTTGCCCTTTTTGAAGATTGGAGTGACATTTGCCTTCCTCCAGTCCTCAGGCACCTCTCCCGTTCCCCACGACTTAGCAAAGATGATGGAGAGCGGTCTAGCAATGACCTCAGCCAGCTCCCTCAACACTCGTGGGTGCATCCCATCTGGACCCATAGATTTATGGATGTCCAGGTTGCTTAATTGGTCCCTGACCCAATCCTCATCAACTGAGGCAATCTTCTCCATTGTCCTGTCTCCATCTGTGGTCTCCAGGGTACAGAGCTCCTCAAGACAACTTCTGGCAGAGTAGACAGAGGCAAAGAAGGCATTCAATAGCTCTGCCTTCTCTGTATCCTCTGTCACCAGGGTACCCCCCTCATTTATCAGTGGGCCTACATTGCCTCTGACGTTGGCTTTATCTGCCATGTATTTGAAGAAGCTCTTCCTGTTGTCCTTGACCCCTCTGGCAAGATCTAATTCTAAGGAGGCCTTGGCTTTCCTAGTTGCCTCCCTACATCCTCTGACAATATCCTTATATTCCTCCCAAGTAGCCAGCCCCTCCTTCCACGATTTGTAAACTCTCCTCTTCCACTTAAGTTTGGCCAGCAGTTCCCTGCTTAACCAAGCAGGTCTCCTGGCTCCCTTCCCTGACTTCCTACATATTGGAATGCTTTGATCTTGAGCCCAGAAGAAGCTGTCCCTGAATGTTAACCAGCTGTCTTGGGCCCCTTTACCTTCAAGTAATCTGTCCCATGGAATTTCCCCTAACAATTGCTTGAAGAGGCCAAAGTTGGCCCTCCTGAAGTCCAGGGTAGCAATCTTACTTGTAATTCTGCTTATGCCACATGAGATTCCGAACTTCACCATCTCATGATCACTGCAGCCCAGGCAGTCCTCAACCTTCACAGCCTCAACCAGACCCTCCTTGTTAGTGAGGATCAGATCCAGCATCACTCCCCTCCTGGTTGGTTCATCCACCATTTGCATCAGGAAGTTATCATCGATGCACTGGAGGAACCTCCTGGATTGGGGGTGGCTGGCCGAGTGGTCTCTCCAGCAAATATCTGGGTAGTTAAAATCCCCCACAACAACCAGGGCCTGGGATTGCGAGGCTGCTGTCAGCTGCCTGTAGAAGGCCTCATCAATTTCTTCACCCTGATCTGGTGGCCTGTAATAGACACCCACGACAGTATCAACCCTACCAGCCTGCCCCTTGATTTTTACCCACAGGCTCTCAACTAGCTCCTCATCCGCCCCTGGATAGATCTGAATGCACTGCAGTTGCTCTCTCACATAAAGAGCAACTCCACCACCTCGCCTCTCTGGCCTGTCTTTCCTGAGAAGGACATAGCCATCCATGACCACATTCCAGTCATGTGAGCTATCCCACCATGTCTCTGTAATTGATACCAGATCATAATCCCCTGACCGAACACGGGTTTCTAACTCCTCCTGCTTGTTCCCCATGCTGCGTGCATTGGTGTACAGGCATTTCAGGGAGCGAGTCGAGTTCACCAGTTTCAGCCTAGGGGGGTGGGAGGCCTCCCTGCCTTCATCAATTCCAAACTGCTGCCCCACTGGCACAAGGCCAGCCATGACCCCTTCCCCCTTCCAATCTAGTTTAAAGCTCTCCAAATGAGCGCTGCTAATTCCTGCCCCAGCCTCTTTTTGCCCCTGCGAGATAAACCTTCCTCACACATTACTGTCTGTACTGGTGTCCTATGAACCCAGCCATTATCAAAGAACCCAAAGCCCTGCCTATAGCACCAGTCCTGTAGCCAGTTGTTTATGGCCTGAACTCTGCCATTGCAACCCACATCAGCACCCGAAAGCGGAAGGACAGAAGAGAAAATTACTTGCGCCCCAGACCCTTTCAGTAGTCGTCCCAAGGTCTTGAAATCCTTCTTCATTGCCCTCAGACTACGGAATGCGGCTTCCTCTCCTCCTGTCTGGAAGATCAGGAGCGGGTAGTAGCCTGTTGGGTGCACCAGGTTGGGGAGTGCCCGGGTGATATCCCTGATCCTGGCTCCTGGAAGACTACATACCTCCCTGTGTTGAGGGTCAGCCCTGCATATTGGGCCCTCTGTTCCCCTCAGAAGGGAATCACCTACTACAATGACCCTTCTTTCTTTCCTGTCAGAGGCCGTCTTTAGGGGTTGGGTCACCCGCCTCCTCCTCTGTGGCCTAGTAGGTGGGCCTTGCACCTCGTCCTCACCAATATCTTCACCAACGTCTCCTTCAAGAGGCAGGGCCTCAAACCTATTAGAGAGAGGCACCTGAGGGGGCAAAGCAGGTAGGGAAGAAGGCCGCCCATGATGTCGAACTGGGACTTTCTTCCAACTCTCCTCATCTCCCCGGCCCCTTGCCTCTGCCTGACAGCTACAGGGCAGCTGCCTCCTCAGGTCCCCCCTCCCTGCCTGATAGGGTGGGGGTTCCCTCACCTTTTGGGGGGTATCCTCTTGGGGTATTTCTGACACCAGGGAGTTACTCCACCAGTCAATCTCCTTCTCACACTCCCTGATGGACCTCAGTCTCTCGACCTCCTCCTTAAGTTTCACTACCATGCTGAGGAGATCGTCTACCTGCTCACACCTCACACAGGTGGAGAGTTTCCCTCCCTCCCCCGGCAGCAGCAGGCTCTGGCATTCTCTGCAGCCAGAGACCTGAACAGCCACCGTTTGGGGCAGGCCCTCTGTCTGAGTCGCCACAGTCTTCTTACTATAACCTCTCCGCCTGGTGGACACCATCTTCGGAGGCAGCAAGAGACACACCTCCAAGTGGTTGAGCTGTTGTGATGGAGTACTGCTAGCCGCAGAGCTACAGTGAGCTGCCCTGCTCGCCTTGCCTTGCGCGAACTGCCGCGCCACGCCCTTCTGACGCGCCACGCCCTTCTGACGCGCCACGCCCTTCTGACGCGCCACGTCCTTCTGACGCGCCACGCCCTTCTGACGCGCCACGCCCTTCTGACGCGCCACGCCCTGTTTGCCCGTCCTGGTCGCTCGCGCTCCCTGGGAGCCGTTTAAATCTCCCGCGGCTGGTCCTGGCACCGCCCCCTCTGCGTCAGCCCCGCTCCCGCGATTGGCTGCTCTCGACGGGACCCGGCGACACTTCCGCAGTGTCCCCTGGTGCTAGGTCTACCCCTCCTCCTCTCGATTGTAAACAGCCACACGGACTTACCGTTGACCGTTACCGTTGCTGCTGCTGCTGCCGCCGTGCTCCACGTGTGAGAGCAGTCGCCGGTTTGAGCGCGTTTTACTGCGTTTGCCGCGTTTAAATCTCCCGCGGCTGGTCCTGGCACCGCCCCCTCTGCGACAGCCCCGCTCCCGCGATTGGCTGCTCTCGACGGGACCCGGCGACACTTCCGCAGTGTCCCCTGGTGCTAGGACTACCCCTCCTCCTCCTCCTCTCGATTGTAAACAGCCACACGGACTTACCGTTGACCGTTGCTGCTGCCGCCGCTGCCGCCGTGCTCCACGTGTGAGAGCAGTCGCCGGTTTGAGCCAATAGGACAAGAATAAATGGCCTCAAGTTGTGCCAAGGGAAGTTTAGATTGGATATCAGGAAAAAACTTCTTTACTGAAAGAGTGGTCAAGCATTGGAACAGGGCTCTCAGGGAAGTGGTAGAGTCACCATCCTTGAAGGCATTGAAAAGATATGTAGATGTGGTGCTTAGGGACATAGTTTAGAGGTGGACCTGGCGATGCTAGGTTTATAATTGGACTCAATGATCCTAAAGGTCTTTTCCAACCAAGACTATTCTATGATTCTATAACCATCAATTCTTCTGCTTCATTCCATAAATAAATAGGATTCCAAACAGATCCCTTTACCATAATTCTGTTTGTCAATACATACATAAGCCTCCTAAGAAAAGATGTAGTTCACAATCTCTTTAGGTTGCTTCCCTTAGCCTATCAGTTTTTCCCGCTTACATCTCAGTTCAATCTCAGACAGACAAGTCTCAATTTATTAAATATTCTGTTAGTTCTTTGATATTTTTTTAATTTGTAGGATGAAATAGAAGCATAAGTGATATTATTTCTGTCATTCAATCAAAAGTAAAATAAAACAGAACTATTTTGTTCTAGATACATAAAAATTTATTGTACAGTTGTATTAAATTAAATAGTAAGTAACCATTTAGTTTCCAGAATGAGTATCTATATGAATGTATCTGATTCTTTCTTGAAGGGCTGGATATATCGATAACAGTGATATGGGAGTGACACAGCAACAAGAATAATTCTCCTTACCTGGTGAGTAACACACACAGTTCAGACCATGCTAAGCAAAAAAATCATATTGAATTCATCCTGTTTGTTAGAACCTTCTGTCTCCAAAGCAGGGCAAATACAATTTTGGGGAGAAAGATTTTTTAATTCCTTTCTACTCTGTAAACTACAATGAGGCTAGAAATGAGCTGCTTGACCTCCACCAATAAACTCTACCACAGGTGCAATCAGATCACTGAAAATACTCCCAAACCACAGTATCATCCTGATCTAGCCCACCTGAATTATCCATAACTGCCTTAGAGGGACATGTCAGAAAGACATCCCGAGAAAAGCAAATCAGTAAACCTGAAAGAGAAACATTTATCAAAAACAAACCAAACAAACAAAAATCACAGAAACAAAAGAAAACAAAACTTAAAAAAAAAACCAAACAAACAAACAAAAAAAACCCCCTAGAGAGAATCTTGACGAGGACCTTAGTTGTGAGCAATGTGTTATAGGTGGCCACATTTGGGTTCATACATATAGGCTGTTTCCCTAGTTGTGCCTGAATACCACAGACCCCTCCAGATTCTGAAACTGAATTCCTACTCATGAAAACAAGGAGTCTAGATGGCTGCGATCCTTCTGATTAGGACCAGGTTTTGTAGTTAGTCTTAATGAGTGGGGAGCACAATCCTTGCCTGCCAGCCAGAACAAGAAAATTAAGATATATCATGAGAAGTTTTCACTTGAAATTATTAATGTGAGGCTAATTAAACAATTATGGAACATTTTATGGACAGGGTTTCAAAATAAAGAGTGAAAAAAAATCAAAGATGGGAAAGTCACATACATAAAACCTAAAGATCCTAACAGAAATGAAAGACAAAGGAAAGAGTGGGAAAATTTGTACCAGTAAGAGCTGCCAGACCTTCCAAGCATATAGAATTCCACAACAAAATCACTACATCTTACCTAGAAGGTAGCCTCTTTCACTTGAACTACTGTTCATACATGATGGTCTTGTAAGAAGAGCTCTTTGATTTTTGAATCAAAGAACTCTTACCTTGACTGTCTGACAGCTTCAGGATACTACACCTAAATTATATGTATTCCAGTGCAAATTTCATCCTTCTACAACTTGCTAAATTTACCCCAAATTTAAGTATCTTATTAACCATCACATCTGGAGATTTAAGTGAATAAAAACCACTTGCAGTATGTGATTGGTTTTGTTACTTGTGGCTCTACCTTGCTAGGGGCAGCGAGGCACAGTTATAAAAAGAGTGTTCTCAAGTGCAAAATAATGTCCTCAACCACCAATTCAGGCTGCCTCTAAGCAGCAGTCTTGCACAATTTTAGTACCATGGCTAAACGTGAAAACAGCCTGGATACTCATGCACACGGAAACTTTCTGAAACTGAAAATGAAGAATAATTGCATATTGAGAATAAAAAAGGCAAAAATTGCTTTCTGATTAAATGCTTTTGAAGTTAATGGAGAATTTTTCCCAGCAGCCAAGGACTGGAAATAGCATCCCAAATCTTTTTGCGGTCCTTATTCTTACCTAGCTCTTTACAGACTGTGACAATAAAATATAGAAGTATTTTTAATAATAAATATAACTTATTTTTTTAATACAGTTTCTGTAAGCAGTTAGTATCCTTGAACATATTAAATTAATTATTTAATTAAATATATTTATTACTTCAATTTACTCAACAAAAGCTGGCAAGAATTATTTCATTTAATCTCTAGGCTGCACACCCACACACACTTTACTGCAAGGATTTTAGATTCAAGTCTGAAACCTGAGATCTTTTTAATTGCAGATGGTCATGAATATTGTTTCTCCCCTTTAACAGGCTACTGTCATCAAAGAAGTGTTAAGAGAAGCAGTTGGGACTGGGAAGTTCTCTGGAAAAGAAAAGCAGTACTAAGAAATCGTAGTAAATTTACATCTCTGAGTGGTTTGAGGGTAATAAAAGACCTTCCTGGGAAGCTGAATCCACTTTAAGTTTGCATTCATACATAGCTGCATCCAGAATTTGATTTTTGAAATTGATTTTTTCATGTCACAGTAAGGAAAATATTTGACTTCTACTGTTTAATGGAACATAAGCAACTAAGGGGTTACCATGTCATATTTTTTCCCAATTTCTATAAATGTGGCTGGCTAAGGATTCAGGAAACATTTGCTATAGTTCTATGCCAGCACCTGATTGTGAAAGACTGATTAGATTGAGCTACTGGATGTATTGTCTGGTTTGTATAATAGAACAAAGAAAGGACACGCCCTTCTAATCCTATACACGGTTCTGGGGCTGTGCTGCATTTCCATGCTGAACACATTTTCAGTTTTTCTACTTTCATTTTCTGCCCTTATTGGGTGTAAATATAGGTTGCACTTAAAAAGTGTGTCGCCACATTAAGTATGACTCTTGTGTCATATGACTTTAGTGCTGTTTTCTTCTAGGCAATCCTAGGGTTATCTACCACCAAGCCAGCATGTTTTTACACATCAATGTACAATTTTTCACTACATAGTATTTGTTAACCTGTATTAACAAAAAGTGTAAAACATCATTCTCCCAGCCTAGACAAGCCCACAGTAATAGTCCAAGAAAACCTAACTAAACCTCAGCCTAGTTTTATTTTACTGTAACATCAAATATAGCTCAATAACAGGTTTGAATTTTGCAAAGTACAGGGAAGTCAGAAATAAACTGTGAATCATTCAAAAGACTTTACTTTCCCACTGGTTGCTTTCAGTCTCATTCTCTCTTGTGTGAGGACAGTTGGAACATGTTTTCACAGATGGGCTTTCTATTTGGATTCAGATACCTGTGAATATCCTGCACCAGTTATTACAGACACGGCTCTCATGCCCTGGGAAGCTGGGCTATGGATTAAAAACGGTGCTCTTTGGGACATAAACTATTGGTTATTTGATGAATATACTGAGCCCATTAGTCCATCTTGTAGTTTCTGCTACAAAGTGCAATGCTATTTCAGTACAGCTGCTACTTTTGTCCCTCTCATTTGTTTAATGTTTCTTGCTTCCTGTCTCATAAAGGCAGAGCTGTGTCTGCTGTGATAACACAGATCAAACATTTGTGAAACAATGAAGAAACCTAAATGTGTAATGATTTATTTTCGATATATGTGATTCATAATCAGAACATTAGGAAGTGGCAGGTACAAGTGTTAAACTGTAAGATTTGAAGTGTACTCTGCTTTATGTGTGTTGAATGCAAATGAAAAATGAAGCTGGGAAGCTGCAGCATCCTGGAGTAAGTACCATACAGCCAGTCATTTATAGAAGAAAGAAGCAAAGAGCATGAATGGGTGGAGACAGGAAAAAAATCACTGATGTGAACAGAAGAATGATGTGCTTTGGGGCACTGAGGTCATTTTATCAGCTGAAAAGTGCAGAATCAAACCAGCGTGAGAAAACTTGCAGGAAAGTTGTCATAACGGTAAAAATAGGAGCTCCTGTCATGAAGACTGTTATAGTCCACGTTACACAAAGAAAGGATAAAAGCAAATGGGTTTGGTGTCATCTGCCATCAGTCAACTCTACCACAGAATAATAATGTGTTTTTTCTTTTGTTTTTTTCTTTTTTTTTTTTTGACTGCCATTTGAAACAACCACAGAGGGGATGACATCCCTAGAGATAATATAGATGCACTCTATGGCCATAATTTCTCAGTTACCATATAACATCCATTTTGAAGGTTCAAACCAATAACTTTCAGGATAAGCAGCATCTAACATTCTGTTGCAGGGCTTGTAAGGGTATAGTAGTGTTCATGAGATCAGATTACAAAAACATGGGAAGAATCACAGAATTATTCAAGTTGGGAGGGACTTCTGAAAGTCATCTAGTTCAACTCCCTGATCAAAATTGCTTCAATTAAAGCAGTGCTCATGTTCTTGTCTCATTGAGTTTTCAATCTTTGAAAAAAATGAGATTCCATGGATGCTTTGGGCAACTTATTCCAGAGTTGGACCACCCTCATGATTAAAACTAAATAAATAAATTTCTTACATCTAGAAGAAATTTCTCATGCACCAACATGTGCCTCTCATCTTATAATCATCCATCTTCAAGAGGAGTTTCACTCCATCTTCTTTACAGTCTCCCACTGTAAAGCTCTGGACAGCAGTAAGAGCTCCCTCTCAGCATTTTCTTCTCAAAGCCTTCAGCTCAAAGCTGGATTTGTTCAAGCCCAGTCATTTCAGTTTTTCCTAATATTTCTTGTGCTCCAGCCCTTTGAGCATCTCACTGGTGAGCC
This sequence comes from Caprimulgus europaeus, assembly GCA_907165065.1. The sequence continues at coordinate 59,777,886 of OU015525.1, read as the reverse complement.
CAAAATGGAATACAGTGCTACAGAATTGATTTCACAAGTGCCTGATGGGGAAAGAGACACATTTGATTTGCTGTGTATGGTGATCCTAGGTACAGCCCAGAATGCAGCTGGCCTTCTTCAGTGCAAAGACACACTGCTGGCTAATGGCCAATTTGTTGTTCACCACAATTCCCAGGGCCTTTCCTCCAAAGCTGTATTTAAGTTAGTCAGCCCCAAATTGTATTGGTGCACGGGGTTATTCCATCTCACACACAGGACTCTACACCTGAATGTGTTTGACTTAATGCAGTACCTGCAAGCCCATTTCTCCAGCCTACCAAGATCCTTCTGAACAGCAGCCCTGCCCACTACCATCTGCTGAGAGCACAGCAAATGTCCTAACTCTGTCTCATCATGCAGTTCATTAAGACCACATTACACAGAATCAGCCTCAGAAGGCTGAACCCCAAAGGACACAGCTAGTAAGCAGATGCCAGATGAACATCAATTCCTCTGAGACCAGAATGACATGCTTAAATGAAAAAACGGACAATTATGGCTCTTTCACTGCCTGTGACTTGTAAGAGCGCATGGTTGCATTGAAGGTTTGTAACACTGACAGCAGCAGACTGTCCCAGAGCAGGAGCTGCTGGACAGTCCAAGCCCCCAGCTGTGGGAGAGAATGAATCAGCCAAGAATGATGAGGCCCACACTCGTCATTCATATAATGCCACACTATTAATTCAACAAAACTAGCCACAGTTGAAGCAACAAAGCTTTCTGCAAGCCATTATCATCTTCCAGCTGCAACCCACTTCTAAGGTATATATGTGTAATGTATCCTTGGTAGTAGAAAGGGTGGTCACCTCAGACCAAAAAAGCATGCTAGCAGCACTATCATTTCAGTGACATTCTGAGTCAGCACAGCACTGCTGCAGCAACACTGCCCACAAGAAAAGGGATACATCAGTAACTGAGATACAATGCCATGAATACCCACATCCTAGGGGTATACACAGTGAAAACAACCACGTTTTATACAAAATGGTCTTACGAGACCCTGGGTAGAGGCCACCTAAGGGGGAGCTAGACAATGCCTAGGTGTAACTCTTCTTATTTATGGTAAAGTCTTGCACTTTACTTCAAAGTGTGTTTGTGCATCATAACACGTAGTGTTGAGTTTATGGGTGGGAGGGGGCATTTTTTGGTAGTGGGGGAAGGGGCTACAGTGATGGCCTCTGTGAGATGCCTCATGAAGCTTTCCTGGCTCCAAGGCACACCTGTCTCCAGTCCAGGCTAAGCCAACTAGCAACAGAGAAATGCCTCTTTGGATCAATATTTATGAAGGAAGAATTGGTTTTGAAAATAAGAAGGAGGAGAGAACCTGGAGGAGCGGCCATTGACCTGAACAAAAGATGACCAGCAGTGTAAATAAAGAGGAGAGAATCGTTGCCATGAGGAAGGAGGAGCATGGAAGACAGAGAACCTCAGGGACCCAGATCAACACACATGAAGGAAAAGGTAAATGTGGTCCCCTGCAGCCCATGGAAGTTAAATGGCAGAGCAGATAACCACGTGTAGGCCATGGAGGACACCACACTTGAGCAGAATGCTGTGCCTAAGGGCATTTGTGACTTGGAGAGCTCATGATGAGCAAGAGCCCCCCATGCTCAATGCCAGACCCAGTGGGGAGGAGGTTCACTGGAATGGAGACCTGTCTGGAGTCTGTGGATATCCCCATGTTGGAGCTGGGAGCTGTGCCCAAAGAGGTCCATGACTCCATGGGAAGCCTGCATTGGATCACTTTGTTCCTGGACTTTTGCAGCCCATAGAAGGGCCTTCATGCTGGGAAGAGCAGTGTAGGTGAACTGAGTGAACTGACTGCAACCACCATTCCCTGTCCCCTGTGCCTCTGCGGGGGAGAAGATAGAGAAATTGGGAGCAAAGTAATTCGAACCTGGGAAGAAGGGAGGGGTGGTGGAAGATGTCTTAAGATGTGGTTGTTATGTCTCACTGTGCTACTCTGATGATTGGTAATTAAATTAAATTGATTTTTCTTCCCCAAGTCGAGTCTGTTTTGCCCGTGACCGTAACTGGTGAGTGAGCCCTCCCTGTCCTCATTTTCAACCCATGAGCCCTTTGTTGTGATTCCCTTCCCACCTCGCCATGTGGAGGGGGCCGAGTGCCAGACTGCATGTTCTACCTGTGGGTGAAACCATCACACACACTTACACTGTCTCAAAAACAACGAAATACTGGATGGGCTGCAGGACCAAATCATTCATTGTATGAAGGAGAGTGGATTGTTTTGTTACAACAGGCCCACAAACAGGAAATCTGGGTTCTGTTCCCAGTTTTATAGCAGACTTCCTATGTAACATTAACCAAGCCTCTTTTTAACCACATACTCTGTTAAAACCTATCTAAAAATGCTATCATGACTTTACTGAGGATTTCAGAAAGTGAATTAATAATAGAAAAGAGGATTACTTTTTTCACTGCATGTTCCACATTTATTAAATACTATTTATTCTTATTAATTAACACTTACAAGTCTAATGGTATTTGCAAGGGTTTTGATATACTTAGCAGAAAACGCAAAGTGTTACCATTGTTTCTTAGTCAAGTACTGTGTCACTTCTTTCATAGGGTATTTAGATCCAGGCATTGACAAATCTCCAAACCAACTTCCTCCACACCCAGCTCTTCCACTGACGGTGCAGGGCTTACAGTGCTCCCATCAACTAGGCGGATCCTCTCACCAATAGTACGAATGAAGCCACCCAACATTTCACTTTGAAAAAGGAAATGCATTTTCCTGAATATGTGCCAGATTCTACTCCACCCCTAAGTCCCTGCACTGCTTAGTTACACATAATTTAATGATATGAAAGCTGCAGAATTAGTGATCTGTTACTACTGTATCACTGCATTTTCAATGACAATGACTCACTTTATTGCATTATAAATGAAGGTATGACTGAGAAAGGGTGCAGTAGTGAACCATGTACATAAATGAGCCCATGAATCCTAGGAGAGTCTAAAACTTTCTTTTTCACCTGAAAAATAGAAACCAACAGCTGAAATGGGATAGGCTGTGCTCTAAATATCAAGTATTTAAAATAGTATGTGTAAGAACCATAGAAAATATATTCCATATATACATATATTAAAAGAGGTATAGGCTATGCATGACAACAGCTTTGTAAGCTCTACAATACTAAATTAGTAGATACAGCAAGTAAGATGAAGACCAGTATATCCAAGGTAGTCTCTGTAAATGGCATATGGCAATGATGTACTTATACAAGATCTATGACAACATATAGCAAATATGAGAGACATGGCCACATCAATTATAATTCTTCTATGTTAGTAGACTTCAAAGCAAAACTCACAAGAATAAATCTGGAGAAGTCATCCAAATAAACTGGAAGAATAAGTGGTAAAGGAAGCTACCATCATTTCTGAATTGTGTTCTTGACAACCTAACATCTTAGCCAGAAGCTTTCTGAAAATATCAGTTACTTGTACAAAGAGTGTAACCATCAATAATTAATATTATTGATAACTACATTTCATTTTACATCAATCCAAAGTGCCTATTCATCCTCATTATTTCAGCATAGTTGAAAAAAGAGTATTTCCCTAAACACTTTATTTAATGTGATATTAATCCTATTTTCAAAATAGTACCGAACTAAGTTTCAAAATGAGATGGTGAAAAATTTTGTTTGGAAAAGAGTGACAAAATATTTTTATATTCTGAATTTCTTCCCCGCTGCCACAGTGTTTTTCAGATAAAACTACATGCCAGATTCAGAATTCCTGAAAATACAGCCAGAACTCTTGCACCATCTGTTTTTTGCCCCTCTGCTGAGGTATCATCCTTTATGCAAATTTAAATCAGCAAAGATGGTGTTAAGACAAATGCTGAAAAATATAAGAGCTAATTTTTTAGAGACACTAATCCTTAAAAGATTTAGTAATAAACATAAAATGTAAGTTAAAAGAGCTAGATTGGATTTGAGCTCTCCCTATAAATAAGTGCTAGTATGGCAATATTAATCAGGTGCACTATTGTGAATTTCCACTGACTTGGTGTTAGGCATGTTATGAGCCATATATTTCCTCAAATAAGTAAGGTTTCTAAAGAATAATTGCAGAGGAAGAAAATAACAGAGTGACAGAATAACATTTTTAGTAAAATAACCTTTAACTAAGTTCACACCAAAAGGGTAGCTGTGTTTGTATCTTAGATATTTTTTAAATTACAAAAATAAATCCTAAGTTTTCCTACCAATTGCCCATGATATCAGGAAACTTGCTGTTGACTGAAAACTATTATCTCTAGGGCTTATCACCAGATGCTAAGTCTTAGACTACATGATTTCAGCAGGAACTGTGTGTAACGTGCTTCACAGAAGTAATTAATGAGATTAATTCTGTAATTCAAGATTTAAGCTCAGTAATCCATAAGACAATAGGATCGAAATAAGGCACTTGAAAATTAATACTTTGCTTAGAGGACACCTGAAATTATCTCATTGTTTAGCATCAGGTTTTGTTGAAGAAAGAAAGGGAGGTTTCATTTCAATTTTTCTGAGCATTTAGTTGTTAATTTTCCTGCACAGAATTTTTGCTCATAACTTTAAGATTTTAAAAGTGTCCTAAAGCATGAGACTGGAGTTTTCAAGTGGTTTAATTTTCTTTAAGCTGCTGGACAAGATCCTGCTTTCAATTATTCTTTCTTTCATCTAGAAGATATCAGGCAACTACTACCTATTTGGGTTTCCTCCAATGTGTACTCTTCTTCTGTTTATATGGAATTTGAGGACTCTGGACGCTTCCAGGATTTTTTTGGGGGGAAAAAACACAACCCCTCGCCCAGAAAACCAAAACCAACCAAACAAACTACTAATGCCATCATGTCACATGTTTGAAAAATCACAGAATGTCTCTTATATCAACCCTGCTACACTGAAAATCTGCCCATGTTTATATCTTCAGGAGTAGACATTCTCAGTGATTCAGGTAACAGTTAACACAAATCGGCGCAGGACTGAAAGCAGTAAAATTTTATGTACTTGGCAGTGGCTGCATGGGCTTTGCAGAGACCCTGTATTTTCTAAACTTCATTTACATAGGTTTGTATTATCTGTGCTTTTTTCTTGGGCAACGAAATCCTCCATTGCCCATAAAATTGAGAGTTAATTACAATTGGTTCTCAAAGGAGATTTGGTTTTCAAGCTCACAGGCACACCAGTGGCAGAGCACCGCCTTCATCTCCCAGAGCCTTAATCTCCTCTGACCCTGACATTCCAGGGATCCTTAGCATCAAATTTTTCATCCCAAAATGACTTCTGAATTTGATTTCAGTGTTGCAAATTCTTGAACACTTAGATCACTTCACATCTCTTATTATGTTTAAGGAAATTCACAGTTGTGGTACTATATGCCCTTCGTAGCACAGGCAAGGCCTGGGTGATCCCAAGATCCAGCTACCACAGGTACGGAGGCAACTTTGAACGTAACTGAAAGTAGTAAGTCACTTCACAGAGAACTGAATACCAGAGCAGTTACTAATACAAAGATAAAGCATGCAGTTTGCTATAATTGCAGGAGTTCTGCCACATAAAAAATTTTGCTGTTCTTCTCATGTCACCAATAACAGGAGACATATATGAGAGCACTTATCACTCTGGTTGAGGGGACAGATAAGCAGATGGAAAGGGAGGAAAGAGGAGATATATCTCAAAAAAAAAAAAAGTAGCTATGGAAGTAAGAAATGGCTAGAACTAGAACACTATGCTTTCTCAGAGCTTATCATCTTTGCTTAGAAAAAAAATAGTAGCAGCAAACAAAACTAAAATAACTCATATTCAATTACTTTCCTTCTAGTTTTGCCGTTCTCTTATCCTTCCATATTCCCTGTGAATAAAAGCTATATAAAATCCCCAAGAAACACTAATCACAGTCTTTGATGGATAGAGTTATGAATTATAATGAGTAATTATGAAGCAGTATAGATTTGAAGGGTTTATGCACACAATCACAGCAGAATACCAACAATGTCATTATTAAGGTCATATTTAATTTGATGCTTTCATTAAGTACTTCAGAGGGAGAGATCAACTCATGCACATTTAGGGTTAAATAAAGACCCACTTATGAAAAATTCTGTGAAAAGTGATCCCAACAGTAAAAATGACATTTCTTCTAAAGAACAAGTGAGAATCAATTCTGCTGAGCAAATGTAAGAGTTACAAAAACCTTCTGTGCCCCTTTCCTGATTTGAACCTCATCAAGTCAAACAGCTGTTGTCCTAGCTTCATATCTCTCCTTAAAAGACTGTCCCAAAGGCTGACTGTGCAACTCCTGCAGTTCTCAAACCAGAGCCTATTATTTTGTATAGTAAGTATATAACTTTCTCAGGTATTTTCTTTTCTTTGCATGGGACATATCCACTCTTGGAAACAGCCAGTATTCAACAAACATTAAGAATCTCAGCAGAACTAGTCTTTTCTGACATGTAAACACTGACAAATTATACTGCTTCAGCAAAACAAAATTGTTAAAAGGACTGATTGTAAAAGGACTTTACATTTTCTAAAGATATTATTTTAATTTCATTAACAGTTTAAATACCAGAGATATCAATTTCTCTGGGCATTTAGTCATTGGACAGTGGCCTAATATATGAGAGACAGACATTCACATCCCAGTGATTAAAAATGATAAAATATGAAAAATCTCTCTACAAAATAGTGACAGATCAAATCAGTAGTGTAGATATCAGGAGAGAAAAAATACTCACTTGTTATCTTAAAAGCATTCAGTAGGTTTTAAATGTGTCTGATTGACATGGGACTGACACTTGAGAATCCCCCTAGTTGTCACAAAACTACATTTTCACTTGTTGGTTCTTTAACTGAGATGTAACACAAAGCTGATTATTTTTATGGCTGCATCATACAAGACATGACTGGAAAATTAAAATTCAGGCGTTCATCTACCATAAGGGAAAAACAGCTCTTAATTGCCTACACAGGTAAATAAGTATATACAATTCACTTGATTTTTACCACCAGCCACCAGTAAATGCCCCAGCTACTGCCTAGTGGGTACTGAAATGTTGCTTTCATTGTGGAACTAGCTCAATCTACTACAGTCTTTATGCTTGTCTAAATTATCATACATTTTGTAATCTTCTTCATTGTAGTGCTATGAATCTTATTGCTATTTAAATTTCTTAGTTTTGTATACTTTGTTAAGCTATAATAATATCTTTTCTTACAAAGAATAGGTTCAGCTTACCTTCTTTCTGTTTGTTTCTCCCACTTTTTTGGTATTTGCACACTGTCATATTAGGAACATGTCACCATTTTCCCCTAAAAATTATAGGGACATTTGGGAATAAATAGAAGTTTACACTGCATCTTTGCCAAATCTTTTCCATGTGATGACAATAAATATCAGAATATCAGTCCCATACTTTATTCTGCCAGCATCCAGAGAACTTAATAATTAAGGGAATAATGATAAAGGAGGCAAGGTTAATACTTTGACATGTCGTTTGACATAAAGGAAGTTTTTTTTACGATTTTTTTATTGTACTTAATGTAATAAACAAGGCATTGCCTTGTTCTGCCACTTAATGCCAGAACTAGTCCCAATTACCCTTCACAAAGCTTTAGATGTATCTCCTAAGCCTGTTATTCTACTTCTGTGTGTATGAAGAACTTACGTATTTCATTAAAAAATTAACAAATGCTTCTTAGCTGTCACTTCAGCTGACTCCCTGCTTGATTCTACTCCTCTTCCTTCCACAGCCCATGCTGGTGCAGTACCTCAAATGTTTCTTTAAGATATGTTTGTGAACTTTCAAAAAAAAAAAAAATAATCGTTTTCCCCATAGAGCACTGGATGTTTTATTGGTGTGTTGGCAGGTACTCGCTTGCTTCCCATGATCACCAGGGCAGAAGCAGTAGCCACAGGCAGAGTAGCTCCCAAAATCAACAGTCAAGCTGATGGTTAGGATCTAGTTCAGCTGGTTTTAAACTGAGAGTGAAGAACTGAATTGAGATTTAAATCAGAATTATTAATAAAGCATGTGGAAGATCAAAGGGGGATGGGAATAGATTCAAATATCTGGGGAACACTAGAATAGTTTTCATTCCAGTATGTATTGAAAAGTATAATGCGAGCTGATAACAAGAAAATATATTCTAATCTTGTTATTGTTGCTGAATATTGAAGTGGGAATAAACTAGGTAAGCCTGTCTCAACTTCCACATTTTGTGTCATCTTAGTATGTCAAAAACAGAAGATTTAAAGGCTTGTCCTTGTATCAATTACCTCATCTATGCATACAGAAATGCTGTACAGGTTACTATCTCTCTCATTTTCTCTTCCAATTGGTCTTCACTACAATCACAAATCTGTGGCTAATTGTCAAATGTCATCTTCCATGAGTAATTATGTTTAACTATAAGAGAAGCTAACATTCCCAGAAATAAAATAATTAATGGGGTGTTTCCCTCTATTTCAGTCAAACAGCCTGTTATAAATTGATGATACCACATCTGATTTTCCTTCAAATGCCAAAGCTTTTCCTATGCAATAGCATGTGAATTCTAAGTAGAAAGACATTATCCTTTATGAGCTGTTTCACTGCAACACCATAAATCACTATTCTAAATTATTTCTCCATGTTACATGATCAAAATGCTGAACCTATCAATCCCTCTTGCTTTAGGAGTCTCAAGACAGCACAAAGGTGTGCAAGCTGAAAGAGTATATATTAATCCTTCTGAAAACTCAGTACTCAGCTAATGTAAAGAACATTCCTCATTTGAAAGCCACAAAGTGAATAAGTGAAACCGGGAAGGTATTGCTGTCACATTCTCACAAGGAAACAACAAATGGCAATCTACTGAGTATATATCAGCAAAATCTGATAACACTAGTAAGTAGATCTATCCTGGAGCTCTCAGCACAAGAAAGATATGGACTAGTTGGAGCGAGTCCGGAGGAGGACCACAAAAATGGGCAGAGGTATGGAACACCTCTCCTATGAATAAAGGCTGAGAGAGTTGGAGTTCTTCATCCTGGAGAAGAAAAGGCTCCAGGGAGACCTTATTGCAGCCTTTCAATAATTAAAGGGGGCTATAAGAAAGAGGGGGACAAACTTTTTAGCAAGGCCTGTTGTGATAAAACAAGGGGAAATTATTTTAAACTATAAGAGTGTATACTTAAACTAGATACAAGGAAGAAAGTTTTTACAACTAAGGATGGTGAAACACAGGCACAGGTTGCTGAGAGAGGTGATAGAAGCCCCATCCCTGGAAACATTCAAGGTCAGATTGGACAGGGCTCTGAGCAACCTGATCTGGTTGAAGATGTTCTTCAAAGGTCCCTTCCAACCAAACTATTATATGACTCTATGATCTTCCTTAATATATTTACATGGATACTCTTGTTCTGCTCTTTCTACTAAATGGTAATTTTGTACTGCTGTCAGGCTCTGCAGTATTTGCAAAAGATTATTAAATCAAGATTTTTTAAAATGTTAACATTATAGCAGTATTACTAGAATTGAAGTTATCTCATAAATTTCTTACTATAGCAAAATGATGATGATACAAATATTAGTTCACCTGACAGTAAGCTTTTATAGTGACTAGCTTCAAGGCTTTGGGTGAAAAGATGGCTTCAGATGTGAAAGAGGGAGATGAATAACCCACAGCAGCACCTTTGCCTCACTGGAGAATCCCGTCCGAACCTCTTGTTGAGGTGTCAGGGATACCCCTGGGATATTAGTTACACCAAAACAAGTGTCAGTAGCAGAAACCAGACTTCTCAACTGGCAACTGTTAATGATTAGCATACTTTAAAAGTTGATTTTAAGTATGTCCCTACCTTCCTCCACAGAGTACCCAAGGTTGGGTGAAAGGTTTTGCTTTTAAAAGATATTACCTTTAACATACTAAGGTGTGGAATCAGCATTTGGCTTACTGTCAACCAGCTTCACAAAGTAGTCCCACTGGCATGTGCATCAGTGCTAGATAAATACGATATTGTCATACTTCTAAGATTGAAAGAATCATGATCCTGGCACCACTTGCCTCAAAGAAATAGAAGACAGCTGACATCTAGTTTGATTGTGTTTCATTAAGTTTAATAGAATACATAAATAGATAGATAAATAAAGCAACACCATGTTGTTGAACAGAGATTTCTCTTGGTATGCTACAAAGGCTGAATAGAGCACTCCATAGCCACATAAATGACTGACATCCTTGGGAGAGCAAGGCCTGTATGAATAGCTTAATTCCAAATTGGAAGAGTGATTCCATGTATCTACTGATCAATGGAAATCTGACAACCTGTTAAAGTACCTGCCCATATGATACTGCCTCCTTTGCTGCCAGAGCTATTCCAGCTGCTAAATTACATAATAAAAAATAAAATAGACTGCATTGTGAAATTTGAAAAGTGATATACTCATACTTCTGGAAGCAACCTGCTTTTGATTTCAATGCAAGCAGAAGGTGAATTCTCTCCATACTGCTTTCCAAGAACACACAAAATTTACGACATGGCAAAGTAATCAATTCAGCTATAAAAGAATCTGTTTATCAGAAAATTTCTAAACCATAGTCTCATTTACTGTCTGTACCATGATAAACTTTGAAACCTCTGGTAAGAGAATACTCCCTCAGACTTTTTTGGTTTTAGGTTACTTATTTTTTCTGTTCAACAACCAGGAAAAGCTAAAACAATAGACATAGTTTTCATACACTAAAATACACAAATGAATGTGCTGTTAATTGCTTTTCTTTTCATGTCCAAATCATCACTAAAATAATTATCAAGCTGCTTAGAGAACTCAGAGCTGACATAACCTAAGAGACAAGCAAGCCTACCAATACGAAGAAAAGAATAATTTGACATTTAGAGTTCTTAGTAAATTGAAGTTCCCTAAAACAAGTCAGTATCAACCAGCCTGGGGAGAAAAAAATAAATAAATAAATAAATAAATAACCCCACAAAACACCAAAAAACCCACAAAAACCCTCACAACACAGACACAAGTAGTTTCTTATACACTCTGACAAATAGCAGTTCTTTTTGGTTGTCAAAACCATCTGGCCTGATTAATTTCCTAGAAATATCTCCATTACAGTTTGATGTTCCTGGCTGAATGAATTTCTCCCTTGAGTATAATATACAGATAAGCTACTACCAACATCCACAGAAGTGTATTTGCCCCTAAAATCTTGACTAAAAAGCCTCTGAACTCTGCAGTGCCTCATCATTGTTTGGCCGTTCACATTGGCTTGCTAAAACAATGCTGTAGTTTTTAATAAGAACATTTGTCATGGTATGAATTACTCCTGATTTTCTAGACAAAAAGTTCACGTGGAACTGCTTATCTCTATCTACAGTTCAAAATAATTTCAATCGTCTTTATATAATGCAAAAAAATAAGTTCTGGTCACAGATCATGAATTCATTAACAGATTTTTTTTCTTAAAGTTTTAATATGATACACAGACCCAGAAGATACTATTGGCTAATTTAGTTTACAAAGAAAACCAGAAGAAGTTCCACTCATTCCCAGAGTTCTGGCAATCATCCTTTAAGTAATGTGCATTTCATGCCATTTAGCCAAAGATTTAACTTTGGTAGTAAGCTACCTGGTGTCCATCTCCAAATGCAACTCTCCATTAATACATGCAATGAGGAAATGTATTTTACTGTTCCATACTCTGCTTTCAAGCTATTTATTTAAATACATATGTGATTACAGAAATTTCCATGCAAAATAAACATTGCTTGTATGTTATCATGTTGCTTGAGATGGCATGAGAGTAATCCACAAGTGCATTCACAAGGCCGTAAATGCTCCTCTGAACTGTCTGAACCTTCTTGGTGTCCTTTCTTACTTAGTCATATATATGTGCACAACCATACATGCAGAGAAATGGACAGACACATTATATGTTCAGATAAATAACTCCACGGGATTATTCCTTTGAGCAAGTTAACTACTTGAGTAGGTTAGGTGATCTCTTTGGAGTCTGCATCCAGACTGTTGCTTCACCTCCTCCTCTCAAATTACTCACCTGAAAGCACAGTTTTTTGTGCAAAATTTTCTTTCCCATCTGTTTTATCTAGTGATCTGTTCTTGTCCAGTTGTTCTGCCAAGTTTACTGAGGCTCGGAGAAATTAAACAACTGGCGCAAGGTTACAAGTCTCAGCTCAGACAAAATTAGCATCAAGAATTAAGAACAGATATACAAGTGCATATAAAACAGGGAGAAAAAGGTGAAACCTCATCACTTTGAGGGTTTTTGAATTATTTTTGTTACAGATAAGTTTATGTAAATGTTGGTCTCATCAAGAAAAGGTTCTCTTCTCTCCCTCCTAGTAGATCCTTGATTGTGCTATAAAACTATCTTTTCACAGAGAAAGAACAAGTTTTTCTCCTCTGTACCACCTTTGAGGGACAGGACATAGAAATGAGCAATCTTGTATCCGATTTTTAAAAAGGGAAAGGCATAAGTAGCTGCTGGTACCTCCACTAAACATCAGAGATCCACTATTTGTCATCATCTTTCTTGGAAGCTGAGAGAAAAACAGGATGCTACTCCTTTAAAGTAAAGAAAATTATCTCCTTTTTCTCCTTTCTGTCCTTTCATGCTTTATGCCTGTAAATAACTGCATTAAAGAGAATTGTGTGACATATAATAACGAGACAAAGGATTTTATGTGGCAATAAAATATTGTCTGTATTAATATTACTGTGTGCCTAAGAAAAGAATAGATCTGAAAAAATGCTAAGTAGGATCAGTGTGTGGGGCATGGAAAAGCTTAAGGTTGGCTTAAAAGGTGTTAAGATACAGCTGCAAAATAAAGTATGCATTACATCAAGAATATATAAAGATACAATAATATACTATCTTACTACTAAGGATACATGAGATTTTAATAATATATAACCTCTATTATATGAAGGCTTTTAGTTCTTATGCTCCCAAGATGTGTGCCAACTGCATCACTATTATTTAGAGGACATATGTTTTTAAGTCTAAGATTTTAAACTTGTAAAAGGTCTGCAGAGAAGAAAAAATTTAATGTTCAGCCTTTTATTCCCCTGTATTTCCCCAGCCCCCAGGAAATAATTTGTTTAAAATGAAACAATGACTATCACCTCCTATCAGAAGAATAAACATCTGTTCTCAACAGATCCCTAGAGAAACACAAGAATTTCAGTCGATTGCCACATTTTCACAGTATCCATCCTCTCAAATTAGAATTTAATATTTAAATAATTAAATAAACCCTTATTTTACTATGTAAAAGATACTTGATTTTTCTTCCTGTAATACTATCAACAGGTTCAGTTCCAAATACGGAATATTTTTTTATTTCAACCTTGAAAGGGAATGGGTGATGCACAATCATTTATGGTTCTATGTGCATGAGGCTCCAAATTTTCTTACAACTCCCAGTGCTGCAGATCCTTCTAATACCCTTTTAAAGTTAGGGAATCACTCTATGCACTCATTTCTTTTAATTACTTCCCACCATCTAAGAAAAAAAAAAAAAAGAAAAAAAGAAAAAAAAATTGGTCAAAATCCTTTGTGGTTTTCAGTTTCTCTTCTAGAGGGAAAAAAAACCCCAACCAACCAAACAAAAAACAACAACAAAAAAAAAAACAAAACCAAAAAACCTTACAGTATTTGACACGCCCTTCAGCATTAGTACTTTTGGAATCTTCCCTTTGTTCATTACCAAAATCTTTTTATATATTTCTATTGGGAAATATCTGAGACTCATAAAGCAATGAGAAAAAGCACTAATCTATTCATTAGCTGAGTATTTGATCTTTTCCAAGACTACCCAGGACAGAAAAATTAGACTTCACTATTTTTCTCCTACAGCAATGTAATCTTTAATAGCAAGAACCAAAGCCAAAAAAGAAGCTGTTTTCTGACAGGTCTTTGAAAACATAATATCTGAAAAATTTCCAGAAGCAAGCTACAAAATGCCTTAGAGAAGAAATAGATACAGAGGCGTCAAATTATGAAGCTTAGACATTATTTACATGGGTAGTATGATCAAACAATTAAAAGAAAAAAAAAATTAAACCCCCTGTAATGTAGTGTTGATAGTCATCTTTACCCAAAATGTCTCCAGCCCCTCTACTGGTATTTCATCTTTTTTACTTGCGTATTAAACCAGAAGGGCGAATGATTTTTTTCCCTCATTTTCCACCAGCTATTTCATCACCTCTGCAACTTAAAAAAGCAAACCAACCTACAATATAAGAATTACATGTCATTAAATAAATATGTCAGTATGCTTCCAATCAGTTGTAATGATAAGCAGGTCAGATTTTCTTCTGATACAATCTGATACACGAAGATTTCTATCATTTTCTGTGCAGCTAAGTATGTTAATAGAAGCACAGCTTTGGCAAGCACAGGAGAAAGAACCTAATTTCAGATTTGGTCTTGTTCTTCTTATGTGCTGAAATATTTATACTACACAAATTTTATGTTGGTTCAAATACAAATCTCTCTCTCAGATATGATGCTTTTCAAAGCTTTTAGTGCTAGAATGAATCTGAAGCAGAACTTGAATTAATTTTAACACTGGCTTTGCACTAAAAAAAAAGTGCAGAAGAGCCTCATGAAAAATCTGTTAGATGCTCCAGCTGGAAGCAATCCTTTGCCTTGCAAATGCTAAATTATTTACTGTTCTGTTTAATGTTTCCTTTATAAAAAAGAAAAAAAGAAAAAAAGAAAAGAAAAAGGAAAAAGAAGTAGCACTTTCCACAATGATCAAGAATGTACTCATCCTTAAAATTCCTATCCCAAAATATAGAAACAAGAACTATTAGACAGGATTTCAGGACTGACAATTTCTCATCCAATGTGAAACATGGGCATAGATAGAGAGTCAGACCAAAGACCCTCACAGCTCAGCATCAGGTTTGTCCATTTGGAATCCAATTCTGGAAAAGACAACCAGAATAGGAAAAGCATAAACCACCTGCCCTTCAGATGCCCTCCTCGCCATCCTGTGCCATCTTTGCATTTAGCAGAACTACAAGTATTTCTAACACATGAACTTACCATGTTCTTGCCTACACACATTCTTAGCACCTAAAATGTCCCATGAAAAGGAGTTCTACACCTCAAGATCAGCTGTAAGAAGTACCTCTTTCTCTTCTTTCTTTTGAATCTGTCCCTCCTACATTCACTTTTTCCCCCTAGACCTTGTTTTGGGAAAGACAATGAATCACTGATCCCAGTTCACACTCAGTACATCAGCTACCTGAAATACCTTCATTGCCCCTGGCCAGCAATCTGCATGGTACTTCAACAGTGGGCTGGTTGTAGTAACCTCGAGGAGTTGTAGGTCGTGCTCGAGGCAGGCAAAATGTGATTAGCAGCATCGGCTATAAATGGAGTCTCATTTCCCTGCTATATTATTCCTATTCTTGTTATGACAACTCCTGAGAATGCCTGTTTTAAATAATGAAAAGCCTCAAGCACTAATACATATGTGGAAGATTTCTACAGAAACTCCTAGAAACAAATACTTTCTCTGCTCTCTCTACTTTAGGGTAACTTCCTTCAAGTTGTCAAGCAACAACCATTACCATATTGCTGAAACCATGACAAGGAACGATGCCTCAGCAAGAATGGTTTTCATATTCCGACATCTCCACCCTTTGGAGCTCCCATCCAGAAGTTAAAATAATATAAAAAGATAACAGGATTAATTTCACAGACTTTTGATTTTTCTAACCTAAACATTTTCCAAACTTTACACTCGTGAGAACTACAGAGTATCTTAGAACCTGTTGCACAATACTGTCTTGAAGCTGAAACTTTTAGAGGCTTCAGTATCGTAAGACTGAAAAAACACTACTTGAACAAAACAGTTTAGGTAACTTTGCCATCAGCTCAAAATGGGACCGTTTAGACCAGAAACAGTTTCAATTTAGACAAGATCAGGTTTGAAGAAGGTTGGAACATTCACAAGTTTGTTTATTTTTTTCTCAAAGTGACAGACAGCAGACAACCAGGAAAGAGAGGTGCTCTGAATGAAAATCTGAAGTATGCTTTTCAGGGGAAACCTGAGTTTGTAGCAGTAGACACAAAATCTTTTGACAATCCAAATAACTTCCAATCAGAAATGGAGTAAGACAGCTGAGGGCTGGGGCAGAGGAAAAGGGAGGGTGTTTTGTGGGAAAGCAACACTGACAAAAATCTCTACAGCCCAGATACCCCCTTGGTTGATGTGACGAGGTCAAGCACAGAAACATCCAGTGACAGTCTGAGAAATTCAAGTGGAATTTTCCTTTCTCTCTCAGTTGAAAACTGTGTAACTGAAAAGACAAATGTGTCATTAAAAATAGGTATGAAGTTTATCACATGATGATAGATGTTCAAGCTATTCCATGCAGAAATCTAGACAATACATTTGAATTACTTCCTCCATCTATTTAAGCAATAATTTCCTATTTAAATAGCTGGAAACAACAGGGATTGCTTTTACAAAACTGCCCTTCCTACTGCAGCAGGCTCAGCTGAGAAGAACACAATGCCTCATCACAGAGCCATGAAAACTGGAACTGCAGCTAAAGAGTTTTGCAAAAAATAGACAGAAATTTTGAAGAACAGATTAAGACATGGCAAATATTTAACATCAGACACAGTTGCTCTCAAGTTTTACAAAGCTTGTGTTAGTTTTGCTACAGCTCCTGTTCCTTTTATTATATGTTGACTCTTTCCTCAACACATAATTGCTCAAATAGTACTTGAGCTGTCAGTGTCAGGAGTGGTCCAGACTGTGTGATATCCTTCTGCCATGTGTATCCAAACTTACTCATTCTCACCCACTGAAAGTGAAACATCTAATTTATCTTTCCTTCCACATTCTGTGCAAGGAAACATTCCTTTCTTTTTAAAGCCTGTTTCATGAGGGCTGGTCCCCTGCCTACCCGAGCCCTCAGCAGTACCATCTTCAAAGTTTGCACTTAAGGAGATTCCATAGTTTACTGACAGTATGCAGCAAGTTGGCCCCAGAGGCTCCTATCTCAGGACGCAGAACACCTCCCATTTCTGAGTCATTCCTCAAAAAAAACCAAACAATAGACTCCACTCCCTACAATATCCTATTTCTACTTTACACTGCTTTGACATGAAACAGTAGGTATTAGCTTACCAGAAAAGTCAAAGACTATTGTCACAAGGGATGCTAAAACGCTCGGCTGAATCTTAGCCTTTAAAAAGGAAAAAAAAAAAAAAAAGTGCAAACTGTATGTGGTGGGGGGACATGATCAAACATTGTTTCCTAAATATTAAGGATTTCTACTAGACCTTATACCTTTGTAAGCTTTGAGGTCTTGTCTTAATTGCAGAGGATGACTTAATTCACACCCCCCACTGCCAAAGCTCTGCCTTGGTACATGGGTTACCTTATCAGACATCCAGCAAGCTTTCTTCATCGGGCAGTGGCTTAGTGTTCCTGTTCCACTCTCACAGCTATAAAGCTGACTGAGGTAGAAATAATTAGGATTACAGGCATCTTGACAATAAACATTTCAGCTCTGCCTGGATCACACTGATTTTACAGGCAGCTGTAAAATTAACTCTTACTCACCTTTCACCACTTACCAAGGAAACATTTGAGGTTAAGTTTGTTTTTCGCCCCATTTTCTGGAGTGAATAGAACAAACAGAGAAGAGCATCGTGCAGACTTCGTAACAAAACCCTGAGTAGTTGCCCCAGCAGTAAGAAATAGAAGGCAGTTTTCTCTTAAATGGCAAAAACTATGAATTATTTGTGGTTACTATTTTAGGACTTAAGTTACAGAATACACGGAAAAGTACACATCAGCTGTGGACAATATGAAAAGTAATTACTTGCTACCAAGGCCAGTTTTTTTGTTTGTTTTTTTTTAAAAAAAACCAAAACCAGTTACAATCAAGACCTAAGGAGCTGGTGGCATATTCTTGAATTTGAGTACTGAATCTGTAAGTCCCAACTACATGAAAACATGTGAACAACTGTGCATACCTTTTGCTAACACAGAAATTGTTTATCTTTGATCTGCTGGTTTATTTGTGCAATTTCACACGGTTTAAAATGTCACCCCCTTTTTAAAGCGAATGTAGGACAGCATCAAGCGAATGTATGAAGATCAACACCATACATAATTTCCTTATTCTGGAACTAAATAAGAACTATTTGATTGCTTGGAAGCCAAGCAACAGTATATTACCTTTGAAGTACATCCAGATGAAATGGAGACTTTTGTTACAAATTCTGTAATTTTTTTTAAGGAAAAAATGCAACAATATCAAAATGTTAGCTTACAGTGTGTATGCAGACATTTTTAAAAATCATATTCTAGTTATGTTCTGACTTTTTTTTTTTCTTGTTTTGAAAACTAGGAATTGGAATTGATATAATTGGTAGACAGAAACGTCTGGAAAAGTTAACTAGCAAGAGTTAAAAAAATATAGGACAGTTTAAATTGAAACCAGTAAAGTCAGATGCACAAATTTTACAACACCTTTCAGGTTTTTTTGTTTTAGAACTTCATTAAAGTATAGAACACTCCACAAATCTTTTTTGTGAATGAAATTTTTATTTACACATTGTATCCAGAAGCAGATACATAAATCCTTATACAATTATTTTTCAAAAATGTGCAAGAAATTACTATAATTTTGTTTACAAACCAAAACACATTAAAATCAATGGACTTTGGATAATTCACTCTGTGGTGTGCTTAGTACAAACAGTGCACACCAGGTCTGAAACAGAGAAAAGTGTAAACTACAGCAATCTGGATTGCAAATATTAACTTCCTGGCACCCCATCATCACTATAAAAATTCTTTAC
This sequence comes from Caprimulgus europaeus, assembly GCA_907165065.1. The sequence continues at coordinate 59,758,972 of OU015525.1, read as the reverse complement.
CCAACAGGTATTCATACAAAATTCTTTAAGAATTTTTCATTATCTGTGTAGAATTTAGAACACTTTCCAGACACAACAATGCCATATTTCCCATATTATGAACTACTATATAGCCCATTTTTTTATTTATAAAGAATGCTTGTAATTTATTCTTTGCAGTCATAAAAACATTTTAAGAAATTCAATTGGCAATCATTAATTTATCCATAGCTTAGCCCAGAATTTGAAAGTTCAGTAACAGAGAAATACTTCTCATCAGAATCATAGCCCACATATTGCTGGTATGCTGTTTTAAATTTGTAATTCCAGCATTCACATAGATGAAATGCATCAAAACAAAAACTGCACAGTTAATATTCATAGAAAGAAACTGGCTTTAACAAAATGCAAAATCAGCTCATCTGAGAACAAAGTTTAATCAATAATTGCATTTCTAATCCTTCTGGCAGAAATACATTTTGATAAAAAGATGGCACTCACTATGTCAACAGCAGGATAAGTGCTATACCCTTCAAATAGATCAAAGAATACAAAACACTTTCAGTTGTTTATAATATTGGATTACAAAAAAAAAAAGCTGAAGAAATTGTGCAAATTTATTTTTCTATTTCCAAATACAAGGTGTTGTTTTACTCTTCTAATTGGTAAAACAGATAATCTTATCAATAACATCAATCATTTCAGATGCTCAAAAAAGGAGTTTTATTTCAAAGTTTCATTTTAAAAGCATTTTTCCACAATTCAGTGGCATTAAAAAACATACCTTTTTAATCCTTAAACTGTTGTGCTGAATAAATAGCCATATTTCTAATCTATAAGGATCATAGTTAGCTTTTATACCTAGTGTATCTACTTCCAAGGGTCCCCAAAATACCCTCAATCATTTTCCTTTCATTTGTCAACGACACTTTGTTCCTCTAATTTTCACGAAGCAGAAGTCAGCACCTCTTAGTGCTTCTAAATTGTCTCGTAACTAAATGTTACTGAGTTTCTTTCATATTAATCTTTGTTATAGGAAATTTTAAGTATCTTTAATGTCTTGAAAGTAATTTTTCTGGGTTCTTTCTCCTGGCTGGCCAGCTACCTCAGCATGAAAAAATACAGCGAGGTTCTGATTAATGAAACTTGTAAAAATAAGTATTGTGTCTACTTACTACTGATTTAAAGTATTTTGAGTTTCATAGAAATATCACCACCATTTTTTATTTAGAAACAAAGTGCTATATGGTTCTCACATCTCAGGCTTCAACCACTTTGCAGTGTTCCTTTTGTGAAAGCTGTATGAGGAGGAACAAACTAAAATTTATAAAGGCATGGGCAAGAAACCTAGCATGTGTGTTCTTGCACGTTTTTTAATTCAGCAATAAGACCAGGATATTATCGCTTCCAATATTTAAGTTTCAATGCAATGACTGCTAAATTCATGCACGTGGCATAGTATAAACATATGTTTAATGCATTCAATAGTGGTATTAAATGGCAAAGAAAATATTTAATATACTATAATCTTTCAAAGATTCTGTAGAATACATAGGCCCTCTAGCTTGTATGGGGAAAGAATTTTTAAAGTGAAGAAAATGCCAGAGGTTTTCTTCCAAAAGTATGCATCTGAAATCCATAAAAATTATTTTCTTTTTCCTCCCCACAGACAGAATCAGAACACTGTACCATACTATAGGTTATTGTGCCTTTTTGAATAAAAAGTTAGTGATCCTGATTCAGGAGGAGGCGGGGGGGAATTCAGTAGAGGAAAAAAAAGAAAACAGAATTCACACTTTCATACATATATCTCAATGGCAGAGCCAACAAATTATGCATATAGACTGCTCTAGATATTTTTTAAGTTTAAAACTTTACCAGACTAAAGAATAAATCCTTATTCTCCCTCCTTTAAAAGCAAAGGCAGCCTTTATCTACCTTTGATTTTCTTTTTTTTTAATTTTTCAGTTAAACATTATGGTCAAAAAATAAATTAAAAAAATATAAATTTTGTCTATTAATTCAGGCAACCCAAGATGTAGTGCTATTGCACCACCTTGCAGCAATACTGTATTCATTACTGAAGACTCATTTCAGGGGACAAAAAGCCTAGATTAAACAAGGAGAAGAAAATGACCTAAACAAGAAAGCTGTATCAGATATGAACTGATGCTTACTGACTAGCAAGTCCTACCAGAGAAGGGGAAGACAACATTCTAAAATAAAAAACAGTGGGGCAGAGGCAGGCAAAGCAAGCCTCCCTCCCAAACTAGCTATGACCTCTTTAACAAATAACTCATAAAAGTGATAGGAAAAAAAACCTGAAACACAACAGGAAAATGCCATGGATTAACCTCACATGACAAAAATATTACAGTGTAGAACCTGCACTCCCCACTGAAAGTCTTTTTTTCCTACAGAAGGGAAGATTTTCAAATGCCAGAATCTTTGACAGATATAATAAACATTTACTTAATTGTTTCAATATTTCATATGTAAAAACATATTTCATGACAGCAAACTGAAACATTTCTTGCGGTCAGTGTATATCCAAACCTCTTTTCCCCATAATTTGAAAGGCTACAAGAATAGAACTTTAGAGATGCATTTTAAACATCTTCCATCCAAAATATTATCAGTTTTGTTCCTCCCTCCCCAAAGGATATCCAAAAAAGGGGAAATGATCCAAAGGACATTAGTGTACTACTGCATTTCTGAAGTGAAAAAAATGCAGAAAATGGAAACTGAGAACATTTCAAGTAGCTTGTATATATATTGTAGAAATCATCCCATTAGAAATTTTACCCCATCCCTAAAATGGCTTATTAATTTATGATCCCATAGTAACAATTCCTAGAATCCTCCTACAAATCCAGAAAATTCTCTTTCACCTCCCCTCAAGAAGAGGTAAGAGGAAAAAGGACAGAAAGAGGTGACGTGGTAGGTATCCATTTACTTAACTGATGGCATGATTTTAAAAGGTAGTATTTGACAAGACCTCAATACCACAATTTCCTTATAGGTACTATATACTGACTTTCATAGACTACTTTTTGTTTTTAAAGGCCATTTTAAGAAAGACAAAATACTAAGACAAGAAGGAGTCTGAACCAACCTTCCCAAACACAAAAGAATGTACAGACAATACAAGGCTTAGAAGAAAGGTGGGGTTTTTTTCCAAAGATATGCTGCACAACCATGTTCTTATCACACAGCTTTGTCTGTAAGCTATACATTAGGGCATATCTCCACAGAAATTTAAAATTAGGATACTAGGAAATTGTTTGTAACATAGATGTAAAATCTGTGATTTAGAATACCAATATGTTTTTTATCCACGATCTTTTTTTTTTTTTTCAAACAAGCTATTTTAAAGGAAGAAAAAAAATCCATTCAACAAGTTTCATTTGACTTTTACTTATGGTTGAATACACATGAAATGTGCTTTCAATGCATAAAAATCACAGTGGATAGCAGCAAAGGACTTGGGGGAAATTAAGGAGAATTTGATCATTCACATTGTGATTAATCTGCACATTGATGAAAGATAGCTATTTCACACTTCTAAAAATAAACTTGAGATCATTCTTTCCAAAAAAAAAAAAAAAGCAAAAAAAAAAAAGCCCCCCAAAATACACAAAACCCCAAAACAAACATAAATCCAAATGCATTACTTTTACAAACAAAAATGAAATATTTTTTTTATGGCAGCAAAAGATTTTGATAATAAAGTCTGTAAACTGTAATTCAATCTCTTTTTGTTGTCATTCCCAAAGTGCAAGATGCAAGATTCCCATAAGCTTTCAGTAGTGCTTTTCCTGTAAATAATCCTTCATTTTGTTTGGCAAAGGCAGTTTCTGAATCAGGTCTATTCTGGTGTACTGACGTATTACAAAACGACACAGGTATTGTAAAGAACGCACCTGCATAAACCGAGATACCGGATTTGTCAGTCTCACTGGGTAAGTTGCAGATCCAGGCAGTCGAGATCTTGAATAGCAGAAAGCTCCATTTTCAGAGTCCCTGATTGAATGTTCAATTAAGTCAACTATAGATGTATGTCCCTCCACATCTGGTTGTTCATAAAAGCTAAACCTACCATTTGAGTGTTCAATTCTAGTGTGAAGAGTTTTTCCATGGGAACGAAAACTTAAACTTAAAAGATAACGATCATCAGAACTATCTCGAACAAGAAACGAGCCATCAGGCACATTAGCTAATTTTCCCTCTGCCTCCCAACGTGTAATGGGACCCCAGTACCATCCTTGTTTTGCAAGTTTTTTCAGTTCTTCTGTAAGACTTGTCACAACCATAGGACCACTGTTCTGTACAGAATCATAAACTCTTCCAACTCCAGGGGCAGTGTTAGGATCAAAATTCAAATGGCAGCGCACACTTTCAGCCACGTGGGCATCTGTGCCATTCAATCCATTGAAGTTCCTTTGGATTTGATTATTCTGCATTGGAGGTAGCAAAGGTGAGAGCGGAGGGACATCGCTGTGATTAACTCTTGGGCTTTGCAACATGACTCCTGTGGTACCAATCAACAAACCATTCACCGTCTGGTCCACAAAGATATCCGGTGCAACAACGACATCGTGATCCACTTGGCTCTCTTCTTCATGGAAAGCATTTCCCCCCACTTGAGAAGAAACAGTCGAAACTTCCATGGGTGAGGAACTATCCAGACAGTAACTACGTGATCCTTCCAAAGGATACATTCCCTCATCTAAAGGCACAGTATACTGAATGTAGTCCTGAGGCATTAATCCAATAACTACAGGCACATGTTCATCAATATGAAGATGCAAGTCCCCATTCTGAGATTCTGTATTTTTTAACACATTGTTTTGTTCCTGGAACACGTTGTCTGACTGCAAGTCATGGAAGTCCTTTCGAACGCCATTCAGTGCTGGGCTTGGATTAGAGGAATGGACCAAGGCCTTGACTTTCACTTCCATTTTTATGCAAGTGTCTTCAGAATTTGTAGGTCGAAGGGGCCATGGAGTTGGACTATAATGGTGATTACGGAGGGAAGTGGATCTCAGAGGTCTTTGAGCTCGCACATCTTTGAAGGTTATTGGAGCAGATGAGGAAGAAAAGGTGTCATCATCTGCAGAGCTTCCAGATGGTGTGCTGCCTTTGCCTTTCTGCTTTTGTTTTGCTGAAAGCCTCCTTTTTAACGTACCCATTAAGCTTTCACTTTTTGATCTATTTTTGCCTCCTTTTTCATCTTCACTATTGACCTCACAGCTACCCAAATCTTTACCATAGCAGCTGCCAAACAAGGAGTCATCTTTTCCAAATTCACTTAATGATGGCTGCTGAACCACTACAAAGTCACTTTCATCTTTACTTTTATTTAAGTTAAAGGACTTACGAATCGTTTTGAGACTAATTTTCTTCATTATGACAAGTTACCAAGTCTGGCTGATCAGCAGTGCTTTTGGTGATATAGCCCTAACACATACAGAGCAGCTTCTGCTTCATTTATGTGTCTTCTTCAGCCTCATTTAACTTCAAGAGCCATTTCCTGGAAACAAATAACAAACAATTAAATTCACAAAACTAGTATTTTTAAAATTATCCATAAGGGTTTCCCCCTCTCCAAACAAAATAGAAATTGCAGTACTTAAGTAACAGGCATCAAATAAAAGTAAATATAGAGAGCTAAAGTAAATACAGAGAGTTAAAAGTAAATATAGAGAGCTCTCACTAAGGAGAAGGTCTTGGGGGTGTTGGTTGATGAGCTCAGCATGACCTAGCAACATGCACTTGCAGCCCAGAAGGCCAAACGTATTCTGGGCTGCATGACCAGTAAGTAGGTCAAGGGAAGTGATTCAGCACCTCTACTCCACTCTGGTGAGAACCCACAAGGAGTACGGCATCCAGTTCTGGGGCCCCCAACACAAGAAGGACATGGACGTACTGGAGTGAGTCTAGAGGAGGCCACAAGGATGATCCGAGGGCTGGAGCACCTCTCCTATGAGGAAAGGCTGAAAGAGTTGGGGCTGTTCAGCCTGGAGAAGAGAAGGCTCTGGGGAGATCTTATAGCGGCCTTCCAATACCTGAAGGAGGCCTACAAGAAAGCTGAGGAGGGACTTTTTTACAAGGGCAGGTAGTGATAGAACAAGAGGAAATGGCTTTAAACTGGAAGGTTTCTCTTCTGCCTGTAAACTGATTTACTTTCCATCAGTAAAGAACAAAAAACCTGTTTCCTAAACAAATAAATTACCAAGAACCAACTCTTGATTTAAAGGAGTTTTAAAACCTTACAAAACAGGATCAGTATTTTATTAGAAGTTCACTGCTTATTTTCCACTTTTAACATAGCTCTTGTAGTACCAGGAGTCCTTTCACCTTAAAAAACACATTCCACTTAACACAATTTGAAGATGATACCGAGATAGGCATATGTATTTTCAAAGGTTAATATGCTACTTTTATTTTCCTTTTCTTGCAATAGGCATATGCAGAACTGTAAAATGTCATGTTTTAAAATACTGATGTTTAATATGAGCTACATATGTTTGGAATAATGGGGAAATACGGAAGTACTGAAAGATAAACATGATCAGAATACATTTATTGGGTTTTATATGTCTGAAATTTGGCATATCATTATAATTAAGTACAGTAATTAAGCAAAAAATACAGATACAGATAAAGGGAGAGTTACATGTCAATTAAAATTATGCTTGAAATGCCTTCTTGATCTTCTATTCCTAAACCATTTGGATTTTGCCATCGTACCCATTTACAGTACTCTTTTCATCATATATATCTAAATTAACCTACAAAATTAGTGAAAAACATAACTTCAGGATTATATGCTACTTCTAAACTGACAAAGTGAGAGTGTTCATTCATTTGATAAATTTAACTGTGCCTTTGTGTATGCAGTACCAGAAACTTGGGAAACCTCACATTAGCCCCACCTGTGAAATCTACAATGTTCTTCAACTGCTTCTGACTGACAACCACAAGATGACACTTTCACTTTACCAGATATGTTCCCCCATCCTTGTGGGAAGTACATCATACTGTTTTCAATTCCTAACCCAAAGAAAGCAAGCATGAAACAAATTATAATCTGCCTTCTAAACTGGGGAGAAAATAAAAGAACACTATCACATTGCTGACTGAGGAGAGAAGATGTATAGAGCCCCAAACTGTCTGATTCACCTTTTGGGTTTTTTTATTGGTACTTTTCAAAATAATTAGTTACCAAAAATTTGGCTGAAGGAACACTTCTTCAGCTTCGTAACTAAAAGACTAATCAAGTCACTTGAATGAACATGTTTTTATCTCAGACTAGTCTTTCTGTATCAATATGTGGTTTTTTACAAAAGAAAACCCAGTATCTAAAAATAATCTCAACAGATAAATCTCTGTGGAAGCATAGAGAAGTAAAATTTTTTCACTTTGAAAGTGATTACTGAGCCTGCTTGAGCCAAAAAGCTTTACATCTGTTATCCTACCTTAGTAGCCAACAGCTTTATCAAGCAAAATGCATGATTGTCCAAATTCATGACTCATTATTTGTATCACTGTAACATTTAATATAGAGAAATAATAAAGGTTTGAAGTTCAAATACAAACCACAAACAAAATGCATATATCCAGTAGTCCAGCTCATTCATCCAGGAAAAGATGATAAAAATCTAGTGAATGACAGTCCAGGTCAAAGCTCTCTGAAGTAGACAGAACACACCTACAGATGACAGCAAGCATCTGAACAAGTTTTCCATACGAGAACCACTCTACTTTATAATGTCTTACACACGTTCTATCAAAGAAAGGAGAAAGTACATATATTCTGAAGTCAAATACCCTAATTTGTCAAGATACTCTTCTTTCTTTGCAGTTTTATTTAAGTTAAAGGACTTGCAAATTGTTTTAAGATTAATTTTCTTCATTATGACAAGTTACCAAGTCTGGCTGATCAGATCTTTACTTCTTTCAGTAATTCTGCATTGTATATTAATGTGTTTAAAAGCATTAACAGCCCTCAATATATGCTACACTCATACACTTGCAAGTGTACAATTTTCTACTGTCTACATCTAGAAGAGCTGAAGCAGAAGAGCCCAGCATGCACCCCTTCCTGGAATACACTGAAATGAGCTACACAACTTCTTCACAACCCTCAGCACTGCAACAGCTTCACTAGTATTTTGTACTAATTATGGCATCACTGAAGTCTCCCACCGATGTGCTCTTCCAGTGCCATCTGCTGTACAGTGAATTTAGACAGCCTAACTAGAGACACCTCTAGAAATTCTTCTGGCAGGTATTTGCAACTATAAACAGACTCTGAATTATGCCAACATACTACCAAAGCCTGGTGGCTATGTATGCAGAAATACCTGGAACACACAGCCGGAAAACGGCAGACTAATCAGACATAGAAAGAGAATGAGATGTCCACACATAGAATAATGAGACAGAATTAAATTCTGGCTTATTAATTTTCATCACAAATTCTGCACCTTGGAATCTTTAAAATTATGCAGGTAATTAACTAAACACAGCCCTCTGGACAAAAACTACCAGATCACCAGATTAATACCCAGCAAACACCATGGTCACCTTTGTGCTCATAAAAATTATCAAAATTAAATTTGTATGTCTGATTTTGAAGAGGAACATGTATCAATCACATACAAATGTGAAATTATTAGAGAAGATAATTAAAGCTAAAACTTTACAGGCTGCTTCTCAAAAATCTGAAGAGCAGGTCATGCGGTCATATATTAATTGTTATTATGATGGCCAGCACTGATTTACAAAAAAATATGAAAGTTTGAATATTCATCACTTCAGAGCAGTTTCAGTTTGATGCTACAAAATGGTTTCAATGGGCTATAATCACACAGCTATCCCAATGCAGCGTTCGCAAAAGTATGCCAACAGAAAGTTTGATTATTTATACTTATATGGTCTTCATTAATTTATCTTTTTCACACTATTAGGTTAGATGTGCTCATTTCCCAAGACAAATACTTTAAAAGGTGCTGCCAGAATACACTACTATAGAAATAAAACCATTAACTTTTAAGAGTCAGGACAGAAAAGATCATACTGGAAACATACAGCAAAATACAACTCTTGGCTGAACAAAGAAACGTCTTTAAAAAGTTGAATAAAAATACCATCACAAAAATGGCTTGGAACTATTAATCAGTGCTGCTTCAGGTAACTTGGACTTTCCTAAAATAAATGTTAATCTGCTCATTTATTTTCATAAAGTGAAACAGTGGAGCACTGAACTTGATTTTTTTGAACCCAAAACTGCTTTATTCCTGAAAAGTCTGGCTACCAATTAGAAATAGATAATCTTTATTCTTATACTGAATCATAGTAAGACTTCCATCATTTATTACTTAAATTTATTGTAATTTTAACATAATTCTTTATATTAAGAAAATAACTAAAAATACCTTGAAAGTGAAAAAAGTTTACGCACTCCTGGGGCATGACAAGCACCAGGTTTTCATTACAGTCAGATAATGCAGCCTAGTCGAACTATCTGCAGAAGTATGAAGTGTCATTCCTCTGCTGCCCACAGACTCTTGCTGAAATATATTCATGTGTTATTTGGAAGAGTGTTTAAAAAACCAGCACCTTAAGAAAACAACAGATTTAAAGTGCTATATTTTGGAAACTCCTAAGTGTCTAAATTTATTCCAGAGTTCCTAAATTACAAAAAAGTTGTTCTCCATAACTGTTCCCATTCATTTTACTTCAATAATGAAGTCTGTATCACTGGCAGTTATTTCTACAAACCAGTAACAGAAAATACTGACTCAAGATATTTCCTGCCATGTACTTGTAGTTTCAGTCTGCATGAGTACAGAAACTATACTAGTAACTAGATTAAGTATCTATTTCAAACATCATCAGTTTCTCATAGAACATATAGATGGCAACTTTTAGCTTTCTCACTATACACGCTATTAGCGTGTATATAATTTCTCATTATACACGCTATAGTGATACTGAAGATGGTAAGGTTTTTCCCTTCCCTGAACTTCCAAGTAAATTCCTACATTCTATTACTGTTTAGTATGAAGAGTCTTAAATGAAGTAATCTAAATTCCATTGCATACTCTTACACCTTGGAAACAACAAAAAAAGATAGATGGTTTTAGTAGTGGCTGCTTGCCAATGATGTTTGAGATTCCAAATTTCATAGAAGTTCATCCTCTCCTGAATACCTGCTCTTCCAATGAATGTGGAGCTCAGGCACACATCTTCATATAAAATTGGAACAAGATAAAAAACAGATGAGAAGCTCATCTGACTACTCATAACAATTCAAGAGTACTTAAAGTCTCCTATTTTTAAGCTAACTAATCAAAGACCTGAACAGAGTAGATGCTATTCACCACTAATTTAAATTTCCACCCTCTAAGATGTGAACAGCTGAGGAAAGCACTGTCAGCTTCTCTAGGGGCCAACATAATAAATAATACACAGATTATAATTTAAAACAAACAAAAAAACTCCAACAGTAAGTCATGTCATTTCTCCTTTTTTTTTTTTCCTCCCTTTACAAAGCTTAAAAAGAAAACAGTCCATGGGCACTAACAACATACCGAGTAACTCTAATCATCATTAGCAATGTTTAGCAGGGAATAAGCAAGGTAGGCCTTTGGTAATAAGTAGAAAAAAGTGGGGTAAAATAATAATAATAAAAACTTGGCATGAAAGTCACCACCATTAGTGGAATTAACTGTATGCAAAACCAAGAACAGAACCATTGAAGAAGTCTGAATATCCTGAAAGTTTGCCTCTGGCCTGCCACTGAAAAACGATGTCCATTAACATCTTTCCCAGCCTTTTTTATTTTTTTAAATGCTACTTAATCCATGACTGCTTGCAGTTAAATCCTGTTCTTCTTTCCCATATTTGGTTGCAGGACAGAATATTTCTATCTGATTGGTAGTTTTCCTCTGGAGAGTAACTGAAGAGTGTTAAATGGCATCTCTGTATTACAGCTCATCCGTGTGTATACAGTCTTGTAACTACAATAATCTCATCACTACAACAGCCAAAACCAGTTACAGACACTAACAGTCCTTACCCAAGGTTACATCTCCCTTATAGAAGGATGGCTGATTGAGATGTTTGTCTGCTCCCCAGCTCCCACAGACACACTAACCTGGTGTATTAAACCAAAATCAGCACCAATTGGTATCAGCTGGTATCAGCTCAAGAACACACACAGCACACAATACCAGTGTTGCTGTTCCAGCAGGAAGCTCTGGGGGACATGGGTGGATGACAGCCACAAGAGTAACCACTTCTCTAACCAACTGGAAATCAACACCCAAACAGGGAACAAAGCAGACTGTACTTTTTATACATTTACTAAAAGACTGGTGAAAGTACCACCTTCCATCACTTTCTTGTAAGCAGACATCTGACAACAAAGTATACTGCTAAACAAAATTTTTCAAGCATGCTGTAAAACTACATGAAAAAGAAAGCCACTGGCTCTGAGACCCTGATGAACTAGGAGTGAGGGGGGGGGGGGAAACAAGTAAATAAAAATAACCCAGGAGATCAATATATACCAAGTCACTAAAAAAGTGAAACATTTTTGCTGAATCAAATGAGAGAACTCACTAAAGAAACCTGATGTTCGTAGACCCTGTGCATGTGTTTCACTGCAGGACACCACATCCATCAAGTGCAAATAACCTTTGTTTTTCTCACAGCTGTGCAGAAGCAGACGAAGAATGAGAATAATGCTCAGTCAGGCTCAGTTTTCATTTCTCGCTATTTTACAAGACTACAGTCTTGCAGCAGGCTGACTGTCAGCAAAAAATTGCATTTAGCTTCATAAGCAAAGGTTAGATTTCCTGGGAGATGATGTATTAGAATTCCTTTCCGAGTAAGGGTCCGTCCTACTTCTCAGTCCTGACAGAAGGTAGATACACCAAAACGTTTTTCCTCAGTTGTAAGGTATGGTGGTACCTTCAGCATGATAACAAGAAGGACTTTATGCTTATCTAAGATATTTATGCAATCCTCTTAAACCTTAATACAGTTGTGTCAGGAATCTGAGAAAAGTTGCAAGATGCAATGCTCTACAAATCAACTTCTCATTCAGCAGTAAGGATCAACATCGTGTTCTGTAAAAAGGAAAATTTTTTAAAACAATTTTGCTGTAAGATTTTTTAAAAATTACCTCTAGAAAAATTTGCAGTAATAAACTGCCTTTGGAAAGGAACAAATTCTGTACCTACTTATTGGAGAACAATGAAAGAATGTTAGAAATTAATATACTGAAAATGAAAGGAAGAATGGGAAAGACAATCAGTAAAAATGTGGATTTCTGTGCTTCTTTTTATGGAGTATATACAAATGTATAAATGCTGGAATAGGTGTTGAAAAAAACATAACATAACTGTATGGATGCAGGCATCAAAAACCAATTCTAAATGCAGCTCATTTCTGAATCCCAATGCATTTCAAAACATAATTTTAGAAATGCTGTCAATCCATTTCAAGCTTATGCCAGAAAGACAGAAATAATACAGCAGAGCATTCTCTCAAAGTGATTTTGTGGTCAGCAATAATCTGACCATTCTTTTAATATTAATGACTAAATAACACAATTGTGAGAAACCATTTTCTAGCCCTTCCCAAAAAAGGACAGAAAACACTTAACAGACATTCAACACTTAATGTTACCACTTCATATTGTCTTGCATTGATGTTGGTTTCATTTTCAAAGTCTAAGTTGGCCACTTCAGGCTAGTTTTTTACAGCAAGGAGAGAAACACTGTCACTGTGTGCAACTTGCAAAACATGAACAAAGCCAACTGAAAAGGGCCTGCTGCTGACAGATATTTTCAAGAGGAGACATAAAACAGGTACCATGAACGATCCTTCCTACCATGCTATCAGAACAGACATTCAGCTTCTCAGGTCAAACCTCTGCCACTAATCAAACCCACAGTACGTGGGGCAGGTATTGAAGGGGTAATACTGAAATACACCACTCAGTTAACACATGTACTTGCTTGTCTATATCCAGGAAAATAACACTAGAAAAGAAAGGAAGACAGTGTAAGAGGGAGGAGGAAAACATAGGAAAAGTAATAGATACAGAAGCCTCATACCGTATTTCTGCTGAAAATTAGAAAGATTTACACAGGATCACCACACACTTCACTATACTACTTGCTGGTATAAACACTTATTTTTAATGTTGACATTGTTCCTAATTTACGAGCTGTTAATTTGTTATAATCATCATATTTGCTTCTGCCTGTCCAAGTCATCTGATATGAAAACAAAAAGAGAGGACGTAGCATTTACACACTGTAGTACCAAGCAAGAAGTATGATCGGTAACGATAATTATGCTTTCCTTAAGGTGCAAAACGACATACTCTCTTCTTGAGGAGCAGAAATTTAAAAAACTAAGCAACACATCAGGAAAGCTATAAAGTCACATTCGTAGAAAAATCACAATTAAATCTAACTTTTATTTTAAACACCTTACTAGTCACACTATCTAGCCACTATCTAGGTGGCTTCATAGCATGTATTTGTAAAGTTGCTATCTTGACCAGCAAGCTGTAATCTGCTCACCTTCCCAGTTCCATTTATGCTTATCAGAGACACAACCAGAAACATATGTAATTGGCCTTTGTTCCGACAAATCACATTCACTTGGCATGAAATATATGCAAAAATAGGGGAAAAAAACCTGCAGAAATTACTTCAAGGTAGTACAATTACTTTAAGAATGTCCAGATAAGAAAAAAAACACCACTTTTGTAAAGATACCTCAAAAAAAAAATTAATTAAGCACATGCTCTTATTCAAGCAATAATCAAAATTTAGTTATCTAGCCTACTCCACTAGCAATAAAAGAAATATTGTTAATCACTAAAGGATACTTTTATTCCATGCAGATTTGTCTAACACGTACACAACCTGAAACAAAAGCAGCTGAGTTAAAATAGAGACTGGTTAGAAAATTCACTACAGAGAAAATAGAATTCCACTTTTCCATCATATCAAGTGCTTTCATGTTCTACAAATGGAGAAGCTGTGATTGAAATAAGACTCATTTTCCTCATTTTTAAGCTTCTCTAGAAGGTCTGCATGAATGGCAACACATCGCAGTCTTACAACGCTCTTGTACCTACCATTCTGCCTTGGTTCTCACAACTGATGATGGCTGCACTTGCAGCTTCAAATTAACCTCAGCTAGGTTAGTTTCTGACTGGGGCTGAATTACCCTTTAGATTCATATGACCAGGTAGGATCTCTGAGTTCTCTTCAGCTACCACCCCCATCACCTCTACCATGCCATTTTCAATAACAATAAAAGCTTTCTTTCATTAATAGATAACACTTTATCCTCTCAATTTAAGACAAGACGCAGCAACCCTTTATAATGCAGTTAACCCTCTACATAAATGGAAGGATTAAGCGGACCCATTTATGGTCTGAGGGGAAAGAGAGCACAGTGCCTTGATTAAAGAGAAAACAAAGCGGTAAGATCTTTCCTGCAGCATCCGCACATGGAGAGAAATCTCCAAGCATTCCAAGGAGGAAGAAGCAGTTAATATGAACATTCTTCAGAATCACAGAGAGGGAGGGACTAGCCTCTGCTTTGGGACTTTCTTCACTAAATATTAGAGAGAGAATACAACGTATTTGCTACACGGATGCCACAAAGATCCTACCACTCTCCTCCAGACCATACAAAAAGGTTTAGTGTCAACATTGCGTAATACTCGCCTGGTATCAAGGCATTCAGTTGCCATTCAATTCAAAGATTTAGTAAGTTTCAAACTCACGGAGACTCCTATTTCCATGGCTTTGCTTTTTTATGCACATTAAATCAGTTGATATCTTTAATTTCTAATAGTGAAAAATTCTGACAGAATACAAACACTGACAACTGATATTATGCTCATTCCCCAGGTGTGCAATGTGAAATAAATCTCATTTTTGTGAAATTCACAGATTCTGTTCATTTATTCTTTTTATTAAAGACAGTGACATTTTTGAAAAGTAATAACCAATTGTTTTACTGCAAATACCCAGCATTAACACAAGCGTAACATACATATAATATGAAAGTATATGCACCTATCCAGTATAAGAAATTGAAAGAGAAATAGACATTCAGTAAAATATGAAGTATGTGGGATGAAAAGGCATTGGTTATATTTAAATAATAATTACTTTTAGTCAATCAAGGATTTTCCAATCCTCCAAATAACAACAACTAGATAAAATACTGTAATATAATATATCATATGAAGTACAGGCTACTACTCAAGAAACCAATTTCTCTAGTCATTTCTCAGAAGCTCAGGCTTAAACTCACATTCAAAGACTTATAGTTTGTTTTAACATTGCTTCCTATAAAAACAAAGCTCGACCAAGCAATGTTCTTTCTGTCTATATGGCCTGCAGCCCCTGCCCAAGGAAGTTTTATCAAATAAGCAGAGAGGTAGTGCTCCAACTGAGGGAGCAGTCATAGCAAAAATTCATATATTCTTATATATAAAAAAATTCAAGGCATGGACATTTCTAAATACATGAAAAGCCTTCTCTGGAGCTCAAAAGTATCTCCAAAATCAAGGAGGAAAGTGGTATGAAACAATTCAATTTCTGAGGGAGACACAGGTTTCACAAAATTGTTTCATGTAACTGCAAAAATGTTTACCTCCAACCATCAAGACAGCACCTATGTTCATTAGAAGCAAAAGTGGATTCTCAGTGTAGTTTGTTTTTAATTTTGGATCAGCAGTTGAAAGAGAAAGGTTTAGATTATACTTTTTATATCACTGTGTTAAATCACTAGCAAAAAAATATTAAAAACATTTTCTATGTATCATATTAATTCAAAATTTGAGAGTCCTTATGCCTAAAGTGATAAATAAGTTCTACTAACAATTTTACTTTCTTGAAAATTTAAAATATAATCACTAAAATAACCATAGACAACCTCTATCAGTGAGTAAAATTCTTTGTGTTTTCCCTCTTGAACAACAGCATACTGAGAAAAATCATTTTATATCCTTTATCTGAACTATTTATACAGCAAACATAGTAGATAATTTCATTAAGGTTCAAAGTTCAAGAACTCAAAAGTGGAGAAAAGCCAGAAGAGCTGCCTGAACAATTCTCTTCTCCTTGCCTCACATATGGGACAAAAATGTTTATATTAATCCTGTTCTCCACCACCCTCTAAAATGTATAGCCTCATCACTTCCTTACAGTATACTAATCAAGCTCCAAATTCCAGAGCTCACAGACAGAATTATTTGCTTTATTAAGTAATTTTTTACTGTCTGACACTTAAATGTTAATGCACAGGCATTCAGTGCTCTATTCAACACCTCATGAGCCAGAACATCGAGAGCTCAGTTTCCACCTTTTCAGATGGATTCATAAGCTGAATAATACGCACCATCAGGCCAAGTTAAGGTCATTAATTCTGAAGCCTGAATTCTGAATTTCCATAATGTGGAATCATAAGGGCGGAAGGGGGTTGACTTGTTGGGTTTTGAGTAAATATCTACTTAAATCTGAAATCTCCCCCATCTCTCCATGTAAGTTTAAGATGGCAACAGAACCAAATGAGTGTGACTCCAGTAGTTGACTGCCACAGTAAATTATCACGCACTGAAGGAGATCAGTTCAAGCTTGTGGTCCCTTTCAGGGGTTTGCTGATAATGGAGGAATAAGCCAAACATAAGGCTTTGGGTTTCATCATCCTGTGGAGACATACCCAACCTTTCAGGATACCATCTATCACTGTCTCCTATTTAGTCATGATTCAACTTCCTGACTTTCTTTAAAACTTCACAATCCAGCAGATATTTTACAAAGTCTTTTCAGCCCAACAGCTTCATTTATCAAAGCAGTAAGCAAACGAATCACCCATTTTACAGTACAAAGAAGTATCAGGTAGCCAGATGATGAGCAGAAGATCCATCAGTGGTATATATCTAAAGGAGTTAAAAAGATGCAGTTAAAAAAAAAAAAAGATACTAAAGATACAGAAGAGGGGAATAAAAAACAAAACAAAACACAAAACCACCACACATACACGAAACTAATTCCCCAACCCACCTCTCCCCTCAAAAAAAAATCCAAACACCTATCAAGGTTAGTTCTAAATCATTAATGAAAACACAACCTGCAAAGAAAGTAAATTCAGACTAACAAATAGGCCAACAATAATTACACACAGAGTTTAAGCTTTATACCACACAAACTCTGAGTCTGCTAAACTGGCGTCTTCAGCGAGGCTCAGAGTATTCTCACAACCCCTACCACACTCCCCTACCACATTCTGCTTGCGACAAAACAGATCTGGGGCTGATGGCCTGCTTTCCAAAAATACAGTTCAAAGCAAAGTACATTCTGACAAACTGCAAAGGTGAGAACTACAATCAGTCTTACCTAAAATAGAGATAAAACATTTTATTTTTGTCCAAGCTCAGATTTTTTTTTTTTTTTTCACTACCCAAGCATAAGCAACTCCTCCAAAAATCAACAGGAGTTGCAAGTACTCAGAACATGCTAGCAGAGTCGGGTTCCTTAAGACTCCACAGACATGAGGATTTTATACTCAAAATTATGTTCATCAAAACCCTTATTTTCTTCACATACACAAAGCTGCTTAATCTAGGAAGTACCAACATTTCAGAGGGACTTTTTTCTTTAAATTAAAAACTCCTCAGTAACCCTTAGCCTTATTTTTGCATAAAAAAGCAGAAGTACTCATTGTTAGCAGAACTCTATCGATGCCTACCTCATGGCTACACCTTCACCTTCCTCCTTAGGCATATTCTAAACTGTCTATCATCACCCCACAGAATCACACTGAATGAAACACTGTGGTAACCACTTATTTTCCTGGACATCATGAGAAGTGGATGAACACTCATAGTGCCCCTCTTCATCACATAAGAAGCTTGCACTGAGGGAAATCGAACTACAATTTACAGCAACTTGGATAGCAGTCCTAGCCAGCACAGAAGGAAAATTCTCACTTATTCTTGATTAAGATACCTTACTGTGCAGAAACAGTTTCAGATGCAGGATAAACTGGGCCAGTCAGTCAGTCACAAGTTTTCCATCTCCAAGGCAGCTGCTTACTCCACTGGGATGAGAAAACATACCATTTCTAGCCCTTTCTTTTTCAGCTCTGTTAATCTTAGGCAGAACAACTTTAAAAGAAGTCACAGAAAACTTTTTGTACTGCAGCAGCCAAAGGTCAGCTCTGTTCAGGGCAATCCTCACACAGAAAGGGTAGATAGTGGAGAACTAACTGTGGCTATCTTACATTCTGAATGAGGGCTCCAGCTACTGAGTTGTTGCATCCTGTATTTTACATCACTGGGAAATGCAGCCTGTACTGCTTGCAGCCTCTTAAACTTGTACATGCAAATGACTAAGGAACTTTTAGGTATATACTTTTATGTCTAATTTCATATTGCACTGCAGACAAATTTTGTCCATCACATGGATGCTGAGCCCAATGTCCACCCATTACACAGTCCCCAATAAACAACAGTGACAACAACATCACTCACACTTGGGAATCCATTTTAAAGGCAAAAGTGTAAGGAACCCACTCTTGCACAGTTCTATTTGTATGTCATTTCTATGCTGAAATACCTATACTATTTAACAAGATGTAATTCAGCTGAGATTAATATTGCCTTGGTCTAGGCTCTGAGAGTACTTAATAGAAAGGAAAACTTAATCCAAGGAAAAAAGTTTGCATAAATAATGTTATTGAAAAAATGTTATTAATGTTATTCATTTCCAAGTGAATATAGTTCTCTCTCTTTCTCACTGTTAGTAGGAAGGCTTTATCCATACATAATAGTAACCAAATAGATTCATAACTCCATCTTCATCATGCCTTTAAGCACCTATAGTTTAAGCCTCAAAGAACCACCTTACCCAGAAAAATAAATGCGTCCTACACTGCGTTAAGTACCTTACACAACCTTGTTGGATGCGTGCAAATCGTAACATTAGCAGTTAGTATTCTAAGGGGGGCTGAATAACATTTTTTTCTTTTTTAAACCAAAGACCAATATTTTTTTTTTCTGAAATAAAAATTAAAACTTCAAGTGACTCAGTACGTCATACTGATTAAGAAAGCATACCATTTCCCATTACTACTACATAAAACCATTTTATTTTTAAAGATACAAAGTAATAAACACTGAAAGAGTCTTTCAAACAGCAGCAGTCAAAAGTACTATGCAGAAGCAACTTAATCCACAAAGTTAAAACAAATAATTTTAATCCAATTTTCTGAAAAACTAATGGAAAGTGATTCGTTAGGATGGATTTATTTGGTATACTCTGAAGCAAGAAAAAAATTACTTCTGAGGGATACAAGACAATTTAAACTGCCTTCAACAATTATTCTAAAAATAAATCCAAGCATTACTTCTGTTTGAAAAGTCTATTCCCCCATTTTTGGTATTTAAATAAGTGCTTATCATAAAACTACCAGCTTTGATAATATCCAATAAGAACATAAGGCTCCCTATTGCCTGCATTTTCATTTGTAAGTGCTTCAATCATTATTTTAAGCTCTTCAAAATACAATCAAATTTGGAGGGGCTGTCAGGGACAGGGGAGATGCATGTGGGTAGAAGTCTCACTCACCCTACCAAAACTCTAAGCACCAAAAGACAGATTATCATAGAATCATAGAATGGTTTGGCTTGGAAGGGACCACAAAGATCATCTAGTTCCAACCCCCCTGCCATGAGCAGGGACACCTTCCACTAGATCAGGTTGCTCAAAACCTCCTCCAACCTGGTCCTGAACAGTTCCAGGGAGGGGGCATCCAAACTTCTCTGGGGAACCTGTTCCAGTGTCTCACCACTCTCACAGGAAAGAATTTCTTCCTAATATCTAATCTAAACCTACCCTCTCCCAGTTTAAAGCCATTTCCCCTTGTTCTATCACTACCTGCCCTTGTAAAAAAGTCCCTCCCCAGCCTTCCTGTAGGCCCCTTCAGGTACTGAAAGGCCGCTAAAAGATCTACCTGAAGTCTTCTCTTCTCCAGGCTGAACAGCCCCAACTCTCTCAGCCTGTCCTCATAGGAGAGGTGCTCCAGCCCTCTGATCATCCTCGTGGCCCTCCTCTGGACTCACTCCAGTAGGTCCATGTCCTTCCTGTGTTGAGGGCCCTAGAACTGCTGGGGCTCTCCAGTTGGTTTCTCACAAGAGCGGAGTAGAGGGGGAGAATCACTTCCCTCGACCTGCTGGCCACCCTTCTCTTGATGCAGCCCAGGATACGGTTGGCCTTCTCGGCTGCGAGTGCACATTGCCAGTTCACGTTGAGCTTCTCGTTCACCAGCACCGCCAAGTCCTTCTCCTCAGGCTGCTCTTGATCCATTCTCTGCCCAGCCTGTATTTGTGCTTGGGGTTGCCAGTTGCCTCAAACCAAGTGCAGGACCTTGCACTTAGCCTGATTGAAGTTCATGAGGTTAGCACAGGCCCACCTCTCAGGTCCATCGAGGTCCCTCTGGATGGCATCCTGTCCTCCAGCATGTCAACCAAACCACACAGCTTGGTGTTGTTGGCAAACTTGCTGAAGGAGCACTCAATCCCACTGTCCATGTCGCCAACAAAGATGTTAAACAGTGCCGGTCCCAGTACTGACCCCTGAGGGACACCACTTGTCACCAGTCTCCACTTGGACATTGAGCCACTGACCTCAACTCTTTGAGTGTGACCATCCAGCAAGTTCCTTATCCACTGAGTGGTCCACCCGTCCAGTCCATGCCTCTTCAACATAGAGACAAGGATATTGTGCAGGACAGTGTCAAATGCCTTGCACAATTTTAGATTATTAGACAAGATTATTTTAACAGAGCTACTCCTATGTTCACCTTGATAAACAAACACGTAAGTAAAACAATATTGCAATATTTGAAGCTTCACTACTGATTCTGAAATCAGTTTCAGAATCTTCAGAATCGGAAAATGTGTTTCATGCAGGACAGCTACAGAAGGGTCACACGCTATCAGGTTTCTTTGGAGCACAGCACACAATAATAAGATTGAAGAAGGGTCATAATTCTGTTCTCTTTTCCATGATCACAATTCCAAATTATTTTTATTGCAAACCTTATTTCAATATATTCTGTTTCCAGTATCTCCAGCATTGTATTTACTTCCTGGGACTCTCCATGATTCATAAGCTAGCCTGTCAACTGCTAAACAAAGCTGAGACAATTTTAAAGATTTCTAAGGGGATAAAACCTTAAGAAAAAGACATTTGAAAACAGTCCTTCTAAACTGATTCTTTTAAGTAAATATCCTCACTTAAAGAAAGTTAGGAACACTGTCAACCTCAAATCCAACCAATTTTATATATGGAATGTCAAACAGTATCAGCAACTGAATAACACTCTTTCATGGTCAGTAAAACAGATCTAATCAGTGAAACAGAAAGCAGAGTTTATTTTACAGATGAGCCAGCAGAACACAATAAACCAGAAAAAAAGAAAGCAGATAAATAAAGAAAAAAAAATAGAAGAGAGAGGACTTCCTTCTTTCCATTTAAAGATTGGGGGATCTTCAGTCAGGTGGAGGCCCAAGAGGAAAGCTCCTTCCTCACAGAGAATGCTTTGTAATTAAGCGGTCACCCTTGGAACACACACCAGCAGCAGAACCTGGATCAGCAGAGCAGAAGTTGCATTCGGCATGTGCCCGCTTGCTGGCCCCCCCATGCATTCAGCCTGGCTGCTCCTCGGAGTTCCTAGGATCCACTGCATAGAATAATCCAAGATCTGCATTTAGGAAAGTGAGAAGGTAAAGCAGATCTTATTTAAAATATTTCCCTTCCCATTTTCGCTGGCAGGAGGCCCAATAAGAACAAAGCGTAAACTAATTATCCTCTTTACGGTTTAGAGCCTATTCATATATGGGAAACAGGAGACAAGGCTGTGCTCAAAGTACTATCAAATACACAAGATAAACACACCTGTACAGAGAGTGTTATCTCCATCCAATCTACTTTACCATTTTGTTTCCCTTAAAACAGGAGGTAAAACATTAAATAGGTTTTCTAAATTGACAGTCTTTTGCAGTGCAGGGGGTGCTTTTAAGAGGGCTGGTACATTAACACTGCACAACTAGTGCATGGACCAGAATGGGAACAGAATTTTGACTGTGTTGGCAAAGCTGTTTGGCTATCTTTTTCATGAAGTCCTGATTTGTCAGAATAAAACCATTTCAGAGGATTATACCAGTTCTGATAAAGCTTACTCTACATGCAAATTTTCTAATTTTGGGTCAAAACCAGAAAGACTCTTAATTATTCATGATTAAGATCAGGAACCTTTTTTTTTTCCTCCTACACCTACACTCTAATCACCTGCAGAAAGAAACACCTCACTACCCCAACCAGCACTTGTGATGGAGAATATTTTAGTTGAAGTTCTTAGACAGATACTGTTTTGTGCTGATGCACACTGAAAGGCTTTCAGGCTGATTTTTTTATTTGGTTGTGGAGGTGGGTTTTTTTCACCGAAGCAGAAAGTAATTTTCCACACAGCACTAAACAATCTGATTTTGCTAATATTCAGTCTCAATCTAGCAAAGATTAATTAACTGTGAGCAGGCATTTAAATCAATGGGACTGCTCATAGTATGTAATGTGTAGCTTGCTCATGAAGAACTGAGGCCTTACACTGAGCAACTTCACATTGGCATATAAATTCTTGCATGCAGGTTCAAACATAAAGTTTTCATATATGAAGTAATACACTGTATGAGATTTATATAAACTCAAAGTCCTTATGATGGCTATCTTCAGACCAAGGTCAAATTTCTGCAGAGCCAGGAGTACAGAAGCCTTGCTAAAAAAGCTAGCTAAGCTTGAAAGTTCAAGCAAGAAAAAAAAAGACACACACATGTAAATGCACACAGACTCTGTTTTTTCTCCTGTTCTCTCTGACATAAACTTAAACTTACACACACTACAAATAAAATTTTTAAATGTAGTAGTCCAATTTTTAAATGTGAGAATAGACATATACTTTTCAATGCTGATACACAGAATTTCTGTTCCTGTTTTCCATGTCAACAACATTCAAAATACTGCAGATCCCAACAAGCACTTGTTTTTGGAACATACAGGACATCTGAGTCAGTACTGATGCAACAACTTCCCTTTACCGTTGTTTTTTGACCATCGCTGGGTTAGACTGCAAGTAAGACTAGTGCATCGGGTAGTACAGACTCTCTCTTACGCCTTCAGTAAGGAACTGTGGAATATTTACATTTGCACGTAAGTATTTTCCCAAGTAACTAGATTTTTTTGCACAGAATCATGCCACTAGCCTACAGCTAATCCTTTATTATTTCTCAAGATTACTTACTACTAGCCAACAGCTCTCTGCCTTTCAAAAGGCAAGAAGAGGGGAAAAGTCAACGTTTCAGAGAGCACTGGATCAGCACTGGGTTTGCCTCTGTTTTCCACTAAAGAGAGAACAGGGAAGGGAAGAAAAAAAAACCACCAGGCACATACCTTACACAGACCCAGATTTAAGATTTTACACATAACCTAGTGACTTGCACCTCTGAATGCATAAACCAACTATTTTGAAGGCAGTCTCCTTGGGCTAACCAAAATTCCAGCCTGGAAAACTTTCCCAGTGCAGGTTTCACCCAAACCAGTGTACCTGCACAAGCAGCTTCTGTTAAGTCAATCCAGTGAGCATTCCTCACTCACCCAGCTGCTACCAGCTCTTGAATGAAGAGAGTCATCCTGAAAAGCTGCTTACCCTGTTTTTGGAGTACAGCTTCCCCAAATTTCATCCTAGACGGCACACCTTCTATAATCAAAAACCTTTGCTTTGATGTCACTTGTCTTCATTTCTCTATTTCAATTATTAAACCTCCTAATCTGATACCTGATTACCAACCAAAAGGGATTCCAAGTGTATTAAAACCCATTACTGATGCCAAAAAACACAGTCAACATCATAGCTTGTAACTGCCCGGTCTTGTAGCACTTAATGAAGCAAAGTCAGGGGAGACAGGATTCCCTAAATCAGGAAGAAGAGAAAAAGAAAGTAAGCTTGACCACTAGAGACATCTTTGTTTCAAACAAACATGCTTCGGAAACGTTTGGAGTAGCCTACTAATTTGTCCTCAATCTATTTGAGGAATGCAGACTGCTTTAGAGAAGGAAAAACAATCACCTACTCAAGACTCCTACAAACTGCTGTTTTAGCACATTTACCAGAGAACGTCAAGATTAATTAAGAAGAAAACTACTCAAGAAAAACAGAGATCAGACGCTGTAAAACCAAGCCTGACTGTAACCTCATTTCCAACAATTTTGCCATCAAGAGTAGCACTCTATGTATTGTTTAAAGTAATATGGAACACCCTTGAGGAACAATACCAAAGGTATTAAGTCTGCAATCTCAAATTCTAAAATTATTTGCTAGCTGCATTCACCATATTAACTCGAGACCATCAAAACCTTACACAAGCCCTCTGACAGATCAGTATCATATATCATGCAAGTTAAATAATACAAATACAGTTGCTGATCATACACTGCACTGGGAAGCAAACTAAAATATCACACAGCCATATTATTTACCTAACATTATGCATAAGTTTATTTTCATTGTTTACATTTTTTAACTAGAGATCACTTAACGAACTCTGAAAAAACCCACTAACATCGACTATTTATACTTTCACCATCAGAGAAAATGGCTCTCATCCAAAACTGTTTTCCAGCAGTTTACAGAAAAATTATTTGGTGTTTTTAACAAAAAAAAAAACAACACATACTTTACAAACCTGAGATTTTTTTGAAACTGCCAACCTACTGCACTTGGCAGATTACAAAAAAAAAGAATAATGTTTCACACAAGAGAGGATGCCTCTCCTGCTCTATGTATATACAATGGGAAGCAATGTTTGGAGAGCAGCACCTGGACAGAAATGCCTACATATGGCATCCTTGGGTTGGGGTTACCTGCAAGCAAGGAGATTTTTTTCATATTCCTTCAGAGTTTCAAAGTCAGAGGTAGAACAAGTCCGTCAATGTATCTGCATCCATGCTAAACAAATAAAGACTTATATTTAACTTGCATATTTTTCTTGGTGATGTAGCAACCAAGAACAAATTTTTAGGTAACATGTGGCTTACATCCTTGTCATAAATGAAGTCAACTGAGTTCCTCAGAGTCCAAAGTGTTATGTGAATGGTTAAGGACACAGAAAGGAGCCAATAATTTTCAGAGTATTTATCTTAATATTTTCCAGAAGAAAATTTAATAAGAGATAATAGTTAACTTTTTTTTTTAAATAAAAATATCTAAAGACAGGTCCTTAAATCCACATTACAGACTTTAACGAATAGCAGTCATTTGCAAAGACATACACCTCAAAACTGGCTGAAATTATCTGGAGCTGCAGATGCCTATTGTTTGCATGCCTGTACATGATAAAAGCAGGAGTCGGAAGACCATGAAAACTGGTAGAAAAAAAAACTGAAGCAACTTTTATTTAAATGAGCTTAAGAAATCAGAGTGCTGAATTTCTAACGCTGATCTGAAAGTTCTCTCACAATAAGCAGACTAGGCCCGATTCTGCATCACGTTGTGTTTTCAATTTCAGTCTGTGTAGACTCTAGCAAATTTTGTATAACCTTCTTCATATATTTGATGTATTAGACACTTTACAAACAGTCAGCTTTCCATTTTAATCCAGGGCAATAATTTAGGGACAGCTTGTTCTGGTTTTGGTTTTAACCACCAAGAGAGGCTGAAGTAGGTGACATGTTTTTGTTTCAATAGCTTAAGATCATTCAGCAATAGTGGGGAAAAAACCTACTGCAACAAAAAACCCAACCCTAAGAGTTTTAAAAAGTTTGTTTCAAAACTAATGTAACTATTTTTATAAATACAGAAATTTATCCAACTTACATAGCACAGAGTTTTAATGCAGAAATCCATTATTTCTAGAAGAAAAAACAAAAATATAAATAAAAGACTGTCATGAATCTTTATCCTCTGCTATATCAGAAGCGTATTTGAGTGGTATGAAGCTGTGTTTTAAAGATGGACAATAAATATTCCATTACAAGCACAATCTTCTTCTTTTCTGAAAAAAAACCATACAGCTGCATGTAACTTGTCATATGAAATTGTCAAGGAAATTTTTCAGGACTTTTTTTTTTTTTAAGGATACTTCCTTGTCCACTACTACAACAAATTTATTGGGAGGCACTGGGATGGAAGCTGTAAGAATGTGGGAGCTTTGCATTAAGTACATCTATTCTCTTCTGGAGACTGACCTACACTTCCAGAAAAATAAATGTACAATAAAATTGAATAAAATTAAGATTTTGGCACAAACATAAGGATAAGGAACATTATCAGATATTATTATTTCTCTTATATTTATCCTTAAAAGAAAAAAAGATTAAACTCAAAAGTGTGGTATTTCTTTACAGTCTAATAATTTACACTACAAAATATACAGTTAAATTGCATCCAAAATCTCTACTCTGTTTTTCAATCAAAATCCTATCTAATTTATACTCAATACATTTTAGCATTTGCTTGCCTGAATTAGAATACACATACTTTTATAACACTTGTATCTTATTTTCTTCCTTGGAACATCACAACCACTTGAGCTACCCCCTCTGTTTTTTTCTTAACACACGTTAAAGGACTATCAACAAAACACTGAGACATACCAGCAGAGAACAGCCTCCTTTCTATCTACTTTACCTTATCACTCACCACACTACAACACATTGTACTACCCCAACACCACGAAAATAGTGCTGTGTAGGCCTAGGAGGGCAGTAAAAGCAATAGCAAATTAAGGCACTTGAGTAAGAGATTAACCTGGACTGTGGCCTCAGTTTTGCCAGCAATAGTGTAGCAAATACGTAGTGAACTCAAGGTAACACTACTAGATGAAATCTTTCAAATGTTTATGTTCAAGTTACTATATGACTATAGAAGATTTCATAAGAAAGAGCAGAAAGAACTAACTTGCTTCCTAAGAACAACTATTAATTAAGGGTTCACATTTTCAGTCCAGACCACTTCACTGTGCTAAGGAAAGTTGCAGAACAACGCAGACCAGTTACCACTTCAAGCCGTCCCTCTCTAAGAGTAACCCAAAGTATCTGACTGACCTACTTTATAATCTATGATCAAAAACATTAGCAACATAGTATAACTTAGTATACATCTTTTTTGGATTTCAGTATGTCGGGTTCTCAGGACGTTTAGGATTATCCATCATGTCTCCTGAATCATCCACACAAACACTTTGATGCTGCACATACACAGTGCAATGAAGAGATGCTCAAAAAAGCTCTGGAAGCACCAGAGTGCTTCTTTCTTACTAGTCCATAGCCTTGCAGCTTCCCAGGGAGTTAGCAAATGCAGATACCTCTACATAACATTACACTGTGACCAATCATACTTTTAAGTATTTAAAGCTTAATTTCATCGCATTTTCACTTTTAAAAATATCTACTTAAATCTCGAAATTCAGGATATAGGAAATATCCTGAAATATGCTTGATTAAGCCTACAACAGGTGTAAAAGCTCAGTTCCAAACACAATGCCACAAACACAAAAAATAAGACTCAAAAAAAAAAAAACAAACAAAAAAAGACTCCATTCAAGTACTGCTTAACACTTATTGAAAATAAGCATTTTGAAAAAGGTGAAGTTTGCCTGTCATAAGTTAAACAGAAAAATGTGAGCTACAGTTGCTGCCTCACTGCAGAAGATTCCAAAAATACCTACACATTCTCTAGTGGTTTAAAGTCTTCCAGCCAAGCTAAGAAATGTATTTCCATATTTTCTATAATCCAAGGATGTGTTTATTAACATGAAAAAAAAAAAATAGCATTACTTTTCCCACCCAGAGTAAAAATGCTGATACATTACTCCTCAAGCTCTTACGCAGACAGCAGCCTGCTAAGACAGGAGGCCCACAGCAGGCATTTTTTAAGTACAGGTGCATGAAGTGGCTGGACATGGTGTAAACATTTCTAGCAGGTAGGAAAAAGGGGTTGGGATCTGAAGGTGAAAGGGCACAAGAATTTAGTAACCAGAAGAGAAGCTTTCCATGGGTGAACTGAATTCTGTGACCAACCTCTTTAAAACACAGTGACCTACTCCACAAAAAAACCAAACAAAAAAAAAAAACCCAAAACAAAACAAACAAAAAACCCAGCCAAAGCACATCATATTGAAGAAGCACCTCTTAAAACCTCAGTGTTTTGGAAAGGCTTTTCTTAAGAAAACAGGCAGCCATGGGCCAGGACCAGTTGTCTTCTGAGAGAAGTGGCACCATTAGGGAAAGAGAATACAAGAAGCAGCTTGAGGAACAATGAAAGCCAGTAAAGTTTGGGGGTTTGATGTTGCTTTTTTTGTGTTAAAGTCAAGTTTTTAAGTGCCGCCTGTCACAAAAAAAATCCTTTCGCTCGCCCTTGGCACACCCTCACCTCACAACAACGCGACACCCGGCGCCTGGGGCCCCTCCACCGCCCAAGCCCTGCAGCGGCAGCCCAAACCGCCACCTCCGGCCACCCGCCCTGCGCACCCCACAACTGACGGCGGGTTCC
The DNA here is from genome assembly GCA_907165065.1 of Caprimulgus europaeus. Next base: position 59,730,331 of record OU015525.1, on the reverse strand, counting down.
AGAATCGGTGGGGGTAACTCAGCCTAATTCAGCCGCCCCCCATGATGGCACCGGTAGGAGCGGGGTGCATTTGGGCAGCGGCCCAGGGCGGGAGGCCGGCGGACCCCACGGCCGTGGCGGGCGGGAGCGAGAGGCCGGCCCCGGCCCCGGCCCCCTCCTGTCACGGTGGGGGCTGGGCAGCGCCTCGGTGCCCTGGGCCCGGCGCTGCTCCCGCCTGCCCGCCCGCCTTGCAGGCCGCGCTGCGGCCGCGGTGCCTCCGCAGGGCCTGACGCCGCCGCAGGCTCGAGGAGCCGAGCAGACAAAGGGAGACGAGGCCGGGGCCAGGGCCGCGGCTGGGGAAGAGGGCGGCGGGCAAACCGCGAACCGCGCCGTCCCCATCCCCCGGCTCTCCCTCCGCCCCACCAGCCCTCCGCGGCAACCGGGGGAAGGAGGGGGGAGACGGTCCGCGGCGCGCCCGTTGCCCCGGGGACGCTCACCCAGCGGAGGCCGCGGTGTCCCGCTCCAGGCGCGGCCCTCTCCTCGAGCACCTCGGCGGCGCGGCCCGGCCTGCGCCGGCATCCAGGCTCGACGGCGAGCGGCCTCTCGGGGCGGCGGAGCGGGACTCACCGAGGAGGAGGAGGAGCTGGCCCTGCTGTTGCTCTTGCGGGGCCCGGCCCGGCTTCGGCTCCAGCTCCCTCCCTCGCCGTGCCGCCGCCTCCCTGTTCCTGGCGCCGCCGCCGCTTCCTCCGCCTCTTCTGCCCCCACCCCTCCGTCCTCGGAGGGACGCACGGGGGCGGCGAGCCCGCGATGGCCGCCGCTTGCTGCAGGCACGGCTGCGGCGCACAGCCCGGCGGCGGCGGCAGCAGGGCCCGGGATACCCCTGCGCCGTCCCTCCGCCTTCCTGGTTGCCGCGGCCACCCCCACCGCTCGGCGGCTGCCACCAGCCCTCCGCGGCCCGCCTGCGCCGCAGCGCCTGGCCGGGACGGCCAGACCCCTTCCCTTCCCCGGGTCTGGGCGCCTTTCCCCGGAATCGTCCCCGCTTGGCGGCCGCAAGAGACCCGGGGAAGGCGACCGGTAGCCGCGCTGGGAGGGCGCGGCCAGGCTTTGTTAGCCCCCGGCCCCTTCCCCCCTCCTCCCCGCTCCGCGTTTTGGACGCTCCCCGTGGCTACAGGCGCTGGTACATGAAGTTCACAGGGAGCTACTCGCCTACATGCGTTTCGGCGAGGGGCATCGCCTCGATGTAGCGCACCGCCGAAGGGCTTCTCCGCTCCCGCCCCAACTAGGGGCGCCGGGCCGGGCGGGGACTGCTGCTGCCCCGGCGGCAGGCACCGGCGGTCGGCGCTGCCCCGTAGGCCCGCGACGTGCTCGGGAGGGGGGCGGTCGCCCTCCGCCTCCCCTGCCCTCTGCTTCATCGCCCCTTGCGACACCTCCCGCGGCGGGAACCCGACGCGCCAGAGAAGGCATTATTTTTGTGTTTAACTTTGCTTTGCAGATCGCCACGAGAAAAGTGCCACTAAACTTCAGCCACATCGAATGTGCTACAGCAACTTCAGACAAGCAGGCTTGCCTGCCGGTCCCTGTTATAGAAAATAAAGTGCTAAATCAAGAGCAACAAAACGATTCTTACTTTAGGATGTGTGAGACTGATGGAAGCAACTAGCAGGGCGCAAAGAATTAAGATCTGTGGACAATATGGGTCTTGAAAGTTATTGCGAGTCATATTTGCTGACTGATATGGAGCTAGTAAAATACTACCATCGTTTCCTGCTTGTGATACATAACTGATGCAAATCAAGAACCTCATTTGCAAAGATATGCAGGATTTGCTTACCTATGTAATTGCATAAGAGTCAGTGAGATTATTTGTATGACTCATCATGCAACTACTATACTGATTTTAAGGTTAAAAAGAAATTGATCAAACTCACAAGATTGTGAGAATATTCATGTACATTCTGCCTGAGTTCTACTGAGATCAAAGGTATTTGTGGGTTGAGGTCAATTAATTTTTTAATTGCAAAGTTATTTGAGGTCAGAATGTGTCCCGATTGCATTTACATTTTTATATCTCAGGCATTTATTGAGAGTTAAAGGCTTTTCTTGAGTCTGATCCAAGAATCGTATGCTTCTTATGTGTCTGATTGACCTCAGTTGCTAGCAGGCCAGGACCATTTCAGAAGACGACAACTCAAATAAGAGTTGCAAAAGGAGATTATTTTTTTCAAATACAAAGTTCAGCTTTTTCAGGTAGAACATGTCTAGAATTATTTATGTTTTTGTTAAGTGTTTTATATTAAAACTGTTTGTTTTACAATTATGATTACATGTTATCAGCAGTATAACAAATGAAGAATAGCTCCAAGTGGATCATTTCAGAAACCTTATGTAGTGTAGCTCTTGCTTGCAAAACCAATACTGTCAGTATGAAAAATATGAGTGACTTTCTAGGTTGGCAATGTGTTCAAAGAAAGAAAGATAGAAAATGCAATAAATATCAAAATACTTTTTTTTTTCAATATAGTAGGTTCTTCCTTTCCTAGATAAACCATTGGGAGCTTAGCAACCTAATCCAAAAGGAGACCAAAAGAGAGCCATATAAGAAAGGAAGGCCCCAACTGGGAAAGTTTTGGTTTAATTCACATACAAGTTATGTCAGTTCCTCAAACAAGGGGTTTTTTGTGTGTGTTCTTATCTTCTTTTCAGGCCTGCTTTTCCTTTGGATACGAGCATTTAAACAAGTAATCAGGGGTCCTCAAACTTTTTAAACAGGGGTCCGGTTCACTGTTCCTCAGACACTGTCAGGGGCCAGAGTATAGTTTGGAAAAAAATGAATGAATTCTATGCACACTGCACATATTTTATTTGTAGTAGTGCATAAAAAAAAACAGGAAAAAGAATGCAATATTTAAAATGAAGAACAACTGTAATAAAAAAAAAAAAACAAATAATTTTTCAATGTGAACTATGGGCCTGCTTTTGGCTAATGAGATGGTCAATGTTAGGTTCCATATTTGCCACTGCCAGTCATAGCAAGTGATGCAAGTTTTCATCAGTTAGTCCGGATCTGATTGGAGATTTCAGATGTTTCATTCGGGAAAAAGTCTGCTCACAGACACAGGTGCTGCCAAAGACAGTTGTAATTTTGAGTGCATGGTTCCTGAGATTATGATACGTCTCTGAGGGGAGAGATGCATAGAAACTAGTAAGGCTGCTTGATTTGAATGCATCTTTCAGAGAGTCACAAGTCTGTAGTTCGGCCAATTCCATTTGGTAAATCGGATCAACAGTTTCAATGTCAACAGAAAATGGGTTCTGGAAAATCTGTATGTCCTGTTCATGGAGACGAAGCTCTTTAAATCTAATTTGAAACTCCTTTTGCAACATTTCTAGTACATCCATACATGTTTGGTTTGGGAATGCAACTGCTGGTTTTTCTGCAGACAGGTTTTGAGTTGTGGGGAGATGACAGAAGTTTTCCTCCTTGACTTGGTTAATGAGCAGGTCTAATTTGACTTGAAATGCTTTCACATGTGAATACATATCACAGATGAGCTTCCCCTTTCCTCGAAGTTGAACATTGAAATTGTTGAGTAGCTCTGTTACATCTGTCAGAAACGCAAGGGGCCATTTCCATTCTGCAACTTTGAGCTCTGGTACTTCTTTGTTTTTAGAAAGCATAAAATCATAAACCTGTGGAAGTAAGTCATAAAATAATTTCAAAACTCTCCCTCAACTCAGCCAACAGACTTCTGTGTGGTACAGAATATCTTCATAGGCAACATTCAGCTCAGACAGAAATTCCTGAAACTGTCTGTGGTTTTGTGCATGAGCTCTAATGAAGTTAACACAAGAAACCACAATTTTCATGACAGAGTCCAGCTTCAGCGATTTACAACACAATGCTTGTTGGTGGATAATGCAGTGTATGGCTATTGGATGTGAATGGTTGTCCGACCAAAGAATCATATTTATCTTTATGTTGAGTTTCGTAATGTCGACGCAAATTATATTCCTTGAACACAGACACTGAGTTCTGGCATATCAGACAAACAGCTCTTTCTTTGTACTCCGTGAAAAAATAATCAGAAGTCCACTTTTCTTGGAATACCCTGCACTTGGAGTCAATTTTTCTTTTTTTTGACATGATGGTGCACGCGTTTCCCACTGGTGCTGGCTTGCTTGTGCTGCCTGGGAGCTGGAGGGAGGGAGGGAGAGACGGGGGAGTCGCCCACCTCGCTGATGCCACCGCCCCCCTCCTCAGCCGGGCCGCGCAGTCCAGAAAGGGCGGCCAGAAGGGACTGAAGGAACTTTGCCGCGCCGGGGCTCTGGTGATTCGCCTGAGTTGGCCAGACCTCGCAGTCCAGAGGCTGCTGACTGAGCTTGCCCGGCAGAGGAGATGACTGCGCCTCTCGCCCGCTGCAGGGGGGCAGGCCGAGGGCAAGGCACTGGTTCCATCCCAGTCCCGGAGGGTGCTTGGGGGCTGGCTCGCAGATTAAATGGCAGGAAGTCATCTGCGACTGCTTGGTTTCCGCCCCCAACCCCCGGCTGGGGCGGGGGGTTCTGTAGATACCAGCGGGCCGGATTGAGGACCCCTGCAAGCAATTATTTTCAGGATCCAGCTGGTATTCTTGCTTGATGCATGTATGTAGTATTAATTTAAGCAGTGTCTTCAGCAGTAGCTGTGGGACAATAGCAGTCATATGTGAAGAAGCCAACAGGGCTAAACATGTTTTTCCACCTTCAGACATTTTTTTCCATAGGCAACTTTTGCAGTAGACTGTACTGCATGTGAGACAAAATAAAAAATTGGTCTTAGATATCTTATTCTACAGCCTTCCACACTATTGAAAAAAGTTGGTTCTGGGCGATGGAAGTTTCCCAGCCTGTGTGTCAAACAAAGGTTTTCATGTGTTTGAACGCCTTGGCCCTCTGTTAGGAATCAAAAGGCTCAGCTTTTTGCAGAAATGGCGCTGATAGACAACCCTACAGAGTTGAAGGAAAGTAGTTCAAAAAACTTGATAGCTTTTTTCCCCTAGTTTGTCTTCCATACCTTAACTTTCTTCTCACTAGGGTTGATGCTAAATATGGCTTAAATTAGTATCGCTACTAAAAGTGCTTTCCCCATTTTCTCTCTGTCTTCCTCTCCCCACCTGCCCATACACTCCTTTCATTTTCTTTATAGTGGCTCCACTGCTTATTTCCTAACCCAGCTCAGGTAGCTAAATCTCTTGAAGTTCATTTACGTAACGATAAATCACGACATTAGCTAGAATAGGAGCCTTATTTTTCACTCCCATCATTCAGAAACTTTCATCTGTTGTAACAGTTCACAAGAACAGTATTTTCCTGTTGTTAGCATTAAGCAGTTTATGAGAAGTCAGGGTCTTTCAAGGCAGACACACAAACTGAATAGGCAAAACCAAACAATACTTTCCAGATGGATTAGTAGCTGATGTTGCTCAACCTGTTACCAGGTGAGTATCGCAGCCTGCACAAATAAAAGAGGTAGCTTGTGCATTTAGAGTGGAGGCAGAGAGAAGCGGGGAGCAGGATTGGGGATTTCAATTTTTTCTATAGGCCAGCAGTGTGCTGTTGGCTTATGTCTCACCCTTAACATACAGCTTCATGTTCAGGATAGACTTTTTCCCACCCAAATGTGTCAGCAAATAGCCATATCCCAGTAAGAGCAGTTGTTTATCTCCACGGGTGAATGCACTTAAGTGTGCTACTCGCGTTAGAACTTGGATGGCAGATGTGGAGAATGTTAACTTTTGAGTTCAATCTGTGCATATACAAATCTGTAGCTCAGAGAGACAGGTTAGAAATTATGACTATTCATGTTTTATCCACCATATCCACTTTTTATCTTACTGCTGCCTACCTGCCTGGCATATGTTACCATCGTCTTGTACCAACTACTCTCCTCCTGGCTCTTTGGCCTGAATTATGGTGGGAGATTAATGCCTTTGTCATCTTCCTGCTCTTTGCAGACATGGAACTGTATGCGACAGTATTTTAAGGCCACAAATGCCTGCTTTTCCAATTCTGTTAAATATAAATCAGTAAGTGCATTTGTCATCATTTTACTGAAATTTTCAAATTGTTGTAACTCTTTAGAGGAATTTGATTTTTTAGATGGCCTTGGAGAATCAAAGACTTAAGGAAAGCAATATACAAAACATTATAGTTTACTGGTAATTTTTTATAACTGTGGCCTAATTTTCTGATTTTTTTTAATTCTTGTAGTCCTTTTTTAATATGTATTTTACTTATGCCTATATTTTTATTTTTACATAATACTGTATATTCGTATTCTTATATTATAATACATATTAGAAGTGTTTATATATCACGTGCAGTTTTTGGACACTATAGGTTGATGGTTCCACTTTGTTTTCTCATAGATTCTTGCACATTTTCTGTTAGTAAATTCCACTTCCATTATAGTAGTTAATTTATGCAAATATTTTCAAAGTTGTTTTTTTTTTTTTTTTCTCCTTTTTTTGGAGGGACTTGCCTCCACCGAGTTTAATAGTAGTGTTAAAAACCAACCAACCGACCAACCAACCAAAACCCACACCAAAACAATGTATGCAGGAAACTCTTTCACACCCCACTTTGTCTCCGATTGGAGTTAAATTTGCATTGTTTACTGGTACTGCTTAAATCAGTTTAAGGTATAAATAGCATTAAGACCTCATTATGGCTGCTAAGGTTAAACTATCCATAACACATACATTAAAATTATGTGTCACATTTTAATCAGAGTGGTGCTATTGCTTCTGCTTCATACTGTGGTTATGTTGTGATATTCTGTATTTTTAACTGTTATGCTTATGCCTGAAAAAACAGTGCTTATTAAAATTTTTCTAATTTACACTTATTCTTGAATGCCACTCTCACCTGTTTCATTTAATTTCAAGAGAAAACGTACTTAAAAATTATTGATGAGTACTTCGAAAATAAGATTTTAAAATCCATTACAAAGTTTTCTGGTGACAATAGGGGTGTTTATTTTTTAGCAAGGGCACAGCTCATTATTCTTTTAGATCAAGGTTTTCTAACAATTATAATATGGTAGACAACAGAGTATAGCAAAGTGACATTTCTAATAACAGCACAAGACAACTAACTTCTGATCTCCTGAGTAATGGAGAAAGGGAGGAGTTATTTTAATTGTCTTTGGACAAAAAGCTGAATACAGTCAGGGTAAATTGGGCCTCACAAATGGATTTCTATTAAAGTCAGGGAAATAATATATCACTTTTCTTGTCATCAAAGACACACAATAAATCATGACAATAGTTGCTGTAAGTAGCTCTATACTGTTAGGCTAGCCTATGCATCTTACTCATAGATTGCCCATATTGCCTGTGCATTAGCTTGCAAACTAGCTCAGGTCCGCAGTGAGTCATGTAGATTTGGAGATGCAGAAAGATAGGCAAGGTGGAGAACTCTCAGCTCAGATCTCATCTGTACAAGCGCCTTTGGCACAACCAGTCTGAATTTCTTGGCATAGTGGATTTTAATCCGGAGTAGGACATAGCTAACAAAGACAATGTATGTAAAGTCTGTACTCTCAAAGCCAATGCACTGGAGTGCATATAGGCTTGTTTCATCTGTTTCTCCATACTAGTTCATCAAAATAATATATTTAGAAGGTTATGATCACATATTTTTCCATAACAGAGGAGCAGAAACCTTGCAGATTCTTCCTTATAGAATCCTAGAATGTTGTGAGTTGGAAGGGACCCACAAAGATCATCGAGTCCAGCTCTTGCAATAGCATAGGACAATAGCAAGATTCAGACCGTGTGTCTGAGGGCATCATCCTTCTTCAACTTCAAAATTTTATCCCCTTAAATGGTGAAAGTATATGTCCAGTAAGAATTTTTATCAGTACTGGTGTCATACCCTTTTTTAAAAATATACATATATTTTTATTTGAAACATGGTATTCTCCTCTGTAGCCAAATTAATTCTATTTAAATTCTTTATTGTTCTTCACAGTGCATGTGCTTGCCTTTGTAGCCCTTAAGTATTCTCAACTGGCCCAAGGAGTATAGAGCTTACTGCAAGACAATCTTTTTGTAGAGCAAGTGCTGAACACAAACCAAAACAACTCCAAATGTCACTTTACAATACTTAAAACATTCTGAACTTTTGGTTTTGGGTTTGCCATGGGACTGGGGGATCAAATGAGACTTACGTGATTTGACTGAGATTGTGGTAAGGGCATGTGTTGCTCAGTGTCTCTGTTTCCTCATTTTCCTGTCTGGAGGGTGAAACTGGTCAAGAAAATGTTGCACTTCAACTGCTTTTTCAGGGTAGACCTCATGACAAAAGTGTGCCCCAAACTTTTCAAATATATAATCAGTCATTTAAAAATAAACAATTCTGTTTGTCAGAAGTTTGTTCTTAAACAAGGTGCTTAAAATGAAAAGAAGCAGTAGTTTATTTTCTGGTTTTTAAGGGAGCAAAGAGGATGGAATAAAAAGTGAAAAGGAGTTAGAAGATGGCTTATGCTTTACATTTTCACAGGGAAAAATCTTTTTGAAAACTCAAAAGGTAGTATTATTTTTGCATTTTTTCTTCAGCCAGCTTCTGTCAGAGTCATATGAGGACTGAGCACACAGCTTTAGCTAGAATTTTATTAAAGTAACTAAAAATAAAAGTTGATTAGACATCAAAAATCATACCTGGTTCACTAGATCACATAAAAGAGAGCAAAGTGTAGATATCAAGTCAGAATGTTCACTACAAAGGTTTATATTCAATAAAAAAAAGTCTAAAAACAGTAGTAGCAGGTGTGCCTATACATTTATATTGGCCTACTTTCTGTGTGATGGCTAACTGTTCCTCTTGGTTTTAACTGTTGCTGCCATTTCCTTAGCTATGAAAAAGAAGGTCAAATGGGTTCTTTTCAGCCTTCTTCTTAAGAATATGCTTTTAAAAACATGCATAAAAAAACCATTTAGTTCATGGGCAGAAGCATATTAAAAACAAAACAAACAAACAAACAAACAAACCCCTTGCCCCCTAAAGTGGATGTATGGTTGCAGGAAGTCAGCAGATTTCACAATGCCAGCTGAGCAGTTCTTGCCTGGCCTTGATCATCCTTTCCTTCCAATTCACAGAAAAGATCCACATTAACTTCCACACTGTAAGGCTGTGCCTGTAATGCCACGAGCAATTTCTCTTGATTTCTGAACTCCCACTGACTGCAGCTAGATCCAGGGCTCCTCCAGTATTCTCTTTTCTCAGGGGCTTATCATTACACAATGTACTTTCAGCTAGATCAAGACTTACCCCAGTACTCTTGTTTCTCAACAGCTTATCATTAGAGGGTGTACCTGGAGCTGCTAGTTTAAATTGAACACAATTTATAAATATTTTTAATCTGTGTTTATTATAAAGCTCAAATTAAAACAAAACAAAACTTTGGGATCTACCATCAAGCAATTCAATTCACAGCCTTCTGGAATAAAATTTCCTATTGTTGAAACAGTACTTAAATCTAGATGGCTCACAGAGGTACATACGGAACTTTTCACATTTAGGTCACAAGTTCAAACATGGTCTTCATTACCTGCAAATTAAAACTCTCACTCACATCTGTTACATAGCCGATACAAAATGAGCTGCTGCTCTCTTTTTCTGAAGTGGATAGCACAGAACACATCGTTGGTGAACTTTTTTCTAAATGTACGCTAAACGTGCATGTTTAAATATATTTCTTCTCAAAAATAATTCAACAGTACCGACTTCTACAAGTTTCTAAACCACTGTTTTATTATTGTTTTCCCAACAAGTAATAAAATATTGACATTAAAAGCTCTGTTGTACCTGAAACCTACTTTCTCACTGAAGTCAGAGCTTTCAACTACAGTTCCTCACATGTGTGCTGATCTTTCAGTAGAGGTGAAGCTTACTGGCAAGGCAGGGTGGAAAGCCCGTGGTGCTCACACTATGCCTTTTCAATAGACCTCAGTCACAAGTCAGATCACTGTAAGATCCTGAAATGGCATTGCATTCATTAGGAAATAGTCTGCTGTTCCTCTGAATATAATTTTCAAAAACATCCTCATAATATTTATGAAGACATCTATGCAAGTATAGAGCCACACTGAAATATAGTCTACATTTAAGTGTGAGGAGGCTTTATGATCAGTTCATGAAATTTGGGTTGTTCTTCAGAAATACATTTGTCAAATTAATCACAAAAAGTATCTTGAACATTAAAAAAAAAAAAAAAAAAAAAAAGAGAACAAGATGAAGTTTCACAGCTCCAGAAACAAAAAAGTGAAAAATCTTCAGGCTATGATTTGTTTTGTATGTTGTTCTTAGTATCCAAAACAGACAGAAATACTCTGCCAGCTTCTCTGGCTGCTAATTGATGAGCAAAGACAGAGTTGTGGTAGTAAGTGAATGATTTTTTGTATAAGCCTTCTTCTTCCACAAAAGCTTTTCAGATTTCTTAAACATTTCTCTGCTTTTTTTTTTTTTTTTTTTTTTAATGAAGCAGTAAATTTTGTAACCGTGATTACAGAGCAGCAAAACTCTTTTTGATCATTCTTCTCTGCTCTGGATAGAAATGACTGAAGGCATCTTTTGGGGGAAAAATACAAAGAGGCTCAGTGACTACAACCTGGACACACTGAAGATAATATCACAGCTCTCATTAATTTAATCCAGAAACTTTATCAAAGAAGAGCAGTGCTGAATATGTAATGTGTTGTTCTGAAATTATTACTGGAAATTATTACTAATCTAAAATAACACTACTGAATCTTCTTCCCACTGCAAATGCAGTGGATTTGAATGTGCTCTTCAATGCACCACTAAAATCTACATCAGTAAAAGCAACACTAAGAACAATATAATCTTAAACCCCAGTACTGAGTACTTTCATCTGAAACTATTCTTTTAGAGAAAAAAAAAAAAAAAAGTTGATATGTGTGCAAAACATGCTTATATAGTGAGTACATAACCACAGTCTCTTTTATGGGTAAAAATCAGTCTTTAGCTGGATTTCAAATTTTGCTCCGGAAAAGAAAATGCTTCCTTTGATGGAAGCAATGCCATTCTACTTTGTCACATGTTTTAGGACAGGTTTTCAAAGATATGAAGGGCACTTAGATACATCAACTAGGTGCCTCATGGATCTTTATGCCTTTGAAAAAATATCCTCCCTTGCTCTGTTAGGATTTTTTAATGCAGAATTTCTTTTCTTTTATGACTCATCTCTATCACATCTTTACTGTAAATAAAACATTCTCTTGTTTTTATAAATATGTTGATAGGCACCATGGAAAACATTAATCACTGTAAAGCTGAAGGATACTTAGCAAAAGTAAAGAGCATTAATTGAAAAATGTTGATTTAAATAGCTACAAAATGGCTTAAAAAATGCTATGCAAGCTCACTATGATCACATCAGAAAGGCCATTTTATCATACATGAAAAATATTAACATCTCTGTTTATCTAATCTAAAAAAAAAGATAGCAAAACAAAGTTATTTTAAAACATATGAAGTAACACTAATATTAAGTAGTTAAAGAATACATTGACAAATATAGAATATTACTTTTTTATAATAATAGCCATGTTTGATAAAAGGAAAATGCTTATGAAGCTTGCAAAATATAAGTATAAACCTAGTGGGAACAATTTTTATAACTAAAGGTAGATGCTTAAATATCAATCAGCATTAAATTTTATATAGTGGGGAGTCTGAAATGAAGTCTTTATACCAATTAAATCTTTAGCAAAATTGCTGTTCACTTCAGAATGTTTGTGGTTTCCTCACTCTTGCTTAAATACTAACTAGAATGGTGGTCTTATGTATACTACTGAACAGTAAACCCTTCCAGTAATAATCCAAAGACAAAACTAATGGGACTTCATTTAAAAATTTTCCTTCTTCAGATTCAGAGGAAGTCAAACTACTTTTTCTATTAAAAACATCAGAATTAGCTAAATAAAACATGAAAAGCAAATCAATGCAAACAGAAGTGACTTTTTTGTTGTGTTAGAAGAGGCAATTGCTCTTATAAAAATGCTCTATTTAACTACTGCTTTTAAATTTTTTGAGAAATTTCATACCATTTTTGATCATTACATCAAATTATTGCTAGCTGTTGTTCATTCTTAGTTGAATTGATACCAATAAATACTGATTGTTGTACAGTTTACCTCCTTTGTCTAGAGCATTGAGGTTCAGCATTGTAAGTGAAAAAATGTCCTGAAATATATCATTTCACAGAAATTTAATCTACTCATTGTCACAACATTTTCTTTTAGGTGTGTTAAATCTTAATCAGAGACTTATTCAATAGTAAGAGAAGTGCCAGCCTATTACATCAGTACTATTTCACTTAGCAGACAAACTTCAGTCTCACAAAAAGTTTGGTTAGTTTGACAAGACCCATCCTTCCTAAACTTATGATGTTTGGCAATTATTTATATTTATCTCTTTTAAGTCTTCATGATCAAAACCCAGGCTAGTCATTTTATAGGCTTTTTTCCAGTCTTACTGAACACCAAGAGAAACTTTGTGGTTGATTATACATAACATGAATGGGGGGCGGATGGTGGTGGGAAGAAACTTTTCAGACTTTAGTTACTGATGAAGGCAGCATTTTAGGATTATCTGTTTAAGTAAAACCAAACTTTTTTTTTTTTTTAATATATATTTGGCAAAGATAGTACTGTAATTGTGCCTTTATGGTCTCTGTGATGTGGGATCTGCAGCTTCTCCTTGAGCCCGTGCACACTGGGCTGGGAGGAGGGCACCCTTCAGGAGATGTGGTTAACTTGACTTCCTGCCCAATCTGTACTCTTGTGTAATGCAAAACCAACTCCCATAAGCAGGACTGTGATTTGAAACCAGTTACAATGCTGTGTGTGATGGGATGTGTCATATTACATTAAAGCTGGTCTCATTTGCAAACATCTCTTCATTCCCCACTTGAAGCAAAATGTCCTGATGCTTCCCTCGATCTGAGCCTGGAGATTGTGCTGCTGCAGGGAGAATTGACTCAATCCCTTAACCATACGCAGGGTTTGCCAGGGAAGGAGGTGGGTTAGGTTTCTGACAGAGCAACATGCTGATCCAACTCATATTGATGTGTGATTGCTGAATCTGATACAAGGTCAGGCAGGAAAGGGGAAGAGCAGGCTCACCCTTTTATCAGCAGCCCACAGTCACACCAGATGAGGTATGAGATGAAACCGCATCCTTAGACTGAGGTTTCTTAGTTGGCAGTTCTGGTGCTGCCCTACCTTCTCCTGGGGTAGCTCCCTCCCAGCCCTGCACAACCTCGCGGCTCTTCTAGGGCAATGGTTTATGCAGCTGCACAGGGAACAGATTGGGGAAATAATCTAGGAGAAAAAATAAAAATAAAAAAAAGAAACTCTATTCTTTGCAGAAATCCTGTCCCCTGCAGATCAGTTTATCAGGGAACTACTCACAGTGTAGGAGGTAACATGGGGAGCACATGAGAGAAGCAGCAGCTGCTCCTTGAACTAGAGTCTTATATGTATTACAGGTGGTCCCACCTCTACAACAGTAAGAATTAGGGGTTTAGGACTTCACAGCCTGCTAGCCCTTGCAAACAGTGAGTTCCTCTTATGACCTTCATTCTCGCTTTGCAGCAGTAAAAATAGCACTTTCCCATTACTTCTCCCTTCTTCATCATTGAGCTGCAATTTATCCCACTTCTATGGGCAAATGTCTTTCTTTTCTTCCTGTCCCAGAAGGCCGTATTGCAGTGGCAGAAGGAGGAAGAGCAGGACAGAGATGGGCTAAGTCAAGGCAGAATAGATAAGAGACTGTTGCTGTGATTATAGATGCTGCTGGGGAAAAGAAGGAGAGGGAACAGTACCTGCTGTTTGGGACATGAGCTGCAAACTGCACCATATCTCCTAGGAACACCATTGTGGGATTTTTTTTTACCATCAAAACTAGAGATGGATGAACATCTTAAAAGTGGATTTTCAACAGTAATAATTTTTTTAAAGAATTCTTTAATTTTAAATATTTTTTTACTAACACATAAAAAAATGTCACTTTTTAATCACATTGTAAATAATTTAATAAATCACTTAATAAAGCATCACTTTATGCAGGGGAAAAAACCCACTTGTTCTGCAAGTATTTGAAGTGAGATTTCCTCTGCAAAACGAATACCTACAAACATAAATGGGAAAATATACTTTTAATGAAACGTATTTATATATGCTGAACAACTGAATTTTCTCTACAGTTTCCACAAAGCCAAGTAATATTTTTGACCAATCCAGAAATTCAGTAAATTTCTGGAGAATTACTATTATGGTATGGGCAGAATAAATGAGTCCCAGGTGCTTCACACCTGTCTGGGGTGACTTAAACTAGTGACTCCTTGGGTTCTGAGCATTTCTGTCCCTGTACCTGTGTTCTGTCATTCATGGTTAGGAGTTGACTCCCAGAAGCTCTAAGGTTAAGATCTTACTCTCTTGGGCTGTGAGTGCATGAAATCCCCGATTTATAGATATTACAATGTGAATAGGCAAGACAACCAAAGGAGGAGTGGTAGGTGTGCTTTGGCCAAGTGTGCTGGTTTTCACTGAGATGGAGTTAATTTTCTTCACAGTAGCTGGTATGGGGCTATGCTCTGGATTTGTGCTGAAAGCAGTGTTGATGACACAGGGATGTCTTAATTATTGCCGGGCAGTGCTTACACAGAGTCAAGGCATTTCCTGCTTCTCACACCACCCCAACAGCGAGGAGGCTGGGGGAGCACAAGAAGCTGGGAGGGGACACAGCTGGGACAGCTGACCCCAACTGACCAAAGGGATATCCCATACCATATGGCATCATGCTCAGCAAATAAAGCTGGGGGAAGAAGAAGGAAGTGTAGGACATTGGGAGTTCTGATGTTTTGTCTTCCCAAGTAACCATTATGCGCGATGGAGCGCGGCTTTCCTGGAGATGGCTGAACACCTGCCTGCCAATGGGAAGTAGTAAATGGATTCCTTGTTTTGTTTGAATGCTCAGTGATTTCAGATTTTCCAGTCAGCTTGTGGAGTTATGCTAAGTGACTAATCTTGGATGAAAATCAGTTCATTTCAGTGAAATTGCACTACTTGATGCTAGTGAAGAGTCAGTTTCCAGCCAATCATTTACTAAGCAATCGCTGGTGCAACAGAAAGTGAATGTAAGTCTTGCTGTAAAAACTTTCAGGTTGCTGACACATAATCTAATCACCATGGTGACTTTATTTATCTAGTAATTTATACTGCTTTATCTATCACTACCCTGTAAGTCATTAGATTCCTCCATACTATATTGTGACTATTTATATGCAGGTAGTTCTTACCAGCTCTCTAAGAACCACTTTCAAATCGAAGTTTAATTTGTGTATGATAATTTACTGTTACTTTTCTTAGTCAGACACTGGAACATGTGGCCCAAAGAAGTTGTAGATGCCCCCTTCCTGGAAGTGTTTAAGGCCAGGCTGGATGAGGTTTTGAGCAACCTGGTCTAGTGGAAGGTGTCCTTGCTCAAAACTATACTGTTATGTATAGTTTGCCAGACACTTAAAACACATCAAAAAGCAGTAATATTTAATAGATTTAAATGTTACAGTCAGTCTTGCTCATTTCCTTATTTCAAAGTTCAGATTTACTCTTTAATAATACAACAATTTTTATTGCTCCTGGTGGTGGAAGTGTCTAGTTTGCCTGGTTAAGGATGATCTGGAGAGCATGTTGGAAGAGGAATGGATATCTATGGTTAGATATGGTTTTGGTGATCAAGTACAATGATTTACAGACTTGCTTTCCAGTCTAGCATTTCCTACTGTGCACTGGATCCATACCAGGCAGTATATATTTTCCGGAGTCCACTGGCATAACAGCACTAGCCATGTTGTGATATGTGTCAGACCTTGACCTCCACCATTCTCCTGCAAAACAGAGGGAAATAGTAACTGTATGGCCAGATACTGTTAAATGGGGATTTTTAATCCTTTACTTATCTATGCAGGTGCATACAACAAGTTGAATACAGTGCTATAAAGAACAGCATTCTTTTTTTAGATAGAATGCAAGTACAGACATTTTATTTCCACATATGCTCCTTTCTTTGTACAAGTTATTTTCTTCTTTCTGCATCACTGATTTCTTATAGAAAATTCCATCTACTATTCTAGAAAACTTTCATAAGGTAAAACAGTTCAAAAACCTTTTCTGAGAAATAAGAATACACAGTCCAGGAGGGACAGGCTGAACAAAAGCAGAACTGTAGAAAATGACTTGGAATTTTCCAGTTTCTCTCTGGAAGTTTCAGAACAACTAACCACCATCAGCTTGACATTACCAAGCTTGCTACTAAAGATATATAGCTTTCATTCAGTGAAGAGTGGCGTGTAGAAAACTTGCATCAAAAGCAAATGAAGTAAAGTAATGATTTATTTATGTGCATCCCAGTATGAGAAAATGTCTTTCAAAGGTAAAAGAGCTGTTTTTAAAAAAATATTGCCTCTGCTTAAAAAAACCTCTGTGCTTTCTATTGAACACAATATATTAAAGTGAAATGGATAGCAAATATATCTGAAAGTGATTGCACAAATGTTCAAAGAAATCATAGGTCACTGGTAGGTTCTGATGTGTTCAAGGGCTTTTTTCCTATGAGAAGCTTGATAATTAAAAGGACACTTTGTACAGGATAAATAGCTACAGTTATTTCCACTTAATTATATTTGAGTTAACTGTTTAGCTTCTGTTAAATAAAAATATTGAGATCCACCTAATACTATGAAATAAGAAATAGTGCTTATATTGTTAGAAGAGCATTGGCAGGAAAAAACATTACATGAAGAGTTATTTTAAGTTTTGCTTCTCCCTGCTTACACCTATTCTGTCTAGAGATTGTAACTAATGGTGTGACATCTGGCAACCACGCTACCTCAGGCTGTGACCTTGTCAGTTCTTGTAAAACTGCAGGAAAAGTTTAACAGTCTAAGCATCAGGTTTGATTTTTTTTAAACTGTCTAGAAGCACGGAATCAAATATAGATACAGGCTATTCAGCTCTTTTGTCTCCAAATAGCTAAATCTGCTTTCTTCATGACAGATTATTTCAAGACTTGCAGATAGGTCTTACACAGGCTAAGAAACTAAGTGGTCAGGGGCTTTTGGTGGGGAGCAGTTCTTAAAGCTTACAGGAAGTCTACTTTATGTTTCCAATTAATTTATCTCATCCATCTTGAAGAAACATATAGCAAAAGAAAGCTGATTCTGTGAAACTGTGAAGTATATTATTGCAAAATTTTGTAGCCAGGAAACTTTTTCCAAAATTGTGCATTTTTGCTATCCATTTGAAAAGGACGATGATTTAATTACTTAAGTGTTAATATTTATCCTTCTTAAATACACTTTCCCAGAGGTGCCACCATCCTGGCTGGGAGAGGGGCTCAGTTGTGCCCTGAGGTGGGTCTGTTGGAGCTGACTGGAACCGGCTGTGTTTGGCACAGGGCAGCCCTGGCCTCATCTCACAAAGGCTGCCCCTGCAGCCCCCCTGCTGCCAAAACCTTGCCTCCTAAACCCAACACACTGCCTCACAGGTCCATTGGCTGAAACCGAGCACAAGCTGGGGCCCGATGCGCAAAGGAATTGGTCGTGTGTGCTGAAAGGTGCACGGGAGAATAGTCCAACAGTACAACTAAAACCTGAGCACCACAGCCATTGCTGGTGTCAGCTCCACAGATCTTAAACAAGTAGCGAAACCATGGTACTTGATACCCTCACAAAAATCAAGAATGAACTTCTTAACACCAATGTAGTCTTAAGAAGCAGGCATTCTTCATTACGGTGCTGGATGCGTGGGGGATCATTCCACCTATCGTGCATGCTGACTCCTCCCTCTATCAAAGCTTTATACTATCAAAACATGCACATTAATTTCTTTTCCAATAAATTGTTAACATATTCATCACATTTCCAAGAACTCATTAATACATTTAAATGTCCTTTTCACATGTGTACATGGTCATCTTGCTGGTCTTCTGGAGTCCTCTGGCAATAGCTGAAACTTTTGCCACTGTGCCCTTTAGTTGAATTTTTCTTTTGCACATGCTTAGTTCTTCTTTTGGCCTGTTCACAACACTTCTGTCTCCACAAAACTGGTTTATTCTAGTATCACTACCTTATCTACCCTATTTTAAAAATTAGATGCCTCAAGTCTCCTGTTACCTATTTTGGACTATAAACTTGACTAGGCTTAGCTGATATATAATTAACTTCTAATGTCACATTGTTCAAGCAGAAGAGTATATTCTTTTGGTATCTGTACCTCATTTTGGGCATTACCATCTTTGGATTTAAGTAGTTGTGAATAGATCTTGATACATCGTCAAGCATCTCCAGCCTCAGGTAAAGAGAAGGGGAAGGACATGCAGGTGTTCAATACCTCAAGTTCAGACCAAGGGAAAGCAAGGATAATCACTCAAACTGTGCCTCTCATTTGTAGGTACTCATAAAAATGTTGCTTTAGGTGAGGTACAAAAGAGCAAGAGAAAAGAGGCTCTAGCCATAACTTCCCCACCTGCCATGGTGCCTGCACACCCGTTTCATGTGGCTGAGAAGCAACCCGGAGGCCCATTCAGCCTGAGCCTGAACCTGAGCCAAAGCCTGAGCTGGACTTCGCCTTTAACCAGTTTGTTTTCCATTCTGCATGTATAAAATAACTCATAGCCCTCACCTGCCTCTCAGCACTGTTGTGCAACTTAATTAGAAATGGCAGCAAATTCATCCCATGTGCAATGCCCCTCACGATTACACAAGTGCTTGGGCATCTGCTGGAAACCTTCACCAAGAGAAGCATTACCTGTGGCGCAGGGTAATAGTAAAAATTTGCCCAGTCATATTTAGCACATTAGACTGAGGTAGGACTTCCCTATTACACCTCCAAAAATTTAAAGTAAATTTAAAAGCATCTTGGAAAAAAACAGTTTTAATATCAAGGGATCCAAATGCTGGACAGACTTGACAAGTTTTCTCTCTGCTTGTCCAATCTATATTCCCTGTAGAAAATATACTAGAGAAAGGAACTTGAGTGTACATAATACGAGAAGCTAGTCAAGGACTATGGGAAAAATCTCTGGACTAGTTATGTACTAAATAAAGTCCAGTACTGTCCATATGACACAGAGGTTTATTCTATTAAATCCCAAACCTAATCTATATAATAATACAGGCAATAATCTAAATTATGCACTGTTTCACTTATTCAGAAAAAATAATAAAGACTAAATCAACCATGTTAAAATTTAAATATGTGATTTTACAAGCCTTAATATTCAAAATCCATTTTTTATAACCAGTGATTCCTTCCTAACAATCAAAATAACAGCCTGTATAAAGTTTAAGAGTAAGCAATTTTAGTAATTTTTTAAAATTACTTCAAAATTTTTTTCACCTTTTTCAAGATCCATTAAAGTCGCTGTAACAAAATTAAGCAACTTCTTAGTTAGACCACAAAATTAAGAGTTATAATTTCCATGCACTTGACCAACAGGTTCACAATATTTCAAAATCTATATCTTTATTAGATTTCTCTTTAATTTTCAGTGACTCTTAGTCAAATTTGTTGTTAAGTAGCTTATAGTTATCTTTGTAAAACTTTAAAAATGTATTTGTCTTTTTCTCGGCATTTATATGGTTTGAGAATTATATTTATTTCACTGATCATAATGTCCTCTGATGTCCAAATTCACAATTCTATATACTGCAGCTAGTTGGCTATGATTTCTTTTGAGCATCAGGGTTCCAGGTAATATAAAGTCAAACTAAAAAATATTTTCACAAAGCCTGTCTGTAGAAACTGGCCAATTCTATGCAGCTGTACTGTTAATACATTTGTTACTTCTTTCAAAGGGCAATCTTACCTTTACTTCAATAATGAAATTATAGCAATAAAAGTATATGCATCCAGTGAAACAGCACTTAATAATATTGTTTGAAGTAAACAAACAAAGCATTAATACTTTTTTGATTTGCTTTTTTTAAAAATTTTTATCTTGGATAAGTGACATTTTACATTCTGGACTATTTTCAGCTTCTGAAAAAAATAACTGGAATTTCCTATAACAATTTGATCATTTTTTTTAAATCTCAGCTGAGACAGAGCTTCCAAGTTAGAGCAGATCTTGGTTGCAATTTGCACCAATGTAACCAAGTTTTCAGAAAATGGCTTACAGAATAAACAAAGAAATAAAGGATCAAGTGTTCTCCATGTAACAGCGTTTAACAATAGTTTCACTTTATGTGTAGAGCTTTTGTTTCTGGATCTGGGAACAGCATATGGGCAATTCCTCTTACCCTCAAAGGTCAGATTCCATTATATCTGACCTCCACATTACAAATTAGCAAACAAAGCCATTTGTAAGCCTTCACTGTTTGTCATTGTTAGTCATGCAAATATGCTGCAATGTGCCATTTAAGAGAGTGATTGTTGTAACCCAACTACATGACAATATATGCAAATAACCAATAAACCGAGATACAAAGAAAGAAACAAGAAGTAAGCATCGATTTCCCCCAGTTGCCCACATCTGTTGGCATTAATAGCAGGAATATCTGAAAATAAATGAGCCAATTCTTGGTGGAGGAATGAGGGTTTTGCACCCAAGAAACAATGGAGAGAAACCTGCAGAGAAAAAGGAAGAAAAGGTGTGAATCCAGTTTATCAGAGGGTTCAGAGCTGTTAAAACCCCACGGAGTCGGAATAAAAAAAGAAAGTTACATTGAGAAGCAGGTTTATTTCAATCCATAAGTGTTTTTAGATGTTTATTCATGTTTTGTTTGGGTTTTTTTTACAAGGCATATTTAAAGGGCATTAAATATGACTAAATTGACAGCATTGATTTATTTCAGTGTAGCAAATTCTGTAGAGTATTTTTGGCACAGACAGTTGCTGTCAAATGTCAGGATCCTCAGAAAGGGTATGTGTTATCCCCTGAAGATGCCTCTTTAAGCTATATTAAATTGGGAGAAGCAGGGAGGAGGACACTAGTCACTTCGGGGTTAACCTAAAACAGCAAAATATTTAGGCATGACAGTTGGATCCACTGAAATGCAAAATCTGTAGTAGGGGCAATTCAGACTATATTAACTGCTCTTTTTTGTGATAATGAAGTGGACTGTACTAGAGAGTGTAAAGAACAATCCTGTAACAGTCAAGAGAGGGGCTGTTTGATCTTATAAAATTGTTCTGTTTCTAATTTACATAATTTTTTGTGACTCAGCAGTTGTTTATAAAATATGTTTGCATTGTATAAAACTTAATGAACTCTGAGATAAATGTCTGTGTAGCATTTGTCCCCTGGAATTTGACTTTCAATTACAGACATCTTCATGTAAAAGACAAACTAATCATTTTATGTTGCTAATAATAAAGGAAAAAAATTCCAAAATGTTATGGTACATTGATGTATGCATGTGGGACATGCAGCACTTTGGCATAACAGATGAGTTACATAATCTGTAAGGTAATTGTGTTGGGTTTGTGGGAGGGGTGGGGCCATTTTTGGTAGTGGGGAAGGGGCTACCCTGTGGGAAGCTTTGCAAAGCTCCCCTGGCTCCAAGGCGTACCCCCCCAGCCCAGGCTGGGCCAATTAGCAATAGAGAAACACCTCTGTGAATCCATATTTGTGAGGGGAAGGACTGTCCTGAAAAGAAGAAGGTGGAGAAAAGCTGGAGGAGAGGCCATTGACCTGAACAAAAGACAACCATCAGACTAAACAAAAAGAGAGCTTCGTTGTGAACCTCAGACACGCAGTTCAACCACATGGTGTAGGAGAAGGCAAAGGAGGTTCCTGCAGCCTATGGAGGTTCAATGGTGGAACAGATACCCATGTGTAGGGCATGGAGGACTCCATGGTGGAGCAGAAAGTTCAGCCCAAGGGCAGTTGTGACTGAATTGAGACCCCAGAGATCCTCAACACCAGAGTTGGGGTGGACCCCCAGAGCCGGGATAGGGGTGGTGAGCAGGTGCGCTGGACGGGTGACCCATCTGCAGCCAGTGGGCGTCCCCATGCTGGAACCAGTAGCTGTGCCCAAAAAGGTCCATGAGTCCATGGGAAGCCCATGTTGAGACACTTTGTTCCTGGCCTTTCATGCCAGGAAGAGTGGCAATGGTGAACTGACTGCAACGTCCATTCCCTGTCCCCTGTGCTGCTGGGGTGAAGAAGGTAGAAAAATCAGAAGCAAAGTGATTTGAACCTGGGAAGAAGGGAGGGGTGAGAGGAAGGTGTCTTAAGATGTGGTTGTTATGGCTCACTGTGCTATTCAGATGGTTGGTAATGAATTAAATTGATTTTTCTTCCCCAAGTTTGAGTCTGTTTTGCCCATGACCATAACTGGTGAGTGAGCCCTACCTGTCCTTCATTCTAATCTGTGCCCCTTTGTTGTGATTCCCTTCCCATCTCACTGGGTGCGGAGAGTGACTGCAGGACTGCATGGACCTACCTGTGGGTTAAACCACCACAGTAACAAATGAAGATAATTTCTCTGTATTCCTAGCTCTTCCTCCTCCCATCTTTTATTGTCTTTTCACTACATATGTACAGGAATTACTACGTGTAATAAATACGTAGTTGAGGACAGGTAATAAGTCTCCTCTGAAAGGCATATAACCAGTTTCCTTACTATCACTGTTTCTACATCCCCTTTTCTTTGGCCTGAAAAGTTTAATTTGAAAATCACTAAGAACATTTTCCCGTGTCAGTTATATAAATGTAGTTAAATATAGTCATTAGGATTTTCTATTTAGGACCTTCCCATATGTTTTAGGATTTCCAACAGAGATTTTACAAGCCATGAAATCACATGGAATGCCATAGAGTAGACTATTAATTTCTACTAGAAAAATTGGAAAAGGAAGCAAAAATACTGGGATGTTAGAATTTTTTTTTTAATAATATACAACCAATAATATAAGGAAGTATATAATTCTAAGTATGATTGACTATGTATTTATATCACTTTCCTGTTTCTTGGGTTTAATGAACAGGCCAGTCCTTCCTGTGTTTCAAGTCACAGTCGCACTGTTTTCAGTAATGCATGGGCATAAACCCCTCCACACAATGATAAACCTACCTCAGTGCTTTGGTAAAATATAAATCTATAAAAGTGCTGTATTTTTTGCCTTTGTTGCAGATCTCTATCCCAGCCAAGAGTCAGATCTTCTTTAAATAGTTGACTAGCTCCTCTGTACGTAAATAAAGTAGCAATTTAAGCATAGACATTTTCTATCTGTTTTGGTTATTTTTAGATAGCTTGTAATTCCTTAAGAGGGTATTTTCTTTTTCTTTCATTGTCATAATGTTCTAGCCAAACTAAAAGTTATAGTCTATAAAGACTGTATATCTGGCAATCCAGAATACCTAATTGTATCTTTCCACATTTTGCAAGAATTGTTTCCATGCCATTTGCCAGGAATAAGTACTAAAGTGCACTTCAGCATCCTGAAATGCTGCACTGTTCATTGCAGCTGTTCTGATACACTTCTGAGCTGAATTATCTCCAATATCAATACCTCTTGTTTCCAAAACTAGTCATATCTGGGCACTTAAGAGTGTTTACTTCAGCTGGGCCAGTATCTCTTTTTGAAGTTACGAACAATTTTCTCAAGCAAGGAAGTTCTCTTAATATAAGTTTACAGGCAAGAAGCCCGTGTCTACGTTCGTCTCTGACTCATCTGTTATCAAAAGAATGAGTGTTGTCTTTAGAAAACTCTATTTTACAACTGCAGCCTGAAACTTCAAAACTGTTTATAATCTTTCAAAGGCAAAAATTTGCAATGTTAACATCTCAGATTCAACAAAGAGTAACAGAGCGAGAAAAATACTAGTTTTATTTGTGTCATGGAAAGATACAAAGATAGTATTTATTGTACCTGACAACATCTAAGTTAACATCCTTTCTAAACCTGGCCATCTATTTAAAGCTTTGCCCAGCATGGGATGCTTCATCTAAAGAGGAAGTCTTGCTACTCCCTCAAATACCAAGATAATTGTGTAATGCTGTTTAGAGCTGTGGAGATGCAGCTACTTTCTAAGTTGTCCAAATACTAAGGTGAGCCCCTAGGCTTTCTTAATGCATAGTACTCTGCCTGAGACCATGACCAGCACGTTGTGACCAGCTGTGGAGCATCCCTTCCTGTACTTCCTCCCTGTCAAATACATGTCTCAGCTGACAGCTGTATTTGGCTCTTCACAACCAACTTAAATTAATGGAAACTATGAAAATAATTCCTTAAAAAAAATGAAAACTACAGACAGGCAGTTTAATAAAAAGACAGACAAGACTAGAGGATAAGCAGAGGGTTGCTGCTAAAAAGTGCCTGCAACTGTACGTGTGTGTGCACCCTCACGCCTGCATGTTTTACTGAAATATCCTTCACACATGAGGACAGAGTCTCTTCTAGAAAAGGACATTTTAGTGCTGCTGGATGAGATAGCTTGCTGTGCTAACTATGTAAGCTGTCACATCAATAACAAATAACTTGTGATGAAATATTTAAGTAACAGGATCTTCTTGGATATCTAGTGGCATTCTTTCACAGAGTAGTCACGCCTTCACAGCGTATGAAGTCAGTGGAATTTCTTTAGTAGTGAATTACTGCTCATTTTCTCAGAAGTAATTTTAAACGTAACTATATTTCACTGCAATATATCATTTTATCTTAGAAGAAGCAGAATAGTCAGGGTTATCTCAGTGTCACCCAGTTAAGCTCAATTGTTTGAAGCTGGTAATTGTCAAACAATTTCAGCATGAACGTTTATCACATAAGGCCTCAGATCTGGAAAACATTTTAAAATTAGTTGTAAAATATTGCTTAAATAATCTCTGAGTTGATCTGAATAAAATACAAAACAGAAATGTTTTGGGACTGAGTAGTGTTGAGGCTTGCTAAGGGGCATTTTTCTCCCTCTGTTCCGAGTCCTAGTATTTTGATATTAGGATTTGACAGTTCTTTTTTTCCAAATGGCCAGCAAATTGTTTAAGAGGAAAACCAAGTTATTAAGAGTAAAGAACTAGGTTATTTTTGAAAAATAATTAATATATATACACTTTAAGCTGGTCATTTGTCAATATTTAAAAAAAAACCTTTGACTAGACTACATTCTAAGTCAGTAAAAAACACCCATAACTTAACTGGACCAAGGTTTCAATTTTTGTGTGCAATTTGTAATGGTGTCAGTGGGCTTGCATTTTTATGTACTACAACTTTTAAATCACACCAATTAACCTTGAATTTCTTTAGAGAAGAAATCTCTTGCAGGAACTGATTTATTAAGAAAATGAATAAAAATGAATATGTATAGAAATTGCACGAGAGAAGAAGGTCTTGAGACAAACAACACGTTACCCATTGATAAATATATAAAGATTGATAAAATCAGAGAGGTATAAATAGCCTGTTGTCTGTCAGGAATGAAAACGTAAGCATGCAAAATGGAATGCAGATAAACAGTTTAAACTTTAGTCGAAAATATATAAAGTGGAAAAAGAGTTTGGAGTAATTATACAAGTCAAAAGTAAGAAATCATTAGAAACAGGTAAATTGGCTAAATAAAGCCTTCATAAATACTAGACAGGACATTCTTCCTTTCAATGCAAAAATGAGCTGGAAGACTCTATCTTTAATTTGTAATTTCTAGATGTGGATGTTGCAAAACTGCCTAGCAACACTGAGTGCCAAGCTTCCTTATAGTTAATAGGAATGGGATATCTAGTTCTCTTAGCTGCTTATGAAAACTGTGAGCCCTAATCCATCATTTCATGGTTAAAAAGATATTTTGCAAAAAATCTACAGCCTTTCAGGAGCTGAAGGATGGTTCTTTGGTTAGTGTTACAGGTCATGCATTCCTTTCTTTAGTACTTTGTCTTAAGACGGTTACTATACCAGTGAACTCATTTACTACATTAAACTTTCCTTTAATATTCCTCAAGGGGACATGCAGGAAATCAGTTTTCCTTCTGACTGCCTACAGACTGTGAGTAAATTCTACTCAACTCTTTACCAGGTGTCCCAGGCTTAGCTGCTTGCATCAGTGATGGCTGGGTGTAGAAAGAAAAGGAGGAATCCAGCAAGCTCCAGAGTATTCATCAGGTGTTTTGAAATGCCATTTTGAAAGGTTGCAGGATGAATTCATGATGATTGCTGGCTTAATATATGAGATCTGAAAAATGTCTTCAAGTGATAATGACCAGCTTTTTATTTTTTTCCTCCTCACTGAAGACACTGAGTTGTGATAATATACCTTGTGGCCAGATAGAAGTTGATGAAGATTCCTCTGCTTCTGAGTATCTTCTGGTTTCACTGCTAAATCATGCTTCTCTCTATCTATAGCATATCTGAGAGAGTTTCCCATTTTCCCACGTTCTGCTTCTGCTGCATTCCAGTCCTCAAGGCAAAGAAAAGCAGTCTTGTATGCATCACCAGTCCCTTCTATAGTGGCTCAGGTTGTCCAGAGGGGTGCCCCACATATCTCCATTTTTAGAGCATTTCCTTTAAAATCAGAACCGACAAAAAAATTGAAAAGATTTAATTAAACCCTTTTTCATTGGTTGTTATGCACTGTAAACAGTGTGTCAAGTATTGGGTGTCTGTAAACACAGAGCAGTGAGGCTGCAGCTTTTCTTCAGACAGAAACATGCTGCAGATGAAGCAGAGCAGGATCACGTCATTTTGGAGTGTACAACCGATCGGGCGGTAATTTGGGGCTAGATTGCAGTTTTGACCCCACGTTAGTAGTGCGGAAGACAAGCTGTACACTAATAACAGTTCCTGGCAATGCTCCCTGTTGTGCTGGGAGTGCACACACAGCAGCTGCTGCTGCCCTTGCAGAGGGCTGTGCACAGCCTCTCCCACACCAGTCCAGCTCTGATGTACAAACAGCATCATGGCTTGAACAGTTTCAGGGCTCCAGCCTACCACTAATAAGGTTTTTTTTATCACTTTTGACAGGTCCTGGTGAAATAGATGAAGTTCTGAAAAGATCAAAATAAGGAAACAGAAGAGTATGCTATTCTTTATCCTCATTCCTGTGCCTACACTTAGAGAGAAATGCTAGCCAACAGCTTGTCAGTTCACTGAGAGACGTCTGTGTAGTGGTACAGCTTTCAGATGGTTAAATGGATGGCTTGGAGCTAAAAGAGGAATGTGAGGAGGCACAATCTGGGACTAAACCACTCATTTTGAAACATCAACAGCTAAATGCTGTTTAATCCATACATAGTGAGGTGATATGAACCTGCAGCCATCTTTCTGCTAAACTGTGAGCCAGTAAACTGTGAGCCTGTGATCTGTGCTTCATATTGGACATGCGATTATCTAGTACTAGTAACAGAATCTACACACTGCTTTCTGAAAGGGTCACACAGCTCAAACGGATTCTTACTGAAACTAGTTATTTTCTAATTGTAGAGCTCATTAAATTGTAAAGAGAGACCTGCTGGCACTGGCAACAGTATTCACATCCTTCAGCTACAGCCTTATTAAACTTGCTGTTGAACTACTCTAGGCTGGCTAATCCAGGTTTCTTTCAGTATCTGTGTAGAATATTTGCTTAGTGCAAAATGAGAGATAATTTCAAGGAACATTTTTATAATTCTTTCTTAGAGATAAGTATGCATCTGATTCCTTCAGGCAGTGAACAAAGTAATAGATAGATACTGGGTTACTATTTCCTCTGTCCCTGACATTACCAATTGGAAGGTATATATGGTTAGGTGGCCTTTTTGCTAAGGCCTACATTCAACATATAGAATTTAAGTCAATAACAACCCCCCCACCAAAAAAAAAAAGAAAAGTAAAAAACAAATAAAAAATGTCATGATGACAGGAAACACAGATTTCTGTCCTGTCACCATGATATTATTCATTAAAAAACAGGGTATTTTTCTTCACTAAATATAGGAGTTTGGGACATTTAGGTACTGTTTGTAAACAGAATGATTTTTCTATGAAAAAATGAAATTAAAACATTTTATATAATTTTATCACTGTTACATCCATATATATATATTTTGTATGGAATTTGCTACTAGTTAGATTAAGATGAATGTGCTACCAGGACGGTAAAGAATTCAGTACCGAATAAAAATATTTTTAGCCTAGCATGTGTCTTGTATCTGTAGGATGCTATTAATAAAGTTTTCCTATATGACACCAGAAAAAGGCATTACCAGGGATTGCAAAGATATATTTTTTTGTCATTTACGCTTTGAAAACCAATTAAAACTGACTCATTGATAATAGCAGAAAGCTTTCCATATTTTCATGCCTATGAATACTTCAGATTATTAACATCCCTTAAAAGTGCCTGCATTTGAAAACAAAACCTCAGATAGTGCATGTCATCAGATAATTCACTCTTTTAGGTAGCCCTCACAAAATCAGAAGCAAAAGAAGATTGAAATCAGAGACAGGCAAAGAGAGACTTAGTGGAAGTCTTCTTGTGTTACTTACCCATGTTTATATATATATAAACCCATAGTGCTAGTGAACATAGGTGTTTGTTTTGTTTTGCCTTTTTAAGTAGCACTGACATCTAAGTTTCAGTTTTTAACATCCAACCTCTTCTTTCACTGAGTGCAACTGAAGCTACTGTGATTTATATTTAGCATGTTAACCAAATGAAACTATAATCAGGAAAAATTGCAAAAATTACAAGTTGTCTGTAATGCTGCTGGATGTCTCTCTGTCAATGTCTCATTTATTCTCTCAGGCTACACATGCCAGTACACGAACAGAGTGCATTCAGTTACCTGCAAATGAACTGTGTCCCCTCTCCTCTGCCTATCATTCATTGCCTACCACCACTGAAGACTGGAGAGACTCAATCTTGCTAATAATCAGCCCTGTGGTTAATTCTAGAGGCAGAATATGATCCATCCAGCTCGCTGCTTGTCAGCTACTCTGACTTAGCAGGGTGACATTAGCAAAAACTTGCATTTGTCAGTTCACTAGGAAAATATGACTAGGTGAAAGCATACATATGGTTACATTTTGAAACTGACTTCTGAAAAATGTTCTCAGAATATTTGGAAAATCGCCCATTTTTAAAGACAGAACTGAAAGTTTGTACAGAAAATAGGTTTCCTGCATACACTCTGTTTCTTACAAGTGCTGCAGATGAATTTGAGTATGATGCTTTCAAAAAAGTGCTTATAGGATTAAAAAAAAAAAAAAAAAAAAAAAAAAGTAAGAGTTGCCATTCAAAACATACCAGCTGACAGTCTTCAGTTTTTAGCAATTCAGAGGGAGAGATGAGGCTGAATAGGAAAACACAGCAAGGAATACAACTGAATGACAATTATGTAAAATCCTTTAGATCAATTTACAGATCAAATTATGAGAAACAAATTCCTTATCTATAAGATCTGTAGTCATAAAAATGTACAGATTATTCCAAGACTGTTTAATTATCTTAACAAGCTCTGAAAGCTTGCCAAAAATTGAGTCTCACATTGTTCATGTTACTGTCCAAGAACATTCAGGCAACTACAGCTCTTGCAGATGTCATGATGTCAGATTTGTGGGCAATGACAAGCCATGTGACTTTCTGCTGCCTTCACAAACAGCAGCTGAAAAATATGCAGTATTAGAGTCTCTAAGAGTTACTGTGCCTATAAAAAAGCACACAGCACCAAATGCAACAGCAATAGTAATATTCAGAGGACAAGGAATGGTATCGCAAGATACCTGGAGTCCAAGATCCAGTTTCAAAGTCTCGGAAAGTCACATGAGAAATCAAGAAATCAGGTCGGTGTTAGGGACAACAAATCTGGAATTCATGTATATACCACTTTGAAACTGTGTTCAAGATAGAAATATAAATATTTTTATAATTTTGAGAATTTTGATAACAGAAAAATTTCCCAGTATACTTCTTCCACTTGAATATGAGATAGAGCATCTAACTGAATACGCTATATTTCAGCTTATAACTATTGTATTTTCGACATTCGTCCAAAAGCTAGAAAAGTTGAGAAGCATAAAATATACAATGCCAATCACATTTCAAGCCCAATCATTGATGTATGAGTATCTCTGTCTTTCTTTTTAGAAATAGTGCCCTACTCAAGCTGAGACACTACAATACTCGCCTCGGTAATTTTCTCCCTCTTGTCCTTTCTGCCCGATGTGAATCTGCAATGTTAGGAGGACACAAGCCCAGTGCACGAGCAGCAGACCACCTCTTATTTGTGTGGTGAGAACCATAATTTTGAAGAACTTGGTGGATTCTTGAAAAGACAGAATGGTAACACTGGAGAACAGTACTAAATGGGAGGCACTCAACACTGGCTTCTCTTTTGTTTTGTAACTCAGGGACTCTGGTTGATTAATGGCCAAACTTGTGAATATGACTATGTGGCTGAAATGAATAGGGGTAATGACATGAGTTTGGAAAACACACTTTCTGAGGCAAATAAAGAGTATTACATAGCTTGCAGATACTGTTATTACTAAATAACAGTAATAACAGTCATTATTTATAATATTCATTATAATATTCAATATAATTATATTGAGCTCTACTAATGTCACCCAAAGTTTTTATAAGTCCATAAATTAATATGATACAAAGTGATTACTCTATCAGTATTTTAAGAAGAATGATTTCCTATTTTGACTTAGACTTGGTATTTTAATTACAGCTAACATCAGAATAAAAACAAAAATGTCATAATGTTGGCTGAAATGGGAATATCTTCCCAATCCAAGAACAGATTACTAAAATGTTTTTATCCTTTGCAATGACATACAGCATTAGTATTAGCAGAAAAGAGTAACTCCCATAACAGTTTAACAGTTCTCAATCAATTTTTTTCGAATCATAGACCATCTTGAGATCTTTAGTATTATCCATGCAATAAACTATAGAAGAAGCTCCCTTTAGAATAAACTGTCTTTATGAAGTAAGGGCACTAAACAATGTGCTACGTTATCTAAAAGCAGTAAAGTGCATTGATACAAACTAAAATGCCAGATGTTTTAATAACATCAGGGTTTTATCAGTAATTTATTAATTTTAAACGATACAACCAGAATTTGTGTATAAAAGGGAAAATGTATGTGGTAATTACGCATCCTGAGACAGAAATCATGTGTAATGCACTATGCCTTCACATAATGGAAAGTAGTTATTTACGCTGTGTTGCCTTACCAGCTCTTTTCTGTGAAGTGGATGCAGATACAATTCACGGCAGTTTAATCCAGCCTTTTTATTTTGGCCAAAAAAAACCCCAAACCAAACTAAAACCCATCCCAACATTCATTTTAATTTAGCTTTATATTTCAGAGGGAAAAAGATGCTAACTACCTGTGAAAAGGTCACTAAAAATTGGTGGGTTGTATCTCTCTTTTGAGGGGTTTAGAATGTGAAAAATGCTAAAAGCAGAAGGCCCTTTTCAGAGTTGTAAAGGCTAATAATCCTATTTGTCTGTATTCCCACATCCCTACCTGTGACTCTAGTGTCTCTCTGTGGGCCTGTTCTCTGCTCATTTGCCTAAGCTTTTTTTGGACTTTCTGGTACCACCTGCATTGCCAACTTCCTGTGCCAACAAATTCCAGAAGTTCATTACCCGTGGTGTAAAAATGTGCTTTTATATGTTTTAAGCAAACATCATGGAAGAAAGATTTTCTCACTTAGGTTTTTAAAGTTTTTAAAGTTTTGTAGTTTCATGGTAGACATTTATATTGATATTGAATGACTCACCAAATACAATAATTTGTATGAAATTAAATTGTCTAGCTATTATTTAGATGCAATGGTTTTTTCTGCACCACTCTATAAGTCCGTTGCATATCTGCATATGCAATTTAGCACAGAAGATAATAGACCGAGATAAATGGAAAAAAAAAGGAAAACAGAGAAATTAGAAAGTCTCACTAGGGAAGAAAATAGAAACAATGAATTAATAATATCATAAATGAGCTTCCAAATTTGCATCTGCACTGCTGCAAACATAAACATTTGTAACATACTTAGGTTAGTATTATGTACTTGGTTTGGAAGCAGTAAAATTCAGGAATTTACATTAAAGCACCTGTTGTGATCTTGTCACAAGCTTTAAGATAATGCAGTAATAAAATGTTGTTACTGGCCACAGAAACCACAAAGGAAAGAGTTTTTATGCATGCAGCCCCACTGATCTTTACAGAAAACCTTTATAAGTCTGCTGTCATCCTACTGATTTTGAATACTAATTTCAGGAATCTGGTAGTCACTTAAGGCAATAAACACACAGCTACTGCATATGACCATGTTGTCTTTACAGTGCATGTGCAGTAGGTCCAGTATGGACTGCACATACAGGTAACCCACAGGTCTGGGTTGTTTTGTTTTGTTTTGTTTTTTAGTTTTAGACACCAGCATACTCTTTCTACCAATAGCAGCTAGTGAATGGAGAAGGATGAGAAAGTTGGGGGTGACAGCAAGCAAGGAAGGTCTTAAGGACAGGAAAGGATACTTTTAAGTGGACTCTGAAATAAAGAGAGAGGCAGATTGACAGGATGGTTAATTTGCAGAGATAACTTTCTCAGTGGGGGAATTCCTCATGTGAACTCTGTTGGCCATTTCTACCTCCTTTCATTCCCAATGTTCTCTTTGCTTTCTTTCCTTCCTTTTTGCAATCTTCTTTCAGCTGGTAAATTGTAAGGTTAATTTTAACTACAGCAGTCAGTGAGGTATGGGCATCACAGTCTCTATTCAGTGTTCCCTTCAGAGAGGCACCTGGAATTCATGGGTTTTGCATCCCGCATGCCCTGATATTTTTTCATAAGATTGCTGCTCTTTGACATATGCGAAGAGCCAGACAGTAGGAAATTCAGAGAATAAGAAGGTGCAATAGCTAAGCTCAGAAGTACAGTAAGGATATTATAAAAAATGGAATCAAGACCCCGTCAGATAGTCTTTGATATGGTGAACTTGAGGGAACTTTAAGAATGTAAGAGGACAGAACTCAAAAGCAGTAAGGAAAGGAGAATAAAAAAATAGTTTTAAATAGACAGCTCTGAAAAAAGAATGCAGAGATAAGACTTTGTCCTGCATTGCATGAATCACAGAAATGAGAAAGAAAAGGAGACTATGAAAACTCTTTTAAAAAGACTTAGAAAAAGTTTTTTTCAAACTCATCTCTCTCTACATTTAACTGATGGGAAATTTCAAAGTTACAAAGCATCTCATATTAGAAGTGCTAAAGGTGGCTTTTGCCAAAAAATCTTCACAAAACTGTGACGATTAGAAGGCCATCTTCATTTGTGCACGTGCAGTTCCATGCAAAAACTTCATGAGCATATATACACAACAATGTCCACTACTTGTTCGTCTATCATCAATTTATTGGGATATAACCCAGCTGACACAGAAGAGATTAAAAAAAGTTATTGGAATTGTAGAAACCAAGCTTGTGAGGAGACAGGAGTAGGCAGCTCCTTAAAGTTCATCTTATGTAGAGTGCAGTAATGAAGCAACAAGAGACAATTTAAGTGAGATTCCATGACTAATTTCCCCAGTGGTAGAACTCCTACACACTTTGACTGCAGATCAGTAAGATATACATGGTAGAAGAGGCATCCATGTTAAATAATGCCAAGGGACAGGAAAAAGTCAAACTGGTTTCAGAAGCAGTTATGGGAATCTGCAAGCAGGAAGGAGGATCAAGCAGGTAGGAAGGAAAGTGGAGGCACTAGTGAGAGTCCAAACAGGAGACATGGACACAGAGGGATCAGCACTCCCAGTAGTCTTCTCCTATTTACATTGTCTTATAATGCCAACAACAATTATTGAACCCATCCACCATCTTTTTTTTCATTTTAAATATCCAGTAAAAGGTTATTTTGGGGTTTTTTTGGCTCTCCCCACCCCCCCCCCCCCCCCCCTCCCTTGAGATACACACTTTGCCCATGACATATCACTGCTTTATTTGTAACACTGAAAATCTGATCACCAATGATCATCTTGAATACCAGTCTTGAGCCATGATAGCATTAAATGTATTGCATCAGCTGAAACAGCGTGCTCCTGGATCACTGTTTTGGGTACACAGAACCTCTTTTCTGGTCTAAAACAAGAACAGCAAAATTGAAGCTGCTCTTAAAGGTTAAGAATGTTTTTTGAAGTTGAAATTATTTATTCTCTGCTTAAGAAAATCTGAATGAAATGCCCACTCTTACAGTGTAGAGGAATATATTAGCAATGGAGAGTGCACACGTGTCACCTTTACATTAGTAACAACACAACTGTATGAATTGTTTGTGTAGCTACTAATCATTTAATAATTTAAACTTAATAATTTAATCATACCAATCGTTACTAATCATAAGAAAACAATCATTTTTCTGATGCAATATAGATTGACCGTAAAGAGGTGAGAAGGACCTGGATTGAACACTCCTATAGATGTGAATGATACATCCTTCCTCCTGAAGGAATGTTTTTATTTAGTGTATTTTCGGAAATGCCTGCTTCAGCAATTCCTTCCCCTTGCTGGACAAATAAGACACAAATCCATTACATTATTATAGTGAGTCTCACATGGGGTCTCATCAAGTTCCCACCAGTCCTATTTGGAGAAATGTGAGCAGCCCTGTGTGCATCTGATTAGAGCTTTTCATATTTCATTACATGAGCATATCGTGCATAGCTAAAAGGAATTTTTACTCAGTCAGTGATGCTTCTTTTGTAATTGCTCTTGAAAAGCACTGATAGATCCACATGAGTTCAGCCTCTAGTGGAAAAAAACCTCATTGCAGCAATCATAATACATTTATAATTAGCTTAATAAAGCCCCTTTGTTTTATTGCTCCACAGACAGAAACACTCTCCTGCAAAACAATGGACAGTTCTGAGTTGCAATTAAGAATTTAGTACAACCTTGATACAGCAGATGTAGGACATTAATGTAAGTTTACTGTGAAAGAATAGCACAGTGATGGAGACCGGGGTGCAAAAACAATTAGACCTGAACTGAGAGGGCAGTGACCTACATCCTTTTGGAAATAATTTGCATATACCATACTGCACTTTTCACATTTTTGTTGGATGCTGATAAAAATGTACTTCCTCATGCCACACATAATATGAAAAAGAAATTATGACTATTACGAGGCCATCTTCTTCTGTGCACCTGCTGGTCCATGCAAAAACTTCATAAGCATATATACACAACAATGTCTACCACTCGTCCACCTACCATCAATTTATTTTTTCCAATTATGATGGCACACACAATCTTTCAAAAACAAAATCAGCCCTCTGGTCAGATAACCTATGATGTACTATGCATCTTTACTACATGTGTAAGAAACTTTGTTTTGTGAAATTGCCTTGCATTATAAACAGAGCAATGTAATTCTGGAGTCTAGATTATATAAAAAAGAAAACTCAAACACCCTCATGATTCACCTCCTACTTCACCCCCTCATCCATTTGTTTTACACAAGTCAGCAAGAGCTATTTCCAGAGTGCTGTCAGAAACATAACAGAAACATTAGCAAATACTCAGTTATTAATAAAAACATAAATAATTCTCTGGTGTCCAAACTGGGATCATGTGGTCACTGAAAGATGAAGAAACACACCCTTTCCTTTTAATTTCATGTCTGGACTCAAACAACAAAAGAATTCTCATCTTTGCAGAAGTCAATGTTCCAAATATATACTGAAGAATGATGGCAGAAATTCAGATATGAAAACCCATCATCCTACAGACACAGGCAGAACACTGAACTGACGGCTGCTGTCTGGGTAGAGAACAGCAATTGCTATTGAAACACTTACTGTTGTGAATGGACTTTGCTAGAGTGGCAGCCCGTTTGGTTTTGGCAGCCTCATCCTCAGGACCAGCACTGCATTACCCGGGCACGGCCGGGAGTAGGCAGACATTTAAACCATATGGTTGGGCTTCTGCATTGCACGGAACGCCGATGGAAAGGGCTTGCACTTCCAGGGCATCGGCAACTAACATTAAGATGGAAAAAGCTCACCAGTCATCACACGTGTCTGGCTGAAGCTATTCCGATAATTTTGAAGGATGAAGCCACGTGTCCTTTTTTTTTTTTTTCTAGGATAGGGTTAATTTTCTTCTTAGTAGCTAGAAAGCACTGTGTTTTGGTTTCAGTGAGAATTGTTGCGAGAACAATGTTGATAACTACAAGGACACTGTGCCTGGGCAGTTTCCAAGAAGAGAGGACTGGAAGCGAGGAGCAGAGAAGGGAAGTATAGTAGTTAGTAAAACCCAGAACTGACAGTTGGCTATGCCAATAAGATACTCCATATCATATTAAGTCATGTTCAGTATATTAACTGGGGCTGACCGGAAAGGGGGGGGGGGAATTCTCTCAGGAATCGCTCGGGCTCACTTTTCTGGGATTGTGATTTCAGTTTCGGGGTTCCTTTTCACTCCTCTGGGATCATTATCAGTGGGTGCTGAGCAATTGTACTCTGCATCACTCATATATATATATATATATATATATTTGTTATCAGTATTACTCTTATTATTTTAATTTTTACTCTAATTATAAAATTGTTCTTATCTCAACCTACAAGCCTCCTCACCTTTACCCCTGCAATACTCCCCCCGATTTCCTGGGTGGGGGAGAAGGTGGGGGGCTGCAAGTGGCTGTGTCTTGTTTGGCTGCCAGCCAAGTTAAACTATCACACCGTGTATGTTTCCTCTGATTTTTTTTAATTCTCAGGTGCGGTCACTGAAACACACCCATTTGTAACCGCTTCTTTTCCATCTGAGAAGCATCGCTCTACATTTCTGAAATTTTACAACGACTTCTAAGTTACACAGTCGGTTAGATACCGAAAATAACCTATTTCTGCCAAAACCCGACTAAACCCCACAGCGCTTCATCGCATCAGGATCCCGCATGAGCCTTCCCGGCCCGCGGTGGGAGAAACGAGCGATCGGTGGCTTTGAAGGACTCCGGCCAGGCTCTTCAGTGAAGCACTTTCATTACGTTCTTGCAAGAGCGGGTGCCCCAACTACTCGTCGCGCACCGACAGTTTCTCACAGCGGCTTCCCCAGCGCTGCGCTCTCCCGGGGGAAGGCAGCGGCCGCCACAGCCGAGAGCTCCCGTGGGCGGCGCCAGGCCCGGGGCATCCCCCGGTGCCCGCTCCGGGCAATGGCTCCAGGACATAATTCCCTGGGAAGAGGACGACAACAGCGCCAGGCCGCCACCGCCCGGCTGTCACCTCGGGCCGGGGCTGTCGCTCAGCCGCGGTCCCTCAGTACCCGCCCCGCAGCGCAGCGCACGGCACAGCTACCCCGCCCCTCCCGGTCGGCTCCCATAGTGAGGCGGGCTGGCACGGCGCGGGGCTGCCCGGGAGCTGTAGTTCCTTTGCGCCCGGGGAGCTCCCAGTGTGCTCCGCGCGCCGCAAGGGGTGGCCGGGGAAGCGGCGGGCCGATGGGGAAGGAAGCGGACTGCGCTTCCCAGGGTGCTCCGCGGCCGCCGTTGGCCGGGCGGGGCGGGCTGGCGGCGGAACCGGCGCGGCGGTTGAACGCTGGCGGGGAGAGGAGCGCGATGGAGTTGTCGTCGCTCGTCAGGAAGCTGGGTAACCGCTCCCTTCTCCCTCCCGGGGCACTGAGTCCGGCTGTCGAGGGGCGGCGCGGCCGTCCCGGTCCCTCCGCAGGGCTTTGTGCAGAGGGGCGGCGGGGGGCGCTGTGGGGGCTTCACCTGCGAAACAGGCCCGCCGGCTGCCGGCCGGGCAGGGAGGGAGCGAGTGGGGGGCTGCTTCCTTGCTTGGCACAGGCGCGGCTGTCCCTGCCCGGCCCTTGCTTCCTCATGGCCGCCTCCAACCCCGCACCCCTCGCCCCGCACCCCTCGCCCCGCACCCCTCGCCCCGCACCCCTCGCCCCGCACCCCTCGCCCCGCACCCCTCGCCCCGCACCCCTCGCCCCGCACCCCTCGCCCCGCACCCCTCGCCCCGCACCCCTCGCCCCGCACCCCTCGCCCCGCACCCCTCGCCCCGCACCCCTCGCCAGCTTCCTGCCTGCTGCTCGGTCTCCACGCTGCAGGCGGGAAGGCACAGGGCGACGCTTCCCTGGGAAGTGCCGAGGGCTTCCCCCGGCAGGTGCGGTGCCTTTCGACGCGGTGGGTTTGGGCAGATTTTCTTCAGATTTGTGAGTCTGAAGCAGCCGTCAGTATCCTCAATGTATTGTGGTAAAGGTTTTCAGAATTTGGTTATATGCTTCAAGAAAAAGACCATTTTCTTGTTTTACATTTGGCACCAGGTTATATCAGCGTATTTTTTAATATTTCGCACTTTTACACCCTGCAGACATACTTGATTAGCTTACTGCTGGCGAGCAGAATCATATTTTTCTTCCTAGTAAGCACAAAAGCCAGCTTTTTTCAAGATTCTTGGTAGCATTCTGGTTGTCCAAATAAGAAATGAGTTATGTCAGAAGATTTTATGGGGTTTTTAATCCCTTTTTCTTGAGCAGGTCATGAACTGGCAGAGATAAGAGAACGTTCTCTGAAGACTATTCTGTTTAAACTGGATCATAACTTGATTTCTTATGCTGATCTGGTCCATGAGAAAGTGCTTTTCCTTAATATTTTGGAGTGGTTCAATTTTCCAGTCGTACCAATG
Source organism: Caprimulgus europaeus (assembly GCA_907165065.1). The sequence goes on along the minus strand of OU015525.1, from coordinate 59,691,685 downwards.
AAAAAGGAAGTACTATATTTTGTGAACGATTTGATTAAGGTATGACATACTAACATTTGTTTATATATAAACAATATTCTTTAAAATGCTTAAGCTAAATGAAACTGGATAGTATTTGGTTCTGTAGCTCAATGCAGTGAGATTTTAGAGTGTTTTACAAATATGTGAATAGTAAAGCCACTATGTGTAGTCAGAAATAAAGACAATTTGAACAGCTTGCAATTGGTCATAGGGACATTAGAAAAAAAAATCATTTGCTGCATTTCTAATTTAGTTCCTCTGCTTCTTCAGTTTCTCATTTAGTGTTTAATTTCTTCTTTGGGACATGATTTACAGCTAGACACTTGCACTGTTCCTGCAAAGTGGAGATTTGAACAGTGGTGAAACTTTTTTAACAAGTTGAGAAAACATTGAAGAAATTTCTGAGATCTCATAACATGTTCTTATATTTTAATGACTAAACAGCAGCTATACAGACAGAAAAAAAAATCCCATCCTTGAAACAGATGGATAGTCTCAATGACAATTAAATCTAACTTAAGTTTTGATTATGATTCTTTCCTTTCCTCCCCCTCCCTCCAGGTCAAGAGACCTTGAGACTCTTCAGGCTAACTGTGTCAGTTATTTGTCCTAATGTAGCATCCACCTGCTGCCCAGAAACTAGTTGGAATTGGTGCAGTGGAATTCTTCTCTCAGCTTCGTCTGGATGTGGAACCAAACTTGCAGGCTATAATTGATGGGATTGTGGATGGACTGTTCTTCCTTCCTTCTGGACTTCCTTCTAGTTCTTTATCAGTATGTTATCAAACTCGATCTCAGCCTTCAGTAGATCAACCAGGTAAATTACATATTTTGAAGTGTGATTTTTATATTTATTTTTATTTTTTTTTAAATGAAAATACAGTTGTCCTGTTTTTTAGCTGGAACAGAGTTGGGTTTCTTTTTAGTAGCTGGAATAGTGCTGCGTTTTGCTTTTAGCCTGGGACTTGTTATGAGAGAGACATTGATAACACACCAGTGTTTGCATTTTTGTCCCTGGAAGTGAAGGACTTTGTGTTCTGTTAGTCTACAAGTGCAGGACCTAAGGGGGTGAGGAATATTTAAATTAATAAGTTAAATTGGCATTTGAATATGCCTATGGGATATTCCATATCATATATATCACATCATGCCCAGTATATTAGTGAGGGTCTCTTCCTCTTTTGTCTCTCTCTGGTTTTCGCTCGGGCTCTCGCTCTTCTGGGATTGCGGTTTCGGTTCTGGATTGTCGCTCCTCCGGGATCATTATCTGGAAATGGGCCAGGCTTGGTCTGGCGGTGGTGAGCAGTTGCACTGTGTATCACTCATTTGTATATTTGTTACTGTTATCATTATAACTACTATTTTAGTATTAGTATTATTTTAAACTTTCTTTTATTTCTATTATTAAACTGTTCTTTTCTCAACCTACCAGCCTCCTTATCCTTGCTCCCCAATCCTCTCCCGTATCCCCTGCGGGAGGGGTGTAAATGGGTGAATGGCTGTTTGCTGCTGGCCAAGGGCTAGCCTAGTGAAACTATCACAATAGGAAATGAAAAGCTTCTAGGCTATGAAAAGTTGAAGTTTTCAGGCATAGTAGGTGGATTATTCCTGACAGGTCAGTAGAGAGTATGGTAAGCAGATTCTGCCAGAGAAAGGGTGATCTTGGCTAAATCAGATAGTACCATTCCTGTAGTGGAATTCTCTGCAGAAGTACAGTCCTGTTGTTTGTAGTCAGACCTGCTCTGTCCATTTCTTCAGTATGTATTACCTGTTTGCTATAATTTAAAAAGGGCATGAGACATGGCATGAACTTCCAAAGGCTGCTTTGTGGCAGCAAGTATAGGAACTATTAACAAATCTGTAGTTAAGCCAGTATGCTTTGTTACTTTTCTTTGCATAGTAGACTTTAAATTTGAGAACAATTCCAACCTTAAAAAAACAAAAGGCCAGTAAATGATCCTAGTAGAATGATTTGTAAAACTACTTTAAACTACATTAGTGTGGTATGCACAGTCTGCTTAGTTTTGTATAGGTATTTGTCACAGAAAAATATGTAAACTTTATTTAAAATTTCATATTATTTGTGAAGTGCTATTACTTGCTTCTGTTATTAAGCTTATTATCTATCTGTTACAATAATTTGCAATGCTTCTCAGATGTAGTCAAGTAAACCCTTGTGGTTCTCCTATTCTGCCTTAAAAATTTTAAGGTATAGAGGAAAAAATTACATATCATGGAGGTCCTTACTTCATCATCCTGGTTCTTGTGGGAAAGACACTGCTGTTATACTATGTGATGTAGTAATGGCCATATCTCTGTCTCATACTGTGCAATTTGAGAGAGAAAAGTAATTTTCCTGTGGTTTCTGCAGCCTGTCTAATGCTTGGAGTTTTAGTTTGCTAGAATTATGTGGCAGCTGTTGATTCCTTTTTCTTCCCTGTGCCCACATAAGAGTATAGCTAGATTTTAGCCTAAGATTGCCACAGTATGGGGAATAATATAATCATCTTTTACGAATGCATTCTTAAACAACATATTTTTTAAACTGCCCCATTAAAGTATTGTACATAATTCCTACTTATGCTGTAAATTGTGTGCATGTGTGGATTAAATAATCTTAATGCTTAGAAGTAGGCGTGTTGTATTTATCTTTCCATTTCAACTTCAGTTACTGGGAAAAATTGTAAATTAATGATCTGAGCATTATCTAGTTTGATCCTTTGAACCAAATATTGTATCCTGGAAAGATTGCTTTAAATGTTACATACCTTGTGCATTTTTTTGCTATCAGTTTGTGTATGAATGACATTTGTTTAATAATATACATATTCTATACGGGGGGGACAACTCTTCAGCTAACCCGAAAAGAGCAGTTTGGGTAGAAAAAGGTTTTAAATAGTTAATTCACAAAGTTATTTTTATTACTACACAGATAGATTAGAGGAAGACTTTGTTGCTATTGCTTGGTATGTGAGGTAGTGTAAGAAAATGGAAAAAAAACTTTACAGTTGCAGAATATGATTGTGAAAAATAAACATTGACATGCTCTTTTTACTTCACTTTCCTGATCATCTGACAGTATTTTAAATTGGTTTCCTTAATAGGTTAAAACTCAAGGATAAAAAGGAGGCAGTTCAGGAAAAGCATAAAGACAAATTGAGTTTTGCCTTTTTTTTTTTTAAATATACGTTTTTTAAACTTGCTCTTTATTTGTTTTAGCTCTTCCTCAAGAGGAATTATTCACTGGATATTTTTGTCACAGTAGAAGTCATCTGCCACAGTTAGAAATACCTCCCAAAAGAACAGTTGGTATGTGTAGTTATAAAATAAGAATATGCTAGTTACAAAAAGTGCTTAGAGTTGTAATTTAGATTGAATTCCGTTACATATATCATTATTATCTATTATTTTTCCTGTTGTTATTCTGTGAAATCTAGTATTGCAGAAACTGCAATTACAATAAAAATTACATTAATCCTAATAGATCTTTCTTTTTTCTAGTATGTAGGTAGTGTAACTTTTGGAATATATAAAGTATGTTAAAATATGCTGTAATTTTAAATATTATTTATGTTACTAATGCTTTTCAGAAGATCTGTGTTCCATAATAAAAAATGACTCTTTAAGTACCTTTTTATGTCAACAAAACTTAGTCTAAAGTACCTTTCAACTTTTCAGAAAATTAGATTAGGTGATCTAGAAATCTTTACCTTGTATCTAAATGAAAACCAGTGTTATGCTTTTATTTTTTTTCAGTGAAGTGATATTAAATGTTTCATTTACAAACACAGACTAATATTATTTTGGCAAGTCTTTGTACCAATATTCTAGTAGTGGTTCACAGGAGATTGTAATTTTTGACATACAATATGGTGCTGAGAACTAGATTTTAAAATATGACTTTGAGTTACTGTGTGCAAATGACCAGTTTACTTTTTTAGCAGTATCAGCTATCTTTAGAATTGCCCAGGAATTATTACAAACGTGAAGTTAAAAATAGTTTTAAAGTTATTGTGTCATAATCTAGTAACAGCTATAATTTCTGTTGCTTTAAGAGTAAAAAGCATGAGGTCGATTTTCCAATTGTAGAGGTAGTGCAAATAAATATTCTTTATTAGCAGAACAAAATTATAATTTGATTGAAAGCATAATGTGAAGGATTGAGTACGTTTCCACTAATGCTCTGTTTTCTATTTGCTAAAGCTTTCTTCAGTAAATGTATTTAATCTTGATTTGAGATGACCTTAGTATTTTTTTGGAATTGCTGAAAACTCCCATTAAAAGCACTTGAGTTTGTGTGAGTCTGTATTTAGTAGAAGATATTTCTGTTTCAGATAGTATATAGTTCATAAGTTTTTGGCTTTGCCATGGAAATACACAATGTAATACTTCTATAAAATATAATTCAAAATATTCGCTCTCTTTTTTTTTTTTTTTTTTGCAGTGAAATGCTTGAAATTTTCCACATTTCCTTGGCTAACTCTGACTTCAACAGATAGACATGTTCTTTCATCAAATGAAAGGTACAGTAATAGAAACATTACAATTTGCTTCTAGGTTTTTTTTGTGGGTAAGAGTTGTTCTAAATTTCTGTCCTTCTGCATCATTAGACTGTTCCTCTAAATAATTTAATGCGTTAATTTTTGATAAATTATTGTAAAAGCTTCGCTGAAGTTGGGCAGAGCAGATGAGCAATGACTTGTAATAGGACGGATTTTCTGTTAATATTGCTTCTGTTAATATTGTTAGTATTCCATTCTTTGTGTTTAATTCAGAGTTGTATTTTTTTTTTTTTTGTTGTTCACGACATTTTAGTCTCTCTTCTATATTTCTCAAGTGGATCAAAGAGTTAATTCAGTTTATTTTAGAATAAGCTGGAACAAAATAATTCTTTACCTTACCCTCACAGCCACATGGCAGATAAATCCATACTTTCAGTAGTAGCTTAAGTAGGTTTAAGCCAGTAAGTTTAGGTACAATGAATTATCCGGGCATTGAGACATTCAGATCATCTTTCTGCAGTGATTTTGTTTTGTTTTGTTCTTAACTTTCATTTAGAAAAACAGTGTTTGAAATACCCCAAGGAAAGTTCTGTAGTTGAGGTTCCTTATGAGTTGACACGGAGCTGTGGTAGATTTCTAGCATAGCCAGCAATGCAGTATCATGGACTGGACTATTTAACAAGTCTGCTTGAACTGTAAGCTCTCTTGTAATAGTGGTGTGTTTTTTGTTTTTGTATTTTTTTTTTCTCCTTTCTAAAGATCTCTGAAGCTGGAGAACCTCTTTAATGTTTTATTTCCTTTATGCATGAGTCTAGAAAAAGAACACGTATTCTTAAAACTGGATATGTTTGATTCTTATACAAGGATTTCAGAAACGGTGATTTCTGAAACAATAAAAATAGAAAAAAGTAGAGTACAATACCCAAAAGGTTCTTATTATTTACTAATATATTTGTAAGAGAATAGTGAATAAATTTCTTCCTTTATGTAACTTCCCACATATGTAGTTCAAGTGCTTTTAAGTTGTACATGAACCTTAGTAATTAAAAAAATTTCCTTATTGCTAAGAGTAAGATTACTTGCTGTATACCACTGAGATCATCACTAGTTTCACAGGGAATTTGCAGTCTTTTTTATCTTAATTTCAAATTCAGAATTAATAATTTTTTTTCCCTCTGGGAACTTAATTTTACATGTGGTTTTATAACAGCTGGAATTGAGTTTGTTCTTTATTGTATACAGAATTAGCATAGCTAAGGAATAATTCAAGTTTAAAAATGGTATGATAATAGAATTAAAGCATTTTTTACTTCAGATTCTTCAGTGTTGTGGTTATAACTTTCTTGTAAAGATTTGTCTAAGCTAATGATTATGGGCTGTTTTTTGTTTTGTTTTAATACATATTTAAATCTGAACTGCATTTTTAGCTCTTTGAGAAGTAACAACCAAAGTTTGATTTGGAGTACGTGTGAGCTTCTTCAGGATGTGATTATGCAAGATTTTCCTGCTGAGATCTTCCTTCAAAGGCCAAAGATTATACAGGCAAGTATTCACATAAAGTTTAAGGTTCTTACTGTGCTGTGGTATAAGTTATGCCAAATCAGAATTGATGTAAATGACAGAATTTATTTCTAAACAGAATAGCTAAACAAAAGTTCCTTTATGTAATCTCTGCATGCACGGAAAAGGGGACATTAGCGATAAAAAAAAAAATAAAAAAAATATAGCTAATCTTGCTAATCAGTAATGAAGTGTGTTGTGAAGTAATACTTTGTTTATTCAGGGTAAGATAAAACTGTGTCACTGTCATGTATACCCTCTAATGGACTCCCATAATGAAACTAGTGACTTTATTGAAATTTAATGTAGAACTCAAGTTTTTTCCTTAGGACCAATAGTCTTGCATTCAGTAACAAAACAGTAGTTAAGCCTATTTATTCTTTGTTGTGATTTTCAAACAGAAAAGTTTATTAACTATATTTAGTGCAAGACTCTTGCTGTCATGGTGGTTCATGAAGGTGGATTGATGTTCAGCTACCAGTGTCGACGGTTTTGTGTTTGCAGAGCCTTTTGTCTCTCCTAAACCTGGCTTTTGGAGGAGATGGAAGACATCAGTTAGCTTTGCAGGCAGTGTCATGCTTGCAACAGTTGTGTGTCTTCTTGAGAAGCAGACTTAACTTTCACAGGGATCCAAGTTTTTCTTCCATGGAACAAGGTAGATATTTTAAAATATTTGTAATACTGTTTTTACTATGGATAAGGTTGTCTGAAATGATTAAAAAAAAAAAAAAAGCCATCCCATGACTTTATAGTAAATAGAGTCTTGTGAAACTGTTTTACTAAATGATAGTGTTCAGTACTATCCATATTGCTAAATATTTTGGAGTACTTGTATTAGTGTAAAATGCCTATTAATTTTTACAGTTTGCTGTGATTTTACATTCATCATCTTTTCCTAGTATCCAACTGCTTGTATGTCAGCAGGAGAGGGATTTTTAACTAAAATTAAATCAAATCTGTAAAATAAAAGTGGGCAGGGTTTAAGAAAAGTTTTCAGGCTGTTAGTGCTTAACAATTTAATTACTAATTTCATGAGCTATGTTAATTTTCTTTTTTTATTCTAATGGCTGAAAATAGTTTAATCATTTTTTTTGATTTTAGGGTCATTAGGGCTACTAGCAATGTTCTTAATGCTTAAATTTTGTAGATTTAATAGTGTAGATTAGTTATAATGGTCTTCCTGTTTCCATTTTGTCAGCTGAATTTAATCAACTTTGTTTATGTAAATTGGTAGTCTCGTTCTCTTCATAAGATTGCCACTATATTTGATGTTTTAATAAATGATATTGGCTGTTTTTTGCTAATTCAGTTACAATATTAACAAATCCAATAGTCCTAGTCAGACGCTGTGTTTGTATTTTTAAAACTCAATATTTACGATTCAGCTGTAGTTTTCAGTGGTTTTGCCTGGAGTTTCCAAACTCTGCTACTTGCCAGTGATAGGTTGTCCTAGCTCACCAATATTTACTTGGTGTTTTCCATTTCCTACCTTAGTTACTTTTACCATTACTTCACTATGTAGTATCTTTCAAAATAATGGATGCCACTAATGGAAAATATATGATTTGTGTTACATAAAGGCACAGCTTCCCACAATTCATCTATATCTTACTGTCAAGAAGCAAGAGGTCCTCCTTGTTCTCAGAATCCATCACCTGGAAGTAGTAGCCCTCGGCCATCTGTGATTGGACGGACAGTTCAGCGTCCTAGAGGAGATGGTCAAGATTGGGATGCAGCATCATCCAGGTGAATAAAATAGGAAATAACTTACACTTCAATTAAAAAATAAAATAAAACATAGGATTATATTATCAACTCTTTGTCAGTATGTGAGATAATGTGTGAATTTTGTTAACCTGTGAAAACTCAAACCATGTTTATGAATTAAACAGTTCTTTATGTGGTGTTCAGAATACATAAGATCAGTTTTACCTGCCATATTCTGTACCCAACCAACATTTAAACAAAATACGTCAATATCAATTTTTATTGCTTATATATGTATTTGTAAGACACAGAAAATAATTTATACAACTATTGCTGTAAAGTCAGGGTTTTTTAATTTTCTTCAGCAGATGACTGCATAAGTTCTTGTAAGCTGAATGGCCGTCCTGTAGGTAACAGTGTATAGTATTGCCAAAAATGCTAAGCTGTGTAAAGATTTCCATTAAAGTCTTTACACTGTTGCTAAATCTGACAACAAGTTTCCTTTGTATATTCTTGAAAAATTCAACTCCAATATGAAATTATGAACTGTCTGTATACTCTCAAAATGTTGAGTTGGTTGTTCCTGTGTGGTTTTGTTGCTCATCTTGACACAAAAGACTTAAAGCTGCTGTTCAAGAACCAGTGTCTTTTAGTATGTGGGATTTTCAAAGATCTTGTGAATCCTTACGGTGTGCTTGTTGGTAGTTCTTTTGAGTCTCTGGTATATTGGCTTAGTGATTGAGTAACTCATAGGTATTCAAATAGACTGTGATGTTACAGATGAGAATAGATAGCTCCAGTAGTTAATTGTAAATGAATATTAGGAGTCATTATTTTTAAAGGTTATTTTTATTCATCTTAAGTCTAATATATTCAATTTTTTATTATGTAACTAATATGGCACTGTAAATGAACTCCAAGCTTTATACATTCTAGGACCTGACCATTTTCCTTAGCTGAACAGTTAACAGTTTCATAGTAGCTGGTGTATATTATGCAAGAGAGAGGGAGGCCTGGCTATCAGTGTAGTAAGGCAATCTACGTAAGAGTAAGCACTAGCTAGGGCTTTGGTGAGACATATAGAAACCAGAGCGTGGTAATTTATTAAAAGTCTAAGGCCATGTTGTGAGCTGTTTATCATGGTACACTCTTATCTTCTTGCTTCTTGAGTGCTGCAGTAGAGCTACTCACTGCCCCTGAATCCCATTTATTCCAAAGACATAATTTAGTCCAGAGACAGCGTGAAGAAAAATGTAATGTTGAAGAGAAAATATGACAGAGGGAAATGACTGTAGTGTTGCTCTGACATTGCTGATTTCGATATGGAAGAGCTGCTATGAGTGAATCTTATCTTTTTCAACACAGTTGTAATATAAATTATTTGTCTATTGCCATTCTATATGTAACTCTTCTTTTTCCTTGTTCTTAAATCTTGAGACTCTTCAATCTATCTGTTTGTCTGTTTCAAATTCTGCCTGGAAACTTAACCTTTCCTCTTCTGAATTGTTTTTATGATTGATACCTCTCCTTTCTTAACCTCTGGTAAGTGCAATCAGAACCACTATGTATTGATGAACTCTTCTATTTTGCTTATGGTCTTCTATCAACCTCTTAAAATCAGGTGTCTTTTAAATTCTTAATTGCTATTAGTTAGACCTCTCTTATATTGAGTTAGACAATATAAAGTAATACAGTCATGCCACAATTCAGTTTCTTCAGCTTGTTTAATAATAAAAAAGCAACCATACAAGAAGCAACTATAAAAGTCATACAAATTTTTAAAGCAATTAAAGATTGCTAAATGTTTAGCATAAAAAAAGCATTTGTTTTGAGTTGTATTAATTATTACGCTTCCAACAGAATTAGATTATTTTTGAAAGCAGTTGGAAAATAATAAAATTATGAACTATATGTAGAGCTCATCATTTAAAGTAATTATATGTATATAATATAACTGTATTTTGTAATATATACTTGGTTGCACTTAAAGCTTTCTTGAGCAAGGGAATATTTTCTGTTTTACAGTGGACAAAGAAGTCCTACAGGCTTAAACATAGGGCACACTTAATTTTTCTTTGAAGGATTCTTGTGACTAGCCCCATGGAATGGCTTTAATGTAGTAGGTATAGTTCAGCCTGAAATTTGATTTAATAAGTGGCCTTACCTCAAGCAACTGATAGACTTTGTTCATCAAAAATAATGTTTCAAATAAACTGATTTTTGTCTTGCAGTATCGTATTCATTGCATGTATATTGCTTCCAGTCCACATTTCTAAGTGCATTTGAAGGTGACAGCCAAAACATTAGGCATTCACTTGTGATGCTGCCTGTTCTGACACTTAAAAAACCAGCCAAATAAAATCCCCCTCTTCCTGCAAGACTGGTGGTGGATAGCAGAATAAAATATTGGGGTGGAAGGAAGGATATGCATTAAGGAAGGAGGACATTAAAATACTTGATACTATTTTGAGTATCTATACATATGTGTATTTTCTCTTTGCAAGAGTTAACTGTGTATCTTTTTTTTTTTGTTTTGTTTGTTTGTTTTAAGTGGAAACAGTACTCAAGCAAATGCAAACTCCAGAATCTCTCTGCATTCCCCACTTGATGTAGGACATGTTGACCTACAAGATACTGAAAATGAAGAGACTTTGGAATTACAGATGAAGCAGCTTAGCCTTCCTCAGTTTTGTGTTTCCATCTTGGAAAATGCAATACCTCTTCTAAGAACAGGTGAGAAAGTTTTGAATTAAGTATTTTACTTTTGTATCACTCCCATCTTTAGTACAAACCTCTTAAGAAATTGGTATTATGAGGCGAGTACTGCAAATAAATAAGGTACAGTTTATTGTTAATATTCTGTAGCCAGTTATAACAGTTCTTTTCTAGGGACTTTGTTGAGGTCATAAAGCTTGAATCTTCTGATTGATTTCCAGAATTGCTGCAGAAGTTTCACGTGCTTTTTACTGATGGTGGAAAGTAATGGTAGGAAGAAGTGGGTGTGTGGTGGAAAAATGGTGTGGCTGAATAAAATGTCATTCAAGAAAATGAAAAAATAACCACACTTAACAAAATGTGTTCTGATCTCTTTGAGCATGGAGTTTTCCTCCTGTTCAAGAAATAATAAACAAGTTTTGGGAAAGGGTTTTTTTTAATTCTTATGAATGCAGTAACAAATTATAATTATGTTTTAAGAAAAATAAATAATAATAGTCTCTTTACAACTAATGATTTTTATTTTAGCTTGCAAAGGCTCTAATTTGCAAAGCCTTTTTGAAGAACAGTCTTTTTGCTCTTAGGTTGTCTAAGATAGTATTTAATTGTAAAATAATGTTGTTCAAAACAGGTATTGGTAAATGTGGTAAAGTTTTCAAATATAGGACCTGGAAACGTGTATCTATCTATTACTAGAATACTAAAAGTTGTTTTTTAATACTCCTGTAAACATTACTTGACTTGAGTAGAGGCTTTAACTTTAAAAAGTATATGAAATATGTGTGTAACTTTCATTTACTGTTTCTTCATGATTGTTTATAACTTTTTATGACTTTCTGCTTCATCACAAAATATTAATTTTCTTGTGTATTTCATAGTAACATCAACATTAATTGGTGTCCACAGGAAAATTATTCAATACTAGAGTGAATAAAAGTTTTGTTTCCCCCTTTCAGAATAGTGATATTTACAAGCACATTAATTACTTCTCACATCTTATCTTTTATTTATAATATAAGACTTCAGAAAATGTATTTTTTTAATCTTGTCCATTTCTGGCACATGTCACTTCGAATCTGCAGAGTGAATTTTTCTATCTTTGAAGATTTCTTCTTTGCGTCTTATGGTAAAACTAGTAGTTACATTTTCAGATTAATTTTTTCTGTCTTTGTTTCCCCTTCCCAGTATTTTTCACACTTTATAAATTCTACCAGATCATATTTCTTTTTTCTTCCACCATGCTTTAATGAGACATAGATTGTAGTCAAACTAATATTTTTATCCTTTTCATGTTGGTTTGAAATCCTGTAATCTGAAGGCACACTGTGATACTATGACACACAGTAACAGACTGTTTCTCTTGTGGTTATATTTTCTGAATTGTTCAGTAAAATCAACAGGCACTTTTACTAACATTATTATCACCTTATATGGTAGATATGGTATAGTGTTGATTTTTTTCTAACTGTTTAAAGTACTGGATAAAGGAAAAAAAGTAAGCTTACTTGAGATTTGAGAAAGAACTTCTTTACGGTGAGGGTGACAGAGCACTGGAACAGGCTGCCCAGGGAGGTTGTGGAGTCTCCTTCTCTTGAGACATTCAAGACCTGCCTAGATGCCTTCCTGTGTGAACTCATCTAGGTGTTCCTGCTCTGGCAGGGGGATTGGACTAGATGATCTTTCGAGGTCCCTTCCAATCCCTAATATTCTGTGATTCTGTGATTCTGTAAAATTTGCTTGCTTGTATTTTAAAATATAACATATATTGGTTAAGCTCAAATTATATTCTCTGTGGACATGTTCATTGGAATTTCTCTTCCTTTGTACTGACCTGTCTTGTGAGTGAAGTAATTTCAGAAGTCAATAATAGTATGGGTTGTGGGTTTGTTTTGGGTTTGTTTTTTTTTAATTTTTGTGTGTGTATTTTTTTCTTTTGTGGTCAGTTTTAAGCTACTATACTTGTCTGAAGTTCAGTGTTAATACTGCATGTCTTAAAGACAAAAGTTTTTAGCAAAAGATTTGTTTTACAGTCGTCAATTATATCTGTCTTACTGTGTGCATTTAGTAGTAATGAATTCTCACTAATTGCCACAGGTGTTGAGAAATTATTATTTTGCTGATATATTAATATAAGAATATGGAATGAATTTGCATGTTTGTAGTTCATGACAGCTACAACAAAGTGTTGTTGCAGATGTCATGTTTAGTTATTTACTTAAAAATATTTCTGAAACTGTAACTCAAATTAAAACCACTATTATTTAATACTTGCATTACAGTGGAGAAATTTATTAAGTTACCTTTCAGATGTTTTAAGCACAATAATTTGAAAATTGCACGAGCTGTGGTCACTGTTAATACATATATAGTCACACAGAGAGACATAATGTATTTTTTCCTCGAGTATATCAACAAGGCTTCTACAGTATGTACAATCTGCAAAAGATAGAAAAAATGACAAAGAAATTGATGGTCAATCATAACAAGCAGTAGATCTTGCCTTTTAAAAAAAGAACCAAAACAGATTATGAAGGATGCAAACTTTTATGGTAGTTAAAAATAAATTGGAAATTCAGTGGTGGTGTGTGAAATCGTCCATGGTTTTAAATAGAAACATGCCATCAATAAGTAACTAAGCCAACAGTTGTACTAAATGGAGTATTTGGGGGAAACTGTCACCATATGGTTCCCTAGGATGCCAGACAGTTTTGGCATCCTCTGTTGTATGAGGTTGAAAATATTTGGTCTGGCTCCAGATATTCTTCCTTGTAATTCATGAAACCTTCTAGTCTTTGACTGCTTCTCCTCTATTGTCTCATTATCTAGGGATAATGAGGGGGAGAATTATAATTGCAGTAAATGTAGGCTGTAAATACTTAAACTCAGACCATGTTTTTTTTGTGGACCTGTGTTCAACCATAAAACTGTACAAAGTGTAGAAGTCACTAACAGAGAGACTAGATTAGCCTTGTTACTGAGAGATACTGAGTCAGAAGGAGCAATGGAAATTAATAAATATTAGCCTAAAAACAAGGGAGGAAAATTGTTAGGGAGAGAAGCACAAGTGGATAAAGTGGGTATTAATCTCCTTGCCTTTCAAAAAAATATCTCAAACAAAATAGTCCAGGAAGAAGGCCACTCCTGCTATACCAAAAATGCAGATTAACAGGAATAGCTAATATATATGGAAGGTCTAGCTGTAACCTAGCTGCCTGGGTGGCAGAAATAAGTGATTTTATTCTGAACTTTAAAGTTCAGTAATCAGATTTACAGCTATAATAAAGTTTATGTAATACTGTAGGATTTAAGGAAATGCAGTATTTTTTAAAGTGTATGATTGCTTTAATCTCTTCTACGGTGATTTTGGCTAGTTGTTGACTTCCATGATTCAGAGCTATTGGTGGTTGAGGGCAGTTAGCATTAGTTTAGTAGAAGTGTACAGGAAAATTAAAATACAATAATTTCAGATTTGTAATAATACCTTGTTCAAAATGGTGTTTTCTGAATATCGCAATGTTGTATTTTGTCTGTATTTGACTGTTCCTCTCATTTGTATTCCTAGGCAGTAGGAGAGTGACGATGGAAGTTCTTGAATTGCTTGTTGAAAACATGTTTCTTATTGGTGATGCTATTTCTGAAAATGTTTGGGAAGATGATAGCCTTTTTGCTTTGGAATTGGTAAGATTCTTTAGGCTTTGATCAGCTATATTTAACAGTCTGCTTTTATAAGCCTCTGACATTCTGCAGTGATTCATATACATATCTAATCTTCTGCTGAGCTACCCTTTTGAAAATCTTAAATAGTTTATTACTAGTTCTATCACTGGCACATTATTTTAAATATGCGTTCTTTTGCCAGATGATACTTGAAATTTCACCTCCAGAAAATAAGGAATGAATTTTGTCTTGTAGTGAAAGGCTGTTAAGCAGCCATTGAGAGAAACATATAGCGATGGGAATCTGAAGGAAAAGTACCGACTACAAATGTTGGAGACCAATTTGATGTCAGTGACAACTCTCACTTTCTCTACTCCTTATAAACTATCTGTTTAAAATTAGGGAGATAACTGTTTAGATCCAAGACTTGAATTGTAAGATGCATGGTATCTGTTTCCTATGCAAGACCTATAGATCCCTGCACAGATTTCAGCTATCCTTAACTCTGTTGCTTAGCTTGGAAAGAAGGGAGGAGAGATTCAGAGTGTTAAGGTGCTGTTGACCAAACAATTTAAATTGCTGGAAATACATGTCTGAGCACAGCTGAGAGTTGTTATATACATGAAATGTCAAATTAGTGAATAACAGAAAAAGTAACAATGGGCAGCTTGCTTTTTTGAAGACAACTGTAAGATGAAACATAAACCAGTATGATTTATGCACGTGGCAAACATACCAGAGTTGCAGACTGAAACTTGTCTAAAAACTTGAATTAAGTGCACATGACTTAAGTTAGAATTCATGAAAATATCACTAAATATGCAACAATGGTATTGCAATAATTATTAATTAAAATAATACTATAGGCTTTCCTTTTCTCTATTTTACAAAGCTATTGATCTGTCAACAGCTATTATAATCGATCAAAATCAGGTCAGTACTGAAGATTCCTTATAAACATTTGATCTAAGAAGCTTAATATAATCTTTTATCTAGTTGTTGTATGACTTGAATCAGTATATTCCATTGTATATAAATCTGTCAAACTACAGCAGAAACTGAGCATCATCACAGGTACATCATACTGATAGTTGTTAGGATAATATTTGTTTCCAGGCTATTAACAAGCAAAACTCTGCAAATAAGCTGGGTTATTATATTCAATTATATTGATTTCTAAAAAATAAATTAAAAAAAAGCTTTGCTGATGTTACTTTATTCCATTGGTAGAACTTCAAGATTTATTAGTAAAATACTTTTCAGATGTAAATTTCATCTCCCATTGAAAATTATGAATATGTATCAATCTGTGATGCAGAGCTGGACTGTGCAGTGCAGTTCAGTAAAGCTAATTTTGATAAAGCTGATTTTGATGAAGCAATTGCAAGACAGGAGATAAAAAAGACAGCTCTTCATCTCAGTATTTCAATAAATAAAAATAACTGAATGGACAATTTTAGGAAACAACTGTTAAATTTGTCTTTATAATGTTTAGCACTATATCAAATAAAATGTATTTTGTCAGAAGTAGGTAGTGTTAGAGTTGTTAGGCCTCAGTGCTTAGAAAACATGCTTCCTCTTTGTGTTTTGTGTCAGCTCCAAGGGAAGGAGGTCTTGGGTTTCCTTTCTAGAAACTTGAAAACATTTCTTGCATAACTTTGCTTTATGTTTATGTTTCTTTATCCAGTTTTAAAACTCTGCACTGTAATATCTTTGTGAAAAATATGTATTTTGAAAATTCCATGCAAAAATACTTAAGTTTGTAATGGTATATATTTCACCCATATTTTTTATACTTCCTTCCTCCCAAGTAAAGTTTTTAATGTTTTCCAGTTTTGTCATGTGTACTTAAGTGCAGTTTGATTCTACGATGTCAAAAAGTTAGATTGTGCAGATTGCCATAGCCCCTCAACTTTTTTGGATCACTAGATTTGAGATACTCATCCCTGTCTTGGGGAGGAATAAGCTTTTTGAATATACTATTGATTTGAGACTCCATGATCTTGAAGCAGAGGCTCTTCCTGCCTCTGCAAACTGAAGCAAAGCAGAGAGAAACTAACTTTTTTTAACTCCTGAAGATGAAAATTAATGGATAATTACGGACCAAGGTATTCAGAACTGTAGGTGAAGGCAGAGGGAGGTCTGGAACTAATGTATATTTCTGGTCAAGTGACAAACAAAATGCTGTGTATTTTGTGCCATTTCTAAATTTTAAAATTATTTGTTATAATTGTATTAATTATACACTTATAGGTGCTGTATAAAAACTGAAAATATGCAGTAATGTTTCAATTATTTCAAATGATTGTATTTCTGATTTTCTTTTCAGAAAGACAAATTGCTTCTGGTCTTGGGTTTGCTTGGAGAAACTATATTATATCACAAAACCAATATAAGTGCAGAGCAGCCTGAGGTGATGTTAATGCATCACAGAATGGCGTTTATTAGCATTTCACTCTTCACTGTTAGATTGCTGCAAATACTTCTCCCCGTAGAAAAGGTATCTATCACTAATTTTAAGTGATTGTATTTTGATTCTGCATTTTAAGATGGCAAAAAGTGATAACTTCCTCAGTGATTAATACTGAGAAAATAGCCACTGGACAGATAAATTAATCTGATTTACACTGTCTGATGTATGATCACAGAAGGCAACTTTGTTCTAAAGTTATCAATACATTCTCCAGATTTCAAGTCTTCAAAAAATATTTTTCATACATTTTTTTAATGATTTTTTAAAATTCAATGTTCTTTTTCCTTTTATAGTGTTTTTCTGGTATGATGCATGGTTTGCAAAGCTATACTGCCCCCTGCTTCTTTATAGCATGCATGCAAGTAAGACTAAGTGAGACTAGAACTACATAATGTTTAAAATCATCACTCTTAATCTGATGGAACATTGTAAGCAATTACATTTTGTACATTGTAGTGATTTTAATTATTCTTTGCTTCCAATGCCTTTTCAGAGAAGTTCTGTTGTAGCTCTTGAGTTTTGGAGGCTTTTTTTCTGTTTATTTCAGATGAGTGGGGTCTGATAATTTAGTTTTTGTGGGATGGAAAGTGTTAGAAGATGTTTAAACCTGTATGGGTTTCCTTTTTTTTTTTTTTTTTTTTTTCCTCTTTCCAATGTCGCTCTTTTTTAGACACTTTTTAATCTGAGTAGCAGACTGATTTTCAGTTATAGGCATATTTGTCACAAATACTAAGTTTTTTTACTATTAATGTAAGTAATCTCTTGTACCTGAGAATAAATGTAGGCATACAAATCTAATGACTTTTAATAGATTTTGTGTTTATGTTCTCATGCACATAATACAAAATCTCAATTCTGTGTATGACAGGATTTGGAAAAAAGTTACTGTATTTGAGGTCAAAATTTAAGTTGAAAGAATACTGAATGCTTGCAGTAAAAAAAAAAAACAAAACACAAAACAAAACCAAACAAAACAACCAAAACAACAACAGAAATCCCAGTTCTTAGTATTTGGTATGGTTATGTGGAATTGTAGACAGCTTTTTATTAAATACAGTAATAATTGTGGTCTGTGTATTTTCTGCCATCTGCTGGTTAGATAGTAACCCTGGCCACTGGTGTGTGTGGTTGTTAGTGCTGTGGCTGGATCATACAAAAATTTTGTGACTGGTTGCACGTCTGACATTAGGACTGACATCTAATGAACTCTCACTTTTTAATTAAAAAAAAAAAATCTTTATATAGAACTCACTTGATATGTGTTTCTTTCTCTAATTTTTAAGTAGCAGCAATAGTGATGTACTTGTTGAATGACTGCAAATGCTGTTGTTGGTTTTATTGTATTTTCAGACTGTATTCTGACAGTTTTATTTTTCATAGGCAGGTAAAGTTTTACAGAAGAGTTTACTGAACGCTTTATTTCTTCTATCTCTGGACGTGTCCTTCTCCGTGGAATACCCAAGCATTCATGAATCCATTGCAGCCTACCTGGAGCAGATGAACACCGAGAACTACAGTGTTTATAAACAAGCTTCAGAAGCTGTGTATTCTATTGAATGCACTTGTAGCTTTATGAATGAAGTTCGTAAGAAGGTGTGGAATTTTATTATATAAAATATTTCCTGTAGGCAGATTTCTTCCCTCCACTTCCCTTTCTCCCTGGTAAAAACTATAGTCTAGCATAGCCAAAGAGAATCCCTTAAGTACGAGTATTCGTATGCATCATTTAAATGCAAGATTTAGTTAATTTATATTTGTTTTTACTAATACTACTCATGCTATTTGTAAAAGTCTTATCCTAAGTAAAAACAAAGAAATAAACACTTGGAAATTTGAAGTGCACACAAGACCTTTTATGGGCAAAGAAGTAAGAAGCAAGCAAGTACTCTTTAAATATATAGTATGTGTATGGATGTTGTCCAATATTTAAACACTTCAGAAAATTTTAATTCCCAATGACTTGGCAATTATAACTCAAATAAATAACTACTTCTAGACTGTGTGAAATTTGTGTGTTTCACTTTGTTAGGAAGACAACTAATATATTTTGCTTTATTAGTTAAGAGATTCTAGCACAGTATCAAAATATTCTTATCCATTATCTGGGTGGCCAAGTTATTGTGTAAAATACTTGTTCTATTTATACTAAAATAAAATAATAAAATACAGCGATATAAATGTAGTGCTATCCTAAATCTGAGTTATTCTAGCCTTTATATAGACAGGTTCTGAACTTAATAGAAGCAGTACTTAGCTTATAACATACTGTTTACTCTGAAGTTATCTCCATCAAATTTAAATGGCTCATATTTAATGTATTTGGTAACTAAAAGTATGAAGACCTATGTACTTAAACTTAAAAAACAAAACAAAACAAACTTGTTCTTTAATATTAATAGTGAATTGTTAAAATTTAATAGTTAAATCTTTCATTATACTCTTCTTACATAAAATGCCTATTGACTTAAAAAATAATAATTTGATTAAAAGCATAAAGTATTCAAGGATGAGTCAATTCTTGGACATTTAAAAAAGTGTTTTGAATAGTTATAGTGTTCATGCTGTGAAATGCTAGTTGATTTAGTTTAATAGAAGTTTATTTGGATTCAGCAGCTGAAGGATTTTCATCTCCCAGGAGCAGGTTCTAAAATTTATTTGTTTGAAATATATTGAATTTGTTAAACAGGTTAATTATAAACTTCTCTGTGAAAAACTGAACCAAACCCTAGCTAGTAGATGTATTAAATGATGATAATTTCTGCAAGAGTTTGCAATAGCATACACTTTTAATATCACTAATTCTGGTAGTTTCTTTCTCTGTATTTTACTTCTCAGGGGGACAAGAATCTTTCTGAATTAGTAGAATTGGCAGACCAGGCCTTGAGTAGTCTGCCCTACCATCAACACTTTCCTTTTCTTCAGGAATGCATTCACATATGCTCAGATATGTGAGTACATTACTATTTAAAACTCTTACTTGGGATTTTTTTTTTTATGGATAAACTTTCTCAAGTAGAAGCTCAGCTTGTTTATTCTCTGTATTTGAACAATTGTTTTCTTTTAGCCATTGGAAGATCTCTTCCAAATAATTTCTGTCTTTCGGTTAGTGGATTTCTTAAAAATTGATTTTTTTCAATTTTTCAGTAATTTCAGGTGCTAAAACACTGTTTTATTCTTTTCTGTGCATGTTTTTATGATTTTTGTATATCAAGTTACTATGTGATTTACAAAGAAACAGTCTTAAAACATTTTGACCTGTCTTTCAAGTTTTAATTCCTTTGTTCCTAGTGTATTTGTGTAACTTACTTTTATTTTACTTTCAGAAATCCTTAAGGACTTATTTTATTGTAAATGCTGTATATTGCAATATGGCATCTCACTTATTAAACAGCATGTTTTTATTGCTTTTTCAATTTTCCATGTCTCTAGTTAGAGAATTTAAATAACCCTTAGTGGTGCCTGGAAAAGTTCTGTATTGAACACTTAATTAGAAGTACAAAAATCTTAATTTTATACTGATTCAGAATTGGACTTCAGGGATTTTTTTCAAAGGCAACTACATTTAAGAGATCTCTAATAAATGTTTTTAAATTATGAAATGTCAAAACACTTTTCAGTGTTCTAGTGCTTTTAGAATTAATTATTGTTTGATTACTGTTTCAGGCAACAGGACATTAACTTGAATTTTTTAACTAGCTTCAATTCACTTTGTGATAGTGAGATGGACTTTTATGTCTACGAGGAAAAAATTCTGAAAGTGTAGAATTTTTTTTTTATAGTCATATACCATGATCTAAGGAGCCAGTTGGAGCTCACTAGGATTTTATTTTTTCAGATGAATTTAAATGATTGTCAGGCTCTTAATTTTGATGAGAATTTTTTAAAACTATGGTATTTGATTACCTACATGTATAAAATAAATAAGTAATTGTACAAATGTGAAGATTGATACTATGATTTTGGCAAATATATTGTGATCTATGAACTTTTGTCTGTCAAGTAATTTTTCAGGATGTGTACCTCTTCAGGAAGTATTTTTCAGAGATTATTCTGAAATTTTAACAGGAAAATTTTTGTAGATATCTTTGAATACTGTAAAATAAATAATAGTTCTTTTTTTATTTTTAGTTGGAAGTCTACTGAGGCTAACTCATTGCTCCAGGCTGAGGGTCAGAAGGTGCTTCTCCGTCTCTTGTCTCATCCTTCGCTGAATATAAAAACTGAAGCCTATCGCTGCTGTTTGGAAGTGGTTAAGGTTAGAATGAATCCTTACTTAATGCTCTTGGTGTTGCAATAAATAATGTCTATTATATGAATTCTTCATTAAAAGCATTTTTAATACAAAATCTGTTTACCTTGGTATATGCTCTGAAATCGGTATAGGTCTGAGCTTGCAGTTTGTTGTTATATTTTTGGTATTAAATGTACTTGGTTAAGGTATGCTTAAGGTACTGCACTTTAGAATGACAGGATATCTAGATGGACAAAAACAGTCACTGATAATTTCATTAGTGGAGACTCTCTTGAATTTTAAAACTAACCAACTTTATTTTTACTGAAGGACTGTTTAGGTATTCATAATATTGCAAAGCCGGTATCTTCAATCTGCCATGGAGTACATTTTCTTCTTCTTCCCAAAGTTTTATATGAAGTCTGTGCATTTGGCCTACAGGAAGATAAGAATGAGGTACTGTATTCAGTAGCTATATTTATAAGTTTGTGTGCATGCAAAGGAGCTGTTGATATTCTCTCCATGGTGGTCTGAGGCTTACCTGAAGTTTTGACTACATATGGTTTCTTGTATATAGAAAAGCTATGCAAACAGCAAAGTTGTAGTAAATGGAAAGATTTTTTTTAATGAGGAATTCGGAGACCAAATAATGCTCTAAGCATAAGATGCTATTAAATGTAATAAAGAACAATTAAAAAGGAAATAAGCTATGTTTTTTAATCTTTTTCTATAATATATTCATCCCTACTATAATGTGCATATGATGAAATAGTATGTATGATGCTGTACATTTATGGAAAAAGTGAATTCTCAAGTCTTTGTAGAGATGGGATGACCTCTGAAATGCGTGCATCGATTGAGGAGCAAAAACACATTTTAAATCTGCATTGTCTTTCCTATAAAAATGTATTTCATCACTACAAACACATCTGTGTTTAAATTTAATTACCTAAGTATTATAGAAGTGTTTTATAATGTTATAGAATAGGACCAAATTTGCATTGGGTTCATTTATAAGCATGAATATTTAACATATATCCACTATTTCCTAGCTTACATATAAAGCCAAGTAGGGAGTTCTGAGGGGAAGAAAAGTTTAGTTAGATTATTTTTAACTACTTTATAGCTGATCTATAAGGTACTAATGTTCAGAAGGGAAAGAATATTGACTAAGAAGTTTTTATTTTATTTTTTTTCAGCTTGTCTCCTGAAATCAGGTTTTGTTTTTTAACACAGTACTGTGCACAATTCCATTTAGAAGTAATTTTTAAAATTTAGTTTAAAAAGGAGAATTAAAGTATCTTTGATAATGTGCTATGCATTTGTATTTTTACTTTGTATGTAATTTATCTTTTCCTAGGAAAGCATTTATTTTGTTTGACTAACCCCTTGGATGTCTTATTAAAAAGACTGCCAGTTTTCTCTTTTAGGGATTGGTCAAGCATAATGAATAGACTTCAACTGATATTGAATTTAAAAAGATTGTTGAGACAGAGAATGCAAAATGATCTCATTTTGTTCTCTTTACCTTATAATGCATTCTCATTATTCTTCTAACAAAATATATAATGGAGATCACATCCAAGTATGTTTTGGTTTTTTTGCATCTTGGATGTATATCTGCTACTTAAGTTTTCACAAAGCATCAGTTTAATCTTTCAGCCATGTGACAATGAGAAGAAACTGAGAAGAAAAATGTATTCTAAGATTTTGCCATGTGATTTTATAAATCAAGTCCCTTAAAGATAGACTAAAGTGATATTACTAAAGGCTGCCTGGGGTGAGAGGGTTTTTAGCTCTGGCATAAAACGTAGGTTTTTAGCTGCTAAACGTTGTTTTTACATACACTATGTAAGGATGAGTGGATTTGGAGAAGCTGTTTTTTTCCCTCTGTTCCCAGTGTAGTAATAATATTAGCTTGTAAATGCTTCAAACTTGCATCTAGTATAAATTACATACTGTATACAAGGTACGTGAATACACTATGAATGCTGTATCATATACCTTTTTATCCTTTTTGATGAAGAGCTTCAGACGAAGCCATGTACAATTTGAAATATTTGGTAACCTTCTTAGTTTGCCTGTTTTCCTTGAGAAAGTGAAATGGCCATGTAACAGGCTTTAAATTTCTTTTCTTCCTGTATCTTCAGAAGCATATTGTAAAGACTGGGAACTAAATGCCCCAGAAATGTAGGCTCAGGAAAGAAGAGGAATAGAATTTGTTTTACCTGCAGGATAGAGGGATCAATAGGTATATATAATTGAAGCAATGGTTTATTTTATTTCAGAAAAGAAAAAACTGAGTTCTCCAGGGAAAATGATTGGGTGCTATTTAGGTGTAATTATTTCTGCATTTTCTCTGAGAGGCTTTTCTAACAACTTAATGTTTAGTGTGACTGACAATTTAAAAGTAGCATTCTGCAGTGACAATATTTTGTCTGTAGATCCTCTTTGAGATGTTTTTGTATAACATTTCCAATTACAGCATTGACAAACTGACCTAGACACGTAGGCAGTTGTGTTAGTTTCTTTTTTTCTGTTATTGAGCAGGTGAACTCTACAGCCGAGGCCATTCTGATGCACCTATTGCAGGGACGATTAGTAATGGCTGTATTGACTTGGAACAAGTTTATTGAGGCCCTCTCTCCTGTCATTCCTGTTTTACAGGTACTTCTAAGTGCTTTAGTCTGAATTTGATGTATGAAATCACGTAAGCAGCAATACTATCGTGTTAAACAACAAACAGAATATTCACCTGAGGTAGAAAATAGATTATACAGACTTGTGTTGTCAGATGTCAAATGGAGAAACGTCTCATAGGGATCCTAATGCCGGTCAAAGTTACTGCTTTTAATTTGTAGACAAATCTTGGCCTAGTACTATTAGAATGTGAAACTTTGTAATGTTGTAGTAGAAATCAGCAAGTACTGACTGGGACTTAATTGGTTTGAAGATATGAGTGGATAATCCAGTGTAAATTATTGCATGCTTTTTAATAAAAACTTGTTAATAATTAGAATGTCCCTCATATCTTAAATTTGAAAATTTTAATTCCTCTGTGATAGTTACATCACTTTCTGGTCAAGTGTGTGCTCAATATATAGCGATAGGCATAAACTGTATTTTCTGGATAATTTGACGTTTGTTTTTTTGTTTGTTTGTTTCCAAAATTATTAGAAGTATCAACAGTCAGTATTATCCTTAAACCATAGTCTTCATATCTGTAGCAATGTGGACATTTTGTTTTTATTATCTTTCCTCTTTGCTTGATCTAATGGGAACTTTTGCCTTTCTCAGTCTGATTTTCAGCTTAATTGCTCCATCCAAATTCTTTATTGTTTTTTCTCTAATACTAGAAATTCCCCCTCATGATCTGCCTATAGTCTTCCATGTTAGATATTTTGCTGCACCTGTCTGATGTCTGTTTTTCCCGATGTCTCTTCTTTTGCCTTATTTTTGTCTTTTATTTAACTTAGCTGATACATCCAAGTAAACTTTTTGGGTTTTTTTCCTCCAAAAGTAGCACTTTTGATAATTATACCTACTTATTTGTATCACTGTGATATATTCATTTGTTGCCTGCACCTCAGCATTACTATAAGTTGAAAAAAACCAGTGTTTATATAACTTAAGCCCTTTCATAAACTACACAAAAAACAAGGCAAAAATAAGGGAGAAATTGCAAACAAGGTGGGCTGTGAAATAGAAGACTCGGGTAGAAAAATGTACAGAGTAAATACACTGACAACTTGAAGGTGGTAGGAAAAAGGTTACTTCAGAGCTTTCTCACCTTGTGAAGTCAGTTTTTCTATTTTACCCGGATATATACCTTCCATTGATATTCGGTAGGTGGGGGTTTAGTATCAACTGTAGGCTAAACATATGGGAAAGAGCTTACCCTGCTCTCATTTTTTGTGAGTAGAATTTTCCTCTATTCTATATAGCCACTACAGGCTATAGTAAATACTTGAGCAGAGCATGGCAGAGGCCTGTATTTACCTGATGCATCTAAAGTGCCTTGTATTTTACTCTGCTGTTTAAATGTTGCAATATCATTACTTGACATAGTTGGTTCTGGTTTATCTTGGTTGTGTGTGAAAATGCTTTGACTAAATATCTGGAAATAGATAGGAATTAATGTTTTGAAGTTGTTTTCTTGTACGGACTGAATTTGAAACAGAAACTGGCATTACAGAGCAGCATCATGTTAACAGATTGAAGGGTGAAGCTTCAGGTCAATGTAATTCTGGGCCATGTGAAAATCTTTATTTTGATTTGTATACAGGATCATTTATTAATTTTTAAAATTGTTTTTTACAGAGAAATATTAGTCTGCAGAAATTGAATGTTTTCTTAAAAGTTATTGCTTCTTTTTTTTTTTTTTTTTTAGGGGATGTTGCTTTTTCCCCACTCTCCCTTCACCCCTAAAAGGGGAATTACCTTGCTTAAAGTGCTAAGCTAGTAAACACATTTTTACAATTTTGGAAGGTTTTTTGTTCGTTTTGTTTATTTTAGGGTTATGCTGACACAAGAGACTCTCTAGGTAACTCTATCCTCACTTTGAGTGAAACAACCTCTGACAAAGGAGATGGTATTATCCCTAGAACTACTAGACTACGGGCTGCTCTGCGTCTTCTCTTCTCAAAAAAGCAGCTGTAAGTAGTGCTTTGTAGCATTTCAGCACTTTATCAAAGGTTGATGACAAAAATGTCTACTCTAAAAAACCAATTGATTATTATGCAGTGGGTTGATTTGAAGGGTCGATTAATCAATATTGAGTAAGTACCTCTCTCCAACTGTATTAATTTAAAAAACTAATTAATTTTTAACTATACAGCTAAAGTTTTCCAATATGAAGACTTTATTATATTTATTTTAATTGCTTACTCCTATAGGGTTCGTTCTGTAGCACTTAAACATTTAACATTCCATCTTTTGAATGAAGAAGGGGCAAACCTGAAACGCCCACATCTGCATGGTAGTGTGCTTTCCGACATTTCAAACTTATTTATTATTGAAAGAGCTGTTGAGCTAAAGTTGGATGATAAAACAGAATCAATATTCAAGGTGAGTAAACTCTGTCTAAATATTGAGTCATTGATCAGCTCTCCTACCTGCCAAGTCACTGAAGTAGTCACTTTCTGAAGGTTATAACATTTCATACAAATTTGCTTGCTTCATAAAAATAAATCTGTTGATCCATTCTTTCCATGTAAATTTAAGCAGTAGGCTTTATGCTACCATATGCAATAGAAAGAAAATAATTCCTTCTTTCTTCTATTTATTTTTTTCTGTCTGCAGATAAGTTAACAGCAAGAAACTATTGTCTTATTATATTCCACAGGTATTATTAGAGATTTGTTTTAAAAAAGATTATAACCTAATCCTTTCTTATTACATGCGTGTGGAATCTCATAAAATACATTCTAATAAGGAATTTAGATCTTTTTATTTTCTACTTCCTGTTAGAAAATTTGGTGGGTTACCTTGTTTCATAATAGTGTACTGGATGTAAATCTAATACAGTTTTACTTTCAGCCAGAAACTATTGAAAAGCTGTTCAACATCATGACTTCTGATGCTGTTGACCTAGTTTTACGGAAGTCTGCAGCTGAGCAGCTAGCTATTATTTTAGAAGGTAAAATTCTTCAGAAAATTTATATTTAAAAATTTATATTTAAAAATAACAGCTCTCTTGTGTAATAGAGGAATAAGGTGAAGCTCTATAAGAGCTTTTTTTCTGCTTTTCCTTTTAAAGTTAAGTTGTTGATCTGTCTCAGAACTAATGGTACTTCAATTTTTTGTTATTGCTTACTCAAGTACTCAGTTTTGAGGGATGGAGGCAACAGTAAATGTAAAAAAAAATATATATATATATTGGTGGTGTTGTATTTTAATTAGAAAAGTTAATTCTTAGATTACACAGGTTAGCTAAAGGGATTTTGTACTTACTGAGGAATTTCTTCTGTCATTCTGAATTTCTTCCTCCATTTTGAGTTAGCCTAAGTAGTAACAACAGTTAAAATGGATTGATATGTCTTTTGTGTGAATGAGGATTCAGTAAACTCAGGATAAGTGTCCATGATTATACCCTCTTTCAGTATCAAGAGGCAAACTCCCTGGGGCATTTCATCTAATATATTTGCAAGGAAAGTGTTCCTCTTTTACTTTTTATAATTTAAGTGACTAATCACAAGGTGGTTTTTTAATTTTTTTTTTTTTTTAATTGTGTTGCTCACATGAGGAGAAATTACTAAATCTGGTAAAGAAGATCTGATTTAAATTAAGATGCAAGTAAGCAGTCTTGCATAGAGCATTATTTAGCTCAGTTACAGGGTCATAACTGTAGAGTTTCACACCTGCATGTTTGTAATGTACCTACTCAAACTTTGATTCAAGTATGTTTTCTTCAAGGAAGTCAAATCCTAATGATAGGACAAAAATTTTTCACCATGGGAAGGTGAGGTGTTAGAGAATATTAAAATTAACATTTTTATGTCAGAAAAATGATTACAAAAATAAGGAAATTTCTACTTTGTCTTGTAAAATGAATTTAGTTATGGCTGGCAAAGTTTTCATATGTCAAAAGATAATATGAAACATAACATAGGATGAAATTGTAAAGGAAAAAAATGCAGATTTATCAGGACAAATTTATTCTGAAGGATCACTTTATTTTTAAAAAAGAACAAACCCAACCAACCTAAGTGACGTAGCTTTTTTGTTGTTGAATATTCTGAAAGCAGATGCTCTAAATGCTCTCATGGTAATTGAGTTTTTGTAAGTACGATTTTTAGTTCCATGTTAAACTGTTGAAGACTTAAAATATTACCAGTGAAATCCTCGTTTGATTGAAATAGTTGCACAGGGGATCACTGTAAGTTCTTATGGCAAGTTATGTAGGAAAATTAACAGTCCACAGTTCAAGAGGCTACTGTAGTCAGGTAACAAGACTTTGACGAGGCTTGCCTTGGTGGAGCTAGAGCTGTACTTGTTCTGTTGATTAGCAGTTTTGGAAACTTATTCTCAGCAGCAAGAGTTTGATCTTGCAGAAGTTTAATACTAAATTTGGTGCAGAACTAGTGATTCTTACTATCTTTTGTTTTTCCTACAGATACCAAAATGCATGATATTGTGAAGAGGTTAGGTGCGATAGAAAAGATTTTGGCTTGCCTTAATGAATGCATACATGTGGATGGCAAGGTAAAACTATTGTTAAAATGTCTTCTGCAAGCATTGCACAGCATTACAGTAGTAGAATTTGCTTTTTTTCTGCACTTAAAACACTAATCTTTGTGCATTAATTCTGCACAGAACACAAATGTTTAGTAACACTTGTAATTGCAGAATGTATTTTATTACATTTTTGATAATGCAAAGATTCTCTTTATGAAAGAAGACTGGTCTGCCTGCCTTTATAATAGTTAGCCAAGAGTACTGTTTGGTGTGGTTCAGAAGTATACCAGAACTTCCCTGATCCTTTCCCAGTAGAGAAAAAAAAAAGAAAAGACCTTAAAAAAAAAAAAAGTTATATTGTAATTCATAGTCTCTAAATTTAAGGCCTGAAGCAAATTATAATTAAAAATGAGATGTTACTGTAAATGGGAATCTACGGGTCAGATTGAGTTTCAGGTATAAGTAATTTTCTGACCAATAAAAGATCACTTCACCAGGGAGAGTCTCATAAGATCACATTTAGAGGTAAGTGCATACTTGTTAGATGACCATGCTTTCCATTTTTGTAATATGTCTAATCTGATGCTTGAATTTTTCTGAAATTCATTATTTGAAAGCATTTAATCAAGCTTATTTAGATTATAAGTTGCTTAGCATCACCTCACTGGGTAAACTTTTTGCATATTTCTTAGTTTGCTTGCATAATATTGTTGTAGCAGTCCAACAGTCCAAGCCTGAAGTTATTTTAAGAAACCATGAAATTTTTTATATAATAATGACTTATTTCCTAAAAATATACAAGAGAAAATAACTGCTTGATACTTAATGGAATTCCTCTTATCTGTCAAATTAATGAAGATTGCATTCTTCTTTGGTAATAGTGATTTCTTTTTGGTTTTTTTTCCCACATTGTCAGTATCTAAGATTATTTTAACTCTGTAGCATTAGGGAATGTATAGTCCAGTTTATGGTAGCTTCAATATGAATACTTTTGTAAACCACTGAAACCCAGTTGAAGAAATTGAAACACTGGGTTATTCAGGTGTATTTTTTTTTTCTTTTTTAGAGATACAGCATAATGCAACTATCATTTTGTTTAGTTTTGGGTAGTGAGTAGATATTAGCATAATTACTTGATAATGCAGAAGTACAAGCATGAGAAATGTACCTTAAGTGTATCCTTCATTACAGGTAATAGTCTAGGATAAACTTTAACATAATGTTTTTAGCCCTTTATAAACTTGAATTCAATCCAGGAAGGACACAGGCAAAAACTCTCTGGGGGCTGTGGCACCTTTATTTTGCATGTATGGCTTGTGGAATGTAGAATCTTTATACCAAATAGGATGTTCAAACTTTACATAATGAAAGCTGCAGAGTATTTTAAAGGAGAAATCTAAAACTGTACATGTTGAATAATGAATGGCTTAGATCAAGTCAGCAGGAGAATATAAGCTTACAGCTATATGTGAAATTCCACTTCTTCAAGTGCTAGCATCCAGAAATTTGTCACCTCTGTATTGATAGAAGTTTTGGATCTGAAACATTCTGAGAAATAACAGCAAAATGTTTCCTCTGCAGAATGACTACGCAGTCTTACTCCTGTCTGTTGAACACAACCAGCAGAGGTCCCATCCTTAGCTCCCTCAATCTTTGACAGTTCAATCTAGTTCCCAAAGAAATGAGCTGTCCACCAGAATAGAAAATAAATTAAGTAGGTGCACTGCTTACCTCTTGTTAGATATAGCTTAGTCTAAACACAAAGTTTTAAAGTTTGATTAGGTCAAAGAAAGACCATGTATGTTTGATTAAATAAGTCATTAGGACTCTATCCTGAGGGAATGTATCCCAGATTCTGGTTTTCCCCTCAAATGATTTTTTTTATTTCATCCTAAAATCAATAGAAAAGAAAAACACCCCCCCCCCAACTAAACAAAAAGCACAAAACCAACAAAAAAAAACAAAAAACCTTGCATGTTCTTAGAAAAGTGCCTACTGAGAAAAGGATGAAGAATATGGTAGATGGAAAACGCACTATTTAAATATGACTTTATATATGGCTTTATTTGATATTAAACTAAACTGTATTTCATGCTGCAGTTTACAAAACAAAATTTGAAGGCAGAACCTTAGACAAACAAAGTAATGGGAGTGTGAAAGGCATACTGTCTTCTCGTTCTTAGGAGCAGTGACTTTGGTTATATTTTTGAGCATTCACTGATACCTGTAACTTTTAGCAAGCTTTCTCTTCTTAGGTTTTCTGATCTGAAAGATTGAGACCCAGAAAATGAATGTGAAAAAGTATGCTATTTGAATTTTTTATAAAATGAGTAAGCTTCTATGGTTGTAAATATTTGGGGTATTTTGGAAATCCTTCAGCTCACATATATGCTTCTTAAAAATACGTGTTTTTAGAAGCAAACCTTACAATTGTGTTGTGAAGCCAGAACAGAGACCAATAAAATGACCATCAGTTACTAATACAATAAAACCAGATATGACTAAATATTTTCTAATGAATATGCAGTCATCTGGGTGAAATGTGCTTGTCTAAGAATGTTCTAGATTTCTCTACTATATATGATGGAATGCATTGCGTCATAGCATGATAGTTTGTATTAAGCATCTCAGAACAGATTATCCTAATTGTTTTACGTATTTTTCTTTTTCTCTATTCTTGCAGCTTATGGAATCCATGGCGTTACCATGTCTAACACTCTTACGCAAACTTGTATATGCTGATCCAGTTGCTCGTCTGTCTCTAGCACAGCAATCATCTTTACTGCTTTTGCTATTCAGAGGTAAAGATTCTATTCTGACTTTAATACATGCATGGAAATAAAACATGAAAAATTGTTAATTGTTTAACCAAAAGCCTTCTTAAGAACCTTGGATCATTTCAGTGTCTTTAATATTTAGAAGATAAATAATTGTGCGTTAGTGTTACGCATGCTGTGGCATCTGTTGAAGATCTTGGCAAAATGACTGTGGGAATCAGTGGTTTTTAACCAGTGTCCTTCTATGTATAATTTCCTTCTATGTATTATTAAATGTCAATGTTTTCCTAACACATTTTTTTATATCTTTATTTTATTCAGTTTCCCTGATCTTCCAGCATGATTGTGCTCTTTTAACTGAAGCTGCAGTATTGCTTTGTCTTCTGTTGTTTGATGAAGTAGCAAGAACAGAAACGTGGTATGAAAAAACAGTTATTTAATGGTATATTCTCTAGTCCAGATTTAAGGCTTTAATGAAAATTAAGTTTTTATATAGATCCAAAAAAATTATGACCCAAACTTCTATATATCCAAAATTGCGTATTTGTAGGTCAAACAAATTGTTTCAATATTTGGGTTGCATGGTCTATGTGGCATATTTTTGCAGTGTAAGTATTTTGTATCTCAGTGTTGATTTTAAGTTTACTTTAATTTTAAAAAAAGCCTGATTGGTCGGTAATCCATCTTTTCCATAAATGGAAACTATACAAATGGAATAGCTAGCTGTAGGCATGGGGTTTTTGACTTAATTAGAATTCTCCTGTTTACTTTGACTTTTAAGTGTACCAGTTGTGTTTAAAGTAGCAGACCTCAGCTTATGATATTTTATTATTTGAAATTTGCATATACTTCAGAAAAAACATGCTTTTAGAATTCACACACGTGAAATATACTAAAAAGAATTACAATGCATATTTTTTCTGTAATAGAAAAAAAGAAACAAGCGTGTGCTTTGATATGTTATCTTGAATTTAATTTTTATGTGCAGTACATCTGTAGCAAGTATTCTGTGTGATCTGTGATCTAAGAACTATCTTAATTTTACATAATCATGAAGAAATATTTATTAATACAAATTATTCATCAATGAATGATGACTAAAGATCTAGCTGGAGGAAGAAATACAGCTGTATCTGAATAATAACGATATAAGTGTAGCATTAGTAGAAATTGAGCCTTAAAATAGGCAATACTAATTATAATTTAATATCTTGTAGGGCTGATGGCCTAACTATTAATGATACTGGCCTACCTGCCTTCAGTTTACCTGTTGCTGTTGTTAGAAGGTATGTGTGGGTGGTCGTGGGGGTTTTTGTTGTGTTGTTTGTTTGGGTTTTTTTAAGTTAATTATGCTTCTTTCCATTTGCTGTCCTTCTTGAGGTATGGAGGTGGGAGAATGAAGGGAAACATTTGGTGTTAAAACCAAAGTTGTCTGCATTTTTAAACATGGAGTTTTTTCCTCCAAGTCTTTGTTCTTTGAAAAAGAGTTTCAAAAACTTTATTTGCAAATTTTAAAGCTTACTTTAATAGAGTATTTAATTTAAAACAAAAGCAAACACTTTTTTTTTTTTTTTTTTTTTAAGATATCATCTCCCAGTCAGAATCACTGCTCATCATGTAATTAGCCCTAATACTGTTGTGGTGCCATTGTCTTCTGAGTGCTTAGCTATGAAACCTGTGTCTGATATGATTAAGATGGCTTGGAATCTGTCATGGTACCATGGCATTGAAAATATATTGCAACTGACAGATTATGAGACGGAAGCAGAAACGTAAGCCATATTATGTTGATTTTAAATCCCAATATATTTTAATTAAATTAGCCTTCCATGAAGCTTAAATAGACTTTCAACTTCAAATAGCAGTTCAAGTTTTTACTGGTTTGAGAATACAGTCTTTTGAAACGTAAAGGATTCTATGACTGTTTTTCTTGTAGTCATTGTGGTTTCCCTAGGGAGCTGCCTTTTTTCCCCTTTATAGTTGCATGAATCTTTCTCTTCTCTTTTTTTTTCCTTGGGGATTTAAATTTCAAATAATTATTCTTTTTAATGGTAATACTAAGAATTATGGTAGATAATGAAGAAAATTCCCTTTGCATCCTTTCATTAACTCTTGATTAAGCATAATTTCTCTTCTTGAGACTATTTTCTATACAGAACTCAACATCTTGGAAGATTCTTGATTTAATAGGGCTAAAATGCTTGTATCTGTCCATCTTGAAAATTATTTAGTTTCTGCTTGTTCTTTAAAGGGTCCTACAAGTTTTATTTGTAAACAGTGTGGTGTGGTTCTGAGCCATTGAAAACTTTGCAGTTGTTGATTTGATAAATCATTTTCATTTTAAGTTCCCTCAGGCAAAAACAAAGCAATCTCTTAAAAAGAAAATACAAAAATAATATAATCCAAGTGGCCAACATTTAGAATGGCATGGAAGAAAAGTTGATTACAAACAATGTGAATAGCACCTTTCAAATAACTTTTTGAGAGTTGTCATTTTTCCGAAGAACCCAAACGTGTGGTGGGGTTGTTATTGTTGGCTTTTGTCTTTTTGGAGGTAATGGGGGAGGGGGAAGAAGGAGAAAGGATTGGTTAACTAAAATACATTTTTTTTAAGGCAATTTATGTTTTGTCTTCTCACTCGAACTGGAGTGAAGGAGTCAACACTCACTGAACTAGCTTGTAAATGTACTGGCTGTTAATGATTTTTCTCTTATGCCTTTTCAGATTTTTAGACTCATTAAAGCTGTCCTCAGAAGACATTCTTATACTCAAAATAACTCACACAAATTATGGACTACAGGATTGTCTTAATTCAATCATTCAGGCAGTATCCCACAGAGATGTTAGGGCTGCTCTCACTAGGCTTAGTTTTTACGTTCTGAATGACAAACTTGCATTGAAATGCAGTTCTCAGTCTTGTGGAACCAATTTGAAGAGCTTTGTTTGGCAAAAAGCAATAAACAGGTAAGCATACTGACTACAGAAACCCATTAAAGATTATGATGCTTAAATTGTAAATTTCCTAGTTTAAATATTTTCAAATTTATGGAATTGATTGTTCAGGCACCTCTGATTCTGATATATATATGTATATATATATTGTTCCCTGGAGGGACAACACAGCAGGGCATAAGCTATGCAGCAGTTTCCTGGAGAGCATCAGTGACAACTTCCTAATCCAGGTGACAGAGGAGTCAATGAGGAGAGGTGCTGTGCTGGACCTCATGCTCATGAACAAGCAAGGACTCATTAGGGATGTGAGAGTCTAAGGCAGCTTTGTCTATAGTGACCATGAGATGGTAGAGTTCAGGATCCCGAGAGGAGGGAAACAGACAAAAAATAAGATCACAGTGCTGGATTTCAGGAGAGTGAACTTTGACCTCTTCAAAGATCTCATTGTTAGTGTCTGATGGGATCAGGCCCTGAGGGGAAGAGAGGCTCAAGAAAGCTGGATAATATTCAATGATTGCCACCTCCAAGCTCAAGAGCTGTCCATGCCATTTAGCAGGAAGTCAGGCAAAAATGCCAGAGGCCTGCACAAATGAACAAGGAAGTCCTGGCAAAATTTGGAAGATAAAACGGAAGTCTACAGAGGATAGAAGCAGGGACAGCTAACTTGAGAAGAATACAGAGACATTGCTTGACCATGTGGAGGTGCAGTTAGGAAAGCTGAAAGCCCACCTGGAATTGAATCTCATAAGGGACGTCTAAAGGCAGCAAGAAGAGCTTCTAAGTACGTAGGTGGCAAAAGGAAGGCTAGGGAAAAAGTGAGCTTGCTGGTGAATGGGGCAGGAGCCCCAGTGACACAGGACATGGAAAAGGCTAGGTCCTGAATGCCTTCTTTGCCTCAGTCTTTACTAGCAAGATCAGCCTTCAGGAATCCTAGGCCCCAGAGACCAGGGGGAGCATGGAAGGGGTATCACTGGTGAAAAAAGATTGGTTTAGGGAATATGTAAGCAAACTGGAAATATATAAATCCGTGGACCCTGATGGGATGCGCCTATATGAGTATATCCTGTCTGATGTGATTTTCTTGTCCACTTTGATCAATTGAAGTGGCTGTGAGAGGTGCCTGAGAATGGGAGGAAACCTATCTTCAAGAAGGGTGGAAAGGAGGATCTATAGGGAGCTACAGGTTGGTCAACCTCACCTCAATCCCTGGGAAGGTGGTGGAATGTCCCATCCTGGAAACTATTTCCATGCACATGAGTGACAAGATCATCAGGAGTAGTCTGTATGGATTCACCAAAGGGAAGTCATGCTTGACCAGCCTGCTGATACCCTTCTACAATGAAATTACTAACTTGGTAGATGCGGGGAGAACAGTGGATATTGTGTACTTTGACTTCAGGAAGGCTTTTTGACACTGTCTCTCAAAAGATCCCTGTAGAGAAACTGATGAGGCATGGGCTGGATGAGTAGAGAGAGGTGGATGGTAAAGTGGCTGAATGACCAGGTGCAGAGGGTGGTGATCAGTGGTATGAAGTCTAGTTGGAAGGCAATAATTAGCAATATGCCCTACAGAACAATATTGGGTCAAATCCTATTCAACATCTTCATTAATGATTGGGATCATGGAGCAGAATTCTGTTTTGCTGATATTACAAAACTGAGAGGAGTGGCTGATATACCAGAGGGTCGTGCTGCCATCCAGAGGGACCTCAACAGGTTGAAGAAGTGGGTTGACAGAAACCTCATGAAGTTGAACAAGAGGAAGGGCAAAGTCTTGCACCTGGGGAGGAACAATGCCAGGCACCAGTATATACTGGAGTTCACCAAGCTGGAAAGCAGCTTTCCAGAAATGTATCTGGGGATCCTGGTGGACACCAAGCTGAACATGAGCCAGCAATGTGTCTTTGCAGCGAAGAAGTCTAATGGTATCCTGGACTGCAGTAGGAGGAGTGTTGCTAGCAGGATGAGGCAGATGACCCTTCCCCTCTACTTCATACTGGAGAGGGTCCAACAAAGCACCACAAAAATTATGAAAGATTGGAGCATCTTTCCTGTAAGGAAAGGCTGACAGAGCTGGAACTGGTTAGTCTGAAGAAGAGAAGGCTTAGAGGGAGGATCTTATCAGTGTGAACAAGTACCTGAAGAGAGGGTTTAAAGAAGACAGAGCCGGGCTCTTTTCAGTGGTGCCCAGTGACAAGGCCAGAGGCAATGGGCACACACTGAAGCACAGAAGGTTCCCTCAGAATATCAGAAGACACTTTATTGTGAAGGTGACCAAGCAGTGGCACAGGTTGCCTTGGGAGGCTGTGGGATCTCCATCCCTGGAGATATTCAAAAGCCACCTGGACATGGTCCTGAGAAATTGGCTTCAAGTGTCCCTGCATGAGTAGGGGGATTGGACCAGGTGACCTCCAGAGGTCCCTTCCAACCTCAATGATTATAGAAGTCTGTAATTTACATACACAAAACCAGCAAAAAATGAGTGCTGTATTGAAAATAAGGATAATTTAAAATGCATTGATAGGCTTTGCTATTATTATTAATTGCTAATATTTAATAGCTATTTGCCTTTTTTCTTTCCTGTCTGTGACCCTGTTAAGATTCGTCTGCCTTTTACTGTATGCAATTCCACGTTTACTATATGTAAATGCACTTTTTCATATACATAACAATTTTCTATTGTAATGATATAAATATGTAATAGTATGTAACAATTTAATATAGTCAATATTTTATGTAAAGGTATTTAAATACATGTAATTTAATATGTATGAGATCTAGAACATAATTGTGGCAGATTGGCTTTACCCTTTTAGTTTGCAGCCAAACACAGCCTGCTCTCTGACCCTCCCCCCTCCCTCGCCCAGGGAGTAGGGGAGAGAATTGGAAGGAAAAGGGCAAGGAAGCTTACAGGTTCAGATAAAAACTATTTAGTAATGCAAATAAAATTATAATGATAACAGAATGTACAAATGAGCAATGCCTAGTGCAGTTGCTCACCACCTGCCGACCAGTGCCCAGCCTGGCCCCAGCCAGTGATCCCGGAGCCGAGACAGTCCCGAAACCAAAACCTCGGAAGAGCGAGCCCGAGCGATCCCCAAGAGAACACCCCTGTCTTCCGGTCAGCCGTGGTTAATATGCTGGCATGACGTGATATGATATGGAATATTTCATTGGCACATCCAAATGCGAGTTTGCGGTTTGCTATTCACTACACTTTTCTCTCCCAGTCCTGATGCAGCTGTGAACCAGCCAAACACGGTGGCCTTGAGCTCCAGCAGCAACTAATAACATCAGTACTTTTATCAACATTCCTCATAACAAGTCTTACTCTGAAACTAAAACACAGCTATTCTAACTACTAAGAGGAAGATTAACTCTGTCCTAGCAAAACCAGGACAATAATTCCATATTCATTATATGTAATTATGTATAATATTTGTATTTACATAATTCTGCATTTGTAGGTGACTTCAGTCTTGTTAGGCTGAGATCTTAAACTCTTTTGATGTGCTACAAGTATGAAAGTATTTTTGCTTGCATTGCAGGTTTCTACAAGTGCTTCCAGCTTCTGCAGAGGATGAGAAACTTTTAGTAGATATCTTAAGGTTTTTAAACAAATTGCTTAGAGAACAGAGATCGAGTTTGGAGTCAGACCATCTAAAGTGGATCCTGAAATCATTGCTTAATAATGTAAGAATATACCTAAGAAGGTAGCTGTAGACTGTAAGAAATGATATAACTGTGAACTGATTGGCTGGTTTGTTTCTGGTGAGTTCCTCAAGGAAAACTGCTTCTCTCAACAAAAGCAAAAAATAGCAGAGCTTGTGTTAGTATCTGCTACTTTGTGGTCATCGCTACGTGTTAACTTTGAATAAGAATAAATTTCCTTCTCTCCTTTACTTGTTACATGAATTGTTTCTCTAAACTCAAATATTATATTTGCCAAAAGCAAACAATATCTACCTGAGCCTTGCTCTGGTATAGGTAACTGTGGCAATGTGATTGTATAGAGCCATGTAATTATAGAGCTATGCATAGTTTTATATGTACGTATAACTATAGGTACTTATGTGGTATGCTTAAGTATGCAACATATACATGTGCATACATATACAGCTTATATGTATAAGGTATGCTTAGCTACATAACTACATAAAATAATACAATTGTTTTGGTTGGAAAAGGCCTTTAAGATTATCAAGTCCAACTGTAAACCTGACACTGCCAAGTCCACCTCTGAACCATGTTCCTAAGCACCATTTCTATCCGTCTCTTAAATACCTTCAGGGATGGTGACTATATCCACCACTTTCCTGGGCAGCCTGTTCCAATGGTTGACAACCCTTTCTGTGAAGAAATGTTTCTTAATATCCAATCTAAACCTACCCTGATGCAACTTCAGGCCATTTCCTCTCATCCTATCACTTGGTACTTGGGAGAAGAGACCGACAACCCCCTCACTACAACCTCCTTTCAGGTAGTTGTAGAGAGCAATGTCTCCCCTTAGCCTCCTTTTTTCCAGACTAAACAACTCCAGTTCCCTCAGCCTTTCCTCCAAAGATTTGTGCCCCAGAGCCTTCACCAGCTTTGTTGTCCATACATATGTATTATCTATGTAATTTACTGGATGAGGTTCCATACAGGTGTGTTGGAACCTTCTGTTTGGCAAAGAGATATAAACATCTGTCTTGCATTCAACAGGAGTTGAAACTTAGGACAGAAGTTCTTGCTTTCAGTGTATCTATTACTTCAGTTTTGATTTTAAATAGTTATAAGATAGTGAAATGAAATATTTTTATAAGCAGGAGGAAGATATTATATGAGCGTACAGTTCAGTTGCTGTAGTTAAAATGCATGTATAATATTGAAAGAATGTATTTTTTTTTCTTTTCAGTTTTTCAAGACTCCTGTGCTTTCTATTTGAGAAATCCTTTCTGTTCAATACTGTTCATTTAAGATGTGTAAAATTGGAAAGTATAAAAACAGTGAAGGAAGTGACGATCATAAAGCAGTATAAAAAAAACTTCTATTGTATGTGTCAAAATAAAATAATTCAATTTTACTCTATGAAAATAATTAAATACCAAAGATAAAAGCAATGGCTGCAGTTTTAGAAGTTTGCAAACTACTGTTCTTCAGAGCAAGGGCATATTGCCCATGTGCAAGATTGTTCATGGTCTTACAAGGGATATCATGTGTTAAGTGCAATCTGCGTGCACTTGCATTTTCCCGTTTTGAAATACAATCTAAACATTTAGGAAAAAAATGATAGTAGACTTCATTTCAATTACTTAGAGAATTCAGGTACTTCAATTTATATGGCTAACTAGGAATCCCATAAAGTTTTATAAGAATGGCCTATTCAATATACTAATATAAAGACTTTGTCAGATGTTTTTAAGTCTTTCAAGCAACTGAGGCATACAAGATACATCTTGAACTAATATTTCTGCTATGTTTTCCTGGTTTTTGTGATCTATTTTTTTAATTGCGGGTTATTGCTGTATATAACTTCAACTTTTCTTTCATGCTCCATAATATATCATGGCTTAATGGCCGGAAATTTTAAAGGTCTTAACATTAGAGTCTTTTATGAAGTTTAGTAGATTCAAGTAATTGGTAATTATAGGAATTTTTTACTGTACTTTTTACAGAAATACTTCTTATTAAAATGATCATGGAATTAGTGGTTTATAATGTGTGTGATTTGTAAGCTCTCAACAGAAAAATGGCTTTAGTGTGGATATTAAAATGGGATTTAAACAATGCATTATGGGACTATATTTTTATTCTTTTCTTTTAGAAGCCAAAATCCCTTTTGGGCCTCCTGGTGCGACCGGAATCCCAAGTGCAGGACGAAATAGATGAAATACAGAGTGCTGCCAGCCAGCAACTGGATAAAGAACTCATTCGTCTTTTTAACACATTGTTATTTTGCTCCATGGTGGTGACTGACAGGTACAGTGTAAATGGACCTGCCTGTGTAATTCTGATGGGGGATCATAATACCTACTGCTGCTGTATCTCAGTCAGAATTTGAATAAAATTACATCATGACTCAATCATTTTAAACTGTAAAAATGGAATATACTCCTCTTGAAGTGAAGGTGAACATTAAATAGGTCTTTTCACAGTAAATTAGGAAATAACTGGGAAGCTTGGAAAAGCATGTACTAGTGGTCACTTTTTCAGCAAATGATAATTAAACTGAGTGCACAGAGAAGATGGACTATTTCTTTTTCACTGCTGGAAATTTGCAGAAGCAAATGATAACTTGGTTGATTTTGTAGCATTTGTAATGGCAAAATAAAACTTTTAAATATTTGAAATTGCAACAAATGTTTATTTTCACTGAACTCCTTTTTAGCCTAAAACAGTATATCAGTGCACACTAATGATTATTTAGGACAGCTACTTCCAGCATGAAGTTCCAGACTTTTTCTGTTAATCAAACAAACACAGAAAAGAATTTCTATTAGTATTTTTTTTTTTGTCCCGGTTTCTAATATAACATCTTCCCACACTAAATGTCTCTGTCCAAGCATATTCTAAGAGGTACTAAAATTTGCAGCTTAAGAGAATATTTGTTTATTTATACAACATAACTGTTTGTAATGGTACTTTCAAAATGTTACTTTCTTCATTCTTCCCATGCATTTATTAATTTTCTAAAAATTTTGACAGCTGGAAAAGGGAGCATTATAGAAATCCCTGCTAGTTATATCTCACGCTCTTGTATTTTCTATCTACCTGAATTCTAGATTGATGGTATTTTGCAGGAAATATTTTTAAACTTGTCTCTTGAACCAGGGCAAACATAAGCATAGCTACTAAGCTTTGCAACATGTTGTCCATTGTCTTTAGTCTCTCACTCTTAACTTGCTCTTTAATTATTAGAGTTATATCTAATTTGTCCTATTTGTTATGCATCTCTGTTATAATCAGATGCATTATTATGCTTTCAGAACCTGGATGAAGCCAGAAATGCAAATTTAGTTCCATGTTATTCTGTCCATAAGGCAATAGTAACTGAGATGCTGAGACTCATAGACTTAACAGTAAGAAGAATGAGGCACTGGTCTCTTTTAAAATGATTCCTTATAATAGCTTCATGTTGACAGTTGGTATTTTTGTTTTGTTTTGTTGTTTGTTTTTTTTTTTTTTAACAAACTAGAGAGGGCTTGGAACTTGCTCGCTCTTTCAGAACTGAGCTGGCTCTGAAGCTGCTACAGTGCTTAAGACTAACAGATGCACCGCATTTTTATGGACTTCCTTTACTGGAGAGAACTTTACGAGGAATGGTTCATGTTACTGCACTTCCAGACTGGAGTACCTACTCTGCTGCTTTTGAACCTATCACAATTTGTAAGAAATATTTAACAGGTCTTCTTGAGGTAAGTAGCTTATATTATAACTTAGCTTTTGCTTTGAATGCTTGTAAAGAACTGTGTAACTGATGACACTAATTTTTAGGATGTACTTTAATGAATATCATCACTAGGAATAGGTGTGGGAAAGATGATTTTTTTCTGCTAAGTGAATAGCAAAATATGGAGACTAGACTGAGTGATGTGTATCTGTACTAATGATGATAGGTTGTATTGTGTGTGCCTTCATCCCTCATATAAGAGATAATATAAAGTGACTAGTTAAAGCAAGATGAAAAACACATGTGTTTGGTTTGTTTTGTTTTTTTTGGTTTTTTTTTTCATAACTGATACTCTAAGAATAAAAACCCAAGATCATCTCTTGCAGGCAAAATCCATTCGTGAAAGAGGGTCTGGCAGAACAATAATTCATTAGGCAGGTTGTTAACATTGAGAAAGCAGAAAAGAAGTAGTTCAAGATGCTGCAGTTATTGGGAAGCTGAAATTCATTCCTGTTTTCGCTGTTCTTATTTGTTTACTGAGTCCATGGATGTGATAGGCAATTAATTTTGTCTCCTAAAATTAGATCTTTTAAAAACTCCAGTCTTCTTAAAACTGTAGGAAAAGCATAGATCTGACTTTCTGATTGGTTTACAAGTATTCAGTAAGGTAGGTACATTTAGAAGTTTTCTTTTTAGTTTCAAATACTAAAATTATTTGTTGCATTAGTAGAGGCTTGAAAAAGTCTTAAATAGTTTTAATTCATTTGTGATTCTGAATGATATGAGTAGCAACCAGGTAAGTGTCAGGAAAGTTTGTGTGCAGGTGATAATCATATTTGTGATGGAAAAAAAAAAAGATATAGAGGGGTGTCTTAACTTGCCAAAATTTCCTGAGCAGAAATAAATCTTTTAGAGTTATTTGATTAGATGAGTTCTGCAATTTGAAATCTAGACTAAAAATGGCACCAAGATTATAGATGTTGTCATGTGAATGAAAGATTATTACTGGACAAAATCATAATAAATGTTACCCAATTAAATCAACTGGTAATACATAAGCTTTATGTGCAGAAGAATTGGACAGTTTTGCTTGACCTAAATATGAGAATAAATGTAGGGGGAGCAGAGAAAGTGGGTTTGAAAGGAATTCTTCTAGAGTGGGACACTGAAGGAAAACGGCAGTAAAAATGAAGAGATTTAATTCACCATGCATTGTGAGGAAAAAAAACATCTAGAAGTGAACATTTTAAGATTATAATCCATTAAAAAAAAATTGTGCACATTCTATTAAAGCGTCATGCTTTTTATTTTAACATGTATGGTTAGATATTTGGTCAGAGGCAGTTTATTTTATGTTATGATCCAGTGACCTTTTTTTTGTTCATTAGAATTTGATATAGGAATCTGATATAATTATTCCAATTCAAATAACAATAAAAGATATAAATGACCCTTTTTCTTGAACATAGAATTTTGAAAATAAGTTCTATTTTTAATTCCAAATATTGGGTTTATTATTAAGCTCCACTGCATTCTTAATTTGAAGAAGCAAATAAAAAACATCGAACTTCAAAGATTTAATGATACAGGAAATGATTGCGTGACTGAATGACTTATAAATTAATAAATTCTTAATTTTAAAATTGAACTAAAAATCTGCCATCTTTTCACAGTTTAAATTATTTAGTAGTGT
This sequence comes from Caprimulgus europaeus, assembly GCA_907165065.1. Next base: position 59,648,849 of record OU015525.1, on the reverse strand, counting down.
ATAGGGAAGTTTGTGCTCTACCTGTATACCCAGTAAACCTATCATGAACTTGTACCCCTGCTCTTAGGTAATTTCATCATTTTATGTTGAATGGGGAGGAAACGCTATGTCCTTCATGGGAAAAGGTGTTACAAAAAGCACAGTTCTTTGCTTGCTTCATTTGTCTCATGAAATGATGGCTCAAGCCAAGGATATGGTAAGTGCACCACAATTGTCCTTATCTTGTCATTTGTGAAGGCTATGCACAGATATATTTTAACTGCTAAAGTTAAATGATGGATTTTCATATGTGGTGTAGAAAGATGTCTTATATTGCAATAGATACTAAAAATGAAAAAAAAAACCAAAACAAACCCAAAAACCCAGGTAATCTCATCTGGTATATTATGTTAGATAAATTAAAAGAATAGAGTATAGTATACAAGAAAGCGGAAGATTCAGTTCTAAGCTTCCTGAAATCATTCCGCAGCTAATTCTGTGGATTTACAAAGGTTTTCTATCAGAATAAGGAATAATTTTCTTTTTGTAAAAATGAGAAATCAGGGGTTTATGTAGGATGAAAAAAATTAAGGCTTTATAACAGCATTATTTCTTCAACTTTGTATAAATAGCAAATTTTCTAATGTCTACACATACATGTGTGTATTTTCATGTGTGTGTATGTATACATGAAAGAATATACATACCTGAAATAATTAGTCTCATTTATAAAAGGACCTATCATTATTTATTAGCAAAATTTATATTTGTGCTTTGTGTCCATATGTGTATTTTGAGAGCTATATTTTTGAGAGTTTAGAAAAAATAACCTCCATCCTGAAACAGTTAAAGCAAATTCAACAGTTTAATGTAATCATTTTTGAGAATTAATATCCACTCTTATTAATGTATGTGATAGCCACAAGTGAAAACCTTTCAATATGATCAAGTACATATCCAACTAGAAGTAGCAGTATACCTGCTTCTCCAAATTCTACATGTCTGCTTAATATCTTGAAGAAGGAGTATGGAACGTAAGTGCTGACAAAGTTTATTAAAATTGCAGGGGGATAGAGTATTAAATTCACTTCAGGAAGACTGCAGCCTCCAAAGAACTAGATCATAAATGCATGTCTGAAGAAGTGGACTTTTTTTTTTTTTTAATAATATCAGTCTCATAGAATAATATGTATAGTAGCATAATGATTGGTGACATTTTTTTGTGGCTAGAAACCAGAATCTCTCTGTACAACAGTGTTGCTGTCTAGACTGTACTAACAACTAATAATCTCAAAAAATTGTAAATACTGGCCATTGTTCACCATCATGTGATTTAGTGTCAAATGTTCTGGAAAGAGAAATATAAAACTAGCCTTCTTCCTCTGTGCAAGCAGTGTTATAAAAGAGGTACACTGGATAACTGTGATTTTTTTTTTTTTTTTAATCAAAAATTAATACTAACTTAAAATGCACAGTCTGATGGCTTGAGATTAAAACTAATTAAAGCAATTTTTTTTTTTTTTTTACTTATTAGCAATATGATCTAGTATGGTTCTCCATTATTAGAAGAACTACCTTGTTAAATCAGACATAAGATCCTTTAGCTTATACTGATGGACAGGAGTTACATATGTTTGTAGGAGTACATGAGAAATAGAGCATATGCTTAGGATGTACTAGAATTGCTGCAATGTTTTGTTTGTTTGCTATGGTGTCATTTCATTGCTCTTGCTTTGCTGACCTATCTTTTGTATTTCATTTTGTCTGTTAATGCCCTCCCTTCCCAAAATAAAAAATTGTAAAATAATGTGTATTTTGTAACTAATATTGTGTGCATAGAGAACATCCATGCATAATACGCTGCTCCAAATGAAACATCAGTCATCTATTGGGTAGAACTGTACAGGACTGAGATAGTCAGAAGACACATATATAAAATTTTAGGTATAATGATTCATTATTAACTTAATGCATTGTTTGTGCTGTGCCATGGTTAAACAGAACAATTTGCAGGTTGGTTTGTTTGTTTTTTTCCTAACCTGAACTAAAGAAATTAATTTGCAAAGTCCAGTATAATTTCATGGCATCTGCAGCTAAGTAGTATGTGGTAGTCTGTGTGACTTTATTTAATTACATGGCAGATGCATGAAGGAAAATAATGAGTTACTATCGAAGAAATAATTGCATGTTCTTATTTTGGTTGTTTTCTGCACATGTATAATATAAGAGAGAAAGACAGATAATTTTAATAAGCAAAAATTAAGGAGTAAATTTTGAATGGAAATTATTATCCCACTATTTCAAATAAAATATTTAATCTCTTTTTAGCACTACTGTCCTAATTTTATGAAGATGACACAAATTTAATTTTGTTCAGTAGGTTAAGTCAGCAGGTTAAATAACGTGTTTATAGAGATAGAATAAAAATATTTTTTCCTGGAATATCAGTGATGTGTGCTTTTAAAGCATTCTAACATGTAATTGGTAAACTGGCATGACATTGAAAGAGTTGTAAAATAATTTATTAATTTACCTTCTTTTCTCTAATCAGGACTGGATATCTCTTTGGTCTTTGCCTTATGATAACAGTGAAGACCAAGGTGCTTCTCAACTAGGTCTGGCATGGCTGATTCCTTTATGGGTAGATAGAGACCCTGAGGTTAGTTAATGCAATGTTAAGTTGATATCTTACTTTTTACTATTAAGTATTTTCCAAAATTTTTGTTTCATTAATGTATTTAATATTAAAACTTCTGTTTTGCATTATTTAAAAATGACTATATCTTAAATAACAATAATTATAAAGTTAGGGAGAATGTTTCCATTTATACATCTTCTGAGAAATCCTTCCTTACATCTTTTGTCTTCTGTGCTTTTATTAGTCACTCATTATCATGATTCATAGGCAGTTTTGATTGACATTGCTGTTACTTAGCTGCAAAGCAGAAACATTTACATGAACTGCAAATTTAAAGCAAATGTATTTGATAGATATTTGGTAAATTGTATGAGTTTGCTAAATGGAATTATTTTAAAGTGGCAAAATGTGTAAAATATTGAAGACTATCTTAATATTTTTAAGTATTAAAAATCTACTATGATAGTTCTGTCATTGTTATGTATATATGGTTGTGATTATGAGTATAGGGCCAGAGAAATATAGGAAAATAGGTTGTTACTTTTTGAATTATTCTTTTAGGCTAAAGATTCAGTTGATACAACTTAATAATTTTAAAAATGTGTTGCTATTTACTGTAAGAATATCACTTTGTGTTGTGCTTGTATGTACTAGGTCAGATTTACAGCCCTTGGAATAGGATCAGCTCTTACATCTCTTGAAATAGGATGTATTGCTTTAGCAGAAAGTTGCCAAAACATTTCAGGAGGGCTGTGGGGAACGGTGATAAACATTCTTCTGGACCAATCTGAATGTAGCATGGTACGCAGGGAGGTATGTTTCTTGTGTCCTTCTGCTATCTTAGATTGTCAAGTTTTTTTTCAATAAGGAGTAAAGATTTTAAAATTTTTTATTCTATATATCTGTCCTCTGATGCTGCACACCTACTGCTTTGTAAGTTAAATTCTACCTATTTAAAATAAATGTTTAGCTACTTTTTTAGAATTACTCAAGAAGCAACAAGTACGAATGATTAGTGTAAAAGTGGAAATTATCTAAATTATACAGATGAATACATAAAAACTCCTGAGGCTTACTCAGGCAGACAAATCCATTGCTGAAGCTTAATGAGTTTAGCCCAGATTTTAATGGCTGTTTTGTTCCCTGTGTGATCACTTTGTTATGAGCTGATCACCTGGTCTGTAGTAAATACCTCTTCATTGCAGACTTGAAATAATCTAATTTACCCAAGCGCTAATGTTTATTTGTGAGAACTCAAAGTTTGTACTCTGGTAGAACAGCACATAGAACTATACAATACTGTATTTAAATTGTTTACAAGTTTTTTTTGCAGTTTTTGTCAACTCTAGTTCTAAGGTTTTTCTTGTTTTCCAATGACCAAGATGGAACAACTGTGACAAATAGCAGGTTAATTTCTTCCCAGCTCTATTGTTCAACTAGTTACGTATTCCAAAGTAATATTTTGAATTTATATGGCAAAATGCCTTTGTGAATGTGTGCTTCATTGTTTTCTTTAACTCCAAATAACTTTAGAAGTCTCATAAAAGTAAAATTGTTGACAAAAGATTGACAAAATATGAAAAAAAGCAGTTTCAATGCACCCAAAGATGCATTTGATATGTGTTTAATACAAATTAAAAAAACACATATGCCATATATTTAGAATGGAAAATATTTGGAATGTAACTGTCTGTCCCAACATGTTCTCCATATTGTCCCAATTGTTTTATAATAATTAAAAAACAATACATGAGGACAGTAGAGTGAACAGTCATAAACAATTATCCAGGTTTTCCTGCTCAGGGATTTTTTTCAAATACTTCTTGTTATGTAATGCTCTTCCAACAGGAGTGACTCTTGTAGGTCAAGTTTGAGGGTTTTTAGGTTATATCCTTCTAATTGCTCTTTTTTCCCAACATAAGCATGAAAATTCTTTGTGTTTCAACATATGTTTAAAGCAATGGAATAATACGTCACCTGTGCTGTTCAATCTGATATGGGTTTTTTGAACTGTGATGGCTAGATGGCAGTATTAATGCTTTTATTTCTTTCAGGCTGCTTTTATTCTACAAAATCTTCTTGTGATTCCACTTCCTACAGAAGATATGAAAGATTGTCTTTGGCAAGTGAGTGACCATTACATTTGATGAGAAAGGTCATAGTGTTGTAGAAGGACCTTATTTGATATAAAAACTTAAATCAGTATACCTATAAAATATAAAATTAAAAACTTACATCTTGTACAGGAAGGACATGGAACTCCTGGAGTGTGTCCAGCAAAGGGCGACTAAGATGATTGAAGGACTGGAGCATCCTTCATATGGGGAAAGGCTGAGGGAGCTGGGCCTGTTCAGCCTGGGGAAAAGACAACTCAGAGGGGATCTGATTGATGTTTATAAATATCTAAAGGAGAGTGTCGTCTAGAGGACAGGGCCAGACTCTTCTCATTAGCACCCAACAACAGGACGAGAGGCAATGGGCATAAACTGCAGCATAGGAATTTTGACCTGAACATAAGGAAGAACTTCTTTACTGTGAGAGTGACTGAGCACTGGATCAGGTTGCCCAGAGAGGTTGTGGAATCTCCCTCCCTGGAGATACTCCAAAACTGTCTGGACAAAATCCTGGTTCACGTGCTCTAGGAGTCCCTGCGTGAGCAGGGTGGTTGGACTAGGTGACCTTCAGAGGTCCCTTCTAACCTCAACCATTCTGTGATTCTGTGACCCTGTGACCCTGGCTAAATACAGGTGCTCACCAAAGCCACTCCATCACTCCCTCTCCTCAACAGGACAGGGAAGAGAAAATATAATGAAAGGCTTGTGGGTTGGGAAAAAGATAGGGAGAGATCATTTGCCTGTTACCATCACAGGCAAAACTGACTCAACTAGGGGAAAATGAATTTAATTTACTACCAATCAAATCAGTAGGATAATGAAAAATATAACCAAATCTTAAAAGAACTTCCACCTGCCCTTCCCTTCTTTCCGTGGCTTAACTTTACTCCCAGTTTTCACTACCTCCTCCCCAACAGTGGCTTAGGGAGAGAGGAGTGGGCGTTGCAGTCAGTTCATTACACATTATTTTTGCTGCTACTTCCTTCTCAGAGTGAGGACTCCTCTCGCTCTTCCCCTGCCCCACTATGAGGTCCCTTTCATGGGAGACAGTCTCCATTAACTTCTCCAATGCGAGTCCTTCCCATGGGCCATAGTTATTCACAAACTTCTCCAGTGTGGGTCCCTTCCATGGTGTGCAGTTCTTCAGGAACAGACTGCTCCAGCACGTGTTCCCCAAGAGGTTGCAAGTCCTGCCAGCAAACCTCCTTCAACTTGGGTTCCTCTCTCCATGGGGCCACAGGTCCTGCCAGGAGCCTGCTGCAACACAGGGTTTCCACAGGGTCACAGTCTCCTTTAGACATCCACCTGGTCTGGCATGGGGTCTTCCATGACTGCAGGTGGACATCTGCTCCATGATTAACCTCCATGGGCTGCAGGGGGACACCCTGCCTCACCATGGTCATCACCACAGGTTTCAGGGGCATGTGTGCTCTGGTGCCTGGAGCACCTCCTCCCCCTCCTTCACTGTAATTCTTTAAATTCATAGTAACAGAGGATTTACAAGGGGCAATGATTGTAATTTGTCAATATAAACACTATTAAAAGTTACCTAGTCTTTTTTTAAAAAAAAAAACCCAAAACAACCAACAAAACATTTCAACAACTACGGTGAGGTGACAAAAATAATCCAGTTGCAGATTTTTTTATTAATTCCAGTGCAATTAATAGAAGCTTTGTGTCAATGTGGTTCTTATTAAGAAGTGCAATTTAATGGAGAAATTGCTCATCATTTTATATGTGTTCATGCCGAAAGATATTATCAAACAACAGTTTATGGTAACTGGTAAATTAAAACTGTTAAAAATACAAACAACAATTAAAACTGTAAGATACCACCAGGATCAAACTCTCTTTTTCGGTTATGTTTTTTTCCCTTGCACCAAATAAGATGGTTTGTCTGATGACCTTAAGGCAAGCAAGTTCAAAGGAAAGCTATTAAGTGTATCTAGGTGAATAGCAGGAAGAATGTACCATAGCCAAAGTAGAACATTATCATTTTATCCCTTAGGCAAATATAGGTCTGGAAAAGGAAAGGCTGTTAATAGTTTGTAGGCCGATATCTTCACAGGAATGTCTATAATATTGCTGTTATCTAGTTGTTCTGCTTTACAGTAGTTCATTTTGCTATGTTGCTTTAAAGAGTGGCATAGGAAATTTTTTGTTATGAGTAAAGTCAGCCTTTGTAAAGTGTTCTAAGACTGCAACATACTGTGTTGTATTGAAGATTGCTGAATTCAGAGCACTTTATGAATGTATTGATGAATAAATCTTTCAGGGCCCCTGTTGTACAATACAGTATTTAGCATAGCTTTTTAAACTGGCAAAGACAGTTCTGGATAGTAAAACTTTGACTAAATTTAACAAAATTTCCAAAGTATGTATTTGTCAAAGGTGATACAGTCTGTCACTGACAGTGTACAAGTACAGTTTTATAATTAATTGTAAACAGTTTACATGAAATACTGCATTCTTCTTCAAACTGTTATGTCACGTCTGATTCTCCATTAATTGGCATAAAAGGCAAACAGTGAAAATAATCTGTTTATATATTACAGAAACAAAAAAAATGAGCAGTAAAGCAGTAACCGTCTAAAACTCTGGTTATAACTTACACTGTAACACAAAATAGTTTTAGTGCTTTTACTTGATCTCATTTTTGTTTTGTTTTCTTGTAAAGTAATCTTGTATTCAGTGTAAATGGAGGGGTTCGAGGAGATGTAGAGCCTTCTGGGGACAAATAGTGTTTTTCAGATTACTTATTTGCAATTGGTCTGCTCTCTCCTGTCTGCCAAAGAAAGCTTATAATTAGCACTGATGAATTTTCTTTCCATAGTTTTAAGTACTTTCTCTTTGAAGTACTGCAGGATGCCTCCTAAAACTACCTTACAGAATGTAATTGGTTTGAATTTTTCTCAGTCTGGGTTCGTTTGCCAATTAACACTTTCAATTTTTATCTTCTAAACCAGTTTATGTTGTAGCTTAATAAAATTTCTTGTTTTCTTCTGTTACCGTGGAAAACACTAGAGAAATACCGTTAACAAAGGCAATAAAATCAAACTGCTTGTTTGAAACAAAACTATTAATTCTTTATTTTCAGATGTAATTCCACTGCCCTAGAAAGTTTTCCCTGAAGTCAGTATTTAAAAAGAAATGACTGAAAACTGTCTTCAAAGATAATTTATTTCTTTCTATATCTTGTTTTCTAAATAAATCATGAGTAGATTGACATGGATAGATGTAGTATAATAGCAGAATGCTTTAGAACAGGATGACCTTTTCAGGATATTTACTCTTACCTTAGTATGAGTGTACTCTTTTTCTAAAGAAAACTTTTGCATTAGTTGATATCTGTGGGTATAATTAAATAAGAAATTAAAATTTTAAAGTCTTCCGATACATATACTGTCTCAAAACCACCTAGTTACAGTATTCTATGGTTTTCTACTTACCTGTTAACAAATTAATCAGGAGCTAAATAGCTACTTTCATTTTTCTAAATTATTACAGTTTTTGTAAAATATTATGATTTAGCTATGCCTTAATAAGATCTACATTTGATTTTTGGAATCTATTAGTCACAGCCTGTAAACGAGCTAGGTATACATACACAGTATTACAGGAGTTTTTTGACAGTTTATTTTATATAAAAGATTCCTTTAAAGAAATTATGTTTGTCAATTTCCTCTCTTCAGGGTCCCTGTGTACATGATGAAGAATCTGGACTCTCTCAGACAGGAAAACCTGCACTTAAAGCCCTTTTGTGTCACTGCCAGTTCTATGAACATGTGAATCAGATGGTGAAACACTGTTACCTAGGATGTTATATGTTTGATTTGAATTCTTCCAAGGAAGACAATCTCATCACAGAAAAAGGTGGTATAACTGGTAAGTGATGTTAATGTAATCTTGTAGTATTTTAAACCTACTTAAATAACTAAACAAAGGACAGACAGACACAGAGAAAGCCTCTTTGCCAGAGGGAAAGACAAAGACCCACACCCAGTTCTCCCATATGGAGTAGGGGAAGACAAAGTTCCCTGCAGCCCATGGAGATTCAACAGTGGAGCAGAGACTCACATGTAGGTCATGGAGGACTCTATGCTGGAGCAGAGAAGCTGACCCTGAGGGCAGTTGTGACTGGAATTGGGACCCCGAGAGTCACTCGCTGCCAGAGCAGGGGTGGATCCTCAGAGTGGGGGGTGAATCTGCAGCCCATGGGTGTCCCCATGCAGGAGCCACGAGCTGAGCCCAAAGAGGTCTGTGACTCCATGGGAAGCTTGCTGTGGAACATCTTGTTCCTGGACTTCCATGCTGGGAAGAGCGGCAGAGATGAACTGACTGAACCCCCATTCCCTGCCCCCTGTGCTGCTGGGAGGAAGGTAGAGAAATCGGGAGCAAAGTGATTTGAGCTGGGAAAGAAAGGAAGGATGGGGGAAGGTGTTGTAAGATGTGCTTTTTTATGTCTCAATACATTACTTAAATGAAATGGCAACGAATTAAATTGATTTTTCTTCCCAAAATTTGAGTCTGTTTTGCACATGACCATAACTGGTGAGGGAGCCGTCCCTGTCTTTCATTCCTAATCCCATGCCCCATTTGTTGTGTCTCCCCTCCCATCTCACTGGGTGGGGGGAATGAATGCAGGACCACATGGTCCCCCTGTGGGTCAAACCACCACAAAAGCAAAAAGCAAAAAAAATATTAAATTTCCAGGAGCTTTGAAATAAGGTAGAAGAATCTTCTATGATATTTCAGGAACAAGAAACAATTTTTTTTGTTTATTAAATAAAGGGGGACAGGACAATGTTTGCTCCATCTCTAAAACTGTGGTACTGGAAAGGCTTGTAAGTTCTTCATTCATATGTTCAGAATTGTGTTGTTTATCTATAATGATCTGTTTCTGCTTTTTAATAGGTCCCTTGTCATCTCTTAATAGAAAACCTTGCTTTATCTTTATCTTCCCTAAACCATTTTTGTCTTTGTTTTTTACCCTGATGTATTTTCCTTATATATTTTAGGAATATAAAAACTCATCCACAAAGTTACGTTAAAAGTAAAATTAGTCAGCTCAGTTTAGTAATTAGTTAAAGTATTTAGAGGACTTCTACTTTTGTGGGCTTTGCACTGAAAATCTATGTTACCTAGTGCTTGATTCTTTTTTGTTTTCTTTTCTAAATATACAAAAGCCTCAAACCTCTTGTTGATAGATTTGTGCTATAAAAGTTTTGGCACTTTTTATTCTGAAAGAGATTTATGAAGTAATTCTGCCATCACTATATTTATGAACATGGGAATGTGAAGTTTTTTGAAGACAAGGACATCTGTTCATTTTGTTTGTGCTGTATCTTCAATGCCTTTGTAATATTACATTTTAAATAAAACTAAATCTGAACTATTTAAATGACTAAAGGCTATGCAACTGCAGTTGGAACTAAGTGTAGCTTTTTCCGGGCTCTTTTATGTTGTGCTGAAAACTGTTTTTTATTTAATTTCTATTTATTCAAGAGATTTGCTGAATAAGAACTGATAGGTACAATGTGTGAAAACTTATGTTCTGAGATCTTCAGAAAGATAACTGTAGTTGGCTGCTTTTCTATTTCACAGAAACAATTCTTTGAAAAGCTTGTTATGCTCTCTGCTGGTCTTGTACTAATGAAAAAAAAACCCCTTTTTATTCAATTTTGAGTTTGGTTTTTTTTTTTCCAACAGATTTTGATGATTCTCTTAATCTTTGGAAGGCTCCATCCAGTCAAAGCCGATCTTTGCATTCTCAGTCAACATCTGAAACTATGGTAACTTGTAGAATAATCTATTTATTTTAAATATAAAGTTGTTCATTAAATGCTTTGAAGAAATTTAGCACTCTTACAAATGCTAAAAAAACCTCTTAACAAAAGTGAAATTAAACTGCAAATTAAAAAACTGAAACCAAATTGGAATTTACTATTAAGTGGCTTAATATGCTAAACTTCTATAGTTACTTACCTGAACAAAAATAAATAAAATAGCTTACTTTGACTAGCTAAATGCATGAGGAACTGCTGAATTCTGTAGCTTCTCACAGCAAGATATATTCTCTAGAGATTACTTTGTAATTGGCTTTACTGACAAAATGCAGTTATCTCCATCTATAGTTGTCACTTGTGCTGCTTTTATGCAAATTGTCCTTTCAGAATGTACCTAAATTTACGCTACACAGCTACAGAACTAGATCAATCAAAGCCACATAAGTACATTGGGTTAAAATTGTATTCTGTGTCATAATAAACTAAATTCTGAAAATGCTTTTATAAAGTATAAAAGTGGCACAAGGGTTTGCAACACTCAGAATAGACATGAAAAATATAAGAAAGCAGGTGGCTGCTTGGAAAAAATTCTTTCTGGCTAGGATGATTACTGCAATGAAAGGCTGTAAACATATGCTGTCTTTCAAGATGGCAGATGCAAAGGAAGAGAAATGGAAATACATTCTTCCAGTTCTAGAGTAGATTTACAATATCCGATCAGGCTGTGGTGGAAGCTTTTATAATGTTCATTAGTTTCTTGAGAAAAATCATATATTTTCAGACTGCAGCATAACTCCAAGAGAACTCTGACAGGTTGCACTGAAATCCATTTTTATATTTTTTATTTTCTCAGAAACTTTTTTATTTCTTAATAACCATTTGATGTAATGTGGAAGCCATAATAATAATATCATAACTCAAGTTTCTTTTCTGTTAAACAGATGTGCTGATATGACAAAGACTGATAAAGCAAAACAAGATACTATCTTATTTTATTGACTAAAATTGTTATGCCCGGTTTTGCTGTGGATCATGATAAAAATAAAACCATGGAAAATGCAGCATTGAAATTTTGTCTCAAAATATTTTACAACTATATTTTTTTCTTGCTGTTTTGAGTCTCTGTTATTAATATATCACTGCGTAGTATTGTTACTGCTATCTACATGTTTTTAATAATCAAGGAAAAAGTATACTCCAGTTTTAAGCTAAGGTGTCATTTCAGAAATTTTATTAATGAATTTCATTTTTATTTATCCAAAACAAAACCCCAAAAAACTCTTAGGGTTATTTTAAACACAAATATTCAAATCTGAAAATAAATGAAAATTAATGTCAATCAGGAAGTAGATGCCAACTAGAATAGTGCTTAAAAAACACATAAGAATCTCAGGTTCTTTAAAAGCAATTGTTTTTTAAACTGTTTTTTACTGAATAAATTGAGTGCCACTTTTTAATAGGAATAAATTTGAACAAATTTAATCTTGTTTTTTTAATGTTACTTGAGGGAAAAGTTAAATTTTAGCAATCCTTATCAGGTTTGAGTATCTAATTCACTTAAAATTGTGCTTGAGTTCTCTTGAAGAGTTGAAGTTTTCATTACATGAAACTGCTTCAGCTTTAGTAGCTTAAAAAAGAAAAAAGGAAAAAATAATTTAAATCTACTAGATCAAGTTAATGTATTTTTATGTATATGTGTAAAGTAGCATTGTAGTTTAAGATAAGGGTATAGCTCTACAATTCCATTTAACAAGTGAGCAACTAATTATTTAAAGTGGAAACCACAGGGTAATACCAAGATAATGCTCATTTATATCAGTCTTCCAGATGTTGTAAACTTCGTATTTGCTGAGATTTGTTCTTACAGCTAGTGTAAGAGACTTATTCAAGTTTGGGGTTTGTTTTGTTTTCCTTCTTCCCCTGATACATATGAAGATTTCACACAAAAAACTTTGTTTGTCATTTACAGAAGTTAATTTAATTTCAATTTTTTCTTCTTAGACCCTTTTACCAGCTGTAATCTCTTGGTTTATATTAAATAAAATTTTTACCTTTAAAAAAATACCAGTGCTGACATGACAGATGGTAGGTTTACAGCCTAGATGGCAAGGTGCAAAGGTCTGATGTTCTAATGCTAGCATTAATTAGGAGAAGAAAGATAGAGGTAGGGAACTGAAGCTAAGTACAAACTGTATTTTAGAGGGCAGGTAATGATTATTCGGTGTCTTATCTTGTAAACTTTGGAAATACTTTTAAAAACTCAAACTTGTCCTGAAATCAGGCATTTGCAGTTTATTCCTGTGTATTGTCAAATTTTATGTTCCTACAGTTTGTCCCAAAGCTTTCCATCTTGTTGTATGAGTAAAAGAAATACATCTATGAAGTCATTACCAAAACTTTGTAGAAGTTTGTCTCTGAATTTTATGTATTCATGGTCCCAGGAAGATGTAGTTATTCCAAGCCCACTAGATGGCACACTTTCCCCATTTCAGATGAAAGGGAGTCTTTAAGTCTTACTGAAGGGAAAAATGTGGGGTTTTATGTACAGATTTGATGACAACAGCCACAAATAGAGAGCTACCAGCCATCAAACCAAGTAGAACTGTTTCTATTATAAGTTCTTCTCTCTTTTTTAAGTTCTTCTAAATATGTCTATATCCATTCATTTAATGAATGTCAGTTTAGAAAGCTGAAACGGCTTTTTTATTCAGTAAACCACATCCTGAAGACCTTTGCAGAACCAAAAGTGATGTCTTTTTACTGAATTATGGGATTTTTTTTTTTTTTTTCTGAGAAGAAAAAAGGTCTGCTGCCTTTTTTTTTTTTTCCCTATGGACTTTGAAAACAGTTCTGACAGGAAAAAAAAGGACATCTGTTTTCAGTTTTTGTGTAATCAATACTTTGAGCTATCTGCTAGCAAAGACTGATTTCATGCCGGGTTCATATTACCTTGAGTGAAGATAGTGTCTAAATTACTTTTTTGCTTCATCTTTTTTTCCCCCATCCCCAAATTTTTCCTCAAGCTTGCAGAAAGTGAAATTGAGACAATTAAAAAGCAAGTACTTTATCAACAGAATTTTTTTTTTCTTTAGTCTACGAAATAGTCTGTCAGAGATCTTGCAGAGGCCATAAGTACGTTTTTGCCTATTTTATAGCGAAAAGAATAGCAATGTGGGATGAAGTCAGTGATTCAAGGTCATGTAAAAGACACTTGCAGAGCTGGATTGTCTTTACTCTGTTAACTCATATGCACTGTATTTAGTGTCTTTAAGATCTCAGTGGATTACAAATTTTTGTCATTTATCTTTATGTTCCTGTAAACTGCAATGTGGATAGTGCAAAAAGTCCAGTTCTGAGAAGATTAAAAATCTTTATCTTTTATAGAATTCATAGTTTACACATTCTCATGTTATCATTAAAGAGAACAAATTCCTATTCTTATTTTATCCAACATGATGTTTTGTGTTTAGTACATATGATTTAAAACATCAGTCGGCATTGAGGTAGTTGCTTCAAACTGCATAAATACACTAGAGCTGTTCAGTGCCCAAGACTGCTTAGCAAAATGAGCAGTTACTTAAAAACTTGAGCTACAAATGGTGCAGATTGAAGGTCTACAGACATTTCTGAGATAGCTTTAAGTCATGGCCATTCTTTCCTGTGAAATCTTCTTGCTATTTTATAAAAAAGTATGCTTTATTTTGTGGAACCATGGTTACCAGAATACTATACAGTTAAGCGATTTAGACTTTTGAAAAGAGAACTGAATAGAATTAATCACTTCAAGCCTATTAAAGCTATGCCACAGAGATTTTTATACTAGAGGTTAAGAAAAGACCTTTAATTCATTTCTAGTAGATAAATGGCAAAACCCTCACATTTTTCTTGTATTTCTGCTCAGACATTTTTTGTATTCTTCTGTATTAGTTCTAATCTGCAGTCATCATCTCCCCCACATACCACCCTTTTCTTTGCCCAAATTAAACCCCCTTCCAAAGTCTGTTGTTTCAATGTTGAACAACTGAATACTTGATTGCTCCCAGGAAGAATATGATAGTAGTAGTAATAAATATCCTTTACTAGATACAATGTCTCAGACACCTAGTTCATCCTTATCAAAGGTGATTTGTGAAAGCCTAATATCTTTTTTTTCCTGGAAGACAGAGCATCGTGGAAAGAACTTCATTGTGTTACTGTATCTTTTCTGTTAAGATAGCAGAAAATTTCTGGTTTTAACCCACGTCCCGCTGTGAAGCAATTACCAATAAATGATCCATCAGTTCAGGAAGCTGATATTTTTCTAACCAGATAAAGCTTTTATTGTTAAAAAAACCCAACCAAAACCAAACATATAAAAGAACCTATTTTTATTTCTTTGACTGAAGTGTTTAGACAGCTTTAGAAAATGAAGAAAGAATTGTTGTGTGATGTACAAGGTATTATTTACTAATATATGAAAGCTTGTATAAATTCATAATAATATCTTTAAGATGACTCTCAGCGTAGTAATAGTTCCTTTCGGGTTTTTATTTGTTACAGTATAGTGCTGAATAAATGCAAAATTTACCATGTGTCAAGATGGATTCATTTACTCTAACATAAAGAATTTATTTTAATAATTATTTGAATCAACAAGCATGAAACTTTACATAATTTATTTCAGCTGACAAATATGGGTTTTCGTATAATATAAACAGAATTTTAATTTCAATTGTCGGTTAGATTTGGTACTGCAAGAAAACTATTTATCCCACCATGTCCTGTTGTTTGTGTCCCAAGCTATTATGTGGATCCTGGATTTCAGACACGTACCCCAAATCTTGCTGTAGCTTGTCTTGTGTTACAATAAACTTCTGTCTTTTTTTGAGGAATAACTAAGCATGCTTGAGGAGAAAGATTCAAGACTGTAGGATGGACAGGAGTGGGAGATCAGGGGAAAATAGAGGAGAGAAGGGAGTTACAGCATGGAGGTGGCAACCTCTCTGCTCATACAGGGACTCAGGCCTCAAGTAAAGATGTGCTGATAGAAGCCTAGCAATATTTGGAAGTGGTGGGGGGTGGGAGGTGGGGTTAAAACTTCTAGGGGATGAGAAAAGACTAAGTAGAGGGCTTCTGTAGTTCAAAATGCTGCAGAGTAAACCTAGAAAGCAGTGACCTAACTGCAAGGATACAACAGCTAGGAAGGGAGTAACCCGTGATTTACCTACCTCTTCCTTTTTTGTCGTTTCAGTCACTTTTTACTTGTCCTTATGTAAAAAAATATTCCAACTGTTATTCTGATGAAACTTTAAAAAGAAAACCTTTGAAATATTTCATGTCTTCCTTAGAAAGCTCTCTGTGAGGAAAAGTCTAATAACATCTTCAAGCTGTGACTGTCTCGAGATTTCATTGAATTTCACATGTTCTATATTCTTTACACTGTATAGTGACAGTCTTGAAGAAAATTTATGTAGTGTGAATTGTCCAGCTAGAAAACAAAACACGGAAGTGAAAAAGTGACCTAACATGGGAGGTGCTTATCCCATACCCAGCAAGAGATCACAGGTCTTGTCATGTCACAAAAGTGTATTATTAAGCTGGAGACTCTAGTCTTCTGATCTCAAGCTTGTAGTTTTAAACACAGTAGCAAGAGCATTAAAAACTTCTGAAAGCATGCAAAATTAATAAGAGATAATGTAGAATTGGTAGAAAGAACATAGTAGTATGACAGTAAAATTATCTACTGTCATGTAAATATTTCTTAGCTTCGCCATGAAATGAATACATGTAAGGATCACAGGACTAAGGTTAAGAGAAGTACCCAGATTTGGAAAGACTCTGGAACTTCAACTTTGCCTGATGACTAACGTGCTTGTGATATTTTTATCTGAGTGTGTCCTGGTACAAATGGACAACTGCTAATGTTCTCAGTAGAGCAAATAGTCCATGAAAAATTTGAGTTTATATGCTTCAGTAATGCCTTTCTATCTTAGTCTAAATGTAGATTGAGTCACTTATATGGGAGAAGAGGTTGAAGGAGGAAGAATTTCTACTAACATGGGCACTGATCAGTTTTTAAATGAAATGTTTCAGGCTGTTTTTATTGCATATCTTTTAATAGTTTCAATTATTGGATGTTCATGAGTTACATTTATATATATATGTATATACATATAGTGAGCAAAATTTAATCAAATTGGTTTTGAACAGTAATTTTTATGTTGTTTTTGGTTTTGTGGGTTTGTTGGTTTTGGTGGATTGATGGTTTCTTCCTCCCCCTGCTTCAAGCAACATATAAATATAAGTCTGCTCTATAAAAACTGGAATCAACTAATTCCTTTCTTATGTCTTTCTAGATTCGGTCTGCATCACCATCACTGGGGAGTGTTACTGAGCTTCAGGCAACAGTCCCAACAAATTCAATGAGTCTTATTCCTGAAACTGTAGTTGATCGACTTATGGCACAAGGTAAGTCAAACTTTGAGTCTGTGAAAATAATGAATATGATTTATTAGCCTGCCCATATTCCAGTATTTCTACTTGCATATAAAGCTTATGTATTGCTGGAACAATCACTCTTGGTGCTTCTAGTGGTTGGTTTGGAAAACAAACATGAAACACTTCCTTTAAAATTAAATAGGATGAAATACATTTGACAGAAATAAGTGAAAATGATTGATACTACTTGAAATGTAACTGAAAACTTAGGTTCTATTCCTGTCATACAGTCACCCTTTCAGAACATTCAGTTTTGTTAAATCTGTCCTATACATACATGCACATGCATGCACACACATCCAGAGATGTATATATAAGTCTCTTTATATGTAGAATGATAAAAATGTATATAGTGTAAAAAAGAAAAATGTATGTAGAAATGGATACTTACAAATACAAAATATTTTTCTGTTAAGGAAAGAAGTGAAAATTTATCTTTCCAAATTTACCATTTATCTTTAACGATTATTAGTACCTTGTAGAAGGAACATATTATTTTAGAACTATTTAAAGTAACACTTATCCTGCATCTGATTTCTTGTTTGATTGTTTTTTGGTTTGTTTGTTTTGTTTTTTTTTTCCCCTCATTCCAGAATGTACCATTTTAAATGTAAAGGGAACTTGGGTATTTGATGAAACAGAAAAAGCAATTTGTTTTATGTAACTACTCTAATTAATCTTTTGTATTTTTTCTTTTTCTTTTTTTTTTTTTTATTAAACACATTCTAGGTCAAAGCAATACAACCACAACAGAATCTCCAAGTCTACGTGATTCTCCCATGTCTGCTACTCTGTCTAGGCAGCGTGCTGTAGTCACACCTGCCCTTTTGTCAGCTGTTTGCAGCCTTCTGCACAATCTGCTGGTTGTCTCACCAGAAGATACTGGAATTGCTCTTCAACAAGCACATTTGCTAACAGCTCTCAGCAGGTATGAGATAAATAACCACTGAACTACAAACAAGGTGTAGCAATAGGGGTGAAAAGTTTGAAATGAGATCTACTAGAGTTTCTTACTAAAACTGTTAAATATATTGATCACTTTTTGTTTCTGAAGTGTTCAAAAATGCCTTTTTAAAAAATACAATCAACAAAAGAAAAGAATTTAGATCATTTATTTTTTTCATAGAAAAGGTAGTCATATTGATGATTCCACTTGTATTGTCTGTCTTCTACAGGACTACTGTGCTCCTCTGGTAATGTTTTGGGTTTTTTGTCTAAATGGCCATTTAGTCATCCTTTTTAGAGGAGTAATTTTTTTTTTCTTTCGTAGAATAGTACATGATATAGTCATGGGCATTCAGAATTGCAGATAGTTTTAGTTCATTTTGATTTTGTTCTTTGAATTGTATGCAATATTTTGAGGATAAGCCAAGGACGGTCACACTAAAAGAAACTAAATAATGCTTGCTAGATTTGGGAAAGTATTGGATGGTAGACTGTAGTGCTTTCTTTTTTTAAAGAAGGAACCACTTCACAATAGTCTTCTGTTTGTATTCCATGTTTCCACTTGCATCACAACAAATTCTTTCATCTGTAGAAAGTTTTTGGAAGTCTTGAAGTGAAGCATGAAAATTAATTTGGGGGTTTTTTAAGGTTTTCAAGAGGTTTTGTAGTTGCTCTTCATACTGCAATTAATGAGGGGGAAAAAAACCAAACCTAACCAAACCTTGTTTGAATACAGTTTGTTATTGCAGAGCTGTTTATTCTTCTACAGGAAAGAAAGTAAGCAATCAAATATAAACAAACAATTTTTTACCAGTTCAGTAACAGCCATTAGAATTTGTTAGGCTAGCTATTTTGAAACAACTTACTGCTACTGTAGTTACTGTTGCACTAGACTTACTGCTAAACTCCACTGTTTAAAGAAAGTTCTTCATAATTTTTTTTTTTACCCTATTTATTTAAAATATTTTTTTCTATGGAGTGTTAAGTTAGCAGAGGGTTTAATTATTTAAGTGTATTTCTAACCAACTTTATTTTACTTTAGTCTTGTAAGTGCTAAGCTGCTTGAGAGATGTATCTTGGAACTGAAAGCTCCATTGGGTCATCCATGTCATATAGAACATGTAAAGGCTCAGGTCAGAGAAGTATTTGTTACTTTCTAATTTTTTTAAATTATGAAAATAATTACGTTTGCATAATCTATATTCATTAACATAGTCCAGTTACACTGCTATAGGCTACATTCATGTGAATCTCTCTTTTAGACAAGGTCTAAGAGAAAAGAAATCATGTTATATTCAACATGAAATAATTAATTTATGTGTTAGAACTATACCTACAACCATCAAACTGAAAAACCATTGTGTTTTTTAAAAAAAACCCTGAGTTTAGCAATTACAGAAGTCATGTAATAGAATTTCTTTATATGGTATTGACATACGAGCCAGATGTGGAAAATAAATACAAAATGTCAGTGACTGTAACAAACCTGGCTGCTTTGCTTTGTCTCCAATCCTGCAGACACACAGTTTTCAACTAATTTTGATATATGCAAAGTGTATAGGGTTACTGCCAATGAAACTACTTTTGTATCAAATTTAGCTCTCTATATATGTAACATACAGGACATACTGTGTTCATGGCACAGCACCATTTTAAAGCTTTTGCTGCTCTGCATTCAGATTTATTTTAAAGAAAGAGACACAGGTTATTAAGGACGTGTTTCTGGAGAAATCTTGTGAGAATAAATAAATAAAATGTCAGGAATATTTTTTTCCACCTAAAGCTTCAAATTGAGCTTCTGTTTTCAGGAAGAACACATATATTTGTCAATATTAATGACCACTCTTACGGGTTTTTTTTCTGAGCTTCCAGAGAATATGATGCTATACATATAACAAGAGTCATGACTTTCTCACAAGGAACTTTATACTTTGTCACTAGAAGATTGATTTCACACGTGTTTCCAGAGTAGGAATTCTGTTTAATCTTCTACAGTAAAAATTAGGACAAAATTTTTTATTTTATATTCTCTTATTTCTTTTAAATGACATATATTAATTCAAAATGTTATGAATCAGTTGAATATTTATATTAAAAATATATATGTGAAAGTTGCAAATATATGGCTTTATTTCATTTCTTTTAAAAAATATTTAACAGGTATTAGTACTACTTCAATACTTGTCATCTGTGTCCAGGCTTCTGAACTCATGTTTATTGGTGGACTCTCAACTTGTAATCCAAGATGAACTGTTGAAACCTCTCTTGGGAAATACCTTCATGATTCTTGACGTTCGCTGCAAAGATGGGTTAGGTAATGAAGTCCTTTGTTTCCAGTATAGCCAGACAGGAACTGATCTTCATTTACATACCATCTTCATTTAGATTGACAGTTGTTGTCAGGCTTAGCTATCCAGGTTTGTGCACGTATGTAAATGGTCTGATTTTTTTTTTTTTTCTGTATTATCTTTGCAGATGCCGAGTTAACATCTGTACTTCATGAAACATGGGTAGACTTTTTCAACCTTCTAGCTACATTATTGTGGAAGACTGGCCAAATATCTTTTCCATCTGTGACAGCAGCCCTTGCAAATCATTGTACAGCAGTAATTGGTAATAACTGTTCCTAGATGAGTTTTAACATAACAACTAATAAAATAAATCAACAAATAGAAAAGAGGAACATTCCTGTTCCAATGCTATCAAGTAATTACCGATTCATATCCAGAATGAAAACCAAGTATGTCCATAGCTTGATTGACTTTTTCCCTTAATTGGATTTTTATAACTCTTTTGTATTATCAGATTAACTTTTGACCTGCCAGAGAAATTCACAAGTTTTGTTTGCATATATGGGTTAGTGATTCTAGTTGTAAACCTTAATCAAAAATAGAACCTTTCAGTAGAGCCTGAAATGATTCATTAGCATTTCATTTTTTTTCCTTTTTTTAATATGTTGCAAAGCAAAGTTTTGAGGGGAGATAAGAGATATAGCAATTCAAGATTATTATAGAGTTTTGTTTGGTTTTTTTAATTATTGTCTCGTTAGTTACTTGCCTAGTCAGCAACCTTGGTCACCAAGGTTGTCTGACATGTTTCAATACTGAAGAGTGAGTGTAGTCAGTTCAAGCTTGTGATTTCAGCCAGTCACATGTTAAGTGATCTGATGAATCCAAATCCAATTGCACATCAAGCAGCTGATGGGTACTGTTGGTATTATAATGTAAGCTGTTGAATAAAGTGAGGACAGTTCATAAAATTATCAAACAAATGAGTGATATAGCAAATGGAAATTGCTTTTTGTGTTTTATAGTAAAATTATTACAGAGCAATTTATTCATTGTGGTGGTTTCACTTGGCTAGCAGGCAGACACAGCTGCTTGGTCACTCTCCCTGCCCGAAGGGAATAGAGAATTGGAAAGGTAAGGGTAAGGAGACTTGTGGGTTGAGATTAAAAAAAACTTAATATTTGAAATAAAATAAAACTTAAAATAATTACAATAATAGTAATAATAGAATATGCAAATAAGTGCACGATGCAGTTGCTCACCACCTGCTGAACGATGCTCAGCCCATCCCCAGCTGGTGATCCTGGAGCAGAGACAGTCCTGAAACTGCATTCCCAGAAAAGCGAGCCCAAGTCTTCCCTGAGAGAATCCACTGCTTTCTGGTCAACCCTCATTAATTACTAAATATGATGTTATATGATATGGACTATCTCATTAGCATATCCAAATGCCAATTTTGGATTATTTTGCTAATTGCTATGCTCCCTCCTCCCCTCCGCCCCAGTCCTTTGCAATTTCAGACTAGTAAAACATGAAGTCCCTGGACTTCCAGCAACAATTAAAAACATTAATATGTTATCGGCATTCTTCTCATAACAAGTCCCATACTGAAACCAA
Source organism: Caprimulgus europaeus (assembly GCA_907165065.1). Next base: position 59,627,005 of record OU015525.1, on the reverse strand, counting down.
AGCACAGGTATTCTAGCTCTTAAGAAGAAAATTACCTCTATACTAGTGAAACCAGGACGTTATTAATTCAAACCTATACAACTCAAGCTTTTCTTTCTTAAATTATTAAAGACTTATCAGCTATATAGAATTTGTAGAATTCCTTGTGCAGTGCACAGATATAACTGCTTCTTGGCTCACACACTTTCTTTCATAAGTCTTTCTGAATTCTGAAACACTTGAGCTTTTTTCAGAATGAAATATATAAAAAATATATTTTTCTGTTTAACCTTTCAGATACTATTTGTGATTGTATTCATCTGTCAACCACATATCCAACTTTATATATGGCTAGTTTACAGTTCTTCTCTGTCCTTTTAAATGAGGAAGGAAGAAGACAACTCCAAGATAAACACAGTATATGTCAGAATCCAACTATTAGCTTTCTTCTGGATCACGTTGAAGGATGCCAAGCATCAGTAACTCAACTTACTGCGTTAATTATTCAGGTATTTAAAATTTGATGCTATGCAGGATATGTTTTTGCATTTTTGTATTTTGTTAAAAAGGAATGTAGTTACCTAATGAAAAGTTCAATTTTTTCCAGTTATTAACCAAGACGTCTTTAATTTGAGAATCTATTACACTCATTTTTGAAGTTCATGTAATAAGCTGGAACAATTGCAAAGAAGCAACTTCTAGGAAGTGCCTTGCAAGGCAATTATGCTGCAACAGCATGGTGTGAAATCTTATGTGAAGATGATACATAGATAGAGTATGTTTGGCCAGATACTGATAATGCTTTTTTTTTCTTGCTTGTCCAAACATATAATTATATTTTTAAGGTTATTCCCATTGTAATGACAACATTTTTGTTCTTAACAAGCTGTCTTTGTAGAAATTGTGAACCAAAATGAAGAATTAAGCCTTCTAGTTTGTTTCCTGAGAGTGTAAGATCAGTGTTGTTGCACTTAAGGAGCATATATTAATGTATTTACCAAGCTAGTTTTAAACTGGCCAGGTAACATGTTTTCACTAATTCTTCTAGGAACTTCTTGCCTGACATAATATATATAGGTCACAAGATGGTTTTTTCCTAGATATTTATTCTTAATTTCTGTCTCTCTTAATTTAATCTTATTATTCCTATTTATACTTTTATACACTGTCCTAAGTGATTCCTTTATCTCCTTTTTATTTCCATCCTTCACTTATTTATACACTGTAAAAATATCATCCATTATTTATTAATAAGAAAAGTTATATGTGAAATTTGTGTCTAATTTATTTTCCCTCACAAATCAGTTCTTTTATCTATGTACCCATTGACCTTTTTTGAATTATGTGCAGTTTGTCACTGTAACAGTAATAGTGATTCATGATTAGAAGTTTGTCTCAAAGACATACATTTCATATAACATAATGTAACTTATGATTTCTGATGTTCTGGAGTCAGTGTCTAGTAATTGTTTTTATAAGAATCATATTTAGTACTATTTTGTATGTAAAAATTTTTTCCACATGTATTAGTGCATATTGGATGGTGTGACCAAAATAATGCTGTCTTAGTATCACTTCATCTCCTCTTTTCCTACACTTGCTGAATTCTTGTAGAATAATCTGACTCCTATCAAGACTTGTCCTGGTCTAGCTAACATCTGCCACATAACCAGTGTTTTTTTTGCTGCTGTGCTACACCACTGTGGCTCTGTAGCATGTATTGGGACATAGTGTTTGTTCTACTGAGAACCTGCTGACTTTTAGGGAGGAGAAACTTCCCAAGAGGATCTTTCTTGGCATCACTGTATAGGCTGCTAAAACTAGAATTCCCTATCTCTTTGGCAACTAATTTCAGATAATTTCAGTGCATAGAGATTTCCTGTGAGGACATGATTTTCAGAGACTCTGACAGCAAAACAGGGGCACTTCATTGAAATCCCATATTATACTAAATATTCTGATAGATTTTTGTATTTAAGGCTTATGTATGTGCCTGAAAATGAACTCCTTGGCTCTGGCACAAAAAACACAATTGCAAGAAAGTACGTCAGACCAAGATGTGTTGTGCTGCAAGTCACATTTCTCTGTTTTTGTACAAGTATACATAGCTGATTACCAATCTTTGCCAGCAGTGATGATTCTTATGACAGCAGAAGTCGTCTATACAATGAGGAGTTAGCTGCAGCGAAGCCAATGAAAGTACATTAGGTATTATGACATGGTTTGAGTATTGTAAGAGATACCATCTTTTAACTTTAACTGTTCAGAGCTGTAGATGGATGTTGCATTTTCTTCACTGAAGAGCTCAAAAAGTAGCATATGTTCTCTGGGGCTTTATAATACATGAAAGCGATACAGCTACTCTGATCCCCCAGAAAAGATAACAGAAATAGGAAAGAAACAGATTCATTTTTAGAGCAAATTACATATATTTATTTACCTTTTTCCGCCCTGCCCCATGGTGGTCATTGAGACGCAGTTGAAAGAGGAGCCCAGAGGATGTAAAGTAAGCTATTAAAGTAAAAAAATAAAATAAAATTTAAAAATAACAAAACAAAAAAAACCCCAAGCAACCTAGATTATTTAAATTTGATCTTTCTTTCTTAAAGAGAAGCACTCAAATAATTGACTACCATAGAAAAGCATGTGAGAAAGAATTTTCAATCAGTCATCTCCATTAATCATTCTAATTTACATAAAATCTACAGATAGATTTGCCATACAGATAGGTAACAGAAAATGCTAATTTAGGATCCAGTCTGCAGGTATGAATATTAGCAGAACAGGTCCTAAATTAGTATGCATTATTGCATACAACCGGTTTAGTAAATGCACATGCTGACTTTGAAAGGTATTGGTGCTTCTGTGTATTTAAACTTTAACCCTTGTAGACATGTTTTCAAGATCAGAAATAAAAGTAAATAGGAAACCATAATCCATACATAAAGTCTCAAATTTAGGCCCTACCTTTTTTTCCAAGATACAAAATTTACAGTATTTTAGAAAGGCTCTAATCTCCCCTCAGACTAACTTGCAGTATGTGCAGACTAACATAGATAATCTGCTGTGAATTTATGGGATATCTTAAATTTATTATATATATCATAATTTCAAAAAAGAATTAAAAATGACAATTCTCATGTTAATAATTTAATACTAGTTTAAAACTATAGAATCTTCTAGTAGAAGACATTATAAATTTAGATAGATATTTTTTGCATTCATCTAGTAGTTATTCATCAATTAATTATGAATTATTTTAGTGTTCCCTATGATTGACATAAATTTTATTTTTTATTATAAACTGCAATTCTTGATTACAGCCGAAGGAAAAAAAAAAAAAAATCATAAAAGAACATGCTTCAAGAAAGAATGGAATTTTGCTACTTTTTAAGATAAAAATTAGAAAATAGTAAGATGAAATTAAAACTATATAGAGATAGATATAGATATAGAACAACTCACCTGAATTATTTAATCAGTTCTAATCAGCCACATAATATTTAATTAAGGGATAATACCCAGGAGATTGACAGGGAAATATGTTTTTTAGTGATTAAAATATTCCTAAGTACGAAGAAAAAATAAAAACAGCTAGCAATTTAATAGGGCAAAAGCCTTTGAATGGATAAATTACAAAATCTACAATTTAGGTCATGCAGGATTGAAGGAACTCAATGTTTTGTGTTTTCCTGTCTTGTGTAAATTACATCAAGTTTAAACCTTTTATATTTTTAATTACTCAGACACCTACATTCTTTACTGATAGGTGGTGGTTTGTTTTCCAGTTACACAAAAATAGCTACTTAGAGCATTCTTATGTTGCTGACAGCTTTGAGATTTCACTTGGGATCTAATAAAACCAGTTGCAGTGTAAATGTGAAATGTTAGTTGTAAATGCACAACCTAGTCCATGCTTTGCTTCTTAAATTTAGTGTCAATTGCCTTTATCAATGAGATTTTTTTTGTCAATTTATTAACCTACTAGTCTTCATCCCTTGACCTTTTCATTCCTGGTTACACTTGAACACTTCAATAAATGGTAATCCTAGAGCGTATGTAGATATATTTTTGCATATTAAAATTTGAAAAAATTGTTAGGCAATTACTAGCTAGAGGACTCAAGCCAATGAAAGGTGATATATGTGATGTATGTAGAGGTGTAAAATCTATGAGTTTCTATGGCTGGGTACTCATGTGATTTCTATCTGAAGTCTTGAGTTTTTCTTAAGATGCTATATTGTTTACTAATTTTAAAATGTGTTTTACTTTCTATTATGATCCAGCAACAGTTTGTATTTTACTATATTCTTCTGATTACAATGCATACCATTTTCTATTATATTGAATGTCAGTATTGCAATGATATTTTAGGGAAAATTGCCAGATGGACAAAATTCTCTAGTGGATAATATACAAAGCATGGGTAGCTCCTCATCTTTCAACTATCTTGTTGTATGACTCGAAATAAATATTCCTTTGAAAGCACAGAGATTATGTTTGTTTAGAAATATGGTGGTGCTCACAAAGGCCTTGCAAAAATAAGACAAACTACCATTTTACTCTGGTTGAAACAGTATCTAAAAAAGTTATCCATGTGTCAATGATATTTTTATTCTAAAGGATTTCACTGATATTTAATGTCGCTTCTGCATCATTGTGTTGAAGGAAAGTGAGATTGCACTAACGGCATGTCAGTGAATTGTTTGTGATAGCAAGCCTGAATATTAAGAAAGGTCTGGAATGCCAGGGCTAGGAATCTAGGCTTTAGGAAGGTCGAATGTTAAGAAAACAGTAAGAGGAGTGGGCTTAGGAGTAAAAAAAAAAATAAAAAAAATTTAAAAAAATATTTTAATTAGAAAAAAAATATTGAAACACTTCAATGCACACAGACTATAAACATTGATATACAGAGGTAGAACTCTGGATAGGAATATAATGATGAATCATCCAAATGAAAATATATACCGTGACAACATATTTGTAGATATGAATACTACGTTTTATATGGTCGCTTTTTCATTTTAGTAATGAAATTGCATTATTTGTAGGTCTGTGAAAGGAAATCTTCAAAGGATGGGCTGAAAGATGTTGCTACAAATGCATTGCTGTCTCTGTTAGCTGTCAGTAAAAACGCCCAGAAATGTGCTTTAGAAGGTGAGTATTTAAAAATGTGTGTTAAATGCTTTATAAATCAAATACTAGCAGGGATTTTACATATGTTTTTAAATCATAATGTTTTTAGTCAAAACAAATGACCTAGTTTTCAGTGGCATTTTTTGCAGATTTTTACAGAGGTTTATTAATAGTTGAAGCTTCAGTTACAGATGAAATATTGTGTTGTAGCCAGTCTAATAATTTTTGGTGAAATCACAGCTCTTTGTTAGAGTGAGAAGAGACCTGTGAGTTTTTACTGCTGATGGCATATTCATCCATTTGAAACTGGACATTTTGCAATGGCAGTATCTTCCATTTCTTGTTTCATGCTATGCCAGTACAGGTTTGTAGGTGAAAGTATGCTGTGTTTTTTCGGTTATCACTGTACCTAGACAAGAAGATTTTTTTTTTTTTTTCCTCACCTTTGTTCTTCCCTGCCTTTCTTTTTTCCTTCCCATTTTACAGTTTAAGCAGGACCTTCTCTCCTTGCAATGCAAGATCTTTCATGCCTAAGCTTTTTGCTTTATGATAGTAAAACAAAAGTAAAATACGAATCAAAGGCTTTTTGTGTCCACTAGATCATGGGGGAGACTGGTTAGTTTGCATTTCTCATCTATCATGCATTTAATACCTGCTGATCAGCCAAAGTGGACTTTGTCTTGGGTGCTTTCTCATTACTTGCATCTCTCTGTTAGTTTGTTCAGTCTTTTAAACCTACTCTACACTGAAATAGCTAGCGTAGACATATCTGCTCAATACCTGATCCTAATGGTGGCAGAAAACTCCAAACTTCAAATCCTATGCTGTATACCTACTTTTTGCTGTTTCCCAGTACGTTGGTGGTCTGCTCAGCCCTTGCTTTGGTCAAGATGGTTCTTCTGTTGATGACACACTAGATTATCTAAGATCTGGCTTCCTGTGAAGGCACTACCAGTGCATGAAGTGCATCAGGTTCTGTGTTAGAGCAGCCTTTGTCATCTTTGCTGTGATGCAATGCAAATCTTAGGGAAGAGGAAGAGGAGTTCTGGGGTTCAGATCAATGTCATGAAGATATCTGTAGCTCTAACGTCACCTGTTCAGCTCTTAAGGACTACTTTTTAAGACACAAATGCAAAGTCATGCACCTGGAAAGGAATAATCCCTTACAGCAGTACAGGCTGACTGGGGAGCTGAAAAGGACCTTGAGGTCTTGGCACACAGGAAGCTGAATGTGAGAAGACCAAGAGCATCCTGGGCTGTATTAACAGCAACACAGCCAGCAGATTGAGGGGAAAGGATTATCTTTCCTCTACTTAGCACTTGCTAGACCAAATCTCGAATAATGCATCCAGTTTTGGCCAAGTACAAGAAAGACATCAACAAACTGGAGCAAGTTCAGCAGAGGGCCACCGAAGTGGTTATGTCCACCTGTCCTTAGAGGAGAGGCTGATGGAACTAGCCTTGTTCAACCTGGATAAATAAGATTTTGGAAGGACCTAATAACAGCCTTCTCATACCTATGAGGTTTTGAAGAAGATGGAGCAAGATTTTCACAGCAGTGCGTGGTGTAGAAGGATGAGAGAGTGGGCATCAATTGAAACATGAGGGTCAGACTGGCCATAAATAAATGTTTCCCCTTTGAAGGCAGTTAAGCAGTGGATCGGGTTGGCTAGACATACTGTGCAGTCTCTGTTTTTGGACATTTTCAAGACCCAGCTGGATAAGGCTGCAGGTAAACCTTGCCTGATCTTATAACTCACTCTGCTTTGAGCAGGAGGGTGGACTATATAACCTCTGGAGGCCATCTCTTCCAATCTGAATTTTCCTGTGTGCCTACAACCTTGTAACAAGTTAAAGACTCTAGATCCCAAGGAAAGAGCACAACTCAACATTTTGCACTTTGAGTCACCTGAACATTTGCTTTCCTTTGTCTAACCTCAGATGCAGCAAATCTGCAGCTGTTAGGGAAGAGTTGGATGTGATAATTGCATGCCCTAACCTCTTAAAGCTTCAGCCTTCTAGGCAGTGTCATCGAAGAGTTATGAGTTGCTATCCTCTTCCTCTCAAATCATCCTCCCTTCTCCATCTTATGTCTGTCCTTTGGGCATTCCTCTTCTGGAACTTTGTTCCAAGAAGACTCAAGTGTATTCTTGCATCTTGGGATTATTCAACTAGACACACTCCAGCTCGGAAACTGTTAGTTACCTCCCAATATCAAGAAGAAGACAGTATAATTTGAACTCACAGAATGTGGACATCTTAATCCTTAAATCTCAATTTGGGAGGGCAACAGTAATCAAGATCATCACAAGAAAGATATTTTATGTTTCATAAAATATTTTTAGTTGTGAATGAACTTCTAAATGTTTATATTTTTTGTCTTCCAGTTGACCTGATAGACAACTGTATAGAAAACATGAAACACATTCATGCACAGCTGAATTTAGATGCCCTTAAGCCTGGGAAAGCACAGAAAAAAAAGGTAAGTATAAAAACCAAAACACTGGTAGGATAGAGTACTTCCCATCTCTTTTTTATTTGTTTTGGGGTTTTTTGTGTTTGGATTTGCTTCTTTTTTCCCCCCCTTGAGGTGGATACTGTTAGTATCTGTCACAGGTGAGACAGAGTAAATGAAAACTTGTAGTGGATCTGGATACTGGGGCTACTTTAAGATTCAGTGATTTTATAACTTTTATCAATTTGATTATCTCGCGCTCACTCGCCCACCCAGAGTTATGTTCACTAGGTTCAACTTCCTTTTACATCGTGGAGATGACTGCTGGTTCAGGAAAGTCAGGCAGAAAATCACATCTGTTTATGCTTTACAGCTACTCAGTTCCCAGTCTTGGGTGTTACTGGCCAAAGCCCCTGGACATGTGCTGGTGTTTGTCTCCATGCATCAGTCTGGTCTCCAGGATCTTCTCCCACTTGCAGGATTGTTCCTCCAGCCAAGATCTTCACATTCTTTTTTTTGGGCCCATTTCCTTGTTTCAGACACCATTTCTTTTCAGGAATCCTTCTTCTCACCATCAGCTTTTCTTTCTAGAACTCTAAGCTTCTGTTTACCTAATCTAGATAATCATAGAGTAGTTTGTATTGGAAGGGACCTTTAAAGGTCATTTAATCCTACCTACCTGCATTAGGCAGGGACATCTTCAACTAGATCATCTGTGTGTGAAGTACAACACATGATCAGCCTTTGAATTAGTGGTTCTGTCTTGTCTTCTCATTAACTGGGGCATTCAAGACTTCCCACTGTAAGTCCAGGCTATCAGAATTAGCAACTAGCCCATTCTGGTTAAAGCCAGCAACTAGCAGGCTTCTGATTGAGAGTTCAAAAGTTCAGTTTTGGACATGCATACACGTACATGTTCATCCATTTGTCTCCTGTCACAAAGGAGGGCCACAAAGGTGATTAGGGGCCTGGAGCATCTCCCATGTGAGGAAAGGCTGAGAGAGCTAGGACTCTTCAGACTGGAGAAGAGAAAACTGAAAGGGGATCTGATCAATGTCCATACATACCTGAAGTCCAGGGGCCAAATGGATGGGGCCGGGCTCTTTTCAGTAGTACCCTGTGACAGGACAAGGGGCAATGGGCAAAAACTGGAACACCAAAAGTTCTAGACAAACCTAAGGAAAAAATTCTTTACTGTGAGGGTGACAGAGCACTGGAATAAGCTGCCCAAAGGGGTTGTGGAGTTTCCATCTCTGGAGATTTTCAAAACCTGCCTGGACGATTTCCTGTGCAACCTGTTGTAAGGAACCTGCTTTGGCAGGGGGCTTGGACTAGATAAACTCCTGAGGTCCCTTCTCAGCCCTACCATTCTGTGATTCTCTGATTCTGTCAGTGCTCGCAATTTATGATATTTATTTCGCCGAGAGCAATATCTAAGAGTACTGTGTTATTTTCATACATAGTTGGACTTTCAACGTTGACTTCATGGTCCTATACAATGCAGCTAGTTTTTCCCATCTTGTTTCCACAATAATAATTTTTTCTGTTTCTCAGGTTTTCTTTCTCAGTGTCTTTCAACAAGTGTTAGGCATTTTTTTTTTTCTGTTCCTGTACCAGTCAATCTCCCTCCCACCCCAAAACCAGTTTGCATCTGCTTATGCGTCTAAGTCATTTTTTTATTCTATGCCTTCTCATATTATCTGGCTTACAGTTCTAATTATTTTTGTCTCCTGTATGCTTGATTGAAATCTCAGTCTCTTGTCATCAGACTCAATTGTCCCTCACTTTTTCTTGTCAGAGTTTGGTTGTTTGTTGGTTTTTTGTTGTGTTTTGTTGCTTTTTAAAAAAAAAACTTCATACTTGCACTCTTTCCACCTCCTGTAGTCACAGTTTCTTCTCTTCATTCACAATTTCTTTGTTTAGCCTTTTTTTAACCTCTCTTGCACTTATTCCAGACTCTTACATTACCCACTCTTTCTTACCACATCTAGACATAAATTCTTTCTTACCATCATACAATAGTTTCATAAGATTTTTGTTGTGAGCTGCTTGTTTTCTGCTACTTTCTTCTAAGAGAATTATTAAAATACAGACAATAACATCTGTTGTCAAGTTTGATGTCTTGACCACTCCCACATAAAGCAGAAAATGCAGGAAACGATTTCCTTCAGGATATTTCTTCATTGTTTGAGTTTGATAGTATTTTTCTCTGAGGTGTTGGCACAAACAAATATTAGCTTTGATTTGTGAGAAAATGTAACTGTGTTTTATAACAATGATCTCTGAAAATACTTTGAATTTGACCATGACATTTGAAGGCTAAAATATTTTTTCATGAGATCTAAACACATTTGTTATCACTTCTTCAAGGGAAGTGGCTGAAAGGTCTTCTGCCTTGGTAATGTCCAGTGAGATTGAAGTCAGTTGGTTCTCATATTTCTTGGGTTGAGAAGCAGGAAGCTGGGTATATTCACTCCTCTGCTAAATGTAGAAGGAATTTAAAACTTGAAAGAAATTGAAAGAAAGGAGCATCTGAGAAAGGTCAGAAAGACTGTTTATGTTTAATTAAGAATTATTTGAAAGAGATTTGCAAAAGAGTTTGTGGCACATTTCCTGTCTGAGCTGGGACTGTAGGTTACTACATCATATGTAAGCATGCTGTTCATCATATGTGGTGCATAATGACAAGAAATCTAGTTTCACATGAGAGAAACTGAGATATTGCTTTCATAGTCAGTTACCTGATCATTCACAAAATTTCCCCTCAACCCACTCTGAGGCAGAACTCTCAAAGTGAGGTTATCGGAGGTTATTTTCTTTCTCTTTCTTTTCTGTTGGGAAAAATCCATTTGACCTAGCTTCATTCTCAGGGCAGCTGGAGTATTTTACCTAAGATTCTTTTTCTTTCACAATAATTACTGTTATGATAACCAAGGGCCTGAGAAGTAGTTACAAATAGCCAAGCTTTCAGAAAAAAATCCCGCAAAATAGGATCTTAGTAAAAATCAAGATAACCTAAAATAAATAAGTAAAACAGTGACATCAACAGAATCTGTAACTTTTTCAACCTTCTCGAAGTTTACACGTTATGTACAAATTGTAGCTTGTGGCATTTTATGGGATTTAGTGCTATCTGTTTATTTATTAAATACATTAATACGTATGTAAATTCTTGAAGAAACTTCTTAGAGATAGCATTTCATTTAGTTAAAAACGAGACAAACCACTCAAAATGCATTTTAATGATGACTTGTGTGTTTCTTTTTCATCTGCTACATCTGACTTTCGTTAACTTTTTTGAGAGAAGACTTTTACTTCATTTCTAAATGTCATCAACTGTGCATGATATGATTTATAGGCAAGCATTGTTGCCTCACATTGTCTGAGATTAAGCATGAATCCTATTTTACATTTTTGTTCCTTTATGCTTGATAAAACAGAAATAGTCTCCCGTGGTGAACAAACTTATTGGAATTTGATCATCTTTCAGAAATGTTTTAGTATGTCAGCCTTATAGAAGTTAGGTCAGCTGTCATTAGCCTTTTAGTGTCACAGCACTGTCATGAAGATAGATATTTTGTTTACTTGTTCTTGAATCTTAGTATAGTACCTCACTGTCCAAGGGTTTGTATTTATCTTTGTAATATTCTTATCAGGTTGGAAACTATTTCCGTTATTAAGGATAGGGAACTAAGACACTGGGAATATAAGGATGGATTGGTCTGACCAAATGCAGAGGTCTGCAAGACAGAGCTGGTTTATCCTTGTTTTTATCTAAGGAAGAAAAATAGGTGCTTCTGGAGAGTGATTCATTTGACTTATTTTAGATGTCTGCTTAAGGATGGAACAAATACCCAGAAAGTGTTTCCACCCATTCTTCTTTAGTTATAAGAGAAATGGAGCTCTGCATTACAGATCTCTGCATTTGGCCAGATCAGCACTCCTAGAAAATAGTATCTGGATTATAAAGAGAGATGAGGGTGACTCCCAAGTAACTTGTTATAGATGTCTTTAGCATAGGTATTTAAAGGTAGGTGTAATGAATCCTACCTGAGATCAGAAGGAAATTCTGCTAAAGAGATGTGACTCAAATGTTGATGCCTTAGATTTGCACCTTTCCTTTGAATTCTCTTTCTTCTTTTTACAAAATTAATTCTGGTCTTATGTTAATGATCTTCAAATATTTTTCCCTGGATAGGAGGATAACCTTATCAAGCAGTTAAGGCGTTTTATGCAGCTCCTCAGAAATTGTCTCTTTCAAAATGAAGAATGCAAAGTAAGTATTCTTATAGTGAAATACTGTGAGCTCATTCAGTTACTGAATAAAGATCGTATTTTTTTTTCTATTTTGAACTTATATTCAAGCTATCTAAATTTAAGCTTGATGATAATAGCAAGAAATACTTCAAGTTTCATTATTATTCCCACCTACTCAGAGTATTTCATACATGCATTAGGAACTCAGTGTTCATATTGAAATGTAATCTCCCAAAGATTTCAGATGGCTATTGTCATTTATACCCATTTTGAGTTTGTTTAAGTCAATAATTCCAGTATTCAAAGCATATAATCTGAAAAATGGATATGAAGAAAAGTGTGGGGCCAGAAGAAAGGCATGTACGAGATACACTTCACATCTTGGAGAGCAACTTCCTCTCCTTATTCCTCTCTCCTTTTTTCCTATGCCTTTCTGAAAAAATCCCTCCACAAAACAACAAAAAAAACCACAACCAAACAACCAAAAAACTAAGTAATAATTTACCATTTATTTTCTTTGTCTGAGTTAAATTCCACTAATCCTGCAAGACACAATTTTGGTTTCATCTTGATTTTTTAAAATCATTTTTCTTGCTCAGAATCTTGTTTTTAATTTCTTCTTTTCATGTCACATTGTTTGTCTCCTTCTATGTGCTTTTCACCTTCTTCTCTACTTCAGTTTTTCTGCCTACCTTTTTTTGCATGGGGAAAATAGTACGTTTTTTCATTTTTTTCCTGTATTCTTCCTTTCTGATCACTGTTCTTCCTCTTTCTTACTGCTGATACCTTTCCCACATTTATTTCCATTTTACTTTCACAGTTTAATTTGTCTTGGCATTGTGATGCAACTTGAGTTACTTTTAGCAAATGCACTGGTGGAACCACAAGATTTCCAGACCTTCCAGAAGTACCCTTATTGAGGGCATGTTTTGGCATCCTTTTTGTGTACAGAACATCATGTTAATTATGGCCTGAATAACTTGGTTGTGCCATAATCTCAGATAATTGTGGAATATTTTTCTTGTTTTGATCAGGGGTCTGTGGAGACAATGGCTTGGAGGAGAGGAGGAGATTGCTGTTGATAATAGAAGTGTTCTATTATTTAGTCTGTAGAACAGTACTCTTCTATTTCCATGCTTTTTGAGTTCAAATAACTAGTTTAGTTGGAGTAGAATAAAACTTTAGAATAGGGAGCTCTTGAACAATCACAGTTTGAATACATCTTTACTTTTGTTTGCATATCTCAGAAACTGAAACCTGTGTGCTGATTTTGACTAGGATAATTTCATTAGTGTTGAAATGAGGGTATCTGTTCTCTCTGTATGATCTTTTAAGCAAACTAGTGGGACACAATAAGATAAAAATATGCTTTTCTCGCTCTATTTATACTCAATTCTAAAAGTATTTAAGAGTATAATAATTTAAATTCCTTCTCTTGTTCTTGTAGATGGCAGCATTCAAAGCACATCTTGTTCCTGTTCTGAATTTGCTTTGGCCATGGTTTTTAATAGATGATTTCTCCATGCAAATAGCTCTGCACTTGCTTTGTGTCTACACTGCAAACTATCCTGCAGGTATGAGAGTCACTCTATGATGTAATACATCACAATATTTAATCAGAATAATTAAGACAGAAGAGCATAATAAAGGGAAAAGTGTTTATTATTACTGTAGAGGAATGTATAAAAGCCCATCAAAGTCTATAAAGAGTTTTGATTTTAATACATTCAAGACTTTTGCTCAGATCCTGTTTCAGTCTGTTGGATTTACCAAGAGCACAATTGTATTAAAGGATTACATAGTATTTAATTCAAACCATTATGTTTTAAGGTTATATTGAAAGTCCTGCCGAACTGAATAGTATTACTATAGAAACGCTACTCTAGTAGTACTCTCACAGAACAGCATATCAGTATTTCGTACAACTTGTACTTCAGTTCTTATTGAGAACATTCTGGTTTTGAAATATCCAATAAGCTAATTTAATTCTATATTAAATTTCTTCAATTTATTTATGCATTGGGCTCACTAGCCTAGTATTTGTGTATTTTTCATAAGGTTTGTCTTCTTTATTTGTGGAAAACCTTTATTTCCATTAATGAGTAAATATCCACACTGCTAGAAGCCTGTTCTTTTTTCTAATATGAATTTGTCTCATTCCATAAGCTGATCATTGACTCAGGTAGTGATTTGCTAGTGGGTTGAAGAGCTATTGATTTCTTCCTGTCAAGATACCATAAAAGAGTTATCATGGTTAAAATACATTAACTGAAATGTCTCTGAGCTTTTTTACCCTCTTTTTAAGTTAGTGTCTTCAGATCTTAAATGAGTTTGTGATGCTTTTTTTTATAATAACTTTTTTTTTTTTAATATCGACTGAAGAAAGGTCAGATATGTGTTAGTCAACCATAGGATATAAAATTAAAATGTAATGTCCTGTGATGTACTGGAAATCAAGCGGAAGTTCTGATGATCTTTCTTGTTCCTTAACTCTGAGTGACTCTAGGCTGCCTTTTTACTTTCCTTGCTAATAAGGGCAAGTGATTTTTAGATTAATCAATTTTTTTCTTTCTGTTCAGGATATTTGGCTTATGAGGTGACACAAACTTACCTACTCGATCTAGTTAACCACTTCCCCTTAGGGTACTCGGATAAAGAAATGCATGTAGATGTTTGTAACAGTTAAGAACAGTTCCGTTTTTATTTACTTTTGCCATGTAAGAAGTTAATTTTTGTTGCAGATAGCAAGTGCCACTGAATAAGAAGTTATATATGCGTATTTGGGCACAAACAACATGTTGGTAACTTAGATGTTCCCTGCCACTAATTAATTTGAGCTTTTAGCTTTGTAGCATAGGATTTTACAAGGTAATGACAGATGCAGATGGCACTTTTATTTCTCAGAAAAATATTTTTAAAAACTTATTAAACCTTTCAGAGAGACCTCTTTTTCTGTACAACTTTCAGAGGGTCCCTTCAAATAATTGTATAATGCCTTAGATCTAATGTTCTGTTTTCTAAGGAGACTTTCTGAGACAGAACAATGGCTTCTCTAGCAGAATCACCTCCTAGATTCTAAACAATAGGACAGTAGATACCTTTTCATGTCAGCTGCCTCATTGAGGCACAGTTCTGTTCAAAGCATGTCCCATTGAATTCACTGTGGTTCAAAGGAAAAAACCACAAACAAAGCACAACCCTTTCACAAGTCCTGCCTCAATCTTTGAGCTGTTAGACTGCTCTTTCTTTAGATGTTTTGAGTTTTTTTTCATTTATATGTGCCTCTCTCATGTCATAAACATTTCATCTCTTTAAGGTTGTGCTTCACTTTGTTGGGGCAGTGGTGGACAATTGTCACTTCCATCTGCACGAAGTGCAGCTGGCAATTCATTAATGCATAACATCTTGAAATTGGCTTCCCAAGTGTCAAACAATAACGGCCCAATTCAGCAGGTGGTCTTTTGTCTTCTTTCTAACCTTGCTCTGTCTCATGACTGTAAAGGCATTATTCAGAAGGTAAGTGAATAGTATTCTTGATTTTAGCAATATGGTGGAAGCATTTTCCTTTTTAATATACTCTCATATTTCAATATGGAGTGTCTTCTGATCATATAGAGATGCTTCAGCAGGAATCAAAACCATTGTGTCTTTTTAGTTAGTTGTGTTGCTGTTCCCTAAGTGCAGCACGTAATTTGGTCATATTCATAGTCTGGGCAGAAACAGCATATGGAACTACAGAATTTTTGTTAGAGCTTTTTATAACCCCTCAGTTTCACTGGGGTGTAAAATTTTTAATACCCATAGATACTGATAGCAATCACTACTGCTCATGATAGTGAGCATACAGTAGAACAAACTGTATGTGAGTAAACAAGAAATTAAACATTGTATAAATCATTAGGTATACTGTGTGGAACATAATCTTAAAAAAATTACAGTTTTAGAAAAGATGTCCTACATGTCGGTAATTGACTATTAGGTAATCTATTATTATATAAATGTAAGTAATGTCTTTTCCCTTTTTAATTTGTGTATTGAATGATCTTTACTCTATCACATGTTCTTTCAAAAATCTGTTTCTTTTAAATTTAACTTTGATCATTTAAATAAATTGAACACCTTGAGAGAAGTCATGTAGAAAATCAACTATAGTGGTGACGTGTAATACTAACACAACAGAAATAAAAAGTGTGATGTTTTTGGCATCTTTTATAGTAGTTTAATAATTGAAACAATTTCTTTCAGTTTACATTAACAATATTCTCTGCTTGGACCTAATTACCCATTAGAATAGGCAAGGGGAAATATGATCTTTTTGTGGTCCTAATTATGTAAAATCTGGTCATAGAGTTATGAAGTGGACGATATTAAAACTTTTTGATAGAAATGAAGAGGTTGAGATCTCTTCTATGGTATCTGTTTTGTTCAGTGAATTGTTTTGGCTTTTGCTCTCCTCAGAGTTTCACTCTAGCGTGATAGTACTTATTCTTCATTCTCTTTCCTGAGCTCTGCTTTCATAAGTGTAAGCAATGCCCAATTACTAATTCCATCTATGAAAATTTAATTAGCAATATTATATTCACATGGAGAAAACTGCAATGAGTTTGTATGCTGGATTGTTTGCTTTCAACCAGATACCTGTGTGTTGTCAAGGGTCAGCGAGGTTTGGAATATTTAGTCAAGGACTTTTTTCATCACAGCACTGTTATGTTAGAACAGCTCTCTATTGCAAAAGCGGAATAGATTTTTACCAGCTCAGAATATCCTTAAAGTGGAGGCAAACCCTGAGATTGGGAGGTGGTAGTGTATGCTATGTCAGCACACAGGTCTTTTTCTTCAAAGCTTACAAAAATAGAGGACATCACTGTGACTGTCAGTGAAGGGGGGATAGTGTAGATCCTTATGGGTCCCTTCCAACTTGAGATGCTCTGTGATTCTATGATACCTTTAACATTCGCTAATAACACAAGCAATGGTAAATAAAGAACCAAGAATACATTCGGTAAGTGGTGCGTTGATTCAGTTAAATTGGTTCTAGCTTATTTTTGGGCAGAAATGCTAAGTGCAAACCAAAAACTTATGTAGTGGTGGGAGTTAGCCTTTAAAGAAATTTATTGTCTTGGGTCAACTTTTATGTATCTACACTGCATCAGTTATTACAGAAGAAAATGTATTTTACTGTATTAACTTTTTGACCAATATCTGAATTTTTTTTTGTATGCAATTCTTTCAAAAATCCTTGATTAATAATGTATTCCCTGAAATATGTAAATGAAACATTAATACTAGTTTTTGGTTAAGTGTGCAGATTAGGAGGTCAAAGAGCAGTGAACAAACCATGGAATACTATAAATTCTAAGATTCTTATTCTTCCTTCTGACAGAGTAACTTCCTGCAGAACTTTTTGTCTCTTTCATTGCCAAAAGGAAGTAATAAAAATCCTGGGAATGTGTCTACTCTTTGGCTAAAGCTGCTACTGAACATATCTTTTGGAGAAGATGGACAGCAGATGATCATGAAGATAAATGGTTTTTTAGACCAGATTGTGGAAATGAGTAAATACAAACACAAGAGCAGCCAACATCTAGCACTTCTTATTCTACATAACTTATGTTTTAGTCCAACTAATAAACCAAAGATATTAGCTAATGGTAAGTATCTACATGGTATACAAGCTGTTTTACTCTGAGAATATTATGTCTTCCAGAATACCATGTTTTCATAGAAACACCTTAATTTCCATCCTGATATGGCTTTAATTGTGGCTACTGGGAGTTATAAAACAGTTTCATGGCTTAGTCAGTTTGTATGCATAGCTGATGGCTGTACATAGCTTGCATGCTTTATTACTGATGCCTTAATTTTTTAGCATTGCTTGATTTTGTTTTAATATATTCTTTTTAACACTTCTTTCAGTGTACTCTGCCAATTTTGTGAGCATATTTAAATTTAATTAATCTGATAATAAAGTGTCTGTAATTCCTCTGCCATACCCCTACTTGTCATAGAAATAAGTGTACTCCAAGCATCAAAATAGTGAGATGTGTAAATGTGTTTGTGTGCTTTTCATGATATTTTTCTAGATGAGTGGATTTATTTATTTATTTTCCTCATTAGATAAAGCAATTGCAGTACTTTCTGCCTGTTTGGAAAGTGATAGTTGTGCCATTCAGAGAATAGGAGCAGCTTCGCTTTGGGCTTTGCTTCACAATTATCAGAAGGTTAGTATTTGAGAAATACTTGTTATTTTTATTATGCTGTAAGCAATACAGTAACCTTTAAGTAGGTTAAAATAAAATTTGCAGCAGCAGTTCCATTTTATTATTTTAAATAATAAATAGCTGCTCAGGCTATGAGGTTAAACAACAGGTAAGGAAGCAGCTTGGCAATTGTGATTTGTGACTGCTTATACAAATGCAATCCATATGATGATACAGTCATATTCTAATTTTAAAATTTCTTCAGCATCTTTTGTTCTGCTGAATTATTGCATTTTCTAAACTTTGCTCTTAAAATGTGAATGTGAATGGGGAAGAAAGTAAAATCATTGTATTTTGTGTGTTTGTGTGTGATATAGGCAAAAGTGACTTTGAAGAATCCATCAATAAGGAGAAGAATAGATAAGGCTTATTCTTTAGTGAAGAAAAGTAAGTCTTACTTCCAACTAATATTAATTCTGTATTTTTTCCATCAGGTTGATCATTAATACATTTCAATTTGCATCATCACAATCAGGTTTTGTTCTGCTATGTCTTTTGTCTCTATAATAATGAATAGTAATATGGTTTATAGTTAGGCATCTCTATAAATATAGATACAGAAAAGTGCCTCTTGGTTAACAAATTATAAATAAGACCTCAGGTAATTGCTAAGGTCAATTTGTAAGAATAGGTCTGATGGTGCTCACAGCAAAATGCTTTCTTTGCACAGTACGCTTTGTGTTAATTCTTAAATTTAATGATAAGAAAAATTATTCATTTAGCATTGACTCTGCTTAACAGTGCTCAGCCTCACTGTTCAGCCATATAGAGGGGGAATCAGAACAGATCATTGTACCAGTCTTAAAATACTGTACCATAAGTTAGCTGACTTTCTGAAAGCTGGAGTTTTTTTCTCAAATAACTGAACATAACTGTCATTTGAATAATTTTTTATATAATAGACTGCTATCTTCAGCTCGGGAGCATTCATTTTGAAAGATGTTCACGCACTGGTCTGTAGATAGAGCTTCAGTAACTAATAATGCACTTACTGGTTGTTAGTCACATCAAAACTCTGATCTTGCAAAGACGTGCAAATGCCTCATTTTAAGCCAATGAGTTTTCCTACTGATTTTGATTTCTCTATGGATGTACTCGAATAGGTTTCTCAACTGGGGGTCTTATAATACTGAGTTCCAATGGTATTTTACACAACAGAATTGCCACAAAATTTCTGCCTACTCTGTCAGTATCCTAATACGGAGATGTATTTTTGCTAGAACATCTCATAATTCTTCCTGCACTGTGACACAAATCCATTGATTTTGTAAATGTACTGTTGTTTCAAACTCATCCTATACTAAGTCAACCTTTAAACATAACATAATGCAGCCTTTCATATACTGGTAGTGTGTTTATAAATAGATACATTTGTATTGTTCTTTTTAGCATAATTACCACTGATAAAAGTTTTTTCAAATACTGTGTTGAATCAACAAGGTAGAAATATGCAGCTTTTGCAGACTAGCACCTTGTAGCTTTGATCCCTACCTACTTATGTACTACTTTAGAACATAAAAATCCTAGACTGAAAGATTGACTTTTAAGTCAATAAATATTTAAATATCAAAATATTCAGCATGAAGGATTTAATGCAACTATAATTGTTACAGTTTACAGTCATGTAAAGTTGTCATTTATATTTTCCTGCATTAAGGTTCTCAAGTAGCCTAGCCTATTAAAAGTGTACCTTACAGTGATAATGGGGCTAAAATGGTAGATTGTTCTTCTGCATACAAGTGCGTGAATTTTTCAATCTATTGTTGTTTTCCTTTTCCCTGGGTTGTCCTACCCAAGAAGTAGTTTTGGCAAGAACAAGGTGTGACCTCATTGTAATATAGCATAATCAGAAGGCAGTTTTTACTTTATTCGTTACAACTAAGCAGGGACTTGGAAAGCTGCTTAAAAAACCCTAGCCTTTTAAAAAACAAAACAAAAAAACCCAAGACTTTGCAACATAAAGTATTAGTACTTGATTTGCTACTTGTAATATAGAGGTTAGGATCATAAAATATCATTAATTCTAGGAAGGTGTTTGATGCTATCTTTGAAAAAATGATTTCATATAAAGAATCAACTAGAAGTTCAAATCTTTTTTCTTCCTTTTAGCTACTCCACAGCCAGAAGAAAATGAGCTACATGCCTACTATTTAAAATGCTTAGAGAATATAGTGCAGCTTCTTGATTGTTAATGACCATCAGATGACTTCTCATGTGGAAATTGAAGCCTGAAATGTAAAGAAAACACTCTAATTCATGCATTTGTGGCAGCAGCATTCACACTATGGAAGAAATTTATGAAGTCTTTGAGGAAGGAGTTCATCATTTTGAACCAAATAAATTGCACTAAATGTGGTTCAAACTACTTGTACTGTAATCCCAATGGGAAATTATAATGATGCTACTATGTAAAGTGTGTACACAGAAGAAGGAATGTACAGGGGAAAAGCATGTGAAAAATCAGTCATTTTCTTAAATTATGCATTAAAATTTTTACTGTAAAGTATTAGAATTGCTGTTCTGGATTTGCCTTAATAAAAGGGTTTTTAACCGAGATCAGCATTTGTTGTCAGTGGTTTGTAATTTGGAATATTGCAGATGTACACAGTGCGTGTTTAGATTCAAGAAGTGAAAAGTTGGCAGTCATGGTGTGTTATACCCATTAGGTGTAGAGCAGCAAGGTACGTTTTAGTTTTGAAGGAGTTTTCAGTTCAAACTTCTGCATTTTTTTAAGATGCTAACAATTGAAAAGAGCTCTCAATTGCTGGTATTACAGATGACAGTTGTGTTAACATAGCAGTTTATTCAAGATATGAGGTATGTGCATCAGTTTTACTTACATTACTACATCGTAGAAAATATTTGAGACACAATCTGTTCTTTTCCGATTTCTAAACATTTGAAATCTTTGCCTTGAAGAAAAAATATTATCTGTTACCCCGGCCCGTGTTTTCTTTGAACTGTTACTATGTAACTATTGTCATAAGTTTTTCAGTATTCCGGGCTAAATGAGTTTGACAGAAAATGCCTGAGCACCTGACAGTTTTGCTGAATGTGCTTCTGAAATATTTAGCAGAGTGTTTAGATTTCCCTCAGCACATTAAGTTTTTGGTTTATGTCAGGGACGGATAACAGTGAGCAAATAGAAGACAAAACTTGCGTAACATCTCTAAAAGAGATGTAGCAAGTCTACCTGTAATTAGTCTTTTCCTTCCCAGATGATGAAAGTATTTTCTGCTGACAGGGGGGATTGTTTGTTTGGTTTGTGATGTTTATAAATAATGTGTGACTTCCTATTATTCAGCTGACATAAGCGTGATACTTATAGTGGCTAGATTAAATCATTACTAGAAATGTAATTATTGGCTAACCTCCAGTTCCTCCACCAAACAAAAAGCAAGGACTGACCACCAGAGCCAATTTTGGGGGTTTTTTTCCACTTTATACATTGCATAATTATTGTAACTTCCAAAGTGGTTCTTAAATGCTGTCACGCTCATCCGATAGTGTTGCAGAAGAGTAAGCTACAGGGCAGGAGGACACTCAACAGCAGTCAGCTCCGCAAGTCAGCGTTTGCTGTCTGGGCTTGGTAGGGAAGTCTCTTCCCCTCAGACTAGCAAGTGCCGATTCTCTGCAGAGACTTATGTTTCAGCACACTTGACCCTGATGATTCCTCTTATAAATCAAGTTGTAGGTCAAGATGCAGAGTATACCAGTTTGCTTTCTTTTCCAGAGAGTCAAAAAAATGAGAACACTTAATGGCAAATTGATTCCAATGGAAGTAACCACTGAGCAAAGATGGCAAGAGCTGTTTCAAAATTTAGAAATACACATGGCTTTAGTGAGGTGAAATTTGCCAGCCGTATCCTGGGCTGCATCAAGAGAAGTGTGGCCAGCAGGTCAAGGGAGGTGATTCTCCTTCTCTACTCTGCTCTTGTAAGGCCCCACCTGGAATACTGCATCCAGTTCTGGAGCCCCCAACACAAGGCAGACATCGACCTGTTAGAACAAGTCCAGAGGAGGCCACGAGGATGATCCGAGGGCTGGAGCACCTCTCCTATGAGGACAGGCTGAGAGAGTTGGGGCTGTTCAGTGTGGAGAAGAGAAGGGTCCAGGGTGACCTTATAGCGGCCTTCCAGTACCTGAAGGGGACCTACAGGAAAACTGGGGAGGGACTTTGTAAAAAGACAGGTAGTGATAGAACAAGGGGTAATGGCTTTAAACTGGAAGAGTGTAGATTTAGATTAGATACTGGGAAGAAATTCTTGACTGTGAGGGTGGCCAGACATTGGAACTGGTTGCCCAAGGAAGTTGTGGATGCCCCCTCCCTGGAAGTGTTCAAGGCCAGGTTGGATGAGGCTCCGAGCAACCTGGTCTAGTGGAAGGTGCCCCTGCTCATGGCAGGGGGGTTGGAACTAGGTGACCTTTGAGCTCCCTTCCAACCCAAACCATTCTATGACTATGAAATAGGGCTGCACAGTTGAATTACTTAATTAAATGCAAGTAAAATACGTTAAGAACACAGACTGAATGGATGCTTGTTTTCTATTAAACATTTCTATTTTACTGAGTTGGGCAAATTCTTGAAGAAATTATTCATAGTGAAAAATCTGGAGAAATTGTTAATGCATTTGTTATTACAGTAAGTCTTAGTGCAAGTGTTGAGTTTATCCCAAAATCAGCATAGATCTGACTGCTTTTTTCTCAGTATTTTGCAACATTTTACAGTTGTGGGAAACAACTGTAGCGATGGCATAAGTAAGCCATTTCTGTTTGGTGTTGATTCTCAGAAAGATCAAAACAATTTTTAGCCTTTAAGTGCATGTATGTCAAATTTCTGTATCCACTTTGTGTACAAAGTCTTCACAGAATACTTAAAACTTTTCCTCTTCAAGATTAAGGAAAGAGGAATTTATTTATTTATTTATTTAAGGGCAGCACTCTCTTCATCACCTTTTCGCCCAGAAGTCAGGGATGTACAGCAGCTGCATCCTTTCTCCCTGCATGTTAATAGAGGTGCATTATAAAACATATATGACCCTATAATTTCTGTTCACTGGCACTTAGACTAGCACAATTAACCTCACAATAACCTTTAGTCTTAATAGCTTTAATAAAAGAGAATTTAAATATTGATACCTTATTCAAAGTTACACTTAATTTCAGAATTTTGGAGGTGTGTCTCTTTTCAAGGTTGCCGTATTTACCATGTTTAATTTATGTTAAATTCATGTTACTTCTTTTAATTTCAAAGAAAATTAAATTCTAAAATACCTTTAAAATTTAAGAGCTGTAAAATAATTTTGTATCCTACAGAGGAAAGTGCAATCAAAATGGAGATGGCTTCCCTGAACAGACTACAGAATTTAAAAGCTAATATTCAGCATGCATCTAGTTCCTCTATTAAAAGGCATGGCCATGCAAGCTGGGCATCTCTTCAAAATGCTTATCCAGGAGAACGCAATTACCATTTGCACTAAATGCAGATATGTTATACTCTTACTTGGTTGTTTTATCTTTTATGATAAGTTTGTAATCAAGAAAGAAGTTGTTTTAAATTCAAAAGCAGTATGTACATAAAATCCACTACAAATGAGGCTTTCAGATTTTTCAAGACTGATGTGTCATCTATTGCACTTTCAAAACTTTCAAAGAAAGAATTTTTGCTTGAGTGGTAAAAAATTATGGATTAAACTTAAATCATTTAGTTTTGATTTTGTATGTGTGTTCATGCAAATAGAGACATTAAGTAATGATTTGCTGATGAAGTTTTCAAATCTTTGAGTAACAGATTTTCAAGCCTACTTGAAAATTCTCAAAAAAAGATTTCACTTATGAGAAAGACACTATTTTTTGCTTTTCCAGAAATTTGGAACTATGGACTCTCCTCATTCAGTCATAGCAACTGCACAGCCCCGGTGGAGTTTTTCATTGGTTCCTCTTCATATCAAATTTGCAAATTACAGCAATTACAGGTTTCAGGCTTCACTGGAGCAATGGAGCAGTACTGGCCAGACTAGGGAGGGGAATTTTTTATGCGGGGACTTTGGTACAGCTTTAGACAAGGATTTCCCTTCACAGTAAAATAGAAGCTACTGTGACAGCTTCTATTTTGCATAGGGACACTCTATAGTTCACTGAAGTTTCTTATGGCTATAAAACAAACAAAAAAAAATATACAACAAAAAAA
Organism: Caprimulgus europaeus; assembly: GCA_907165065.1. The sequence goes on along the minus strand of OU015525.1, from coordinate 59,602,728 downwards.
AGGTGATCCTTTCAAACCTGTCCCCCAGATGGCCTCCTAGAGTAATTAATCACTACTACACTACTGTGATAGCAGTCATACTTCCGTTACTGTAGAAGAAAGACAGTTGTGGTAAATATAATTTCACAACACCTCAAGCCTTTTTAGCGCATTTTTTCGCTCCTGGGCCACGCTGTAGATGATGTGCATTATTAGTTTATCACCACCTCTTCATTTTTTGGTGATTACCTGACCTCATTCAGCAATTCTGTGTGGTTCCCGGGCGTTTCCAAGAGCTGGTTAGTCTCCCTGTTGTGTAACCCAGAAGGGTTTGGCCCCATGGATGCGAGTCAGTCTGTGCCCTCTGCTTCAGTGACAGCTACTTTTGGGCACGTCTGATTTTTATACCTGGTGTTTTAGGTGCTGAAGATTAACAGTAGGGATTTTGCAATTCAGTTTGGTATTCAGATGCATGTTCCCCCTGCCTACTCTATCTCAGCTGCCACCTTTACAGGAAAAAAAGATGTATGGTGTGAAGGCTGGCTCCATTTTCACTGGAAAAGGAGATTCTCACAGCACCTGCTTTCCTATATCCAAAATGGTGAGTGTCATTCTGTATTGGATTTACAGCAAAAAAATGTGCTTAGGTTTACAAATGTACTCATTCTTCATAACCACATGGACCGTTTCTGAATGATCAATCTGGATGTTATGTTGTCATTCCAGCTTCTCAATCGTTTACCAATGGGACTATGAGGTTTTGCATTTTTTAGATCCTGGTCCTTACTGTTTAGTCTATGTGTGTAGGTCTTTGCTGAGCAAAAGTGTAATTTTAATAGAAATCAATGCTGAATATGACTTTTACATATGAGTCTATAATTTTATTCAAAGCGGAAATGTTGGGAAACAGTGGGAGTTAAAAAGGTTTTTCATAAATATCTGATGGAGCTGTTTGGAAACAAGGTCAATTTTTGTTGCACAAAATTTTTACATTTTTTTTCCACTTGAGTTGAAAATAAAAATAACCTAATTTGTAAAAAAACCTCAGGAGACTCATAAATAGATTTTAAATTAATATTGCAGTTTTATTTTTTGTACAATTTTAGTTCATATTTTTTCAGAGAAGTCTAATAATTTTTCAGTAACTTAAATGCTGGTGTTTTTCTGCTTTTATTCTGTCTCTTTTCCTTTGTTGTGGATTACTGACACACCATTATCTACCTTTTAGATTCAATAACGCATTATTTAGAGCCTAAAACCATAAATTATTCTGGCCAAGTTCTCCTATTGAGTACATGAATCTTGAATTTGATTTAGCATTTCTAATTCTTCTCAATATGAACGATTATGCCATTTAAATAATCAACCATTGTTATAAATTAGTCTGAAATAGAATGTTGTTGTTTTTTAATTAAACCAGTACTAAACACATCTCAATATTCCTTGTTGTTTTATTAAAAAGTAGCTTTTTATTACAATTTTTTATTGCTCTTTATTTTTTCTAAGCAGCATCTCTTGTTTCTTCTACTTTCTGCAACTTAACACTAACATTCATGTGATTTTATTGAAATCTCAGAGGTTAACAGTAATTCCTGCTACCAAATACAACTGATAATTTTCAAGAAGCTGGTAGGTATCTGTTGGTCTGTGGTTTTAAAAAGCATGGGTGATGCAAACACACCCCTTTTGGTATTTCTAACCTGCCAGAGATATGTCCTTCAACTCTGAGAACATGCTTTTCTCTGCAGAGAGCTGAAAACTTTGCTAACCTTGCTTCCTTCCCTTGCAAATCCAGTGCAAGAAATTATAAAAATAAACAGTTATGACAGTTATTTATCACAAACAAAAATATGTTATTAATGCTAATTTATGCATATTAACAATGGTGCGATGTTTTAATTATTTTACCCAAACGTGTCACTGCATGCAATGCTTTAAACCTGCAAGCAAGATTTCTTTGTTTGTATGGGAATGCTTGTTTAATAAGCGTCTTGTAGCAAACAAAACATTTCCAAATGTGGAATTTGATGTAGCTGATAAGAAATAGTCTTCTGTTATCTCATATGTGGTATTTTGTTTACCAGGATGTTGTGAGACTTTACAGGATATAGTGGAAAAACCCCCCCCAAAACCCACTCCCAGAATAGCAATAATCAACGTCCTCAAAACTCAACAGCTATTTCAGTCAAGTTACGATAGCAGGGAACCACTCAAGACGTGTGGCTGAGATCACAAGCCATGAAGATGTGGAGTTGAACAGACAGAATGCACTCATCCACATCTCTTAAAAAACCACAGTGGTCAAAGGCTACTGATTCACTTTATTTAGAGCAGGAGAGCTCTGGTTGAATACATTTTCTAACTTTATTGATAAGAAGGAAAAACTATAACCAAGTTATAATTTGTTTCTTCCTTCTCTCAGAAAATGAGGGAAAAGCTGGTTTAGATGTGCCTTAAATGTTCTTGATGCATTGCTGACAAGGATAGGTAGAAGCTGATTGGTTTTGACTGGTGAACCATTTTAGTACAATACAGGTTCAGCTGGATGGAATTTTTGGAAAAGAAAAAAGAGGGTCAAGAAAATCTGCTGTACTTCCTTCACAATTAATGCTGGACAATTAATATCTGCTTTCAAAAGAATCATTCTATAAGGGGATTTCTGACTGTTAGTATCAAAACTGATGCTCTGTCTTGAGAAGCCTGAGGTAAACAACCCCAAATCATGCATATTATATGGCTGGTTTCTGTAAAATAATTTATAGCTAACTTTTATTGTTTAAAAATAGAAATTTAGCATTGTCTTTGACCTAATGTTTGCCAAGAACAGCAGAAAAGTAAGTAAAGACAAACCCAATGATTTCTAAAAGTGAAAAGACTCATAGGAAACTTGGGGGAAAAAATATATTGTGTATGTGTTTTTGAAATAAATTTGTCATCATCCAGGCAGGACTGATGAAGTCACAACAGTTTCTTATGACCAATACAGAACAGATCTGAACCCACAAGCAATACTTATCAATATGTACTTTTTGTAAGAGCTTTTGCTTCTTACTCCAAGCTAAAACTTCTGTTTTATTGTCCTTTTTTTTTCCATAGGAAAAGTGGAGGGTAGCATGGCACCAGAAACACTGCTAGTGAGTTGAACATTTGAAGCATTTGAAGCCATCAGAATACAGGCTGGCAATTGCCAGTGTTTCATGTAAGTAACAAGATTTTATAGGTAACAAGATTTTGTTCACTAGAGTAAGTAATGCATGTCTTGCATTCACTAGTTGTTGCCTATCTTTCTTTTAAAAGGCAGTTTTAGAAATGCTTCCTAATTGAGAATATTTTCAGAAGACTGACCTAGAGCTGAAATACATATGACATCAGCAGCAGCAAGGAATGCTTTTTAAAACCAAATATTTTGTATTCTCACTCCTTCAATAACCCTAAGTAGCAGTGAAGAGCTTCATAGAGACAAAGCAGAACAGGAGAGGGGGGGATGTCCACACTGCTTGTGGCCCATGATCTTACACACACCAGGAGTTTAAGGACCAGCTCTGTCCTTGTTTTAGATCCAGGAGTAATAAATGTGTTATTAAAAACTTTCTAGCCAATTTAGATGATGTCTGCTAACTGAGATTAACAGGAAGATAGTGTCTCCTCGGTGTGATTTCCAGTGTTAGGTCTGCATCACAGGCTGCTGCTGACTTCAGAGATCAGTTAGTGTGGCTTACTGCTAGTCATTAAAACAAATGATAAGCAAAAACCTGAACAATATTGAGGGGAAAGGGAAAAAAAAAAAGAAAACCACCAAAAACCCTCTTCAAAATCTCTTTTGAGAGAATTACAGCTGTCAACATCTAGGCGAGTTGAGAAAGATGCACTCTCAACTGAGGCAACAGCAACCAACATGCTAACATCAGAATAGGAGTACTCATCACATAAATCCAAATTCAGGGTGTTTTAGAGAAGCTCAAGCTGCTTCCGCTTCAAAAGTGGATGTTATCAAATTAGGAAGGGGAAAATTGTCTTTCCTCTTGGTTTTCATTCTAGGACTCTCTGTAAATGAGGATTTGCAGAGGGCCATTTTCCTACTGCCGTGGCAGCTGGAGTGTGACTCTCTGCTTCTCAGACAGAGTTTTTCTTGCCAATCAGGAGACTTTTCCAGAAAGATATCTTCCAGAGCTGAATAATATGAATTTGAGTTGCTTCCAATTAAGCTACTTTATCTGAGTTACAGAGCCTTCCTGAACTTGGAATTTGGTGAATCTTGAGACTACACAGATGCTTTAGTATGTCTATGATTAGATTGTCTGCAGTTTCATGAATGGCAAATAACCCTGAAGTTTTGAGGGCTAACACAAGCTCCTCCTGCAGGTAGAACCAGTGTCACTGGAACTCACCATTTTTCTGAAACTTTTGGTGTGATTTTTAATCTGTTTGCATAAATTAAGACATCAGCTGCTCATTAATTCATAGTTCAGGAAACTGCTCCTTAGACCCTTTTGTGTGGTTGCTTCCTGCCTGCAAGTTTTACAGTTTCCAGCATTAAAAATAAGTTTAAAAAAGGAATATTAAGTTCACCTGTGTTCTGATTTCTTACCTAATAACAATGCTACACTTGAGCGAAAAATTTTGCATTGCCCAAAATTACTGTGCAATATCTAAAGACTTGCAAAGCATCCCTACAAAAAGGTGTATTAATACACGAGAAGGAGAGGAGCCATTCGCCAGGAGGTTGCCAGAAGCTGGAAGAGCCAGCAAGTAGGGCTCAGAGGTTTCAGGGTGCTACAAAGCCTGCAGCTGCCTTTGTGACCAGGGGCTTGCACTCCCTTCCCCCGGTCTGTGCCCTGTGCTGGGGGAGTGGCAAAGTCAGCAACCAAGCACTGGCCAAACTGACATGAGTTACTTCAAGGTGAGCGGTGATGTTTAACAAAAACTAATGATTATTTCAAAAAATCATCCCTTACTGTTTTTTTGCATTTAATATTTAGAGCAGAAAAACTACTTCTGCTCACTTCAGGTTTTTGTCGATAGTAAGTGACTGTTGAATTTTTTCCCATTTATTGTATTTAACATACCTCAACAGGGCAACCCCCCCCGCCCTGATTTGAATAATGCAACTACTTTTATACAGTTTTAAATGGCAAAATGAGTGAGTCTGAAATCAGAAAAGTGCCTTTGAATATAATTTTTAAAGCTGACTTTTTTAGTGACAGGAAGTGTGCATACTGTAAGAATAAAAATGAGAAAAACGTTGTAACACAGCAATAGATTGTAATGGTTTGTATTCTTCCATGGGTACTATTCAGAGTCTGTATGTGGTTAAACATGCAATTTAACATTGTGAGGTTTATCCAGTATGCTTTTAAAAACATTTCTTGACAGAACAATGAGCATGGAAAAAAACTATTATGGATGTAACAACAACTGATTTTAAGAAGCCAAAGACCATAAAAATCAATAGAAAAATCTAACATTAGGTGCTGTTGGACTAGGTCCCAGCAGGGGAAACATTATTGTATGGACAAATTCACTAGGAATATAGCAGGGATTGAGGTCAAAATGTAATCACCCAGCATGTAGCTCTTCAGGGTGGATTATTTCATTCTCCCTCTGAACTGAAACATCTCTTAATGGTAATAAATCTCCTTATCCTGTGCTGGGAGTGTATTTGCAATAATGTTCCAGAAGAAAGATCCTTAACAGCCTACACACTTTTTCATATGACTTTTTAAAATATTTTGTGTTTTCTCCCTGACATTTCAGTTACACATAAAATGTCCAACTGGAAACAGAGGTAGGTGACAAGTGCTAAACCAAAGGTTTGGAATGACAGCATGACAGATAAAACAGCCTGATACAGTAGTAAATGAGTTGAAAGTACCACAGCTATAAACACTTGTGAAAACAGCAGCTATCTCTGCCATCGTAGTTTGTTTGAATTTCATTTGTTTGATCTTTTTTTTTTTTTTTTTTTTTTTTTTTCCTTGCTTGGCAATGACCCATGTAATGTGTTTTCCATTGCTGCACTTCTAGAAACTTTTATTGAACCTCACCTATGAATTGCAATCAAATCAGTTAACAATCAGTCAACAGATTTTGTGCCAACCACTTTAATATTGGATCTTTTATACTAACATTGTTACAGTACTCTAAAGTCGGGCTTTTTATACCAGTGTAACAATGTTATTAGTGACTCTCTTACAAACATACAGCATAAAGTTGACTTCCAGTATATTCACCTTCTCACATGTGAATGAAACTATAAGTGATAAATAATCAAGATTTTGTGTTGATACAAACGCACCTGCCCAAGAGCCATGGCATTACCCTAACCATGGCAGTGTAAAGGTACAATTTCATGCACAGCACAGTCCTTGATCTTTTCCATGGAAAATAAAGAGAAGATATGATGATCTACTTTGGCAGTTCTATATTTCTTCTACTTAAAATACCCCCATTCTGCCACTCTGCTGCACTCTGATAGTTGTTCTTTTTGGTTTTAGTAACAATTTTTCTATCTTCTGATTTCCCAGGGACTAGCACAGACTGCTTTAGAATTACAGATAATCCGATGCTGACCAGCGGAGAGTGAAATGGTGCGCATCCCATCACTGACTCCTGTCCCGGACAAACCGTGAGCAGCTCACCCATCTGTGAAGCCTCACAGGGCAACGTGTAGAGTTTTGTGCTTCTGTTCTAATGCAATTAGTGCATGTTATTGCTACATTCAAAAGGAGTTAATTTGTTTCTAAAAAAAAGTCCCCCACTAGAAGAAGTAAAATCTATGTTTTGGTAGCTAACAATGCTAACTGTAAGTTTTGGTTTGTTTAATTTAATTTCCTAGGGTTTTCATTGGCTATATCAGTACACCAAACATGACAGTCTCTTTCAAATGCAGCAGAGGGTCACATTAGCTTCAGAAATTTCTGTTAGCAGAAGTAATTAACACTCTCAAAGTCTTTTCGGAAAAGCAAGACTGAGAATTATTTTATTTAGATGTTTTTAATGGTACCCATCCTATACAAAGAATGACTAGTATCAGAATGACAGGAAATCTGTATCTTTGTTCTCAGAATAGTTTATTCACCATTTGATGAATTAAGTCAGCTGCCACATTCTGTATATTATTATCTATTGTGGTGGGTTGACCCTGGCTAGAAGCCGGATGCCCACCAAAGCCCACTCTATCACTCCCCCTCCTCAAATGGGCAGGGGGAGAAAATCATAACGAAAAGCTCATGGGTGGAGATGAGGACAGAGAGAGATCACTCACCAGTTACTGGCACGGGCAAAAACAGACTTGACTTGGGGGAAAAAAACAAATTTACTTTATTACCAATCAAAATTAGAGGATAGTGATAAGTAAAACCAAATCTTAAAACACCTCCCCCATCCCTCCCTTCTTCCCGGGCTTAATCTCTTTCCCGATTTTCCACCTCCTCCCCCCAGCAGCACAGGGGGACAGGGAATGGGGTTTGGGTCAGTTCATCACACGTTGTTTCTACCGCTGCTTCCTCCTCAGGGGGAGGACTCCTTCCCCCGCACCAGCGTGGGGTCCCTCTCACGGGAGACAGTCCTCCACCAGCTTCTCCAACGTGAGTCCTTCCCATGACTGACAGTTCTTCATGAACTGCTCCAGTCTGGGTCCATTCCATGGGGTGCAGTCCTTCAGGAAGGGACTGCTCCAGCGCGGGTCCCCCACGGGGTCACAAGTCCTGCTAGCAAACCTGCTCCAGCGTGGGCTCCTCTCTCCACAGGCTACAGGTCCTGACAGGATCCTGCTCCAGTGTGGCTTCTTGCAGGGTCACAGCCTCCTTCAGGCATCCACCTGCTCTGGCATGGGGTCCTCCATGAGCTACAGGTGGTCATCTGCTCCACCATGGATCTCCATGGACTGCAGGGGGACAGCCTGCCTCACCATGGTCTTCACCACAGGCTGCAGGGGAATCTCTGCTCTGGCACCTGGAGCACCTTCTCCCCCTCCTTCTTCACTGACCTTGGTGTCTGTGGAGTTGTTTCTCTTACATCTTCTCACTCCTCTCTCTAGCTGCAAAGTGTGCAGCTTTTTTTTTCCTCTCTTCCTTTTTTTTTTTCTTAATTATGTTATCACAGAGGCGTTACTGATTGGCTCGGCCTTGTCCAGCGGTGGGTCCGTTCTCGTAGCCAGCTGGCAGCTTCTCTCACAAAAGCCACCCCATGTCCCCCCCAAACTACTACCAAAACCTTGCCACGCAAACCCAATACATATATAATTTTTTTTAAGCAATAGAATTTCTACTTAAATGAAAGGGACACACTTATGTATTCATCTCAGGTTAATAGAAAATACAGTTGATTCATCCATGGAAAAAAAAAACCAAAACCAACACCCATTGAGACTGAAACATAACATCCAGGAAATACAATTTATCATCATCTACAACAGCAACAACAAAGAACAGAACACAAAGCTCTTGGCCCCAGGAATTCAGAGACAAAACACAGCTGTAACAATAGAGTATATCTTTCATTATGTGCTTTGGAAAATAAGCAAACAAAAAATACTAATGCTATATATCTAGGTTTCCCCTTGCAAAATAAATATAGTTTGTAATGGATACAAATGCTACAGTAAGGAAGTGGATAAATGGAATTTTGACCTTAGGGATCCTGATCCAGACTGTTAGCTTGTAAAACCCAAAACATGAAGTTGCATGTATGACAGTCAGGTGTGTGCATGAGGAGTCCTCTCCCCTTTAGCTCTTTAAGAATGAACTGCCTGCAAAACCAAGGTCACTGGTTATTTTTGATCAACCTAAATTCAGTCAACCAGCTCTTTAAAATTATCCCAGCAAGGTTTGCCTTGGATTATCTGTTTAAATTTCTGCTTGTCTAATGCATCAGATTATTCTGGTAAGCCTTTGAGCACTCACACTTTAAAAAAAATCTTTTATATTAACAAAAACGAAACAAAAATTCAATTAAAAAGGCACAATAGTAAGAAAAGAAATATCTGCAATTTTTAACTTCAAATGGTTGAAAATTGGTTATATTTCAAACTGGCAGGGACTTCACACATTATTTCAACTAAGGGGAACTGAATTCAACTGTAAAAATAAAAGCATAATGTTTTTAATTTATATCAGAATCAATATGTTAGGATGGTTACGTTGGGGTAGTTGATAATCCTTTTTTGTGCAGGTATGCTACTTTACAGGTATTTTATAATTCCTATAGATCACATATATTTAAAAAAAAAAATCTATCAGAGACCAGTGCCTTTTATTATGAACACATGAATGAAACAAAAGACCTATGAAGTCACGATAATTCAATTAAAAAATATATATAAAATAACCTGCGATGGTTCTGTAAGGGGTGCTCTGAAGCCCTATAGATGTAATTAAACTTTCAGGTTCTTAGAAATCCATGGACACGGCTGTAGGCTAAATTCTGGAAAATAAAGAAATCTCTGGTAATCCTTCTTGAACTGAAGAGACGAATTGAGAATATGACTCACTGCTTTATGTCAGTATAAATATAATTGCTTTCCTTGGAACTATATTAGCATAAACCAGATGTAATATGTTGTAGTGAATCAGGCAGGAGTTAGTGGTACAGAATCACAGAATGGTAGGGATTGGAAGGGTCCTCAGGAGATCATCTAGTCCAACCCCACTGCCAAAACAGGTTCCCTACAACAGGTTGCACAGGAAAGTGTCCAGGTGGGTTTTGAACATCTCCAGAGATGGAAACTCCACAACCTCTCTGGGCAGCCTGTTCCAGTGCTCTGTCATCCTCACAGTAAAAAAGTTTTTCCTTAAGTTTGTATGGAACTTCTTGTGTTCCAGTTTTTGCCCATTGCCCCTTGTCGTATCACAGAGTACTACTGAAAAGAGCCCGGCCCCATCCATTTGGCCCCTGGACTTCAGGTATGTATGGACATTGATCACATCCCCTCTCAGTCTTCTCTCCTCCAGTCTGAAGAGTCCCAGCTCTCTCAGCCTTTCCTCATACAGGAGATGCTCCAGGCCCCTCCTCACTCATCATCTTTGTGGCCCTTCGCTGGACTCTCTCTAGAAGATCTAGAATAGTACTATTATGCTATTTCTACTAAAATGACTACACCAGATATTCCTTGGTTCCATTACCTTTCGGTTGTCTGTGATACCTTTATTGAAAAAATTGAACATTTTTTGAGGGCTTTGCCTAAGCAAATGAGCTCCTGTAAAGCAACAACATGGTCAAGAAACATCTGTTCTAGATTTTATTAGGAAAGGGATTTTTACATGAGAAATTGCTATGAATCAGTATATGGAGGTGGAGAGATGATCTCCAGAGATCCCTGCTAGCCCCTATCATTGTGTGATTCTGCAATTCTTAATCCCCCTCTCCAAGGCTGATTGACAGGGCTTTAAACTAGATGAGAAGGGGGAGGGGGATAATAAGATTGTCTCTGAAAAGTGGCATAATAAGACATCAGGGTTGGAGGGAGGGGGATGATAGTAAGGACCTTCAACCTGTTGCCCTGAGGAATGCAGTGGGCACGGCAGCACAGGAGAAGTCTTACAGAGACAAACCAGAAGCTCCTGAGATAACAGGAGCCAACAGGGTAGTTTCCATGAAACACCTTGGGAGAATAAAGGGGTGTCCATCTAAGAAGGTGACACAGCCACCAGCCCAGCTGAAGTGCCTCTACACCAATGCATGCAGTGCATTATGCAATGTGTTTGGACCACAAACAAGAGGAGCTGGAAGCTACTGTCCTACTAGAAAGCTACAACATAGTGGCCATTACAGAAACTTGGTGGGATGAATCCCATGACTGGAGTGTGGCTATCGATGGCTACAAGCTGTTCAGAAGGGACAGGAGAAGAAGGAGTGGAGGTGTTGCCCTCTATGTTAAGAAATGGATAGAGTGTGAAGAGTTGTCCCTAAAGAATAACCATGAGCAGGTTGAAAGCTTATGTGTAGGAGATAGGGATCAAGACAACAAGGGGGACCTTGTGGTTGGTTTCTACTACAGGCCGTCTGATCAAGGGGAGCCTATTGATGAAGCCTTCTTACTCCAGCTCCAAGAGGCATCGAGCTCACAGGCTCTCATCCTTCTGGGGGATTTCAACCACCCTGGCATCTGTTGGAAAAGTAGCACAGCAATCCAAGATACAACTGGAGTGCATTGATGACAACTTTCTAACACAAGAAATAGACAGCCCTACTCAAGGGGAAGCAATATTGGACCTGATGGTCACCATGCAAGTGAGCTCATCAGCAGTGTCAAGATTGGAGGCAGTTTGGGCTGTAGTGATCATGCACTGGTGCAGTTCACTGTCCTAAGGCTTATAAGTCATATGAGAAGCATTGTCAGGACTCTGAATTTCAGGAAAGCCAACTTAGAGCTCTTCAAGGAGCTAGTCAATAGGACCCCCTGGGAAACAGTCCTCAAGGACAAGGGGGCAGAACAGAGCTGGCAGATCTTTAAAGATGTTTTCCACAGAGCTCAAGCGCTCTCGATCCCCAGGTGTAAGAAATCGGGCAAGGAATGCAAGAGACCAGCATGGCTGAGTCGAGACCTGCTGGTCACACTAAAAGGCAAGATGGAACTACACAAGCAGTGGAAGCAGGAACAGGTATCCTGGAAAGAGTGCAGGGACATTTCCCGATTGTGTAGGGGTGAGGTCAGGAAGGCCAAGGCACAGCTGGAGCTGAACTTGGCAAGGGTTGCCAAGAAAAACAAGAAGGGCTTCTGCAGGTGTGTAAACCAGAAAAAGAAGGTTAAAGAAAGTATATCCCCCGATGAGCAACAATGGTGATCTAGTAACAACAGACAAGGAGAAGGCTGAGGTTCTCAACAACTTTTTTGCCTCAGTCTTCACTGGCAAGCTGTCTCCTCAGAGCTCTCAAGGTGATGACCCACAAGACAGGGACCAGTGAGACAAAGTCCATCTCATTGTAGGTGAAGTTAAGATTCATGACCATCTGAGGAACCTGAACATACACAAGTCGATGGGACCTGATGAGATGCATCCCAGAGTCCCAAGGGAACTGCCTGATGTAGTTGCCAAGCCACTCTCCATGATATTTGAAAAGTCATGGCAGTCAGGTGAAGTCCCTAGTGACTGGAAGAAAGGAAATATTATACCCATTTTTCAAAACGGTAGAAAGGAGGACAATGTGATCTGTGGAATCAAACCTTACAACTCCTGGACAGTTATAAAGCAGGTGTGTTTTATTCTCCGGTGGGCGACAGGGTGGTTCGCCCCATAAAGGCCCTGCACACCCCACTCTTTTACAAAGGCATTATTTAAAGCACACACACATACATATTCATTAAATTTAGGATGGGTTAAGCTAATTAGTTCAAGGAATTTTTAGCATAGGTTCACTCCCATTCACTCTTGTGCACCGCCTCCTGTTGGTGCTTGTTAACACCCTTGTAGACCTCTAGACAAAATAAAGCCAGCTTTCTTGCTTCAGACTGCAGGTGTTGCACACCAGTTCTTTCTTATCTTGCTCCAGACTGCTCGCATACCAGGCACCGCAAGGCCTTTGCTGATAGTGTGGAATAGCTCGTTAGTTATTGTAAAAGTTTCCCACTTAACACGGACAAAATGATCTAAACTTAAAGTTTCCAACCTAACACAGAGACAAAATGAACTAAACTTATTTTCTAAAATCTAACTCTAATACAGAAAAAAATGCATATAAAATCTAACTATATTTTATATGTTCGCTTATCAACTGGGAACTACCAGCCTGTCAGCCTCACCTCTATGCCTGGGAAGATCGTGGAACAGATCGTCCTAGAAGCTATGCTGAAGCCCATGGAGGACATGGAGGTGGCTGCCTGACCAACCTAGTGGCTTTCTACAATGGAGTAACTGCATCAGTAGACAAGGAAAGAGCTATGGATGTCATCTATCTGGATTCTGCAAGGCCTTTGACAGTCCCTCACAACATCCTTCTCTCTAAGTTGGGCAGATACGGATTTGATAAGTGGACAGTTTAGTGGGTAAGAAATTGGCTGGATGGTCACATCCAGAAGGTAGTGGTCAATGGCTCAATGTCCAGATGGAAGACAGTGACAAGCAGTGTCCCTCAAGGGTCTGTACTGGGACCAGTGCTGTTTAATATCTTCATTAAGGACGTTGACAGTGGGATTGAGTGTGCCCTCAGAAAGTTCACTGACATTACCTGGCTGGGTGGTACAGTCAATGTGCCAGAGGGACAGGATGCCATACAGATGGACCTGGACAGGCTGCAGAAGTGGGCCCAGGTGAACCTCATGAAGTTCAACAAGGCCAAGTGCAGGGTCCTGCACCTGGATTAGGACAATCATTACTGATACAGGCTAGGAGATAATTTGCTTCAAAGCAGCCCTGAGGAAAAGGACTTGGGGGTAGTAGGCTGGAGCACCCCTCCTATGAAGACAGGCTGAGAGAGTTGGGGTTGTTCAGCCTGGAGAAGAGAAAGCTCTGGGGAGACCTTTTAGAAGACTTCCAGTACCTGGAAGGTACCTATAAGCAAGCTGGGGAGGAACTGGTCACAAGGGCATGCAGCAATAGGACGAGGAGTAATGGTTTTAAACTAGAAAAGGGTAGATTTAGGTTGGATATTAGGAAACAGTTCTTCAGTATGAAGGTGGTAGATAATTGGAACAGGTTGCCCAGAGAGGCAGTGGAGGCCCTATCCCTGGAGATATTCAAGGTCAGGCTTGATGGGGCCCTGAGCAACCTGCTCTAGTAAAGATGTCCCTGCTCGCTGCAGGGGTTGGACTAGATGACCTTTGAAGGTCTCTTCAACCCAATACTTTCTGTGATTCTAAGGTCATTTTTCCCCCTAAAGTGAGGAGAGCTTAGTCCATTATTTGTTCAAAAGTTTACTAGCAAATGTTTATGGTTTTACTAATAAATATTTTTGGGCTTGGTGTTTGCAGTGATTTTATTTGGTTTTGGTTTTATCTGGGCTTTTTGTGTGTAGGAAGAAGATTTTAGATAATATTGGCGGAGTGAATTGATCTTATAGGAAAGAGATGTGCATTACTGGAAAATGGTGAACTGTCACTTTGATGTTTACCAAGCTTTTTCCAAATAAAGAGTCACAAAAAGGCCTTAAGAAAAATAAGATGTATGAGATAACTTTATTCACTAGAAAGGTAGGTTATATGAGGTCCTGGATGCATCAACAAAAAAGGTTAAAGATGTCATATATGAAAGGTGCATTGTTTGCTCTCCTTAGCTTTCTCCCTGGATTTTGAAGGCCATTTTAAAAGTCGTAAACTTTGCCATATAAAAGTTACACATCTTTCTTGGAGACACATCTGAGCTGACAACATCCTATAATTAAGGATAGCCTCAACCTTAAGTGAACCACCTCTGCAGGAAGTTTTCACATCCCGGCTGTGTTTGAGGGTATTGTTTAGGAAACGGCTTTGTAAGCCTCTGTCAGCAAAAGAAAAAAACTCAGCAACAGTCCTTTCCTTAAGCTAACTTTTAACAGATTTTTTTTTAGCCACCCAATAGACATAAAAATTAGAGTTGAACCAAGAAAAGGATAAGTCAAGAAAAATAATAGGTGTATGAGAATGGCTGTGCTCTGAAAAGGAAAGGTTCATTTCCCCTCCTGATAATATATTTGTGTGAGAACCTGGAAGCCTTTCTGCTTTCATTTTTCCTTCATTAAAATTAAACTTTCAGGTTCTGCAAATAATATCACTTTTTGGAAACTACTGAAATCAGAGACTTCATCAAGGAGACAAGAACTAAACTGAAAGAAGTAAGCATAGTCAACTACACAGCATTAGTACCTTAAATTCTTAGAGACTCAAATGTAATATAACACTTTCCTTTGTAAATTATTCTTTTATGTCTTTCAAACACTATCTTCTGTGCTAATACTGGATGAAAATGGATAGACTAATTATCAACAAAATGTGAATATAAATCCAGTACTATCTTCCTATTAAAATGTAGAAGAAATTATAAAATATTTTTAAGGACATTTTTGATACCTTATTGACCTAATCAGAGACAGACATTTACAGTCAAGATCACTGAACAGAAAATGTTTAGATAGAAGAGAAAGACATGGTGATAGCTTTTGTTATTAAGCAATCACATAAAAATATAAACAAATCAAATTAACTAGACTTTTTCTTGGGATTATTTGCTGATATTATCTCTCTCTTTTTTAAGTAGATCAACTTAGATTTTTTCATTGTCTTCATAATTATCTTCAGTTCACTTTTTTGTCATATTTTCCACTTTTGTTTTATTCAAATGGACAGAGGATTACTTCAAATGGCTGCTTTAAAGATTTCCCCCTCACATGCAGACACACGAACTTTACAGTAAAGTTCAGCAAGTTGTCTTCTGCTATGAACACGTCAAAGGAACATTACATGCACAGTGAACTTTAAAAATACCACAAACCTTCTTATCTCCTACCAACATACCTTTCACTTGGGAATTGGCAGAAGAAGTGCTTTTTGGTGTTCAAAATTTGTTCAGTGGTGGTGTTTCTTCCACTGCCTAAATCAGACCTTTTTTCCATTAGTGCATCTCACCATTAGCTTACTCTGTCACTAAACATATCTTCTATGTTCAGATGGCATCCATTAGTCATTAATAATCTCCCCGATAAAAGCTGTGAAAATACCCTTTCTGAATCTCAACATTTAGTGTTATTTACTCTTTGTATTGCAGCTGTAGTTTTTATAACCAAGAGTCTTTAGCTTCCTGACCCATTTAGGTGTTCAGTGTTATGTCAGAATGAATAGCCAGCCAGCGGTCCAGTTCAAAAAAATGTAAATAATTTTCTAGTTCCAGAAGTTTAGTAACATATTCCTTGAATACATATCCTCTTGCAAAGATTGATTTTTCTGGGTCAAAGCATTTAATCATAGAACTATAATTTATATAACCTAGCCTCTTGGAGGAAAGTATGTTTAACAATAATAAAAAAAAAAGAATTGGATTATGTAGATTATATTTTCTTTACTTTTCTACATTTGAGAAAGTATTATAGATTCTTTTTTTTTTTTTTTTTTTTTTTTTTTTTTTTTTCCCTGTTGGAGTCATCTTTACCAATATATCCCCAAAATGTGATTGTTTTTAATTCACAACTTTTTTGCTTCCCTTTGAAGGATTATCTGGTGTTAATTTAACTTCTCTTCTGAGGTTAATGAATACATACTGAAGAATCCTATCCATTAGGTTACTGAATCAGACATGCCTATAGATTAATCCAGTTTGGGGGGCTTTATCTCTTCAATTAGATTAGATGCAGAATAGGAAAATGCAAATTAAATTATTGTGCCTTTATCTGGCTGTACCACTCAGTCATCCTGCTAAAGAAACATGGAATGGTGAATGGAAAAAGAAGTATTTTCCTTGATGTTAGCACACTGGCAACAGGGGGACCATCATCCATAGACAAATAGAGAGTTGTATCACTTGTTACTGAACTGTTGTTCTGGGTTGGTTAACCTGACTTCTACAGGGTTAGAGCTAATCTAGAGGGATGCTCACACCAAGTGCAAATTAGCTAAACTGTCCCTTCTCCCAGCCCAATTGCTTCATTATCTTAACTGAAAATTCACTGAAATTTTCAGTTTGCCCTGATCATTTTCCACTTGGTCAAGTTTGTAGGTAAAGAAGTGGTACCTGCAGTAGTCTCCCTTTTAGATTTCTCCTGCCTTACTGCACTGCCACAGTCAAGGCCTTTTTTTCTGGTGGTAGCAGCAGTCTGCATATCTATTTGCTTCTCTTTCTGCACTAATGCTGCAGGCCCATCTGTTAAATCTTAAATACTAATAAATCATTAAAAAGGTATTAACATATTGTGCTGCCCTATATGTATGTCTTATTCTTCGCTGTTTTATAGCAATTTCCATGAAAAAAACCCCCCCTCATTACAGAGGTTATTGTGACATGCTTTGAAACAGCAGCATTCATTACATATTATCTATGTATTGGAGTTTGGGGAATTAATGCACCAGGAAACGAAATTACTCACCCCAGGTCACCAAAGATGTATGTTCATGTCATGATTAAAATCTAAGCTGTAGATCTCCATTGTGTTTACTGTATGATATTTTCTTCTCTTTTTCTTTCTAGTTTTATACTTTTAAACTACATCCTACAGTTCTAGATTCAGCTGGAAAATCCCACTGTGCTGATTTTGTTGTCAAGCTGTAATTAGCATTTAGCCACCAATTAGTTAAATACAGCTTGTTTGTCTTTGTGAGCCTTCCCTTCCTTTGCTTTGGGGTTCAAAAGATGGAGAGAAAGTGGAATTACTGCAAAAAAAAGAGCCAGGCTATGAGGAATAGTGGGCAGAGAACCAGAGAGTCAGAGCCCAAGGAACTGTTTTGGTGAGAGGTGCTGCTGCTGGTGCTGCTGTGAGTCTTTTATCCACAGATGATTAGAGATGTGGATTTTCCAACCTTTCAGGGCTGGGAGGAGTACAGAGAAAGAGAGATCAGAGGTAAGGGAGGTATGAGGAGAGGGTGGAGGAGAGGGGCCTGTACCATGTACCTTACACTACCTGCTCTGATATGTCCATTGCCCAGAGGGGTAGGGTGAAGTTAGTGTGTATTTCTCTTTTCATAGGTTACAGCTTCTGTAAAAATATGGTCCAAAATTATACCAGTAGAGTCAAATTTCATAATGCCTGCAGCTTTATGATTTGTGACTTGCAGGCATGTTGCCCAGTTGTCTAGAGGGGGCTTATATCTAGACCCAGAAATGCTCTGCTTACATGTTTTTTTTTAGCTAGTGTGACAAGGGACTCTTTTCTTGGGACTAGCTGACCAAGAATCCCTAACATGGGTAGTAACTGTGTCTGTTGTACAACAAATAAATGTCTTTAGACATTAACATATTATATCATTGATAGTTAGTCATCACGTGGGGTTGGACAATAATTTCTTAACTTCTGTTTTTCTTTCAATGCCAGAGAGAAACAAGCATGACATTCAGAGTGATAAAATTGTAATTTTTATTTATAAGCAGATGAGTGAAGAATAATTTTAAAGGAATTTGCCTTCATTTTGAAGACTTCCTGAGTACTTTGTCTTAGATTTAATTAAAGAAAATAGACGTGTAAAAAGTTACATCTGTAATAATAGTAGTAAAAAATTTCACATATTTTTATCTTTTTAATTTTACTTTAGATTTTGTAGAACACCACTTACCTGTAAACTCCTGTAAACATATGTGGTGTGACGTAAAAAATAATATTTGAGAGATACTTTGTCTTTTTGCCTCTTTTGCAACTGCAATTTGAGAACAGCTATTCACTGAGGTTAAATATTTAAATGTGGGAACCATATAGATCCTGTGTAGTGGGTTTAAAGGACCACAGCCTCCAAGTACTGGACCTCTTCCACTCACAAGATACTCTATTTTCCAGTACAAAATCTGCAGTTTTGTTTCTGAAGCTTCTTATTTCCTGCTTTTCTTATCAGTAGTACTTCTGTTTCCTGACACAGGCTAAATGTAAGTTAATATTTTGATTTCTTTGAAAAGATAACTTTGTGATGCAAATTAAACAAGACTCAACCTCCAACTCAGTTCTCTTCTACTTAGTTTTTTACACTCAGCATTAGATGGACTACTGACTATCTAGGTATTCTTTGTGAATCCAGATTTTGGGTCTGTCAGGACAGTTTCAATTGCTCAATTAAAATGTAAGTAACTGACTTTTACTCTTAGAAAATGTGATGTTGCTTAAAAGCAACTGGTCATGTTGTAAGATTTTACTAGCCCTCAAAGCTTGTGCTGCTGTGAAGT
This sequence comes from Caprimulgus europaeus, assembly GCA_907165065.1. The sequence continues at coordinate 59,583,985 of OU015525.1, read as the reverse complement.
TCCAGTATTTGAGGAAATTCTCAGAATATGGAAGTAACTGAAATAAAAACAATACAAAAATGAAGAGACAAGGTCATTAGAAATTTTTATGAATAGTCTTTTTTGTAAATATAATTTGGAAAGCTAAGCTCAGGTTTCTAAGAAAAGATTTGGCATATAATATTTTTCTATTTTTAAGGAACTTTTGATGTGTGAGTAATATATCTGGTGAATTAAAATAAAACAATTTCCTTAGAGTAAAAAAAAATTCCTTTTGAGGTGGAATACATTACCTACAATGATTACACTTATGTACAGCTGTGCACATGATTTCTCAGACAGGAAAAAATGGAAAGTCACTTGTAAAAATGAAAAGTTATGAGGAAAGAAAGAAAAAAAAAAAAAAGCGCTTTATAGCCTTTTCACACTGAATCTCACATCTATTGCCTTCCAAGGAGAAGCTCTCCAGAAGAAGAAAATTAAAATACTTGAATTATCAGTGCTAATTTTTCTAGATAACAGGAACATAAGAATCATGTCAGCTTAAGAGACTATGGAAAATAACTTATATGATTATATTTTTTTAAAATTTTAACAGAGACACATTATTGTTAATATATCTGTATAAGTATATTACCTTTTATTGTTTCCCAAGAATAAATGCAAGCTCTCATTTAGGCAGTACCTCCTCTTGCATCAGGGTGATATAGAGTACAATTTTTTAATCACTTCATCGTCTGGTGGATTCTGTGTTTATTGTCAAAGTAGAGTAGAAATAAGTGCAACTGAAACAATGGAGAATTACAGATTTAGCTAGGAAATGGAAAAATGGAGTCATTGCAAACATTAAAAATGTTATATTATGTTAAAACATGACTAATTTAATACAGGTTTTGGTAAATATACTTACAGTTGTCCTGAGAAAAATCCATAAAAAATGTAAGAGTGCGGCTTGTTTTGACAAATTTCAACATGAGTCATGGATACTCAGGATCCTTACATCCTTGAACAAGAATTTTCAAGCTGCATAATTTTGATCCCAAAATACTCTCATGACATTTTATCACAAATAAATTATCAGGCTTTAAGAAATTCCTTTTTATAACTAGTCACAGAATTTTGACCTCTAATATATAGGAAGTGTTTTATCTTATCTTTGGATATTATACTCCCTGAATAATAGATAAATAGATAAATATTGAACTGTAGTGTTAGAAAAGTTGAGAAATTCTTTTGATTTTGGATATGTGGCACAGAAGAATTCTGTTTGCTTCTGCTGATGAATCCTAAAGATCCTTACTCCATCAGTTATCACAGCATTCATGGATATTGCTAGAGGTTCATCAGTAATGCAAACTTTACTCTGAGGTGGATTTTGTTAGGAATTCAGTCTCTTTCTGATGCACCTGTACCAAGACCTCAAACTTGGTGTGTCTTAGAATATGAAAGTAAAAAATGCATGATGTTTTTCATATTTCAAAAGTAAAAACATCCTGTGAGATTGTGCACAGTGGTTGAATAAAATAACATCACGCTGTAGTCACTACTTCCAGTGTCCTTTGACATGGACCACACAGCTCTCCTTCTTGCTGTTCTCCAGCTTTGTGGAAGTAAGGTTGTTTTCTTATTACTAGCTAGCATCTCCTTTTTTTATTGTATCATGACAGATATGATCACAATTCACAAATATGTTACTGTGTGATTCAGGCAAATTTTAACGGTTCAATGATATTCACAAGTTAGAAGTAATAATAATGTCTAGAGTTTGGGGGCTTTTTTAGTGAACTTTCTCTTCCGTGTTTTAGTTGTAGTGCTGACAAAGTTGTTCCTGAGTTTTTCTATAATTTCGGTTTTCAATTATGTTAATTCTGAAACTGAAATTCTGTGTGTGCTTTAGCCAATGTGGAAAGCAAGTCTGTGGATTCAACTGTAAAATTTACTGAAAAGGTGAAACTAGAATGCATATATCCAAAAAAAGCTGTGATAATCTAGACATCCTGGATGAAACTTAATGTATCTCATAAAGAAAACATAGCCGTCTTGCATCCAATCTATGGCATACATATAGAAAATAAATACAATGGAAGAATTTATTTTGGAAATACTTACAGGGAAGATAAGTCCTTATCCTTCATGAAGAGCACTTTGGAGTACGTTGGTCTTTACTTTTGCTCCATTGTAACTTACCCAGGTGGAATTTGGGAAAAGGTAATAGAAATTATTCATTCAGGTAAGGAAATCTCCTATTGTTCTTTAAATTTCTGATATATGCAGAACAGAAATCCAGTTGAAGAAGTATCTGCCATTTTAGTTTCTCTTTTAAGTAATATACCATGCAGAAATGGAATAATTTGGGGAAAAGAACTAGTGTGACAGAAAAGAATTGTATTACTTTGACAAAAGGTCATTTTAAGAGAAGCAGGAAATAAGGAGGGGAACTGGAGGAGATGGACTGATGTCACAACAGCAGTGTATTACATGGCAGACTTCAGGTACTAATGGTCATTGCAACAGTGATATTTCCCTTGGGCCAAGGTTCTCACAGCATTTCAACAAGTTGTAGGATGTCTTCCGAGGGTGAAATTGCAACTACCCATGTAATTACAGGATGAACCATGCAACTACTATGCTCTGAATAGAATGAGAAATGTTCTTTTGATGTTGCAGTGACTTTTACATCCATAATGTAAATTATGCAGAGTTGCATAGTTGGTTGGTTTTGGTTTTCTTTTTTTTTACTGAAAAATATATGACCATTTGCTCAAGGGATAAGTTTTGCTAGAAACTCCAAATAAGAGTGGAATTTTATTAACAGAGTATTTAAATGCCAGATATACCCTGAAGTGCTCCCATATTTTAAATAGAGTGATCAACCTCTTCTGTGATAGTAGAGACAGAGCTTTTCTATTATTAGCTAGTGTGATGATATCCATGTCATTCAGCACTTACTTCTATATTAATGTTCTTCTGCCTGCCAATAACAGCACGTTGCATAGATTTTTTCAAGTCCCTATTCACCTGAAATAGATTGCTTTTTATTTATCTCTGTCTCAATTTAGAATGTGATTCATAGGTCTAGAGTGAAAAATTATCAGCCCTTTAAAGCACATGGAAGCAAGAACAAACCCTGAGGGATCTTCCTTCTTCAACACTTAGACTCTGAGCTTCCCAAAGCAAGAACTATCCCTATATCTTACACAGTGTCATCCACATTGTCAGCAACTAATTAGAAAGCAAGAGGATGGAGGCAAGTGAATTTGACTTTTTAACACCTCTGTTGTGACTATTGACCTGTTAAACGTTTCTTTTCTTACTTTTTATCTTCTGTCATGAACTAAAGATTGGACACCCCTTCAAGTATAAAAGGCTAGGAGAAAAGCAAGAGTAGAGCAGATGCCTCCTCTTCCTTTCTGAAGGAAAATCTTCTAGTCACCAGCCTTCAGTCATCCCTCTGTACCAAACATAGTTCTTTTAACTTTTCTTCTCAGTTCATGATTCCAAATTTCATCCTTCTTGTTTTCATCAGAATTTTTTCCAGTTTGTATATAACCTTATGAAAATAAGATACATAGAATGAAACACCATGTTCCATCTAAGGTGTTACTGTTGCTAAATGAAGCAGAATAATGCCTCCTTTATCTTGTATCTGTTGACATACCTGAGAAAATTTGTCTTTTGGAAACAGACAATGGCATAATGTTTGCAATTCTATTTGGCTAGCAATCAGAGCATCCAGATCCTTTTATTCCTCACTTGGGGTTTTTTGGTGTATTCTTTCCTCTTTTGTTCTTTTTACTCCTTATCATTTTGAATGTTCAGATAGTTACTAAGAATAATGATGCTGTTATGTACTCTTGGTTACTTTGTTTGCATGAGAATATGCTATGTTAAGGAAAAAAATGTAACATTCAGTACCCATGAGGACTGCTGTGTTTTTACCAAAGTAAGATAAAATTAGAAGGGTTGTTTTATATGTTCCCTATGAGCATTATTTTGATGAATACTCATTGCATGTCAGCTGGATATTATAGCTATTAATTAACTTGCTATTGTGTGATAATTTGGAGGTGACTTACTTCTCATGTCTTCATCTGCTGACCCAAACTGCTCTCTAGGGAGATTTGCTGCTTGCCAGTTTAGACTCTAGGATGCTGCAGAGAAACTGCCAAAGCTTGCCCAGGCTTCACCCAGTCCTAACCCCTGCTGCTTTTCCACACGTACAACAAAGATGAGTCCAGGAGAGACCTGAAGCACATCAGGCATGACTACATGGTGCTGTGGGTGGTTGTCAAGGACATGGGTGGCTTAGGTGGTGTCTTTTTGATCCTGCTGAAGAAGGTAAAGGCTCTGGGAGGAAGGCTTGGATTCTGTAGTTTAAGATCCAGTTGCATGGCTGGTGTCAACAACAAGGTGTTAGCTTTTTTCACCGTATGACAGGATCCATCTGAGCATGTGGGGAAAAAGTGTCCTTGGCAACAGGCTGGTGAGGGGAGCTTTAACAAGAAAGTAAGATGGCAACCCAAAAGTGAGAGAGGAGGTGAACTGGGTTGCGAAGCAAATGGTGTGGCATTATATGGACAGAAAACACCTTGAAAACAACAAATCAGGGAACCAGGGTGACCATTCCAAGTATGTTCATACAAATAAGGACATGCTGAGGGGACATACTGTGGGGAAGAGGAGGGCCATGAAGATGATCAGAGGGCGGGAGCATGTCTACTGTGAGGACAGGCTGAGAGAGTTGGGGCTGTTCAGCTTGGAGAAGAGAAGTCTCCAGGGACATGTTATAGCTGCCTTCCATTATCTGAAGTGGGCCTACAAGAAAGCTGGGGAGGGACTTTATATGAGGGCAGATAGTGATAGGATGAGGGGCAGCAGCTTCAAAATGGAAGAGGGTAGATTTAGATGAGATATTAGGAAGAAATCCTTTACTGTGAGGGTGCTGAGACACTGGAACAGGTTGTCCGGAGAAGTCATGCATGCCCCCTCTGTGGAAATTTCAAAGTCAGGTTGGATGTGGCTTTGAACAACCTGGTCTAGTGGAAGGTGTCCCTGCCATGGCAGGAGGGTTGGAACTAGATGACCTTTAAAGTCCTTTTGAACCCTAACTGTGATACAGATGAGGCCTCCATCAGATAACTGGAAGAAGCTTCACATTCTGTGGTCCTCATGGGAAAGTTCAATGACCTGTTATCTGTAGAGGAGCAACACAGTAGGGCACAATCAATCTGGTAAGTTTCTGGGGTGTATTGGTGATAACTTCCTCACTCAGGCGATAAAGTAGCTGAAGAGAGGAAGCATTCTGTTCAGCCTCAGACTTACAGAGAATGAAGCATTTGTAGGCATTGTGAAGTCCAAGGGCAACCTTGATCCCAAGAAAAGGGGATAAAAACAAAAAAGCAGGGTCATTATTCTGGTCTTCAGAAGAGGAGACTTTGGCCCATTCAGAGGTCTGCTTGGAAGAATTTCAAGTGTGATGAAGAAAAGATTTTCAAGGAAAACCTCCTCCAATGGTTCATCCAGACAAGCAAGAAATCAAGCAAAAATGCTAGAAGTCCTGCGTGGATGAACAAGAAACTCTTGACTAAACTCAAACACAAGAAGAATGCACAGACACAATGGAAGCAAGGGCAGTTGTCCTGGAAAGAACCTTGAAACATTGTCAAAGCATGAAAGGGTGCAGTTAGAAAAGCCAAAACAGACCTGAAGTTGAAACTAGTGGGTTAAAAAAAAATTTTTTTGCAAGTATTCCCCTATATCTATAAGCCAAAAATATTTAATTTACTCAGATACTATTCCCTAATTCTATGCCACTGCAGCCACTACTGGGAAATTCAACTTAACTAAAGTATGGTAATATCTCTAGTATTAACCATAACCACTATGACACTCAGTAGTTGAATGCAGATCCAAGAGTTTTATAACTTTGATTTTGTTTCTCAAAATCTAGGTGTGATGGATGAAATTTTGAGATAATGGAATTTGGAAATCATTAAAGGATGCAATTGCAGGGGAAAATTAAAAGTGTACAGTGACAGCTTTAAAATATTCAAAATTATTGAGAAAGTATTAATTTATCTAGGACAAACTGAATAATATTTTATTTGTTGAAATGCATGTTAGGTTATAAAATGAAGAGAGATATGTGAGAAGCAGGGGGTAAAAGCAATTACAGCGTCAAGTAACCAAACTTCCCAGTACTCTAAATGAAATAACTAAGAGGTTGATTAATATTTAAAATTTTGAAATTTTCCCATATTCAGAACCTCTTTCTACTGCTTATATTTCTAATGATGAACATTTATTTCAGCTGGCCTGTCAGACAGTAATATAATTTTTAACTTAATGAGGACAAAAATAAATGGAACATTTCATAAAAAAATACAGATGATAAATTGTTTTCTTTCATTTTCTTACCTAGTACCAAGCTACATAACAAACTTATTATGAAATAAACTGTATTGTTCCTTCACATCTCCAATGTATTTTCAGTCCATAAAACAATCTATTAAAAGTAATAACTAGGATCTGAAATGCAGGGCAGCAATCTCCCACAATGAATCCTCATGCTGCACTCCAGGGCCTTATAAGGCTTCTGGGGCCAGGCAGCATGGATGTGTGCCCTGTCCATCACCTTGGCACCCTGAATTTTCCCTCCTGAGAAACGTTGGTTCAATAGTTGTCCTTAAGAAACAGTTTGCTTTTTCACACCATTTCCCTTACCCTCTTGCCTGCCTTTTTTCTTCTTTGTAGCTTAAAACATGATATCCTTTGCTATGCCTGAAATCCGACCCTCAGGAGCCTCATGGAATATATGAGCAGGTAGGCACAAATACACAAACATGTACATACAAGTGTGCTGTGACATGTAGTTTCTCAGTTATAGCATTTCTCTTCATCCACTGTGAGACAAAATATGGATCATTAACAATAAGTGAAGGCTGACTACAATGTCCTGTGTCACTCCTTCTGTCTGCTCTTTGAACTCCTATTGCTGGTAAATTATCTTCATTCTGAACTGTTGAAATTCCTAGAAAGGATGAAAATTTGAAATTGTGACCTCTTATATATTGAAGACTCTCCTGCAGGTGAATCCTGGCATTGCACATTATATGCTTTTATCAGATGACTTCTTCCTCAGCAACCAAATTCTTCTTGCTGGAAGTTCATCAATGTTTATACCTGAAGAGAGGATGACTTTCTCACTCTTAGTAGCACTGTAATTTTTCTCTCCCCCTCTCTTTTGCTCCTCCTTTTCCTTGTACTCTAGGTAATTAAGATCAGCTTAAAACAATAAAATAACAATAAAGAGTAGTAGAATATTTATAAACAAACTGGAGTTGGCAGATGAATTACACTTTGTGTTGGATTTGTGTGTTTACAGGGAGGGCGGCATTTTTGGCAGTCAGGGAAGGGGTCACCTTGTGAGAAGCTTCTCAAAACCTCCCCTGGCTCCAAGGCAGATCCCCCCAGCCCAGGGTGAGCCAATTAGCAATAGAGAAACGCCTCTCCAAATCCATATTTGTGAGGGGAAGGACTGTCCTGAAAATAAGAATGTGGAGACAACCTGGAGGAGAGGCTGTTGACCTGAACAACGGACGATCATTGGCCTAAAAAAAAGAGAGAGCTTTGTCCTCCCCCTCCTCCTCCTGACAACAAAGAACCTCAGAAACCCAGTTCAATATGCATGGAGTAGGAGAAGGTAAATGAGGTCCCCTGCAGCCCATGGAGATTCAATGGCGGAGCAGGTTCCCACCTGTAGGCTATGGAGGACTCCATGCTGGAGCAGAAAGCTGAGCCCGAGGGCAAGCGTGACTGAATTGAGACCCCAAAGTCCCTCAATGCCAGGGGACCTTCAGAGCTTGTGGGGGGGGGAATTAGGGAGTGGGGGGGTGAGGAAGTGTTTCATGAAAAGGGTGGTGAAGCAATTTGGCAGGAAATAAACCCCCTTGAGTTCCAGCTCACCCTCAGGTATTAGAGGAGCTGCTGGGGGTGGCTAGGCTTAGATCCTGGGTGATGCCCAATTGAGCACTATGAGTCCCACAACAGCGGATGCACTTGATAGTGCACTGCACTCCCATACCCATGATTTATGGACTGTCACGGCTAAACCTGCAGCATTTAGCAGTGTCCCGTTGGGCACGGGGGGTTGGTGTGGCTGGTTACAGACAGACACAGTTCGATGTGGCACTACAGGTCTGGGCACACCAGTGCTGGATTCTCTCTGTAGTGCTCTGCACCTGCCATCCGGTCATGGCCCATGGGCTCTCACGGCCTCATCAGGTGGCACCTAGTGAGAAATTGTGCAGCAAGTCAATAAGTGAATAAGGCACTTTAATAAAACAACAGGAATAACACAGATTTGTGTGGCTTGCCGGTGATAACCTACTGCCTGCAGAGGTATATACAGGCATTAAGGTTACAAATTGCTAAAAGTGGCAAGGTAGAAAACAATTCTCTAGAGATTTCTAAGTCTCCAAGAAAGTTCTTGGGGCAGTATAAATCTTACCCAAAGGTGTCCCTGTGAGGAGGGAAGAGAGGCTTAGCCCATCAACTGATCCCAGAGGCCAGGGATCTGCGATGGTATCTTCCCTGACTTGTCTGTGATGGTATCTTCTCTAATTTCCCCCTTTCTTTGTCTACTTTTATATTATTTTTTACCTTCAAGGTGGAGCTTGAGTGACTGTAGTCATACTTTTACTGTAATTGCTGAAAACACTTCTGTTTCCCTTTTAAGGTAGAAGTTACCAAAACTTAGAGTGTATGCTCAGTGTAGGGGGTGATCAGTGAGGCGGAGGTATGTTTTTGTGTTATAATTCAGGGTTTGCACAAGGAGTTATTTGTCTAGGGTATGCCAGATGTTTGGCCCAGGGTTACGAACATATAGTGTATCAGCTTCTTGGTGTCACAGGTCTCGGTGATTACTGGAGTTAGAAAAATAATTTCCACTCCTTCCTACCCCCCTGTATTTACAATGCAGACCAGTCTCTTCAGGAGACAACCTTGGAGAGGATTCTTCATGTACCATTTGAATTCTTCCCTGGAACCTTCTTTGACATTATACCATTCTTTAATGCGTGAACAAGGCTGTTTTATGATTTTTAAGTTACCTCCAGTAATTATTCCACAGGAGGTACGCTGGACCAGAGGCCCATCTGTAGCCTGTGGACATGCAGAGCCAGGAGCTGTGCCTGAAAAGGTCTGTGGTTCCATGGGAAGCTCATGTTGGAACACTTTGTTCCTGGACTTTTCATGCCGGGAAGAGCAGCATAGGTGAACTGATTGCAACCTTCATTTCCTGCCCCCTGGGGGGAAGAAGGTAGAGAAATCAAGAGTAAAGTGATTTGACCCTGGGAAGAAGGGAGAGGTGGGGGGAAGGTGTCTTAAGATGTGATTGTTATGTCTCACTGTGCTACTTGGATGAATGATAATAAATTAAATTTATTTTTCTTCCCCAAGCTGCGTCTGTTTTGTCCGTGACCACAACTGGTGAGTGAGCTGTCCCTGTCCCCATCCTAATCCATGACCCCTTTGTTGTGAATCCCTTCCCACCTGTCCTGGTTTTTCTGGGGTAGAGTAAATTTTCTTTTTAGTATTTTAGTTACAGTGTTTCAGTTCAGACTTATTGCGAGAAGAATGTTGATAACAGTGCTGGTGGTGTGAGTTGCTGCTGGAGCTCAAGGCCACCGTGTTCGGCTGCTTCACAGCTGCATTAGGACTGGGAGGGAGAAGTGTAGTGAATAACAAAGCCCAGAACTGGCATTTGGATGTACCAATGAAATATTCCCGATCATATCACGTCATGCCAGTATATTAACCAGGGCTGACTGGAAGACAGGACACTTCTTTTCCGGGGGTACCTCTCTGGGGGATCGCTCAGGCTCACTCTTCCAGGGTTTCGGTTTTGGGACTGTCTCTCCTCTGGAATCATTGGCTGGCACAGGCCGGGCATCAGTCAGCGGGCGGCGAGCACTGTGTATCACTCATTTGTATAATTCTGTTTTCACTGTTGTTATCATTATCATTTCATTTTAATTAGCAAATAGTTTTTATCTCAACCCGTGAGTCTCCTTGCCCTTTTCTTTCCAATTCTCTCCCCTACTCCCTGGGCGAGGGAGGGTGGAGGGTGATAGAGCAGGCTGTGTTTGGCTGCAAGCTGCAAGCAAAATGGATGAATCCACCCAAACCACTACACCACCTCACTGGGCAGGGAGAGTGAGTGCAGGACCGCATGGTCCTACCTGTGGGTCACACCACCACTGACTTGCATGCTAAGTGTTTCTCTTGTCATGTAGAATTAATAATTAGTAAAGAAAGACCCACCAGATTGTCACAATACAATTTAATATATGTTGAAAAGGATGTTTTAAAGGTATAGGAAGGGTAAATCTATTTTTATCAGATGAAAAAAAGGGTTTTTTTAAACATTTCTGAAACATTCACACATGGTGTGTCACCTTGAGTTGTGTATGCACGGGGGTGAAGGTATGTGGGCATGCCTTTTTCCCTGCAGAAGTATTTCTCAGAACAGGAAGTTCTCATCCCACACATACTAGGCTAAAAGCAAAGAAAAGTGTTCAGAAAAGTGCTAAATAAAGAAAGTGGTTGATGAGAGGAGAGGGAGGGTGAAAGAAATATGCTGATTGCTGGTGTCAAAATAAAATGGGACAATTGCTTAAAACAAAATCCTGTAACACTTGAGTGTACTTAGAAGATTTAATTAGAACTATGTACGCTTGATTCTCCACTGCTAGTGCCTTCCTTAATCATTTAAGTTATGCAATATTGTAAGAAGGGGAGCGATTTGCATCTTTCATCAAGAATGAAAATACCTGAATGTTGCTGCATTCTGCCAAGTAAATTACACGTGCAGTGCAAAAAATTAAAATGTGTCATGATGTTTGTGTTTGAAAATGGTTGTGATAAAATCTACAGAGGCTGAGAGTCTTAAAACTCTTTCTATTTTAATTTGGCTCTTTGTACATAGTTCTCACTATTAACATATTAATATATTATCTGTATACCAGCATATTATACAAATATACCAAGATTTGTGCCTGAAAATTCTTCACTGAAGTTGCAAGGCAATCTTAGCTTTGTAATGTACCTGTTACAATATACTACAGTATATTGTAGTATCATACATTAGGAAATTATGATATATTATTTGGCAAATATAACATACAAAGTTAACTAATAAGTTTTACAACAGAATAGATTTTCATCCCTTCCATAGATTTTCAACCATTTTGTGGGAAATCGTTTATCTTCTTGTTCACAGTTTACCATAGGCGTAACATATTTTTCTAGTAAATGTATAGCAGGGCAACAGGGAAGGAGGTTGTTTTTTATATAGTCTTGGTTGCTGCACTTTGGGTCAGGTGGAAATCCTCTGGAAGTTGGGAGGTATCAAAATCAAACACATAATTTCCCTAAAAAGCATCTTCAGATAGGAGCAACACCTGAAGTTTAGGGTAGTGTTGGCATGAAAATAATAGTACAACAAGGATGGATCCAGGAGCAGATAGGGAGACTTAAAGGCTTCTAAGGAGAGCATAGGTAGCAGTAGGAGGTAGCAGTAGGACTTGCTCATTGCAGAAGAAGATAGCAAAGAGTGCAGAGAGATGTCAAGATTTCTCAGGGAAGAATCTGTGGTTTACTGTAAAGCAGACAGTTGCTGGAATTAGGGGTCTGGAAACTGGGACAGGAGGTGAGGATCTGACCTGTAAGAATATGATGGGCAAGAGAGAGAATTTGTTTCAATTACCATTTCATTTACCCCTCTTCCCTAGCAGATCTGAATCTGAATCTGTAGGTCAGAAAGTGGTAGATATTAAAAAAACCCCATAAATCTTTTCTAGTGTAGTGACTTTTCAGGTACTGCACTTCAAGGAACATATTTTATAAGTGTAGAGTCCCATAATAATGGTCTGATTTGAATAAGACTTCCATGTATAAATTCTTGCTGGAACTAGCATGATATCTTAAATGATTATCCAGCCTTGGGAGTTGTCTTCAGTAAAAGAAATTTAGCTGTCTTTGGCCAGCTGTCCAAAGATTTAATAAGTTTCACTGTGTTGTACCTTCGGTTTGGTTTAGTGAGTTTCTCTCTCGTCTGCCCTTGTCTATCAGTAACTTTCTGTCTCCTTGGTTGCAGTCTACATGGATCTTCCAGTTCTTCATTATTTTTTAAAGCAAACTCATTAAACACAGTTCCTTTCATCTTTCAGCGTTTCAATGTTTTAATCATACTTATGATCTCCAAAGGCAGAGGAAAAGTGATTTTTCTGTGGTGTATTCCATTGATAAAATATCGCAGACTTGACTTTTTCATTCACCATTTCACAAAGATTGTGCAAGTCTCAGAAGTCACAGAGTTCCACAGTGAAGTTTCCATCCTGTCGGTGTGAATGGAATCACTTATTCCTAGATTTAGGGTAGTATACTTGCCCATTTGAAATCCTATTACTCCTTACACCTATCTTAGGAGGTGAGGTAGGCCACTCTGTGTTGTTGATTTCTCCAGTACCTATGATTTTGACAGCTCTGGTATTAGCAGCAACCAAAGCAATACAGTATACCAGCATTTTTCCCCCTAGATTTTTGACAAAAGTATTGTATCAAGGAGGATCTAAAACTAGTCCATTCCTACAACATATTCTGTTCCTCTGCTACTGCACTCATTCCATCCCATGAATCTGGCTACATCTTCATTTTAAAACTTTTTTTAAAACATGTTTTGATGCATTTAATTACTGTCATTTTTCCTATGCAACTTTAATTTTCTGTTTTTGCTTCCAGTTGTTACAATACCTAGAGGTAAATACATTCAAAATAGATACTACAGATATTTTTTGACATAAAGATATCTAATAAAAAATAAACTAATTGAACATCTTGAAAGATCAGTCCTTGTACAGTGCAGGAAAAGCAGTGTGATCATTAATCTTTTTCAGCACTAAAGTCTTCAAAAAGATGACAGTGCTAGTCCTAATTTATGAACATACGCATTACAAAGCTAACTTTCGAAATCAAATGGTTATCTAATGCTATGAATGTCAGGAACATTGACAATCTCTCTATTAAAGACTTAAGAAATTTTTTTCTTAATCTGTAAACAGTGAATTCTATTACTAAAAACAACAGAGCAGGGGAATTCTAGTCAAAATTATTTAAGTTATATCTATGCTTTGTATGTGGCAGAAGGCTTGAATTTGTCTGGAAGTCTCCTGTCATGTTGCAGCCTGACTATCACACCAGTTTTTCTCAAGCAAAGTATATGTATAGTTAAGACATTTTTTATTTAAGTGGTGAGACTTGGGAATGGGACAATTGTAATTTATAGGCTGGAATGTCTTGTAACATAATTTACTAATGTGCATCCTGAGGGTCACATCAAGCCATTTCATTTTTTAATTAGTGTGAAAGCAGAACAAGACTGTTACAAATTTAATTAGACTGTCCCTATAATTTATACTGTTGAATATTTGCTGAAACCATGAATAAAACATTGATGTACTCAAAATGTATAGAAATAGCCTTCTTGCAATGTCATCACAGCCTCACAATTCCATAAAGACTGTTTTGTCTAAATGTGCACAAAAATGTAGTCATAGATGGGTGTAAATTATATTTTTAATACTTCAAATGATTTGAATATCTTTCTGCTGTAAGTCAATTTCATTAATATTTTCCATACAGGAATTGTTGATACTAAGCTTCCCCTGAATGAATTAAAAGTAGGGTTTTTTTGTTGGGAATTTTTTTTGTGTTTTTCAATGCTTTTGAAATACCTGAGAGACAAAATAATCCCATGCTTACCAAGTGAGGAGGAAATGTTGCTTTTACATACCCTTATAAATTTGGAGATTCGGTGCAGCAAGTGATGTGGAAAAGGATTAAAGCAAATTGGGCAGAGACGGTTTTTCTGTGCGACTCATCAGGAAAGCAAAGATTGGGTTCATATTTCAAGGAGCGTACACCAGTAGACTGCTCTGATCAGGCAAACTCCATGATCGTCATTCAAAACCTTAGAGCCTCTGACTTTGCAGTGTATCGCTGTGTAGCTACTGGAAGAAACAAAACCTATGTGATGAGTTTTACTGTGGCTGGTAAGTAAGGGAGGAAGTGGTAAAAGTTTTTCCAACAGGACCTTCTAAGGTATGAACACTTTTACCCAGATAAAATAACTCTTCAGTAATAAATGTGGGCTTATTTAAATACCACATTCCAATTAGCAGCGTGTAAAAGATACCACAGTTAACAATTAATCTTGTTTCCACAGGAAGAAGATGGTTTTCAGCTTATCTGATCTCATTATAGGACTTTAAACTTGTTTGTATGAAAGTGGTTTGGTGTTAGGAAGGAGATGCTTTGGAAGAGGAGAGGCTGCCTGAGTTTGCAGGGAGAGGTGTGCATTTTCCCAAAGGAGCCCCGAGGGATATTCTCCATTAACATAGTGCACCACAGGGTCCCAGGGCAGAGACCTATCCTCCAACAAAGGCAAAGAGCACACACTCATTTGAAAATGTTAAAATTTGTAAAATGGTCTCTACCTTATTGATATAAGCAGTTTCTTTAGGAGGAGGTGAGAAGCTCTATAGGTTTCGCTGTGACTATTTTCATACTTTGATTATAATGAGACCTTGGGTCTCTGTACGTACACTCTGAAAATAAGATTTCTCAAATTGTGAGCTAAATCCCACCCTAACTTTTATTTTCTATTATGACTGGGAAAAAAAAAAAGAATCAGTTTTGGTTCTTCTTTAGAGAATGCTTTATGAAGACATGATTCTTGTACCACCCTGGTCCTTCTTCTGTTGCAGCATTTAGCCTAGCTCTCTGATATCTTTTGAGGGTATTGTCTTTGTTCCTGTTAATAAATGAGTATTAGAAGACATCAGACATCTCTCTTGGCAGTATTAATTGCTGTGGCATGGGGTGTGCTTGATCTCTGATATGGTTATTGAAAAGTGGAAATGTGCTCATGAAAAAAAATGCTGACCTGCTTTCCTCTGAATACTTGGCCAAAAAAGTCCATGAAATTGAGCAGAATGTGTCAGGGAGAAAATTAGAAAGTTCAAAGCCCAGCTAGAAGTTAATCTGGCTTCTGCTGTAAAAAGCAACAAGAAATCTTTGCATTCAGGAATCCAGCCCCTTGAGCTAAAAGACATAGACTGGGAGCAGAACGATTCCTCTGCAATCCAGGAAGAGATGGTCAGTGACCTGCTGCACCACTCAGATGTGCACAAGTCTATGAGACTGGATGGAATCCACTCAAGAGTTCTGAGAGAGCTGATGGAGGTGCTAACCAAGCCACTTTCTAACATTTTTCAGCAGTCAAGGCTGACTGGGGAGGTCCCAACAGATTGGAAGTTAGCCAACATGACACCCAGATACAAGAAGGGCCAGAGGGAGGATCCGGGAAACTACAGGTCTGTCAGTTTGACTTCGGTGCCGGGGAAGCTGATGGAGCAGATCATCTTGAGTGCCATCACACAGTACATGCAGGACAACCAAATGATTAGGCCCAGTCAGCATGGGTTTATGAAAAGCAGGTTCTGCTTGACTAACCTGACCTCCTTCTACAACATGGACCCCCACTCAGTGGATGAAGGAAAGGCTGCGGACGTTGTCCAGGTGGGCTTTAGTAAAGCCTTTGACACTGTTTCTGACAGCATTGTCCTGGAGAAACTGGCTGCTCAGAGCTTGGATGGGCATATACTTTTCTGGGTAAAAAACTGTCTGGATGGCTGTACCTCTGTACTCAGCAATGGCGAGGCTACACCTCAGGTACTGTGTTCAGTTTTGGGCCCTTCTCTAGAAGAAGGACATGGAGGCGCTGGAGCATGTCCAGAGAAGGGCATCAAAGCTGGTGAAGGGCCTGGATGGAGCACGTCTTATGAGGAGGGGCTGAGAGAATTGGGGTTGTTTAGCTTGGAGAAAAGGAAGCTCAGGGTAGACCTTATTGCTTTCTAGAACTATCTGAAAGGAGGGTGTAGAGAGGTGGTGGTTAGTCTATTCAACCAAGTAACAAGATGAGAGGAAACCAAGTTGCACCAAGGGAAGTTTAGATTGGATATTAGGAAGAATTTCTTTATTGAAAGGGTTATCAGACATTAGAATAGGTTGCCCAGGGCAGTGGTGGAGTCCCCATCCCTGGAGATATTTAAGAGTAATCTAGACATAGTGCTTAGGGAAATAGTTTAGTTGTGAATTTGTCAGTGTTAGATTAACGATTGGACTTGATGATCTTAAAGGTCTTTTCCAATCTAGGCAATTCTGTGATTCTGTGAAAAGAAAATATTTTTTTTTCCTTTTTTTCTTTTTTTTTGAGAAGACCTCATGGAGAAGATGCCAAGAATTTTTGAAGAGGAAGAAGCCTGAGTGAAAGAAGGTAGAAATAAGAGCACAAGGATTATTTGCAGAACTGTTTCCAAAACTGCTGATTTAGAGAGGTGATGCAATAGGAAGCAGCTTGCTTCTTGTCTAAAGGTGAATGTATTTTTGAACAGAGAAACAGCATGAAATTCCTATGAAGAAAAAAGGAGATACAGGGAATAGATATTTAAGTGTTGGGAAAGCCTTTAGTATTCTTACAGCTGTATCAGTAGGAGTCAGCATGCTGCATTTAACTTTTTTAAATGTCAGTGAAAATAAAACCATGAGATCTATTCAGTATCATTAAGTTTGTCCAGTCTATCCCACTAAATACTGTGACTTCTTTTTTTCAGTAACAGGAATTTCCAGCTGAAATGGGGTATCTGCAAATCTTTTTTGACCTCAAAACCTAGAACGCATAAAACAACATGTGTATATAAAGTAGTGTAGTTCTTGTTGGACAACACTTGCAGAAACAGAAGGCTGAATTTTTCTTAATTATGTATGTGTTCAAGGGACTTTGGATTAACTTCTGCTGTGTCCTTCATCATATTTTTTTCTTCTAAAAATGCTGTTAATACAGAGATTGTTCATATTACCAGATTTCGTTTCTCATTTTTACTTACCATGCTTTTTCTTTGATTAGATTTAATTTTTTATCATGTTTTTGAAGGATGGAAGCAGACTTAAAATCCATGCATTGTTTTGGTAGATGATTGGGAAAGAAGGGGAGATGTGTGAAAGAACTGAAAAATAAGAAGGGTTGAAAAATAAATGCTTATTCCATTTTCTTGCTTTAACAGAAAGTGGGATAGCAAGCTCTATTAGATAAAGAAAAATAACAACTTTTTGTGTTGCTGTGTGTTCCTACTAGATCTGAAACACTGGTTGATGGTTTTATTTAAATACACATTTAAGGGTCAGAATTTCACTAGCTTTTTTGCCCTCCTCTGGACACATTCAAAGACCTTCACATTTTTCTTAAAGTGTGGGGCTCAGAACTGCACACAGTGCTCCAGATGAGGTCACAGCAACACTGAATACAGCGGGGTAATCACCTCTTTTGACTGGCTGGTTGTGCTGTGTTTGGTGCACCCCAGGGTGCGTTTTGCTCTCTTGGCTGCCAGGGCACACTGCTGGCTCCTGCTGAGCCTGCTCTCAGCCAGCACCCCAGATCCCTCTCTGCAGGGCTGCTCTCCAGCCACTCCTCTCCCAGTTTACACTTGTGCCCAATGTTACTCCATCCCATGTGCAGACTCCAGCATTTGCTCCCTTCATTCACTAGGTGGGTGGTGTTATTGTAGAATATCAAAGATATCAGATTAGTTTGACAGGACTTTCCCTTTGTGAACACGTTGACTGTGCCTTTAAATTGTCCTTTAAATGTCTTTCAATAGCACTCAGTATGATCTTCACGGCACCCAGATGAAAAGCAGCAGACTACTTGTCCAGTCATTGAGGGTTATCACACAGACCTTCTGAGATGGGAGGAGACAGCAGTACTTCTGTGCCATAGAAAACAGCCAGAAAATAAGGCTGCAGTAGCGAATGAGAACAATCAGGGTAAAAGTGAAATTAGCTTCCTTCTTCCTTTATGAATTCATCCAGTATGAATGCAAGATATTAGTCCATGTCTGTGGGTCTATATACAACAAAGCACCTTTCTTTGGGCATGAATGCATTCATGCTGAATTTCTGCCTTTTACTTGAGGGCAAAACTATTTTAGTGATATCTAGTTAGCATACCATATGTGCCAGTCCAGCAAGGCATGTGACAGGTTACATGAAAATCGTTACAGTAGAGTTCAAATCTCTTGTTAAATCAGATACCTGTCAAGCCCAGCAATGCTTCCTCCTCAAAACCAAAGTCAGTGCACTGAATGTCAGAAATCTTCACCCCTCAAAATTTCACAATCTTGCAGAGAATATGCCAAGACTATACAGATGTGTGAGAGAGGGACATGTTATCTACTACTTAACAGAAATTGTACTGATGCTCAAAATACACTGAATAGCCTCCTGTCAGCATATCACCTTTGATGAGAACACAAGAACTAAAGAGACACGTGGCAGGCCTCTGACATGTTTCTGCAAAATCTTGAATGTTATGTTAAAGTCAGCAACTACAAAAGGTTTTGTATAGTTAAAGAAAACAAATGCCTCAGGAATGCTTTACTCACTTCAAATGAGAAAAGGCAAAAGGGCTTTGAGTTGTTGTTGCTTCTAAAAAAACCAATCTAATGATTTTTCTCATTCAGATTTAACTGACAGCTGATAATCTCAGCTCTCAAAACTCATTAACTCAGAGATTATTATCTTGATCTGATAAAACTGAAGGTGAAACTTCAAGAAAAGAAAAATGAGATCCGTAGTGTTTAGGCTGAAGGATGAGGATGTTGCTGAAGTATGGATCTCCATCCAGATTCACTCATCCTTGATGATAATTAAATATAAAATTATTACAATTTTCTTTGTTGCATACAGGATGTTTTCACCTTATTTCTGTAGGCACTCACTGTCACAGACAATGATTTTCTCTAGTGAGTAGCTAAACACTTGGAAAAAAAGACTTCATCATTTTTCCTGAGTCTGGACATAGCTATATGTACTATCCTGTCTTTTTAAGTACACAGAAGTTGAAAACATGCTGAAAGTAGAGTGATTTCATATGTGGTCATAATAGAAAAGACATCAGCTTTTGTTATTAGGCAGCCTTCTCTGTTGTACCACATAGCTTCAACAGTGTAAACTTCTGAGAGAATTTTCTTACTTTTTTCTTTCCAGTAAAATAACATTGAAATTGAATGATAAGAATCTTCTGTAATCAGTATTTTTTGTTATGAGCACATTATTACTAAAGAGGTGTACCTGAGCAAGTCTCAAGTGGTATTCAGGATAGCCACATAAGAAGCCATAAACCTTTTGGATCCAGGAGAGAAAAGCCATCTGGTGTTGGCTCAGCAGCTGGTTAGCTGAGATTACTGTCATTAGTAATAGAGATTGGGTTTTTTTGCTTATGAACTGAGCATGTAACTTTCCTGCCTATCCAGAATGAAAGCTCTTTGGGGTAGCTGTGGTTTCATCTCTGGATACTATCTTCCTCTGTGCAGCGAGCTGAACATTGAAAAGGGACTAACTTAAAGACAGTTTTTTAGTCCCTCTTCACCAATGGATTGCTACTGTTTATCCGAAAAAACAAGAAACAAGTTTGTGGCCATAAGATATGACCACCATCTCTTGTAGTAAGTGATACAAGAGGCATCCTCACTTTTTTATATTCCTTGTTTTGTTTTGCTCCTACATGTTGAGAAACTGAAGAACATGCAGAAAATATTTCTTCTTGGTAGGTAACTGGGCAGAGTCACACCCAATTTTTTACTCATGAAGACATTGCTAACACATAGGGTCATTTGAGATTGCTAGAAGCTGATAAGAACATCTGGCTAAGATGCGTCCTGTAGTAGCTGATACTGCTTACCACAAATACACAGTGTAGAGAAATGTTTATTACAAACATACTATTCGTGTTTGCTTGCTTTTTGTTCTATTACTCTTAAGTCTGCAAAACACTAGTGCAGAGGTGCAACAGAGAAACAATAGAGAAAGCAATCTGAATGGGAAAATTTTTTGCGGAAAAATTTTTGTTAAAAAGTGAACAGATTTCCTTTTGAAATAGAGCAGAAAATAACTGATACAACTGTGCAGGACTGAATAGAAAAACCTCTTGGGGTCTGAGATGATCTTCCTGGTACTTTGAAAAATGTCTTGTTGCCTATGGAAGTATTGTATGATTGTATTTCTTGTGAGTCAACCTTTACAATGTCAAAAATGCTCACTTAAATAGTCTGAGTGCTTTTATTATCCATCTATCACCTATGTATGTTGTTGCACTGCTTTCTCGCCAGGGGAGGGAAGGATGTGGGAAAGGATTATACAGGGCATCGCTGTTTTTCATACCACTGTGCTGTGTTCACTCACCTTTGGTCATCCCAGTCACAACTTCTGTAACAGCTAGTTCAGCATAACAAAGGCATTTTAGAACTGAGGTTGTGAGGTCTGAATATTGAGCATGAGCTGTCATGGAATTATGTCTGTAGATAATTGTTGATTTTCAACTTAGTTTGACATAAAAAGTCAATGTTGGTTTATAAAAATTACTAATCATATTTATTACAATTATATTTTAGCAACTTAGGATCACAAATGGTTTATTATCTACATAGCTGGAGGAGTTTCTGCTGGTGTCTTACTGTTAGCTTTCCTACTAATCTGCATTATCACTGTTTATCGCAAAAAGTGAGTAACAAACCAATTTGTTTGATAAACTGAGGCAGGTTAGTATGAAGGTGTTAACAGATCACTCTACTATCTTCTTCAGAATTAATTTAAAACAAGGTAGATGTGAAAATTTAATTTTATTGCCAAAATTTTAAACTTGAAAAAAAAAACCCAACAGTTCTAGAGCCTATGAGAAAGTGGAATATTTTCACTTTAAAAAACCAAATGGCTTACTGAAGTTCCTTAGTCAGCTAAATACTTAAGATGGTATGAGCTGAAACTTCATGCCAAGGGTAATTTACCAATAATATCATAAGCCTAGGAATATCCTGCTCTTATATTGTGCATTGAGCAGGACAGGTGGAATCTTGAGGTTTTCTACATCTTCCAGAATATTTTGTCTTCTGATTTTATGTTCCAAATTTGCCCACAGCTGGATCCAAACTATTAGTTTAAACCATTAGCTAAATTTGTTGTATTCCTTGCCAAATATACACTAGTGGTCCGATCCAGAATCTCTGCTGACAATGAAAAGAAATAATGAGAAGAAAAAATATTCCCCCACCTCAATAAGCTACTGGAACTTCTTGGTAAAATGTTACTGTATTTTCCCCTGAATCAGAAGTCCTTTTTATCTGTGTTCAGGCCTTTATGAAACACTGCTGATCTCATGCACACTACAGTTTGTAAGTCAGAGGAAATACTACTTGTTCTTTTTTATTGTATTTATTGGTTGCAGTGGGAAAGTAAACAATACCAGCATTATCTCTTGCATGTTGGAATTAGGTAGTTTGGACTATACTGGGGTGAAGACTACAACTCCCTCCATTGTGTTTTTGACTGAACGTGTGTCACCAGAAAGAGGAGGAAGAAGATCACAGAGGCCTTATCAAAAACTACTCAGAACAGGGTAAGATCAGCTAGAGTTTACTTGCATGTTGTATTGCATATTTCTTAACAACTTTCTCTTCTGTATCTGATCTGAGACTCTGACTTTGCATCTATCTCCTCTCAGATGACACGTCTGTATGATGCAACAGTGAGGTCCACCATAGATATGTCCTTGTAAAGCTGTTTGACCTTTTGCCACTTCCATTTCTCTCATTCTGACTCTTGGGTCACTGTTCACACCAGAATGAAGCTCTTCCTGGGGTGACCACGGGCTGTGAGGAACAGCACAGGCTCGGAACTATCCATTTGCTTCAGAAACCATCTTTACCCCCATAACAGTTAACCAAGGCACTGTCACATTAATTTGCAATAATGATGTGACTAATTCTTAGCTTGGTCAATAACTTCAGAGTAATTAATGTTTTAAGATGTAGGAGAGACTACTTTGGTATCTGAAGTGTGTATGTGGGGCAAGGGGTCATTCCACTGGTGCCTTACCAGGCACGTGATGGGGACAGCCGGGAAAAATATTCAAAGGGTAACTTCTTTTTTCATGTGACTTGAACATGAAATGTATTCATAGAAAACAAGAAGACAAAAATTTTGATAGATGGTTGAATATTTCCCAATAATAAATCAGCGTATGAGGAAAATCTGACATATTTCTCCTTTTTTAAAGTTGTAGCTGTTTTGGGAAAACTCCTTCAACTTTTTAACTTTTTTTTTTAATATATATATATATATTTCTAGCCTGCTAGCAGTTATGGAAGTTCCAATGTTCATGGCACACAGAACACAGAAAGAAGAGGAGAATAATCATCACTCAGGCAGACAGAGGAGATTTATGTCAACTGCAAAAATGTCTCACACAAAACCAACAGAAGATCATTAGATTCTTTCTTAAGAATTAAGCAACCAAAGCACAGGCCTTATATTTGCATCTTAGACTTTATTTTCTCTGTACCGGCAATATGTGGAAGGTCAAACTGGCTGTGTTGAGTGCTGCCTGGGCTGCTTTGGCTGGACAGCCAACCTGATCCAGGTTACACCAGGTATGTCTGTGTTGTATTGCAACTTGCAGCATTAACGTATCCTTCGATTCATATGTAGAATTAAAGATCATTTTTACTTCTGCAATTTAAACATTTTACCCAGTAGATGTACCCTTAAGTAAGAATTTTAGAACTGCTCTGACATGCAGAATGGAGCTGCATATGTTTACATAAAGTTAATTTGGTCTGAGAAAGCTATGTGTCTGAGAAATCTATGTCTGAGAAGCCTATGTGACAGGATGAGAAAGAAAATGTGCTCAATGTTGTCTACATTTATGATTTTTGCATCTCAGATTGAGAGCTCCATAGAATAAGAAATATCCATGATTTTCCATACAGGAGGTGTTATTTTGCTGCTGGGCAAAGAGTACTGTTCAGCTGACAAAAGCAAATCTATCAGTGATCCTTGAACCTAGATTTAAAAGTATGAACAGAAGCTTGCTGTCTGACAGCTGTGTGGTTTTACAGGCTTCTTGCCACTCACCGTGGTTATTTCAGCGCTTTCTATTTGGGGATGGAATACAAGTGTAGTCCCAGCTCTCCTCCCTCTCTCCTTCCCCCCCCACCACTTCCCCCATGCCCAGGAGAAAACAAAATATGAAGACTCTGTCACTGTCAGGTTATATTTAATAATAATTTATTATAAGGTTTAGTTGCACAAAAAAATAAATGAGAACATGGAAGATACATGAATAAATGATGCAAAGCAGAAAAAAGCATGGTTTGGAACATTTACAAAACAATACACATACATAAGTAGTTTCATGTGTGCATATGTATATATTCTGCTGAAACCTACAGAAGAAACCACACAGAAATTAAACAAACAGACAAAAAAAAAAAATCATTAAACAAACAGAACTAGAAGGCAGACCTGAGAATTAGGATCTACGCATCTTTTGGCCTTTTACAAATCTGCTGTATTACTGAGGATGAAATCCCAGTAGATGAAGGTGTTACCATGACAGCTGATAATCATATATGTCTGCATACTACAAACTGTGTGCCTGGCCCACCTATGCTTGATTCCCCATTTCTCTTGAAGTGTTAGTAAAAGTGTTGTTGAATATGTTGGGGGTTTTTAGGAAGGGGTTGAGGGGGAGGCATTGTGAGTCTGCCTACAGATCAGTTACTGGATCCACTTTGCTGGCTAGGGAGGAGTGTAACAGCCCGACAGTGAAAAGCACATTTTGTGTAGCCTTCTCCAATGGAAAGATTTCTTCATGTGCACAGGAAAATAGGAGTCTACATTCTTCTGAGATTAATATGGACACAAGTCTTCTCTGAACAATTTGAGCAATGATAATGTTGTGTGGTTATCCTACACTTCAGCTAAAAAATTAAAAACCTAATCCAAACTATCCTTCAACATGGCACTGAAGACTTGAATTGTTTACAATGTCATATACTATTAGAAAACATCTCATTTTGGTTTTGTGTACTCCTGAACAAGGACACATACACATTGCAAGGGGTATTTTTTTCCTTTTACTAACTGAAGGTTTTCAGATATATAAATGCCTGCATGTGAAGTTGATGAGGATACACAGAACTATACTATTAATAAGTTGGCTTATTTCCTGAGTTATCAAATGTCATAGCAGATAATTCTAAGTTGTGCACAGCATTACAAATAAAACCCTGTAGCATCAGGTCATTTCTCTGGTGATCCCATTTATATTAAAATGCCAAAGTGATAATGTAATGAACTTATTAAACTCAAGTTTTCAGTTGGAACCCTGATACAGGAATATCTACAAGCCAAGAAGTTGGAATTGTTTAATTGCTTGTAGAGACAGCTAAAATACATCCCTACTTTACCAAGGATAACAATGTGTGACAGTTTTAGATTAAGTACCTGGAATACCAGACTGTTTTGATTATTTTTGGTAATGCCCTTATTTCTTGCCTCTCTTGGTACTTGTAGTCTTTCAAAATAATTGCTCATTTTTGAGATTTGAGGAAGAAAAAACACCTCTAGTGCACATCTTTGCAGGTATTTGATCTGTTTTAATTCAAACTCCATAGACACATGATTTCTACTAGGATAGTTGACGGGGAAAATCACATCACACATAGCATAACAAGAACAATGTACTTTTTTTTTTTTTTTTTTTCAAAAAAACCCCCAAACCAACAGTTTAATTTTTGTACTATGGTAATATCAGTGAACAGCAGCTGAACGTGAGACTGTTCATAATGATATAAATGAAAATCAAAAAGAAAACATCTCAAAACTTGTCAATATTCTAATTGGCTTAAAAACTAGTAAGCTACACACAAGACAAACTAACAAAAGTGTAATTTGAAATGTAATATTAAAACTCTTTTAATATTTTATGAGTCTGGCAGGATGGGACACAGTAAGAGCCCGTTTATTGTGACAGAGTTAGTATTATGTAAATAAACTTTCCAGTGCAAAATAGTACAAACTGCAGTTTATTGCTGTTTAATTTAAATATTTTCCATAGGTTTGCCTTTTTCTTTTGGAAATTTTTAGTTCTTTTTGAGTGAACTTCATCAGCTATAATTTGAAAATTTTATGTTGAACAATTACTATGCTAATTCATGCTGTACTGCTTGCCCAAATAGTTAAGAGGGAGCACAAAAAAAATCAAGGAATATGACACAACTATGGATAGCAACCAGCTCAGCATACTATCTAAACGGTAAGATATTTCTGCTTTTTATATTGTTTTAAGCCCTTAGAAACTTTCCTGGGAGAAAATAAACATAATAAAGCACATTTTCATGAAAAAGACTGAGTCTTGAATCACAGTTACCTCTGTGTAACTGGAAAATCAACCTATGAGATTTTAAGAAAAGTAAAACCAGATTTCTTTTCTGTAATATTAAAATTTATCTTTAATCCTGGGTGGAAAGGTAGCTGTTTAAGTCCCATATTCAAAGGGAAATTCCATGATTAACAATATGGAAGGGTGTAACAATATTAACAATATTTAAAGGGTGTAAACTCACAAAGATATCTAAGAAAAAAAATATTTGTAACCAGTTTTTGCTGGGACTTCTGAATGTAGGAGAGGCAGTCATGAGAGTTTGGATCAACAGAGTGAATATTAAACTTAGTCTATGGAAGAAGTTGAAAGAACAGTAACATACATTATCTCCTGTTACTTTCTTTATTAATCTCAAATATGTTCCTTTACCTTGAAGAGATTCTCTTCATCATACTGCTCATTCTGCTTGTCTTCTGCTCTCTCTTGGCTGTCTATCTTGGGGTAAAACAACGTTTCTGTGAGGAAACAGCCTAATTTAAGGGCTGGACCCACAAAGGAACACAAGAAGCTGGACTCTTACAAATTCCCACGTTAGGCAGAGTAGTCCAGCACTTACGCCTCTTTCTGACCTCCACCTGCCCTAAATTCCCAGGCACCTTTTCTGTTAAGCACCTAAATTTTTTCAGGAACACTCAGAAAGTGTTCTGTGCAACTTAAGTGTGCTGTGCAACTTAACCATCTACCTCCTATCCAGATGTTACCCAAGCCTAGTGGTCAGGAGGAGAGGACCAAGGCAACAAAGCAGGCAGAATAGTTAAAGTACAGGTGTTACCAGTATTTGTGAGTTTGATGACAGGTGGATGATAGCTTACTCCATAGAGATCCAAATAGGAAATCTTACTTCAGAAACAGAAAGGATTTCAGAGGAGTTATCTCACTCTCAGATTAATGTCTAGGGGTTTTTTCATTTGGTTTTGGGTTTTTTTTTGTTTGTTTATTTGGGGTTTTTTTGAGGGTTGATGGTGATTATTTTGAAATCATGAAGACATCTGGGAACCATTGCTCTGGTACTTTAAAATTTATTTTTAAATCTTATCTGCATCATGCTCCTCTAAACCTTCTATGTTATTGAGCTATGTGAAAGTTAAAATCAATGCTATTTATTTACAGTAGCTGAAACTCTGCCTCAGTGAGCACTCCCCAGTGAATATGAAGGAAGACTTATTTCCTTTAAAGCCTAGATGTTCAATAGGTGTTAATCCCCATAAGTCTGAAACTGAGGGCTAGTTCCAAAACCAGCCCTGTCTCTCTACAAAATAGGTGCTAAAATGCTCTTTTAAACTGTGGACCCCAGGAGTAGAAACAATACACCAGGTTCTTAGACTGGATTATTTAAGGTCTAAGTAAAGCAACTCAAAGACATTTCCGACACTCACACATTCCCAGGGAACTGTTTTGGACTAGAGAACAAAACACACCTCCATTGCCGTGCCTTGCTGATCTGGTGCCAGGGTATATGTGGGCTCATGGTGGCCATTGTCTCTTTGACATCCACTGAAAAGGATTCCACCCTGAGGCTACAGACCCACAGTGGTCTTCAAAAGACTAAGTTGGACTACACTTTTCTCTGTCACATGAAATGCTGGCTGTTTCTGCTACCACAGCAGTCCTATTCTTTGGGACTTTAAGTGTGAGATTTAAAAAGATTAACTCTTTCATCTTGGAGAGTGTATTAGATTTTGAGTTTGCATTTAGTTAAAAAGAAAATATTTTCTCCATTACAACTTGCTATATTCATAATAACATTGACATTTTAAAATGCTTTAACTATAATTAACCAAACTTAAACCTCAGTTACTTTCATATCTGTTTTAATCATATCCATAACAATCTGTCCAGCTGCATATGCATGCAAGACAGGAAAAGCATCTTTGCAAAGTGAAACTTCATCTTCTTTGATAGAACTGGTTCACCTATGGATTCTAATATTTAGGTTTCTAAGCATAATGCCATTTAATGAATTGCTGAATACACAGTACCTTCATCTATTACCTTTTACTGTCTTGTACAGGCACACAGGGAGAGAAATGTCTTGTTACAACAGGTTAGTCAATATTCTTTGACATTTCTGTCATTCCACTGCATGCCTATACTTGTTTCCAATATAACATACTTTTTTATCTAAAATCAAAAGTGAAGAGCATCTATTTATCATATCAAGGACAAAAATAGCACCCTTTATGGAGCGCAAGACTTTATATCTGCAGTATTAATATATCCAACCTTGTACCCTTCGATTTTCAAGTTATACCACTACAATAGTGCTGCACAGTCATTATCTTCTACTCACAAAACACAGGCAGGCACCCCAACCAATTGTCTGTGGTGAAAAGTTTAAAATTCTAATGTATACAGATTGTGTACAAAGAGTCACAAGTATTTGGATGATTTACTGAAAATTAAACTCTCCAGTCCCATTGGATCTGTTCTTGTAATCAAAAAGAAGCTTTTCACGCTTTCTCCACAGTCCACTCTATTCTGTATGTGGATAAAAGCCACATTTATTCTTCTGCAGCAGGTATAAAAAGGAGCTAAAATACACTAATATTAAAAAAGACATTTCCTCCTTCCTTTTTAGGAAGAAACTGTTATAAATAAAGCTGTATTCAATACTAAAAAGCACAGCCATTCGAGAGACATATTTCTCATGGGTACCACCCTGCAGTTTCTAGGTTACCAGATGAAAACTAGTAAATGTGGCTGGTGAGCTAAGTTTGAGTAAAGGTTTATGTGCTACAGGCTGGTGGTCTTTGTTCAGTTCCTAGAGATCAAATATCTCAAAACTGCCCTACTCCTCATAGTATTGCCAATTAGACTGCAGAGCTGAACAAGCATGAAGCTCATTCCTTACCTGATAAATGCAATACAGAGATCTGAGTAATGCTCTTTTTTCCTCTTTCCCATGAACATGTGTCTTCACAGACTGCCTGCACTTAGGAACTCCTAAATAAATGGGTGACTGAAGGCTGTATGTTGTACTTAAATTATTGCTATAGAGAGCACTTTAAAATACTTTTGAACTCAGATATTCAATTTCAACCCCTCTTCCAGGAAAGTCTTATTAGTTTAGAACAAGACTTGATAGAAATGTGTTTGCTGCTTCCCAACAGGATCTCTATTTGTGTATTGCTAGATGAAGTATTTTCCCGAAATCTCATTGTAGACTTTTGTCAAAACAAAAGAGAGCAGCTATTTTTGCTAACAAGCTTCTTTGGTTTCTCAATGTATTTCCAAGCTTTACTTGCTAGCTTTAGGGAAAAACCAAACCAAACCAAAACAAAAAACTCAAGCCCCCTCAACAAAAAAATCCAAGAAGAGAATTTTGCATGAACCTGATAAATGTGAGGAACTGGAATCAGAATCTACCACAGAAATAAAAGCCTAAACATTTACTCAGTAAGTCAGCAAACTCCATGTTACAAGGTATTCTTTCTTTTTCCTTTGCATAGGCAGGCAAAATTGTTTCAAAGAAGTATACTTACGTATGATTTAAAGTATCAATAATAAAATGGAGCTGTATAAAATTTGGGGCTACTCAAGTACCTTAGCACCATTTGATGATTTATTACCAGTCTCCTTCAATTTTCCTTTTTCTGCACCAAGTGACTTCAAAATCAAAAGTATCAGCATGCATCAATCTATAATATTCACAGTTAAGATATATATAAAAAAATGTAAATCATGGTTATAGTTATATATTCATAACACATTCTTAGAACCAAAATAGAAGTGATAGCCTTATATTTTTTCTGTTTTATAATGTACTAATGCTAAGTTCCATTTGTAACAATTGAATCTGATTACCACTGAAGACATTTTGTTGCCCTCCATCTCTTCATAGCTCATTAGCTGAAAACAAAGAGCTCCTCTTGGGTCGGGAGCAGACTTACTATCTGTGTGCTTTGCACATGAAGAAGGCCGAGACTTAAATAGGGACCTATGGGGTCCATGGACCTATTTAAAGGCCTTCGTAGTCTCTAGGCTCAGGCAGCTCTACCACGTGTGCCAAAAGAGAGTTTTCCTTCTGGCAGAAGCACTAGGAGCTGTACAAAGTAGCGTCAGTGGAGTAGCACTTAGACTATTGACATTCATATGCCAGGAATAAAAGCAATTCTGTGAAAACAGAATTTTCTGGCAAACTGTTGGCGCAGTGACTGCCCAGTTTTCATGGAACTTTTCTGAGGGACATTTCCAGAAGCTATGTGAATACACAAATGTTACAGTGATATCATCTGCTGTTCTGGAGTGGCACTAATGGCAACATCCCCTGGCTGCTGAATACCTTTGTGCTTCAGGTGCCTAGTTTTCTAAGATTGAGTTACAGTACGTTGTGAAGTTGCATCCTTATTTTCAACTTCCAGTGTGCTTGTGTTTACTCTCTACAACAAATAGCTTCCCAATACACCAGGTTTGATTTTTCTTGGTTGCATTCTCCAGCTTTGTCCAGGAGTTCAGTTTTCTGCCTATTGCTACAAGATGGGACCTCACAGACGTTTATAAATGTACGAATTGAGAGGACAGTCACAATAATGTAATGAAAGCAAAATATTTACTAAAACTTCTACGCAGGGCCAATCCTCCCTCCACTCCCCTACCCCCTTTTTATTTTTTTGTGGATGTGTGTTTTCTTTGGAAATAGCATCTACATTTTCATTAACTACACAACATTTATGCACTGCACAGGAAGACAAGCCATCTGTGACAGACAGCAACCGTTCCCCAGGAAATGGAACGAGCACACTATATAGATCTTATGCCTTTTATCTAAACACAGCTAAAGCACTAGCTTTAGAATTTATACAGGATCTTAAAGTATATGGGCACTGAAACTATAAAGCAGTTCTGATACTCTCCTGTTTTGCCTTTTCCCCACTTTTGGACTATGTAGAATACGGAAGTATTAAATGACTATTATTCAAGTCACGGAGGAAAAGAGTTACACAAACACAGCACAGAAATCTGAAGAACGTGTTGGAAACCTAATCTAAGGAATTTTAAAGAAAATTTTAGGGCAAGTGAAAGAATTGCAGTTGCATAGGAATAAAAATAACTGCCCAGTTCCTCAAAAGTCTTATATTTGTCAAAGCTGCATTGAATAACAGAATTACACCAGCAAAGTATCTGTCCTTTTTGTATCACATTTTGCATGTAACATTGGCAAACGGGAAAATTTCCCAAAGCAAAATGTCATTTTTTTTTTTTTTTCCTTAAATGAAAGTGTGAACTAAGATTCCTCAACGGGTACAGCTCAGGGGGTACCATAGGTACAGCTCCCTGACAGCATGGGACAGCAGTTTTTCATTTTAGTTCATCAAAATATACTCTGTAGGGAGCTGATCTATTCCTGAATATGGCAGCACTGTGAGAAGGAAAAGTGGTAACGAATGAGACTGGGGGAAAGAGGAAAAATAAACAAAGCTGATTGTGGTGGGGTAGAACTGTTTCATTCAAGCGGATCACAAAGCTTTTTTATTCAGCAGCTGTTCACTGAGGTGTAGAAAGTTGCAAGGTACCTTAGCCTTGAAAATGGTTGGAGAAAAGCTGCACATACTGTATCAGTAAACATTTAATCAAAAGCAGAAATTTCTTCCACATTTTTTATATGTGTATATGTATATATGCACATATAAAAAAAACCCAAAAGAACAGCACTTTTTCAATTAAATTATGGTACATGAAACTGATTGTTTCATTGGAAAAGAGTCTATGTGTTTCCAGCTTGATACACTTCCTCAACCTGTTCTGAGAAACAACTAATGAGATGAATCTCTCCGGTAATCATGGTAATCATTTCACACTGGGAACAGAACACAAGGCTGCTCAGATCATAGCAAGAGGGCAGATTTTTCTCCCCACAATTTCAAACATTTCAGGGCAATGTGAGGAGTGCACAAATATTCAATGTCACTTACAAAAGTCTAAATGTTCAGGATAGATAAAACTTGTTCCCCACCTACAGGTATGCCTTCCAACTTATTCCCTCTTTACTGATTACAAACACACCTACTACAGTTAATTTTTTAAAGAGGTCTTCCAAAGACAGAAAATTTCCATTGAGAGGTACTCATCTTCCTTCTCAAAGTAAACAAATGTTTGACATACGATCATACAAGATACAATGTGCATCTAAAACAGAAATCTGAGAAGGAAACAGAGGAAATCAAAGTAACACTGACCAGAAAGACAAGACCAGAGCTCAGCTCTACCATATCTGGCCTAGCCGTGGCACAGGTGGTCGCCAGTCAGGGATGCAGCCTGCTTTTATTTGTCTGAAGCACAGTTTTCCCACTTTTTAAAATTAGGGTTGCAGGTATAGTTACCTAAATAATTAGCAAATAAAAAGACTTCACAGCATTTCTGAGGATGAGATTGTGCTGCTGATAATGGATGTTGACAGTTTTCAGGGACATCGTGAGAATAATGCTCGTATTAGTAAAGGATGAATTTGTGCCCTGGGAATTTAAGATCGGAGCCATACCAGGCAATAACCTTACCTTAAACGCATCCAACTTTGCTCCCAACAAACCATGTTAGCCTGCTACTCCAGTATCTGTTGGCATCTGGCTCAAAAGAACACCCGACTACTCTCTAGGGTAATGAGCAAACTTGCTTGAATCTGAAGGTGACCCCAGCAGTGCTCATGCTGCATCTTGAACCAGCGACATTTCAGTGACTCCAGCACGAATCAGTGGCCTGTGGTAAGGACCTAAAATTGTTACAGGTGAAGACGGGCCGGTCTGCTGGTGGAGACTGGTAGGAAGGCCCCAGTGTCAAATGCGCCATCATGACAGAGTCCCAGAATGGGCCTTCTCCAGTCATGCAGAAACCTTCACACCAACACAGTTTCATTTGTTTCCACCACTTTCTCACAACAAAAACATGTCCCCTTGCCCCCCACCCCCCACCCCTCCTTTCTGAACGTATCAACAAAAGGAACGGCAAAATAAATAAATAAAGACTTAGCCTCTGCTTCAGGGAAGCCGCCTCTCCAGGTTTCCGCCTGGGCAGTGACCCGGCTGGAGCTGGTGGGCATCAGTTTTCACGGCAAATGGTGGGTGCAGAGGGGGCCGGTGGCTCCCTGGCCCTGGCAGCAGGCTCCAGGCTCAACTGTCTCTCTCGGCCAGCCACCCTCAGCTGTCATTGCACCAGGCCCGAGCCATAGCTGAAGGTGTAGCTGCTGGCCAGTGAGATCGACTGCTGGTGCTCCTCGCCCTGCTCCGAGGTGTAGCTGGGAAATGTCTGAGCCCGGGACACCTTCGCTGAGCCGAGGCTGTGACCTGCCGGTGGGGGACACAGACACAAAAAATGTAATTGGGCTTTTATTTAATTTCAATTTACTTGAGGTCTTTTGCTGTGGACATGGACTCCAACTAACTGATGTTGCACTGCTCCTTGGTGCCAGGGTGCCTGGAAAACAGATGTGCCATGTTGTGCCTTGCTGGGGCTGCATGGAAGGGTTTTGCCCATGCCCAAGGCAGAAGATCCCAGACTCAACACAGGTATAATTTAGGGACTTTTTTTTTTTTAATTGCAGTATATCATATCTATACATTTTCTGTTCTACAAATCTCAGTTGTATTCCTTAGAACTGAGGAAGAACTAATGCACTTCCTATTTATCTGAAACACTGTGTTAAGTGGTGGAAGTAATGCCAGTGGTTTCAAAGGGATTTGTTGCAAAAACCACTTCATGTACTTACTGTCTTTTGAATAAGATGCCAGTTTGTCAGATAAACACAGCTTCATTGTCATTTCAAAATGAACTGGAGGTTAGAGATGGCCACGTGGCAGAATACTGGTTGGGGAGAGGATGTGCAACGTCTTTCCTTAGGCAGGCTTGTGAATCTCATACAGACATGGCTTGTTCACTCGCAGATAGTGAGATGCGAATCCATATGCGAAAAGCCGTTAAAAAGCCAATGACCAAACTTAGAAGATGACTTTGATGGCCTGATTCTGTATCCCAATCATTTGCCTATCTCAAAATTCTCTTCTGAAGTTGAGATTTAATTCATAACAAAAAGATAAGTTCCCAGGTGCATATCTTCAAGCAACATATATTCTCCATTTTTTGGAAACATATGTTAAAGCTTGGATTTAAAATGGCTTTGGAAAAGGCTTTTGAAAATGTCTTTAATAAGTGTGTTATATATAGCAATCCAAAATCATTTTTCCTCAACCACAGAGCTATTAAGGAATAACTGTAACAGAGTATAGACTAATCACTGAAGAACTCAGCTCACACTGAAAGGTTTCAAAACAGCTATCAGTTTTCTAGACTACCCCAGTAGAGCTGGAACCAAGAATGATATTGACCAGATTTGGCAAAACTTAGTCCTAACTTGTATATGGAAATGTTTAGCTATAACACATTACTGACTTCTTAATGAAAAAAGTCATGATCCTCCTGAATATGAGTCTATCAAAGCAATACTGGGACCAACAGAGACAGAAACCCCAACTAAATGAAAAACAGAATAAAAGGTACATCTCAGTGACACTGGAGACAAACTAGAGAATGAATTCCCACTGACATGTTAATGGTCATAAAAATCCCTTTCATAGCACAACGAAGCAGGATTAATTTTGTATGTATATTTTTACTATTAATTCACTGGGTTAGAGTGACATTGGCTATCAAAACCTGACTGAGATGCCAGGTTAAATGTTTTCTGCATCAAACTGAATTAAAATGCATGGTGGCTGAAAGGTCTGACCTGCAAAGCAAAAGCACTGATAATATGTTGTTTGAGAATAGTCTTAAATGTTTTACTGCTTTGACCAACTTTTGACCATGATATTAAGGGATGCCTTGATACATTTTTACTTTTATTTGGGATTTGCATCACATTTACTGTTAGGTTGTTTTGTTGGGCTTTTTTTTTGTAATTTAATGCAAACCTAAACCTAGAAAGTTGCATGACTGTAGGTCTTAATTTTGTGTTTCAAATCTATCATTTTTCCTTCTAAGTATGTAAGGTTTTGTTGTCTTTTTACCCAGAAGCTAGAATCAGATATGTTCTAAGGGTCATAAGGAACTGCTAATCCAATCATGTGATTTGCTATGTAATTTTTTTTCTTTTTCTCAACAATAAAGATAAATAAAATATGTCAAGGTACTATTTTCCTCCATTCTCTTTATGTATTTTATCCAAAAAATGTAAAACACACAAATAGTCCCTGTGAAAATGAGCAGGAGTAAAGACACTTGCCAACTAAGGGAGTTCCTTAAACTCAGATCTATTTATATCATGTGCTGTATCTCATAAAATTAATTTTTACACGTCTGGAGAATAGTGCGGCTTTAATAGAGTGTTGAAGAGTGCCCCTACTAAACTAATTTCTAGCCAATGTTTTAAGACAATCTTTTATAATATAGAAGATGAATTTGAACCTACTAAGGTTAAAAAGGAAATTAAATTCAGGTCTTCCATTTCCTGGATGTATGCCTCAGCTGCTAGCATATCCCTCACTGTTCTTTACAAGAAAATTTGTAGCTGCTAAATCTTACAACAGGGCCGATTTTAGCCATTCTGTAATCGAAGGAGTTAATGAGGATAAGTGACTTCTTCTTCCCTGACTGCTAGGATATGTAGTCAGAAAGAGAGAGGGAGACACAAATTGAGAGAGAGATTGAATCTCACATCCATAAGATTAAAAATCGTACCCAACAGAATCAAAATATCCAAGACACCTGGTTGAGGCTCAAACTCAACAGTATGATGCTGATCTATGGAAATAATAACAAAAAGAATAGAGGACATAGGTTCAAATGAAATGAGAAAGCAATGGGAATAGAGAATTTGTCAGTTTAGTAAAGAATGGCTCTATGCTACATGTTTACTTTATCTTAGTTTTGTTTTGGATTTAAACCAATGGATTACATTAATATATTTAAATAAAAAAATAATGATGGCAAAATAATCAAGTAGTCCAATGGTTCCAAGCTGACTTAAGATGGCTAAGTAGTAAATTTACAAAATTTTAAGGATTTGTTCAGCCTTTTTTTAAAAAAACCCTCATACTATATCTTGTACTGGAAATTCTAAATGATAATGGATTATTTTATTTCTTACTAAATATTATTTCAATACTCATATAGCTGATCAGTCCTATGGAGTCTTAGGTACTGCAGTGTCTCCACAGTTGTGCTTTATGTCAGCAGTAAGGATTTTTAAACTAAAGAATAGGAAATGTTTTTGCAGTAGATTTCCACAGCTTTCTCAGCATTTTGTTTCAATAGTATTTTCTGTGTCATATTTGTGTCTTAAAAAGTTAAGGGAGAAGAAGCAGAAGAATGTTGTTTGTGGATTTTTTAGCTCTTTGGTACCACAGCTGTTTTCAAGAATACAAAATTAACTCTTCTTTACAGTTCTTCTGAAGTCAGCATAAGAGAAATTTGATTAATACAGTTTGTGACCTGAAGACACCAGTAGAATTAGGGGAGCTTTTTCCTGTGGCTTAGGTATGATTTGTTTTCTTTTAATTAAAAAAAAAAAATCTGTTCTAGAACAGGATCTTGGTGAGGTATCATTAAGCCTGCTTCATCCTTTATTTACATTTATTCTCAGGATCATAGAATGCAGTGAAGCTGTAGTCTAAAGCAATTAGGTATGAATGATTCATCAAGATAATTTAATGTAACCTGGCAAATTACACCAAAATTAGATTTTTCCCGATCGTAATTATGTTGGAAGCAGAGGTAGTATACACAAGGATCTTATTTCATGACATGGTGCTTATTTATAACAATTCCTTGGAGGAAAAACCCAGTGGTTTCCTCGTAACAGCAGTAATTGATGTACATATAGGTAGATCGATCACAACTTCTAAGAGAAAACTTGCAGTACTCAGCTAAAAGAAAAGAAAAAAAAAAGATAAAAGATGAGGAGATTCAGTGATAAGCTTTAAAAGCTCCCTTAATGCTGCTTCTTGGGAGATGTTTCTCTTTGTTTCAGATTCAGAATTCAAATTCTTAACCAGAAGGCAGGTGCCAAACCTTTTTCTTTTCTGAATGAAAAAAGGTCACACTTTTCCAACACAAGAATTCAAGGGACTCTCTCATCTGATATTCTTTGGTTAGAGCACTCATCTATGATGTATAATTCCTGTGTTAAAATTCCCCTCTGTCTGTGGGTAAGGTTCGACATTCTCCTTTCTGTAATGGAAAAACCAGCTGAAAATATTCCCTTTCTCTCTGCCCACTCTGCCGTTCACTATCCCTCAGCTGTGCCATTGCAACTGAAAGGCTGCTTTGTAGACTGAAGCACTTTGGTCACCTGGTTTGCAAGAGCCCTAGAAATCATTGTACTGGCACAGTGGAAAGCAGGAACAAGCACCAAGGGTAAGAGGTGGCAGGGTTTTTTCTCAGACTGGCTTTGGTGACAGATCGTTTGCTTGGGGAATGATGACCCCTGAGCAATATGCAACCAAACGCAAATGAATGCTATTGCCACCAGACTACTCACTTATCTGAGGCAGGATTGCTTTTGAAGCCCCATGACTAAGCTTTTCTAATACAAGATCTAATATAAGTGTATATTTTTGCAGTACAATGATTAAAAATTAATGGAACCAGAGACTCCTGTGTTTCAGCCTCTGTTGTAGGCCTTTTATGTACCTCATATTAGATAGTCATGAGGCAAAATAAAGAAGCAGACTTTTGCAGCTGCACAGCAAGCTTTCATCTGGGATTTCTTAACCTCCGAACAGATGACTTTACAAACAAATTACGTTCTTCTAATGCAGTTTTACTTTTCTAGGTAATAATAATAAACTTTGTATTTGAAAATAAAATTTGGCATTTCCATTCCCAATATTATGAGCACAAAATTGAAGTCATTAAATTAAAGCCAATTGGATATCTTTATTAGTATTATGTTTTTTATATTGTACTTGGGAGTGCTCTGAGACTTCATGAGGACAAGAGATCTGTGATTGCTATAGATGTTTCTATAAATGTAATAGAAAAACATGGTTGTTCAAAATAAATTTTGATGAATCAGTCAGTGCAGGATAAGACCAAATAAAGTTAACCACTTGTTACATTGTAAAGTTATCTTTTCATTTTAGGAATATTCATTGGAAAACTTTGTTGTTGATAATAAACAGAACAGACTGGAAACCAGTGAAACAGAGACAAAGTTTTCTCCACAAAGGATGGTGCAAGGACATGGAAAAAACCTCAATTAGCTAGCAGATGTTTCAGGAATTCAATATTAGTAAGAATGAGTTAGTTGTATGTTTCCTCACACAATTCTCACTGGACAATAAATGCAGCCCTTCAACCAGAAAAGTTCACAAAACTAGTACCAGCTTTTAATCTAGATTTATGTTCTCTAAGGACTTTGCCAACTGCAGTGAAAGATCCTATTCATAGCAGAGGAGGCCTGCAGATTGTACTGAGGATATGGTTTTGATTGGAAAACATGCCTAGAGATGCTTCAACCTCTAATATTCTTTCTTTGCAGCATTTTTATTAATATATGGGACAAAATGGGAAAGGTACTGTAGCTATGCACTGAAAGCCCACTAGGGAAAATGAAACACTTACTGTGAGAGAATAAATTGTTATGACTGCTTATTTCAAATGGAAGGTTTTATCCTCTAAGAGCTTTTGTTGCAAAGAAAGAGACTCCACATTTTGTTCTGGATAGAGAAAATGTTCCTCAAAAAAAGCCTACTACAATCTCAAATCAGTTAAGTGGCTATTATTGCATCAAAATGGATACTTTCATTTAAGGCGGAAAGTAAATGATTGCTGTTATCCTATTTATAAATTGA
The DNA here is from genome assembly GCA_907165065.1 of Caprimulgus europaeus. The sequence goes on along the minus strand of OU015525.1, from coordinate 59,545,825 downwards.
TACTGGTTAAAATTCTGCCAACTCTCCATATTGAATATACAGTGTCTTCTATTGAGCTGTCAATGACAAAGCAGCTTTTTCTTTTCTGCTCTTAGATGACTGGAATAACTAACGCAAAGTTTCATAGCAGGACAAACGGCTACAAAGCAAAACATTTATTTTGCAGAAATTATGCAGTTGGATTGGAAGGCCATTAATTGGGACAGCAATTATTACGCTGTCACTCACAAAAAGATGCAACGGAAGGGAGCAGATGGAAACGGAAAGATAGCATAAACTACATTACAGCATATTGATTTCCATGTACTTAGTGAAAGTGAAACTGTAGGCCTGTTTCAGTTCCAAATAAAGAAATACAAATTTTCCCTTGGATTTAACTACAGTTGGAATTAAAACTCTGGGGAGCACAGCTAGGCTCTGAATGTTAGATTTCATTTCACCCAATATTTATCTTCCTGAAGGGAAAATGAAAATCAGGAAAATTAATTTTTGAGACAGATTTTAAAGAAAGTGGTTTAGTTTATTTATTAGAAATAATTTTGAATAAAACAATTTAAAATTGATGATAACATATACACAATACATAGAGTGAACATAAAAAAACCCCACCCTCCTAACATTTTGAAATATTTCCTTTTTATTTTCAATTAAAAAGCATTTAGATTTTCTTTAGAATTTGAAACAAAATTAATAATAGTTTGGTTTGTTTTTTTTTTTTCCTTTGGCCAGCATCAAGATTAATAAGTATCTGAGTAGAAGGTACTTGTTACAGAACCCTATTCCTTTACAGAACTGGAAGACTGTTATTTATCTTAAAAGTTTTTGGTGTTGTCATTAAGTCCTCCTCTATAAAATAAGAAATTTTATATGTGCATGCAGAAAAGACTGCAGGATTGGCAGTTTGAAACCAGTAAATTTACAATATGTCAAATTTTTGAGTCTTAAGGAAAAAGCTTTTAACATTCCAATTTTGGCATAAGAATGCTGGAGTTCTTTGAAGAGTACATCTGCATCAATATTTTGAAATAAAGAAAATGCATGTCCTTTAGGATTTACGATAGTGATAATCATTTCAATACCTATGACTAACATGAATTGCTTGTAAACATTATGAACAGAAAAAATGAGTATTACTTCATCTGTACTCCCACTTAAAATAGCAATTATTTAAAAGCAGTATCATGAATCACATAACTAAAACTAATTTATTGACTAAAGGTCAGGTTGGTTTAATTGTGGTTGAGTGTTTCCAGATAGTGTTTTTAAATACTTACTCTCTTATTGCATTTAAACTGCACATGATCTACTTAAGCTATCACAAGCTGATGTAGCTCTTGTGGTAGAAATATTAAAACATCAACCACATTTTTCACAAAATTGAATAGGTTTACCTTGCCCTCTACTTTTAATTGATTATTCTTTGTCCATCGGGCATTTTTTCTAGTAATGCATCTTTTTATTCTTGATACCAGCTTTCTATGCCCCTCTATGTTTATAAAGGGGGGAGACATATATAAACAGCTGCTACCTAAAATCTTCACCTAAGAGATGGAAAATAAAGTTACTTGCACACATCTCACATTACCCAATAAGTTTTCCCCTTTCTGTCCCCATCCTGCAGTCAAAATATGACACATACTTGGGAAAAGTAATCTATTTTCCATATTCCATCTCTTCAACTTATGCTTTTCTATTTGTAACACATAACTGTACACCTGCATGCCTGAACTACAGGGAAAAGTAAAAGAAAATATCTGACCGGAGTGGCAATTTCTTTAGCCCTGCACACTGAGCCAGCACACAGATAAAAACAGTAAACTTGCACCTAGTTTAAATACAGACTGCAGTGATCCTTACAGAGATTAATTGATTTAATCTTTACAGCTTTTTACACTTGTGTTAATGTTGCAATACGAAACCACCCCCCTCTCTCCTTCCGTTCTGAGTCCAGTTCCTTATCTACTCTGACAGAGTTGAAGGACACATAATCATGTTCTCACTTAACACAAAATTGGGCTAAGGTGCAGCTTTGCTTCAAAACAAGCAGAATTTTCCAGATAAAAACTCTCAGAAAGCAGGGTTGCTGAGTTTGACTTCAAAGATTCTGCAGAAGTGAAATTTTCTGCAGTGATACCTTAAATTTTTAGTTTACTGATTTTAAAGTATTTATCAGGGAACCCTGATCTATGCTAGCTCTGTATTGAGCAAGGAGTTGGGATGAAAAATTACAGAGCCATCTTCCAACCCAAATTATTTTGTGACATGATGCAATAATTTATTTTAAGCCACTTTGCTTTGTGAGAGAAAACAAACTACCTTGTTTTAAATCAGTTAAAGAAAACACTGAGAGGAAAAATGTGCAGTTTGATACTGAAATGTGTTAAAATGATCAACAAGTTACTTAAGACTCTAAATAAAATCTTGAATGAGTGCCCTAACAAAGGTACCTGAAAAGACTGAATACTTGGTACAAGCTGGCCAATAGCCTTGGCCTAATTTATCCTTTCAACCCCACTCAGTCAAAGAGAAACTAATATAAAACATTTCCACATAAGTTGTATAAGAGAGGTTTATTATGAGAAATAATAACTCTGTTCCTGAACTTTATGCCTGTCCAAAATAAAATTATATTATTTCATTGACTACAGAAGTAAAAAAAAGACTAAGCATTTTTATACTAAATGCAGTTAGTTTCATTTTCCTATTCAAGTTCAAAACTTAATGAGCTTTTTAAACAGACACTTCATAAAACTGATACATTTCATGTTAGTAATATTAAGGAAAGAAAAAGAAAATGGTAGAGGAGAAATTCTTGCAAGTGACAATTTCTTTCACTTCAGGGAACATCTGACTGGATGAGAAGGCTGACAAATAATGCCAGGTTGGATGAGGCTTTGAGCAACCTGGTCCAGCAGAAGGTGTCCCTGCTCATGGCAGGGGGGTTGGAACTCGATTACCTTTAAGGTCCCTTCCAACCCAAACCATTCCATGATTCTATGATAATTAGATAATGGTAAAATGCAAGAAGAAAGAAGAAAACAATGCTCTGATCCCAAGTGCATATGGGAAAGGCTGATGTGGGAGGAAGAGAAAACAGCTAAGGAAAGCTCTAGTAAGAATATTATTTTAGTCTTGACAGTACTTAGGTTTATGGGGAGATAACAAACCAACAAAAGGAAACACTCAGAAGAATTGGTAAGAATATAAAGGTAGTGGAAAAAAGAAAAAAAATGTTAAAGAAAATTGTGTGGATTCAGTTACTTTGTCTCAAGTAATGATTTCCTGCTGTATTTAAGAAGATACAGCTACAAACTGCTGTCTTTTGCTTTTCATTCCTGCGTAGAGCAGCAAGTGATTATGAGAATGAACTGATTGTTGATGTCTGTGCAAAAATAGATTCCTAGTATAATTTTCTTTTACATCCTTGAAAATTACATCTACTGGAGTAATTTAAAATAGGTAGCTATGCACAAAGTGTTACCATCTTGGTTTACCAATTTGTTAGCTCATTGCTCAGTTTTCCCTCCCTCAAAATGTTTTTGTTGCATTTTTATCACAGCCAAGCTAAATGCCCAGTCAAAACACCTTGTTGAAAAAAATCAGCCCCTAAACCTGTGACTGATTTAGCATGAAACACCTTACTAAAAAATGCAATGCAAAAAACAAATTTATACATTGCATATAACTTCGATAATATGGAATATCTTACTGTTAAATGTTTATTGCATTTCAAATCATGCTGACATTTTCCCTTGGATACACTATTCCACAAAACACTATACAGGCCTCATGCAATTCTACTGATACTACAGAGGTGAAGTAAAATAGTGAATTTCTAATTTCATGTTAGAGTATCTAAAGTTAAATGAACGAACTGAAGGAAAAAATTGCTTCCAGTGACAAAAAGTGTATACTGTGGAGATACTATACTGCCTTTGAAAATGGGATGTGGCTGGAGGCTGATTGATCAGTACTGTTCAGTCTTGTTTCTGATTTAATTCTGCCTATCTTTAACGTGGCCGATATTTCCTGGTCTGGTAGTATTTTAATTATAAACACTCCATTCACAAAGATTTATAACTAGTCTATTAAAAAATTGCCATAAAATGAAACTCAGCACATGAGGTCTGAAGCCAGAGAGAAAATTTGGTTTGACAGGATGGAAGGAGTGTGTTTTTCACCACATTTTTATGTAAGTAAAATACAGCTTTGATTTGGGGAAAAAAAAAAAAAGGCAGGCAGTAAAGTTCACATTGCTTGACATATGAAAAGATAGGGACAGAGGATTTATGCCACCCCAAATGGATAGCTATTCTACAAGTACTAATTTTAAATGATAATTTTATCATGTGAGTATGATGTGAGAACTAAATAAATATAAAATATAAAGTCTAAGATATTCAGGTTGAGTGTGTTGATAGAGCTGAGCCATTCCTTTGGCACTGCTAGGCAGTTTCTTTGCAAACCTGAAGAGACAGGGAAATAGAGAGATAAAGGGTAACAAAACTAACCCTTATCAAAAACAAACAAACAAAGAAAAAAGCAAGCCAAAATCCCAAACTTGTTTTATGCCTGTTTGACTTTCACTGTGGTGTCAATTGTGCTCCACTTCCGGGCTGTTCAAAGAAAAGGCAGGAATGTCTGACTGTTGAAAGTGGTTATGAAGTGCAACCGGACCACTTATTTTAGCATCAGCTGTGTCTTAGATTACCTCAGCAAACTGTTGCACTGAACTCTCAGTCCTGTTTGAGTCCTGCTAGTGCTCCTCATTGCAAAAAAGCAGCAAAATTCATTATCTGTTTTGATCATATTCTTCTACGTCTGTTAAAGCACTCAGAGTCCATTACTGCACTTCCCTATAGGTATTTAAGGACAAAATGCTGTTCAAACTGCAGGCAATGTCCTCTAATGACAGGAAAAAGTTTTGGACTCTGGTAAAACGCCTTTCATTCAAGGAGCTTTGTATTTATTGTGTAACATGGGGAATTAGTCTTGCTTATGTGTGTTTTGCTGGGAAGGGGAGGAGGAGGATGTTTTGTAGGAAGTAAAAATATAGTCCCTAGTTTAATAAAATGAGTTATTTAAACCATCTAAAGATTTTCTCTGATTTTTTTTTCTTTTCAAAAGAACAAATTTCAGAAAATAGAATAACTCTCATAAATATATGCAGGGATGAAACACAGCTTTTAGAGCTTGTACCTTTCAAAAGCTGTTCTATTTTTTACCCATGCATTGAAAGCTCCTATTAAACCATTTGTTATTCTGATTTAAGCTTTCTATGAAATAGCATTCTATGAATTTGTCCTTAGAATTCTTTAGAGGGACTTAATGTTATTTCAAGCTACAACCAGATAGGAATAGTAGATGCCATATAAAAATGAAAATATTTAATTAGCTGATAATTAGCTCTCAGGCAATGATTAAGAAGCTTCCTCAAATGGTTAAAGACAGGAAGAAACACGTCTCCAGCAGTCCTAAAGAGGAAAGGACAATGTGGTTTTTGTTTTAAAAACAAAATTTTGAAATTCTAGGTTTGTCTTAAACTTATTTAATACAACTGTAGGCATTTAATGCAACTTGCTGAACCTTTTCTAAAACAAGACTTCGCCTTTCAATATACCTGCTTAGAACAACTTAAAGGGATAGACTGAATTACTGAAAAACTGTAACTATAAATTTAGGAATGCTTTGATACTTTCCCACTAAAATAACAAAAATTCTCTGTTGAATGACATCCTGTCATTAAACATGTTTGTAACTTAGTGATATTTGTTAGACTAAATGCATCACTGGTGCTAACCCAATGAAAGCATGATGATAACTAATTGTAAAGTTAGAAAAGTATCACAGATATATAGTTCTCTCTCACGGTGGAATTATAGAGAAAGTATGTTAAAAACTCTCTCTCTTCCTGCTATCATCTTTGCAGCCAGAGCTCATCTTATACACATCTGGAAGTAGAAAACCAGGAGAGAATTTTGAAAAAGAGCAGTAAAATAAATAAGTTTTTACACACAAGAGAGAATATTTCAGTTTAAATCGCAGTATCATTATGTGTTTAATGTCTGTTTGTAAGATGAAGTTGTAAAATTCTACCAGAAAAAATAATTAATGTTTTACTGGTAAGGAATTTTGCACGCTACCTATATGCTATTGTAATTTAGGATTTTCAGTGTATTTATATTTTAGAGAGGAAACCTAACGTGAGATTGAAAGGATTGACTAGAAGAAACTATTACATTTTATGTTTGTAAAATTTTAATTTAAATTTTGGATATTTCCCAATCATTATTCCATCTGCCTCAAGAAGACCTTTTGCATATTTTCTGAAGAATATCAACTTAATGCTTCCTTTATTTTTACAGGATTTAGTTCAGATTTCTCACATTTAGCAGTTTATGCAGGATAACCCAGAGATGATTCAACAAAACAGAAACAAAAACCCTTGCCTATTTAAAATACCTCAGGGCTCAAACACAAGGACAAGTTATGTATTATAAAAATTAATTGTTAATAGGAGAATTTGAGATACATGTGGTAAAACCAAGATAACTTGAGCAAGTTTGGAACAAGTATCTTAGCAGATCCTGTCCTGAGTTAACTCAACGGACTTGATGCTAATTGCTGAAACGGTAACAGTGACCATTTCCAGTCAGTAGTATTTAACTGAAGATCTTTCCATCTCCATGTTCTGTTCAGTGCCCAGGCTGAGAATTTATTTTTTCCAATTAATAAATATTGTATTGTATTGTGTTTTTAAAAATTAGTTCAGTTGTGACCATTAAACACTCCACTTACTTGGCTTTTGTTAGTCAAGTATTCTCTTGGGATAAATCAACATGCATTAATCTGAACTGGAAATTAAATTCTTCAATTTTCAGATGGGAAACATGCACACCAAAAAATTCATAAATAGATTTTATGATCAAAAATAAATTTATATTTTGAGTTTGATAAATTATCTATCTATGAGGAAACCATAAAAACCCAATTTTGGGGACAGATACACAAGACCTTCTGCATGTTTCCTTGCCTTCTTCTGAGGCATTTGGTAGAAGACATAGTAAGTGGCAGAGCAATTTATTAGATCGATGTGGGTCTAACGCATCAGGAAAGTTGCTAGGTTCCTTCCCAAAGCTTCGCCTCTGTGCAGCCACTGAAGGTGCTGGGAACAAAGGAAAGATTTCTGTCTGTATTGAATGTAATAGTACTTTGAGTTCTTTTGTTCCTTGCAGAGATTACTCACATAAAATATGTGGAAATAAGGCAGTTCACAGAGGCTAAACAAATAACTTTTCTCTAGAATTTATCCTCTAAAATAAAGAAGTTAATTGATTTTAGATTATATAAGTTTAATTGGAATAAAATAGAGGCCTAAAACATCAATGAAACACTCAGGAAAGTTAATCCATTTTTCATGACTCTATAAATAATTTCTTCTAGCTGTAAAAGCCTTCAATTACCCACTAGGAAATCAAAAACAATGGCTGTAATTCACTGAAGGATGCAAGTGATGTTCTTTTGCTTTTTTTTTTTTTTTTCCCCCTGAAAGAGAATTCACTGTGATTCAGTGTGAACAAGCTGTGCCATTTGCATCAGACTTGTGTAAACCTAGAGTAAATGAGCAGAGGTAGGTCCTGAAAAGGTGTGTCAATCTGCTTGATCTGCTGATGCCTGCAAATGAGAGGAGTCCCTTTTTCTTTACTTTATTGGATGACACAAGAAACAGATTAAGCCAAAGTACTTATTTCCTTCCTCCACCCAGATAAGCAAATAAATAAATAAATAGAATATCAAAACCAACTATGATAATAAGACATGCTGGAATTACCACCCACATGTCCTCTCTCTGGAAATTTGTTATTAAACTTGTAAATATCCCGTCCCATGTTTTGCCTTTTCTGTTCCTCAGCTCACTGAGGCTGTTTTTTTTGCTGATGATCCTTTTGTGGCCATTCAAATCACAGAAGCTGTAAAAGCAGTGCAGCAGCAGTCTCTTCAACAGCTTTCCTTAACCCCAGCTGCCAGGAAGAGAGTCCTGACATACCCCAGTGCATTCTGGCAAATCAATTGACCAATCTGCTGAAGGCAGGAAGGGGTAGAGAACGATTGTTCAGTCTATCCTCTCTCACTGCATATTTGTAAAGTGTTACTAAAGCAAGCTTGGAAATGTAAAAAAAGAGTCTGTAGCACAAGGCAATAACCAGCAATGAACGTAATATGTACAAAGTAATTATACTTCATACAGACATTTGGAGAAAAGAATGTCTTACATTAAAGCAAGGCTTTTTCCTGATGGAGGTTTTGCTTTTGGCTTTGTTTGGAAAAGAGCTGTAATGCAGAAGTTAAATTCATTATGAGTGCCTGTAGCCATAGTATACAGATGATAGATGATGAGGTGAACAAAGATGAAGCTCACAGGATGGTTGAATGTTAAAGATACTGGTATTGGGTAGTAGTTTAGCTCAGAACAGGATGGATGGCATGGAACCATCAGCAGAAGAAAGGAAAGAAAAGCCACATAAAGGACTCATAGCATAATTTCTGAATGAAATTTGGGGAGTTTTTTGCATGTGGCTAGACCATTCAGTGTTCTAGTTATTTTCAACTATTGCCAGCCACACACCAGCAGGTGAAATTCAGAGCAGCCTGTTGTGTATTGCTGCTCAGAATACACTAGGAGACAAAAGAGACTAAAGCCAGCTTTGCCTTCCCCCAACATGGCTTGCTGGTTTTGTGCTATTTCTACTCTCAGTGCCTATTGTACCAGAGCACTGTATAATGTAGAAGCATACAACATAAGACTGTATTCTTGAGTTATTGTGCTGGTTTCACTCTTTTGGCCTGCAGTCAAGCACAGTTGCTCTCTCACTCTCCCCACCCTCCTGTAGCCTCAGGAAGTAAGGGAGAGAATTGGAAAGAAAAGCACAAGGAGACTCATGGGTTGAGATAAAAAACAATTTACTAGTTAAAATGAAATGATGATGATAATAATAGTAACAACAGAATGGACAAATGAGTGATGTACAGTTGCTCACCACCTGCCGACCGATGACCAGCCTGTGCCAGTCAGTGATCCCGGAGCTGAGACAGTCCCAAAACGAAAAAAAAACCTGACATGACGTGATATGATATGGAATATTTCATTGGCACATCCAAATGTCAAATTTGGATTTTGCTAATTACTATGCTTCTCCCCTTCCAGTCCTAATACAGCTGTGAACCAGCCAAACACGATGGCCTTGAGCTACAGCAGCAACCAACGTTAGTACTTTATCCACCTCTTCTCATAACAAGTCTCACACTGAAACTAAAACACAGCTATTCTAACTACCAAGAAGAAAATTAACTCTATCCTAGCAAAATGAGGACAGTTATGGTACTGCTTCTTCATGAACGCTGCCAAAACTATTAACTTGCATGTCAGTTTTTAGGTTTATTTGTACAGCTCTAAAAAAGGAAATAAATAATAAAATAGAGAAGGACAAAAATGGGAATTTAGAAAGCTGGACATCAACTGTGATTTAAAAGGAAGGTATACTTTAACTTCAGCAGAAATTACTCTGAAGGGGACAAAACATGATGACACACTTCTACATAAAGGCAAAATGGCATCTTGCAAAACTGTACTGTATAAGGTACTGGCTCCAGGTTGCAAGAATAAAGCCAAACTAAAATTAAACATATATATCCTCTATTTTAAGAGCATGCAGAGGATAATTCTAAGGGGAAGAAATAACTAAAAATACCTACCAAAGCAATTTCATAAAATAAAGAAGAAAACAATGGCTTTTTTCCGTTATTTTCAATTTATTTCTTTATAGCCTTCTCTTCCCTAGAGAAATAATAATTAAAAACCAGCAATTGTGAGGATCTTTACTCACTGCTTGTTGAACATAATAAAGCAGCACTGAGGAGCTCTTGGTTGAGTCCTCAGCCTGAGGTGTGAGATAACTGTCATAGAACAGTGTGCTATGAACAACAATAAATAAATAATTTATATAAATTTTTATAAATAAAATAATAATTTATGTCAAAAGAATAACAAGAACTAAAACCTTTTAAGTTATAGCTCACACCAGTGATAACTCCACCATCCTGATTACTCAGGACACTGATTGTGCATCATAAAATCATCATATTTACATCCCATAGCTAGAACTTGCAGTAAAAATAATTTTCTTTATATAGTCTTGCAGACATGCACTACTAAGGCACAGAGGAAAGAGTATTATACCTTTGTTGCAGATCTTTGCCTCTAACTAGATTTTTGCACTCTTTTAGGATTTTATGTTTTCCTTTGTAAGTGTGTGAATAGGATACAGGTAACATCTAGTTACTTCCACTTTTGTTTCTTTGTGATGGATATTTAATGAAATGCAAGAATAGGTATAGAAGCCTCTGAAATATCTCAGAAACTGATGTACTAGGTCAAAATGTCACCGAGTGAACGCTCAGCTTAACAATCCTTGGCTTCATAAATTTGCTTTGAAAGGCAAAACAAAATTAAACAAATGTTTCAGCCTTTTTAAAGAGCTTCATGAGAATAATCATATGCTAAAAGAGGAACTTTTCTGGGATGTGGAATCTATCTGTCCATTTGTGTTAGAGGATAATCAGGAACTGAATTTAAAAGACAACTGGGGAGCTATCTGAATTTTAGAAGACATTCAGACCTGCTGATGAAGGCTTTGAGACCATATTCTTTGCTCCTATAAATGTGTTTTTTAGAAGATACCCAGGGGTTTTGTTAGAGGCAATAAGCAAAGGGAAATCAAAGTCTTTGGTATGATGGATAAGTAGCAACAATCCAGGCAACTGGACTGCCATGTTGCATTACAAAACAACCCTAATACTACCAAACTGTTACTTTAAGAGCTAAAATAAGGAAGTGGTAGCAGCAAGGAGAACACTGAGAATATAGTGTTACTGTGTCTACCAGCTAGCTATTATTCCTCTTCATTTTAAAAATTAATTGCCTTGAAAAAGCAGCAGAGATGTGTCATGATAGCTTGAATTTCCTTTCCCCCAAAAGCAAAGGAATCTAATTAGAAAAGAAAAAGAAGAAAAGAAAAGAAAAGAAAAGAAAAGAAAGAAATGAAAAGAAAAAAAGAAAAAGAAAAGAAAAGAAAAGAAAAAGCTCTATAACACTTTTTTTTATTATTTTTGTGTACTTGAGTCATTGAAAAGGAAAAAATGTGATATAAGTGCTCAGATGACAGCACCTTTGCAAGAGCTGGGGGAGAAGAAAAGGAAATATTATCTTAGTATTTTAACTGTGAAGTAAATAAAGGAAGCAAATAGCATTCTTCACTAAGTTTAAGAACAGAGACACTACCTGATAGAAAACATTTCCTTCCTTCCTCAAAAGAGGATGTGATTTTTGTTTCACTGAGTCACTCTTCAATCAGAGACTTTACATCTGCTGTAGTCACTTGTATGATTTTGCACAAAATCCACCCTTTTCAGTTCTTTTAATGCCCTATTTTTGCCTAACAAAAACCTTATATATATATATGTGTGTGTGTGTGTGTATGTATGTAACTTACCAAAGAGAAGCTACGAAACTAGTGAGAAAAATTTCAAAGTATAAGCAATACCAAACCACTAAGAGGATCTGTCCCTTGCTCAACCCACCCATGATGCAGTAGGAGTAGGGTTGAGAGGTTTCCAGGTTTCTAATTCACAGGAACTAAGTGCAGCCCTTTTTAGTGAGACGGAGAGCAGGCCCTTTTCTTATTTTCCTCCCATTAGTATCACCTTCTACTGCATCGAGCTCCTGCCTCACTAAAAATTACTAGAATGCAGAGCTGTTGGCAGTAGGACTTGTCTCTAAATTCAATTATAGTAAATGCACATATGCAAAAGATAGGGGGAGTTGATTTTTTCAAATACTACTGGCTGCTGTAAAATGTTTATTCGCAGTTTGTTCCCTGTGGCTGTCTCAAGTCTGCTGTTTAACTAATTTCTCCAGCTATATACAATATTTAATACTATTCATTGCTAGGAGGGTTTTGTTTTGGTTTTGGTTTTTTTTTTTTAAAAAAAGCAAAACAATACAACCCACCCAAAAAGATGTTTTCTAGATGCTAGTCTTTTTACAAACAGTTTAAATTTGCATTACTGTTCATTTCAGATGACAAAATATGCATTTATTCAGCACTTTCATGAAATGGAATAACTGTACCCCTTTTGGCAAGTATATATATTTTTTACTTATCTTTCAGAAATCTTTTAAATTCTTAGACTTCAACAGAATTCAAACATACACTTTTGCTCTCATAAATGAGAGCCAACTGGCATTACGCCACTTGTCTTTTGTTCACCTTGACTGAATAAGAATTGATAAATTGGTCAATGATAAGTGACAGAGCCAACCTTGATTTTTTAAAATTTAGAGAAATAATAATTTTAATATTAAAATTTTATAAATGCATTTAATTTATATTAAATAAAACATTATTTTCATTGTCCCCCCACAAATATTCCCAAACAATTCAAATATTGTCATGCAATAGATGATGGAAAACTACTTCTGATTAGGTGATCATATATAATTAAATTTTCCTAAGGATTCATCCATTCCCTATTTCCATACATTTTTTTTAGCTCAGTCAGCAATATCACACATAAATATTTTTCATTAAGCATCACAGAATGATCTGCAGAAAATGTATAACTTAATATCAAGAATCTTAAAAACATTATAGTCTATTTTTAATATTTTTAAATTTTACACTGTCACTTTTTTTTCCTCATAGGATTTATTTCTAAGTTGGTGTATTGTGTTTGTGTGGCCAGGTTTTGTACTGGTGGGGCATAGGGGTGGCTTCTGTGAGAGAAGCTGCCAAGAAATTCCCTTATATCCGAAAGAGCCAATGCCAGCCGGCTCCAAAAAGGACCCACCACTGGCCAAGGCCAAGCAAATCAGTAATGATGGCAACACCCCTGTGATAACATAATTAAGAAGGGGAAGAGAAAAAAAAGCTGCACACTTTGCAGCTAGAGAGAGGAGTGAGAAGATATAAGAGAAACAACTCCACAGACACCAAGGTCAGTGAAGAAGAAGGGGGAGGAGGTGCCCCAGGCGCTGGAGCGGAGATTCCCCTGCAGCCTGTGTTGGAGACCATGGTGAGGCAGGCTGTCCCCCTGCAGTCCATGGAGGTCCATGGTGGAGCAGATGACCACCTGTAGCCTGTGGAGGACCCCACACTGGAGCAGGTGGATGCCTGAAGGAGGCTGTGACCCCGTGGGAAGCCCACGCTGGAGCAGGTTCCTGTCAGGATGGGTGGCCCCATGGAGAGAGGAGCCTGCGCTGGAGCAGGTTTGCTGGCAGGACTTGTGATCCCATGGGGAACCCATGCTGGAGCAGTCTGTTCCTGAAGGACTAAACACCATGGAAAGGACCCATGTTGAAGCAGTTCAGTCATGGGAAGGACTCACGTTGGAGAAGTTAGTGGAGGACTGTCTCCCGTGAGAGGGACCCCACACTGGTGAGGGGGAAGGAGTCCCCTCCCTGAGGAGAATGGAGTGGCAGAAACAACATGTGATGAACTGACCCCAAACTCCATTACCTGTCCCCCTGTGCTGCTGGGGGCCAGGGGAGGCAGAAATCAGGAGTAAAGTTAAGCCTGGGAAGCAGGGAGAGGTGGCGGGAGGTTTTTTAAGATTTGGTTTTATTTCTCATTATCCTTCTCTGATTTGATTGGTAATAAATTAAATTAATTTCCCCAGGTTGAGTCTGTTTTGCCCATGCCAGTAACTGGTGAGTGATCTCTCTCTGTCCTTATCTTGACCCATGAGCCTTTCATTATATTTTCTCTCCCTTTTCCATTTGAGGATGGGGAGTGATAGAGAGGTTTTGGTGGACACCTGACATCCAACCAGGGCCAACCCACCACAGTCGGCTTTATCTCATATATGTAGATCATGTCTCAGGTTAGAAAAACTCTTTCACTATTATGTGATTCTCAAATGCCCATACCTTTAAAGAGGACTTGGCAAAGAGGATGCTTTATAGAGCATATACTAAATATTATTCAGGGAAATGAAAAGAAATATATGGAAGTATAATAAACTGTGACATGCCATTAACCATTTTATCTCTAATCTGTCTTGCTGGACTTTTTGACTGTTTACCTGACTTAGAAACTCTAAATAAATACTTTTTTTTTTTTTTTTTTTTTAAACTGGTGCTTTATCCCATGGAATACTGCTGCTGCTTAAAAGATTTTAATAACTTAGTTCTATTCATCACAGATGCTGTCATGTCACAGCACTTAGCAGAACGTCCCACTGTCATATGAGAAGTTAGCACACCTGCTGAAAACTGTGAATATTAATTAACTGTATTACAATGCAAATTTTCTTCATGCACCAGAAAGTGTTTCATTTGGATATAAAGCATCTGGATGAGAAGAACCTGGTCCCACCTGAAAAGTGGAAACTTTTTTTCCCCAAAAGATTTAATTTCCTGTTAAAACAATAGTGTGTTATATTTCACATTCTATTTTACTATTTGGCTGACTGAGTTTTGCTGAGAAATAACTAGCTAAAATCCCTCTTCTGGTTTAATTGTTCTTAATGAGCTAGATTATTTTTCTTCCACTAACACCACAACACAGCACTTTTTTGGGTGCCCAGGCTTCCCTTCAATCTGCATCACTGTTCCAGATATCAGCTACAGCCCTGCAATTCCACCTCCTTTGGGAAGCTTGTTCCCAAATGCCATAGAAATAACTTCTGGGATTTGAAAGCAAAGGCTGATTTAGGATCTGCCCCCCTTCATCCCCCTGAAGGCTCACAACCTCGTTTCACAGAGCATCTTGCTGCCGTCACACCTGATTACCCCACGTGCACTGGAGCCTGCCGCGTGCAGCATGACAGCCAACTGTGGGGCCAACAGTATAAAAATACCCCTCAGCCTAATTCAGTAATTGGGACTCTGGCTGCAGCTTCACAAAGCAGCCAGTTTTCCTTACACTGTCCACTGCTCAGATAATTGGTGTGACATTTCATTTCTCCCTTCGCTGGGAGAAGGCACTCAGACAGAAAGATCTTTCTTCCAGCACGTGCCTCCGGCCAGAATAAGAGGGCAATTATGCTTCACAGTTCAGGGGCTGACACCTTTTCCAGGGTGGTCAAGAGTAACCTTCCCCTATCACCCTGCTGAAAATGAGGCAAAATGGAAAAAAAAAAAAAAAAAGAGTTACTGTGCTTCTTGCAAATTTATGTTGTCAGGTAGTTACATGGAAATAAAGCCTGCTAGTCTTGTAATTAGGTGTAACGTCTGTGTCCTTGCTTGCCAAGTATGTGGCACATAAGTTTAACTATTTCAGTTAAACCAGAGGTGTCCATGGATTAACATTGACCTTCAAGGTTAGAAATTGTAGCTCTATTTGCCATTTCTCTCTATGTCACTTCTGTTCTTTGTTAGTCCATCAGGAATGGGACAGCTTATGACATTGTGGTTCAGTTCCATATATGGGTTTACATCTTGAATAGAGTTGTCATCTCTATTTCACTTTGGAAGAAATTTCGGTCTTCAAATACCATTGTAAGGGAGGACAGAAATTCTGTAAACAGTTAATATATTGACCACAACATTAACAAAAATACTTTAATCTTATAAATTAGATTTCAATCATGAGAAGATTCTTTGGATATGAAACTGTAATAGTACTCACTGGCTGCAACAGACAAACGACTACAACTCTGATAGAACATATTCAACCCCAGTAAGAAACTTATCTCTTTTTTTAATGTGTTAACATTATATGGACTGCATCAATTAAGAAGAATGATCTAAATACACAAGTTTAGGAATATTGTTCCAACTAAGCATTTTTACAGTCAGATATTATAAGAGCAATGTGATGCAATGAAATAAATAAGCAAGAGTTAAAGGTTATCAGCTTTGTAGCTCAGCCACTGCAGTATTGTCTTTGAACAAATCACACACAATTTCCCTCAAATAAACAAACCATCCACTAAGGGAATGGTTTCACCCTGTAAGCTATTATAAAATGTACAGTCGAAGACAAGCTACATTCACCAGAGGGCAACCCAGCACTTTCCAGCATGAAAAAGGTTCTGTTTTATAAATATTCAGATATAGGTAAGCCAGCTACAGTCAGATGCTCCAAAGCTCATAAACAGAACAGCAACAAACATGCAGCTAAGTTATTTACAAGTGAAACAAATTGAGCTTCTCAGAATAAAAGGAAAGACCAATAGGAAATGCTTTTAAGGTTTAAAATGGCATGGCAGCCTTTAAAGCCTTTATTTTC
The DNA here is from genome assembly GCA_907165065.1 of Caprimulgus europaeus. The sequence goes on along the minus strand of OU015525.1, from coordinate 59,529,536 downwards.
TTTATTGTTGCAGATATCTGTAAGAACAGATGGTTTCAAAAAATGTGTTTCCATTTAGGCTTCTGCTGTACTGTATTTATGAGAGCATGTAGTCACAAGACATATGCCACCTGGCTTTCAGCTGTGATTCATTCAGCTGCAGAACTGTATTAGGTGAAAATCTTTTGCAACACTGAAGAAGTTGATGGAATTTTGTAGGAAACTCCTACAGTTTGAAGGACTCTACCTTGTTTCAGTAAGAATAACTGTACCTAATATCATGTCCAGAAGAAAGAGTAAGGAATAAGAAAGAGTAAGTGGTTCTTGTATATCCAGGAGGTAGCCTGTTATTTGATTGCCATTGACAAAGACCAAAGAACAAATCTCACAATCCATATGAGTAATGAGAAGAAATTGCTTCATGAAATCTAGTCCTGAAGTGTCATTTCTAACTGCAGCTCTAATGCATGATCCATAAAAGTTACTTATTCCCTTCTGCAAAAACATATGTGGCTGGGTACAGGTACAGTTGTGTATCTTTATGTATGCAGAAAAGCCATAAGAGCATTCTAAAGACATGCTGTGTTTTCTCCTTTCAGCTGTAGTTTTTTAACAATGCTTTATGGAACCTATCAAGTTCTATTAAACTCCTTCTGAAAAAGAGTGGAAGGTGACAGAGAATTAATCAAAGACTTCTCCTGTCATTAATCCACTTGGGGGCTGGATACACATTTTCTGAGGGATGAAGCACAGATGTAGTAGCTGCAAAATTTGTTCTGTATGTATATAACCATACTACTGACAGAAAGAAGCAAGGAGGGAAGTGACTTGCCATTTGAATCTCAATGCAAACTGCCAAAAAGGCTCTTCTCTCTCCTGCTCAACATTCCTCCTTCTGAATGCTGTGATTGCAGACAAACTATGGTTTCAGAAATATGTAATGTAGGAAAGAAAAAATTTATAAATTTCCACAGACTAATAAACCTACTTGAGAACAGTTTAAATTTGGTGACACGTTTAGGCTAACACGGGAGTTCACCTCTGTCTATATCATGTACATAATGCTGTGCGCTCCAGAACCAAAGAAAGCAAACTACTGCAGAAAACAAAGCAAGCTGGAAAACTTAAATGCAATAAAAAATATTCTTTACTTATCAAAGACTGAGGAGACATTGTCATCCTTCCATGCGAAACAGCTAGAAATTTAAAGAGCTTTTTCTTTTATCCTTGGTTGATTTATTCTGGTTCATTGCCTCAGTCTTGCAAAAGATTTCTGCCTATTATGACTCTGAAGCTCGATGAATCACAACTCAAAATGGGGAAGATGTGCATATGTTTCTGATCATTGTTGAATGTACTCAACCAAATTCTGAAGTGAAGAATGTTTTAACTTTGGAAATACTTGAAAATTTACTTCTTTAAAAAGCTTAGTTTGCAAGAAAATTGTCAACACTGTTTTGAGATTCAGCAAGTATATTTATAGCCATTCTAAAAAAAGAAGAAAAGAAAAACAAAAAAAAGAGAAAGCAGCTTGTTTCTATTTTAATACCAGATAAGCATTCAGACAACCCACATGGAGTTTCATAGATAAGCTACTGACAAAGGGATTTGCTTTGACTAATTAGCTACATAGGCAGGTCTCGGTACCCTTGTCATGGTTACTCAATGCAGGAGGTGCAGGCCAGATTCTGATGCGTATTCGCCATTACACATTTAGTAATTTCCATGATGCTGGTCATGGCTCTGACATAGCATGTCACTGTGAAAGACAAAGCACTTGGGTGTCCTTTACTCCTATGATACCCCAACCCAAATCACTACTTTTGGTGGTGTTAAATTCAGCAAACCTAACTCACACAAACTGAAGTTGCATTGGAGTATAGTTTCTTGTTGTAGGATTTTTAAAGACAGCAGATTCTGTGCCTCAGCTCCTGCTTACGTCAAGGGCACTTTCAGGTCCTCATGTTGTGTATTGTACTGAACGTCAGATTTTAATTCTCTGGCTCTGAAGCCACACCATGTTTAGTTAGGCTCATGAAAAAAAACAACCAAAAATGGTCCTACAAAATGTTATTTTTTGTCACATGGCATAGTATTCCATTTGAAATATGCTTATGTTTCTAGGTTGCAATCTCTCACCCAGACATACACAGATTTATGCATCATGTATACTTCCAGAAAGAAGTTAAAAAGTCTGAGAATATATTTAATAAGGAGGATATTTAAACCCACCATTTTCTAATATTAATAATGGCTGATAATTTGACTGTATGACATCAGATACTATATAAAACTACAGACTGACAGCATCATAATACCTATTTTTTACCGTATTATTAAACAAGCAAGAAAAACAATTAGAATGAGTTGCATAATGGAAAGTAATGAATGGCAGCATAGATGTTTTTTGCCCTCACATACTTTGCCTGAAAATAGCACTGACCCAGGAGCACTGTATGGCCACACATAGAGACAAAATGCTAAAATTAGCAGTGTGGGAATGAAACAAAGCATCTGTTTAACAATTCAAGTAACAACTTCACAACAATTAAAGGAAGGAATATCATGCAAAAAAATGAAAATTATAGTTATTTTGCTCTGTTTTTCTGAATTTAAACCAAAACATGCACTGACATTTGGATTTAGATTCACAAAAAGAAGGAATATTTTAAATTTCTAAAAATTTCACCAGAAAATTAATGTCTCCATCCTGCTGTTATGCTAAAGTTATGGAAAGGAACCCAGCACTGTAGGTTTAATATTGCTAAGGAAATAGTATTTCTCCCACTGTCACGACTACATGCAGAACTATGATAAGCTTGCTCTAAGAAATGCCTACTTTAATGTAAAAATGCAGAGTAAATAATTTCTTCAGGAAAAAGGAATTTGTGCTGCACTTGAAATCATCATAGTGTTGCATAGAAGAAGAAAACTATGAAGATACACATTGGAAAATATTCTGAACAGTAAAAATACATATAAACATGAAACACATCCCATCTCAATAGATACTATCATTTCAATTAGATGAACAGTCTGGATGGAATTTTGTTAGTGCAGTAAAACTAGTAATTCTGCTTCTCTGGCACAACATTTTAGTGAATACAACTCAACTTCTTTTAGCAAATACATTACCTTTCCATAAAACATTCCTCTGAAGTTGTTGCTTTTGATTGGGAAGCACTTGGGCAGACAGGAAAATTATTTGTATGCAGTCATCAGCACAATATTTTTCAGCATCCTAGATAGACCAATCCCATAAAGTTTATGAATGACTGTAATTAATTTAATAATGATTGATATTGAATAAAAGTAGAAGTTGCAGATGTTACTGTACTATAGTATTTCTACTGCTTTGTAATAGATTTCTTTTGTCGTTGGAAATGTGTTTGTGTACAGTTACACACAAAAAAATCTGATAGAAACCCTTGCTTTAGCCTATTCTATTTTCCTTTTAAAGACCTAATGTCTAGTGGTATGAAGCTCTGTCAGGAGGAGTATTTATGCCAGTTGCCTTTTTCCTTAGCTGTGATATGGATGCACTTAAGCAATCTTGTAACTGCTGTCCCTTCTAATCACAAAATGGCACTTGGTCTATGAGTCAATTAGTTTTGCCATGTTTGTAAATTACGAGAGGGAATACATTTGGAGTCTTTAGAAACTGACTGCTTCATATATTGTTTTGATAGCTTAGATGTTAGACATTATTTAGACATCAGAACTCTCCCTTACTCATTAGCAGTTAATGGACTTGGAGCAAAGAAAACAGCTAACATTTACTTCATAAAGTAATCTGTAATGAGAAGCTCTAGTAGTGGACTGATATCAGCTTAGAAGGAAAAGAAACTCTCTGAGAAAAATATAACTCTTTAAAATATGAGAATAAATAATCTACCCCATAGCTAGAAGAAGTAATGTGATAAATTACAGACTAAGAAGTTATCTTGATTCTGGATTTTCAAATGCTCCTCTCATTTCATTTCTGTCCTCCATTTATTTATTCTTATATCTGAAATTTGTAGAAAAGTCCACTTGTATACAACAACCTCTGTTAGAGGTCACTCCTTCTTATATCCACCAAAAATATGGAATTTCCACCCAAAGTAAGCACATCTGAAGTCTGACTTAATACTGGCCTTTTTCCATTTACAGAAAAACTGAAGTCTCCTTAAGGCAAGAAACACATTTTCTTGCAGTGACATGTACTTTTTTGGCATTTGATGACAATAATGACAATAAATATAGCTCCTGGAGCCCTCTAATTGTAGCCCACACATAGCTACATACTGTGCATGTGACAGTGAAACCTAGCATGCCTCTTGACCTATGGGAAGGTGTTCAGCTATTTTGCTCCTTTTTAAGGAAATAACTCATGTGTTTTGGTCCCACAGTGAGTGGAAAATGTACCTCTCCTTTGGGTAACATCTAAGTGCCTTTGTTCCAAGCAGTGGTTTCAGCCATTTTAGCAACATAATAAGACTATGTCATAAACCCTGCTGTTCTCATCGTATTTACTCTATATTTTTGTCTGAAACCACATAGATGTTGATGATAGGTTATGATTTGATGGCATTTATGGGTATATTATATCATCTCACTGTAAGCTTATTATTTTTAGAATGACAGAAATGCAAATAAAGTAAAACAGTTTCTTGTATGGATGTTCAATATGAGCAACAAAAAAGTATACTTAATATGAAGAAAAGGCTAAATCTTAAAATAAAACTTGCACACAAAATGGGTATCACTATTCCCACATTCCTTCCCTCTTTCATCTGAGTCTTTCATTACAGTATTTTTTATTTCTCTTATAAAGAGCTGAATGTGTCATGACAAGTGGGTTTTTTTGTTATTGTCTTTGCCTGAACTTTATTGCACACAGTGATGGCCTGTGCTAACATAGAGAATGGAATTGTACTTCTATCATCTATTACATTTATACTACCAGGAAATTTCAGAATAGATCAGTGGATCTTATATCTCAAATGATAGCAAGGACATATGTTGGAAGTCAGTATGACCTTTTTTCCTTCTGCTAGAAAATTTCAATTTGAAATTAAAATAATTACAATATTTATGAAAAATCTGATTAATGATCCAGATGTTCACTAAAATCTATGTGTGTGAGCTATTCTTTACAGAATGACTACTGATAAGGTAATTTGTTCACAGACACAGTTAGTTCCTCTTGTCTGAAAATAGTGCTTAATCTCCTTAGCATGTTAAGTGCAACCCTGAAGATAACAAAACAGTTATCACCAGAAAATATAATAAAAAAGATTAAATATATCCATCCATACAGAGATCAAAAATTGGTTTTGATTGTTGTTGTTAGGAAACATGCAAGATTAATGTAATAAAAGTGTGAAAATATCAAATAAAAGGCCACTCTGAAGTGCTCTGTCTTATTTCAACAAATAAGAAAATGAAGTCACACAAACATAAGTCTAGCCAAGATGGAGAATTGATTTAGTTTATGCATGTACTGTGAGAAAATAAGGTTATGAGCAGATCTATATTACACAAAATACAAGCAGATTTCAAAGTTAAAAAGCAGCTTTCTTATTATTTATTAAATTAATTTCATTTGTAATATTAATAAATGTAAACTTGAGTCAATCAATTGAATTATATAGATAGAATACACTCTTTGCCTATTTTTTTTTCTCTAAAATAAAACATTTTGGAAATAGATTTTAATTTCTAACTGTTGCTAGTGTGTTAAGTTATTGGATTATACTGATTGTACTTCTCAAAATATTTGAAAATGTGGTCTTATTTGTATCCACTCTCTCCTAATGTAAAGTCAAAAAAGTATGGCCTCTTGAACAATTTGGAAGATTTGTATTTAAACTTTTAATTTACTGGAAGAAATTAAAACAAAGGGAATGTTTTAATATGCAAAACATCCAGACAAAATTGAGCTATCGAATAGCGTCTTTAAAAAGTTAATTTCTTCTTTGGCATCATCTATATTATATAAATATGTAAAATACTACTTAATATTTAGATAATAGATACAAAAGGAATATATCTGATGTTCTTCCTTTTCCTAGAAACTACTTCCCTTCCTAGAAACTCTAATTCAGAACATGTTTTCTATTATCATTGACTTTGGTTTGCAGAATTGTTAAATTAATTTTCACATATTTTAGTACATGGGTTTCTAGAAGCATTACACAGCTAAATTTGACAGATAAAACCATAAGCATTGTTCTCATCAGAAGGCAGAACAGAAATTTCTGGTCCCTCCCTCCTAGAAATGGCTATATGATACTGTCACTACAGCACTTTTATTAACATTCCAGGGCAGAGAAAAAAAAATTTTGTATTTTTCCTCACCTTCTTCTTCCCTTCTCTGTTTTCAGTAGGATTACAAAGTCTGTGATATTAAATATACTTCTTCCTCTAAGTCAAATAAATGATAAACTATAGCCCTGCTACAGTTTGACCAAAACATAAAGGTGCTCTCTGTTCGTAGTTGTAAGATAAGCTGTAGATAAAATGTGCTGTTTCTAAGTGGTTGGTAATCAAAAGAAAAAAGAGTTTAATGCATTTCCTCTTTCTCCTCAAGCTCAAATCCAAACTGAAACTCTCCAGCTACAAAAACACAGCAGTTATTAAAATTAAGCTTGAATCCTGGCACACAGCTTCTTTGGTGGGAGGGACCCAATATAATACTGATTATTCACTTTTTGAAAAATTATCTTTCCAGAAAAAAATTCTCAGAAAACATCCTCCCACTCCCACCTCCTCTTCCCTCCCATTCTGAGGCATCTCAGATATTTTCTGTCTACTTCTGGCTTCTTGAATTGACTTGATTTTAAAATTAAATGATGAAATTGAAATTTCATGCTAGTGAAATAAGTGTTAGTAGCAAAAATGTAACAGTAAACCAATTAAAACTAAACATTTCTTAAGGAATCATGATAAGAAATGAAAGCATAGTTATTTGTTTGATTTCAGAATCAGACATTAGTAATCCTTAATGACTAACACCCTTTATTTTAATCATGCACATAAAACTACAATGGTGGTTGTGTATAAAACATATGTATAATATTTTAACATATTGTATAATATATGTACTTATAATACATAAAATATGTAGAATAATTGGAGGAATACTCCAAATCATCCTGTGTGGGAAAAAAAAAAAAAAAAAAAAACAGAGATAAACAAGCTATTCTCAATAATTTCCATAGGACGTATTTACCATTCTCTTCCAGAGGGAAGGAACTATGGTATTATCTGTGCCATTCAATGATCCCACTTCACATCATAAGCTGTGAGAGCTGAGAAAAGGATTAAGGAAAGAAAAAGGTTCTAACAGAAATCTAATATAAAAACCAACCAACCAAACAAAATAACCCCAACAAACAAACCATTCTTGGTGGTGGATGAGAAGCTGAACATGAGCCAGCAATGTGCGCTTGCAGCCCAGAGGCCAACCATATCCTGGGCTGCATCATGAGAAGCTTGGCCAGCAGGTCAAGGGAGGTGATTCTCCCCCTATACTCCGCTCTTGTAAGGCCCCACCTGGAGTATGGGTCCAGTTCTGGGGCACTGTGTCCAGTTCTGGAGCCCCCAACACAAGAAGGATGAGATGAGATGTTAGGATGAGACCAGAGGAGGCCAAGAGGATGATCCGAGGGCTGGAGCACCTCTCCTATGAGGACAGGCTGAGAGAGTTGGGGCTGTTCAGCCTGGAAAAGAGAAGGCTCTGGGGAGATCTTATAGAGGCCTTCCAGTACCTGAAGGGACCTACAGGAAAGCTGGGGAGGGACTTTTTATAAGGGCAGTTAATGACAGGACAAGGGGCAATGACTCTAAACTGAAAGAGGGAAGATTTAGATTAGATATGAGGAAGAAATTCTTCACTGTGAGGGTGGTCAGACACTGAAACAGGTTGCCCAGAGAAGCTGTGGATGCCTCCTCTCTGGAAGTGTTCAAGGCCAGGCTGGATGAGGCTTTGAGCAACCTGATCTAGTGGAAGGTGTTCCTGCTCATGGCAGGGGGGTTGGAACTAGATAATCTTTAAGGTTCCTTCCAACCCAAACCATTCTTTGATTCTATGATTCTTCTCCTATTAAAAATGACCAAGCAAAAAAATCAATCACAAATATTTTAAATTAAATTATCACTTGACGATATGAAGTCTTTCAATTTAACAATGCATATTAATATTATTGAATGTGGACTGCTAGGTAGACTTTTCTCTTGCTACTTCATGTAATTTTTCAGTGTATTGATGGTCACAGTGAATATGAAAGACCTGAATTGTTTATCATCTTACAAAAAACTCGTCAAAGGCAACTGCATTTCAGTCTAATGGTGCAATATTGCATTGTGACCATCCAGATCAGAAAACAGTTTTTTTTGTGTTTATGCCTGAAGTGCTTGTCCTTAGGGAAGAGGATTTCAGCTATCACGTGGCAGTAAATGTGTCTATTGCACTTTCCACAGACACTAGCACATAGCAAATACCAGAGACATTGGTTTGCACCTAGCCACAATGCCAACGTAAAAAAAAAAAAAAAAATTAAAAAAATTAAGCCATAGTTGGGTATACAAAACAAACAAAACATAAATCCATCTGTTAAGCAAAGGAAACTTTAGGATGACTAGAATGAGTTTCAAATGAAAAATATTTTTAGCACATTAAAATAGTAACTACTAACCATTTCTGATAGCAGACAGTACAAGTACAGGATAATAACATATAAAGGATACCTAACTGTGGTGGAAGAAACAGATAATATATATTATGTAGGGTAAAATTAAAAATATTAATTTCTTTAGCAAACACACTTGGAGGTCTCTTTAGCAGAGCTATGCTGATCTATAACAGATTGGGATCTGGCACTCATTTTGTTCTGTCACATAATCAGGAATACTGGACCAAATGGTCACCAACTATTTCCTGTCACAGACATTTGAATAATAGAGAATAAATGCACTTATGATCTATAAGAAATGAAAACAATGTTATATAGAAAAGAACTAAGAAAAGATTTTAAAAGGAACGTAATGTACATTGGGCAACTTGGACAAATGTTTTTTATCACAAGCGTCTCTTCTGTGTTAGGGGATTTATAATACACTGTACCTGGCCATGTATTTTATGCCTGTGAAGTCTGATAAAAACATGTAAAAAATATTTTAACATGGCTTTAACTCCAATAACATTGGTTTAACTCAAATTTTCACTAAATGGTATTTTTGATCTAACACACATTCGTTTGGAAAAAACACCTGGATGTGAGTTGGATTCAAGTTTGCAGCTATCTAGAACTGAATATATAATTTACAAGACATATAATGTACCTATTCTGGATCTGGCACATCTTGATATATTTTAGCTAAACAGTTTAGAAGAGATTTTACATTGAAATAATATCTGTGTTACGATAATACATCCAAAAGTAATGTATGATAATATATGAAATTCTTCATATTCTTCATGCTGAAATAATAATTTTATAATATGGTTTGTCTTAACATGTAATCTTACTTACAATCATGAATTTCATTTTGATCTGCATAACACTTATCTATTTGCTTATTCTCTTTGTAAGTCTAAAAATTCTAGTAAGATTTTTGTATGAGATATTTGGAAATTGATACCCTGGATTTTTGTATTCAGTGATTCTTCTCCAGGCAGGTGAAAACTGCAAATGCTGCGCAAACAGTCAGAAGGTGAGTCATACTTCCTCTAAGAGTAAGGTAATTTACTCCTCTGAGGTCAGCAAAAACAAGCTTCAAAGCTAATTCTCTCTATCACTTCTGGATGAAAAATACTTCCAAGCAGCAACTCACAGAGGTTGGCTTTAATGCTCCTACTGACTAAGGGCTGTTTTCAGGGAGATAAGGGCATCATCACTCTCCTACTGTTGAGGCTGAATATTGCTTTACTGACAGTGTAATGATATGGATCCATACTTTAGGTATTAACCTATACTGCAACAGTATGTGTGTTGGGATAATTTCATGGTATATGGTGGTACTGAGGCAGCTTTATTAAATAATTTCCACAGTTGCAATGATATTCACCATTTATTATTTTTGCCTAATCACATCAACGTAAAAAAATGAGACAAAGAAATCTCTTTCAGATATGTGCAAATATTTTATCATTTAAAATACATCTACATCACTATGTAAAAATCCAACAGAGATAGATGACTATCAGAATAAAGATCAACTTCAGTCAAAAAAACTATACATAATTACACAGGCTACTGAAGAAATAGTTATAAAGGTTTTCTTTTGCGTCTTGCACATTTAAATAAGTAAAATTCATAAGTATCTTATATTTATAGCAATGATACTATGCAAATTTTCTGTACATTTTCCCTTTTCATAGTAGTTATGCACTAGCATAATGTCATTCATGTCCCTGGCAACATTCCTGATTTACTGCAGCATAAGCAAAAATATAGTCACACCTTGAAGATAAAGCTTAAATTACCCCCCTTTTTGGTATTTGATTATACTATAAACACCACTGCAAAATTTATGGCTCATTCCTACCATTTGATACAAGGTTTGACATATAGCTAGGGCAATAAGAATATGTGAAGAGGCACCTCGAGCTTTCTTTATATTTCTTCAGTCCGAAGACACTTTGGTGCTGGTCCAATCCGTGAGCATAAGACAGAGTAGTTCTTTACTTTGAAATGCTGGTCAGAAAATCAGGACATTGTACAGAATGACGAAGAAACTCAAGAAACCCCTCTTTTTTTTCCTCATTCTTACACTAGATGAACAGAAGATCTATGGTCTAGAAGTTTCAAAAATTTTGTAGCCACAAGCATTTAGAAGAAACCTTCTCATAGGTATCCTAGAGAGTCCAAACACTTTACTAGTGCATACAAACCAGTAAACATTATGACTGAAAAAAATCACACAGTGGTGCAGATAATGTTCAGTATTTGCTGCTCCTGGACCTGTGCCCTCCCCATCCCTTCACTCACCCCCCATTTATTTGTTAAAAATGGGTTGTCTCAGTTGTCTCATGGTGACAGTTAGCAGAAAAAAAAGACTCCGTACAAACAAATTAATGGAAAAGCATTACAACAGATTGACACTTAAACCAAAATGCACACACTTCATCAGAGGAAAGTGCTTCTATAAGAGGCATGAAAACCTGCTGAGCTATGTCTCAGAGTTAAATACCTGCTCTGACGAATGGGGGAATAATGAGACAGTTGACAAGAATGAATGAAATACATTTCCATTTCCTAACTCAGAACAGGTTATCTTTTCCATCATAAAATGCTTGTGACATCAAATGTTTGGTGATGATAAGACTGTCATCTCACTAACAGAACCCCTGCAAACCTGTTTAGACATCCTGGAACAGTATAACAGCAATAATGGATAAAAACAAGTGGCCAAAGTCTGTCAACAATCAATCTCTTAAATTGATGCTGTATTTATAACAATTTCAATGAGAATAGACTTTTTCAAATTAAAATTTAAGCTTCAACACTTTTGTAAATAGGCTCTTAATCGTGCTTTCAGCAACTTTCCCTGTGAATATTCACAAAAACTAGGATGTCCAGAAATGAAGAGAGAAGACAGAAAGCACATTTGGGTACCTGCATTCCTGGTTTGATGCCATCAGTCCATGACCAAGAAATTAGGAAATCTGACAACTTTGCATTAGACACCTAATATAGTATGCAGAAACCTTATTAAAAAGCAAGATTTGTTCCTGTTTTAGCCAGAAAAAGGAGGCAAGTGTATGGACACAGAGGTGCTACTCTGGCATGTGTGTAATAGATATTTAGGAATAAAACATTTTGGTTTTGTTATCTGTTTATGTAGACGTATGGAAAAGTGACAAAATGAGTTAAAAAACAAAAACTTGCTTCATGTCATTTTCGCTAACTTTGATGAGAAAGAACTATACCCAGTAATACAATTTTACAGAAGTACAGTATGGAAAAAAAAAAAAAAAATTGATAGCTGTTAAATGCTTAATTGGTGAAATGCAGGAACAATTCACTTGCACATTAGCAAAACATGGGAAATTGGAAAGTCCTTGATTACCCAGTAACAATCAAAAACATCAGTACAGTATCAATATTTTTCCCATACCAAATCCCATACTGAACCCAAAATACAGTGCTTTTCTAGCTACTAAGAAGAAAATTATCTTAGCTGAAGATAGAAAATTGGAATAATTAGAATAAGAAGATAATTATCATTAATTATTTAAGTAGTTATTAATAATTAGAATACAAAGAAAATTATCACAGTTGAAAACAGGACAATACTTTACTTTGAATGTGTGATAATAGTGATTATAAGTAAGTTGCACCTAGTTCAGCTCATATCAAGCAGCTTTGGGAACTGCCTGTAGTGGCAATATAGGTTTCAACAGAATTTGTAGAGAAAAAAGAAGGCTCATTACTGGCAGTGGCAGCCCTCACTAAGGATTATCCCCAGGGACACCGTGGGGTTGGACAAGACCAACCTGCATGAGGATGAAAGCTTAAGGAGGACAAGAGGCAGAAAGAAGATGCATCCTCAGTTTCTCAGTCAACAGACCCTGGGCAGAACAGCCCTGCCGGCAGATGGGGACAAGCTGTGCCGCAGGCTGCTGGATTTCCATCAGTTCCTTGAGCTGGGCTGAGGGATGGCATTACTGCACACAGGAGGAGACAGGATGCTGCTGGGAACATAACCACCCATGCCACATTATGGCATGTGCACCACCAGGTCAGAAAAAATAACTATGGCGCAGTCACTCTGCATGTAAATTTTGCTTAGCAACAATAACATAAATATTTGAGTCATCAAAGACATTAGTAAGGATCTTTTCATTTCATTCTCACTTGTCCAGTGAAGGTGTTTTCTGCTGAACAGTGAAAAGCCTCATTCCAGTTAGGACCTCACCTCTACTATCTGCAGTTAGGATAGGTATGGCTGTATGGTACACTGCTCTGCTACTCCGCATTGAACCCTCATGTGGACTTTTTTTTTGGAGGTAGGGAAGGACAGAGCTTTTGATATTTAAAATGTAAATTCCAGAGCATGCAACTCCAGTTTCTGATAAGTCCTTTCTCCCTTATCTCTCCCCTGGTCTGGTACTGCATTTTCCTTTCTTCCATATTGCTTTAGAACAGAATATTTCATTTGTTCTTAAACTCAGGGCAATGAACCTTTGATTAAAATCCCTTCCCAAAAGGCATCTTCAAATAATTTTGAATGATAAACAAGCATTCAGCAGCTAAACAGCAAGCTCACTTCTAGCATTCAAACATGGAACTGCAAGGAATTGGTTGACTTCAGTTTTGGAAAAGATGAAAAATATTCTGGTGAAATCTTGTGAACTGTGCACTGTGTTATAACTAATAATAACTATTGTTATTCACAGTTCTTACTTCTGTGAAATTTATCTCAATTTCTTACAATATATCGTTTTGATCAAATAAAAAGTTGGCAGGATATAAGCATTCACCAAGATGAAAAGGCTTTTTTGAACAAATAGAGAATGAAAGACAGGCACTAAGATTTTTTCTCTATTAAATAATACTATGATTTTTTAATCAGTTCTGCACAGTTAAAACTCACTATGGATTTGTAAAGAGTATATTCTAATGGTTCAATTAAACTGAACATACTAGATAGGTTGTCCATTGTGCCTTACCATGAAAATGAATAGGTCTGTACAAACAGACTGTATGTCATGTGCTACAAATGTCACCATAATATTGTTGCATATTAGTAAAGTGGAATACACATAAAAGACAACCCTTCAGAAACTTAAGATTAATGCATCTGAGATCTTATGCTACTCTTTCTATAACAAATGTATTTAAAACTTCATAATAACCAATTAACAGGCAGCTAGGTCAATGCTATGCCACTTCAGACAAGCAGTTAAATATACATTTATATTATACCGTTTTATCTCATAAACATTAGATTTTGAATAGGGAGTGGATCTGTTTTTGACTTAAAGTAGAACACAATCACTTGAAATTCATGGGCTTCTCAGCTTTCCTCCTTTACTGCTGGCAAAGCTGATATTACTAACATCCCCTCACTCTTCCCATTTCAGAGCCTATTTTTCAAAACTTCCATTGTTTCTAGCTTATAAAAAAATTGTGAACACTTTCTATAGAAGTGTCAGTTTCAATAATTTTTACTTTATTTAAAAATAATTATTGAAAAAAAGAAGCATAAACAGCTCCTGCAAATAGATACTAAAGAAAATGCCTATTTTTGCTCAGCTATTTTTTGCACAAATATACAGGCTGCCCCTCATCCCAAATTGTTTTAAAAGGGGTTTAACGCATTCATGATTTTGAGTAATAATTTGACTAGAAAATCTGGTTTGTCAGCATAGAAATATTTCAATTTGTTTGAAATTACAGAAATGAACTGCCAATCTTCTTGATTCTAACTGTGATATCATACTTAACACAAAATAAGATAGTCATAACTAAAGCAGTCCTGATTTATTGGTGAAACAATTTAACAGAACAAAAGAGTTTCAACAAAATCGACCTTTGCCAAGTATTTCAATTTTCTCTGTGGTATAACATAGCAAACCTTTCTTGTTCAGACAATCCAGTACTAGCTGGCAGTTTGCATCCATGGAGCTGGTTACTCCTGTTCTCTCATTACACACCTTCTTTCACTGAACTACAGCTCTCATAATAGAATCCAGGTCCTTGAATTTTATAATATAGTAGAGAAATCGAATGACTGTAGCATAACTGTAGTTAGTCTAAAGCCAACTCACGGTAAAGATTCCTGATTTCAGTTAAGCTGAGCAAGGGGCAAATCTTGATTTGCTTCTCACACTAACAGTCAGTGAGAAGTCAGTGTCATCACATATTCATGAAGTCATTAAGCTAAGACACAAAAAGAGACTTGCAACTAAGAATTTATGTAGTTTGTACAGCATAACTTCCACTTTTTAGTTTTTGGAGAAGAGAGGAGACAATCAGACAATATTTAACTGCTCTTACACTGTTTGGGCTTTCAGTTGTAATTTGAGATTACAGTGACTTCTACGCTTTCTGGTCTAGCACAGAATAAACTCATTGACAGGTGATCCCACTGGAGGACCATTTTTTGAGAGAAAGGGCATTACAATACAGGGCTTAAATGGAATCAGAACTTCTGAATTTGACAACAGAATATGCTTAATTAATATTTTTTGTCTTCCTCCCCCTGTTTTTAATGGCTCATAACAATAAGAACCTCTTACCTCAGCAACCATTTATCAGAATGAAAAGGAATATATCAGGATACTCTTCAGAGCTTGCCATTAATGCTCTTAATTAACTACAATTATCACTGTTGAACAAAATTAGGTTCTTCTTTACTAGTTTCTGAATAAGGCACTTCCTATTTCCAATATGCCATTTAAAAATCAGTCTAATGACGCTTTATTTTGCACAGAACTTCAAAGCTCAAAAGGAAAGGATCATATCTACGGCATAAGACTTGAGAAGCCACATAATACAGTCATTTTAAATAATGAAGCTCTTATATAATTCCTACTCAGTAAGTATCTTGTTTCAGGTGTCCTTTATTCATACCTCAAATTTTATAGGCTTAATTTACTAATGTGAATGTCCTGATGAGATTCAGCAAAGGAAATAGTAAGGTGGCAGGCTATAAAGCATTTCGTCATGACTTAGACTCCCTTTTACCTACAAACCTTTTTAGCTGAATGGGTTAACACAAGATGTTATTCTTCTTAAAATATATTAAAAAACAAGAGAAGGATGAATTCTCACCTAACAAGAGGCAATGCAGGCTCGCTTACCGAGGCCAAAGAGGAGCCTCAGTTTCCCTCTTTTTTGATATGCAAAAGCAGATTTATGTTTCTTGCATCTTTAGTATGAAATACAAAAGATAATTGTGTATCAACAGTAAAATTCCTATTGATTTCATCGAGGTCCATTTTTCTTTCTGTCTGGTTTTGTTTTTGATATGTACTTACAAGCTTACAAGCTTAAGCGATGCTTCCAGCTTAAGTCCTGTCTCATAGAAGTCTGTAGTTTAATTTCTCAAAGTTCCTCACTAAGTTTAAAATGTGACTCTAGCTCTTAGCAGGCATCTTGCCCACAAGAAAGCTGGGGAGGGACTTCTTACAAAGGCAGGTAGTGATAGAACAAGGGGAAATGGCTTCAAACTGGAAGAGGGTAGGTTTAGATGAGATATTAGGAAGAAATTCTTCTCTGTGAGGGTGGTCAGACACTGGAACAGGTTGCCCAGAGAAGTTTGGATGCCTCCTCCCTGGAAGTGTTCAAGGCCAGGTTGGATGAGAATTTGAGCAACCTCATCTAGTGGAAGGTATCCCTGCTGATGGCAAGGGGATTGGAACTAAATGTTCTTTAATGTCCCTTCGAACCCAAACCATTCTATGATTCTATGATCTTAGTATTTTTCAATGTAATTTAATTACTTTGTTAAGGGTTTATAACAAAACGCAGTAAGCAATTGTGATAGAGCAAATAACCATTTGTGATAAGCAATTTACTGTGGAAAAAACCATTAGTGTTGTCTTAAAGAGGAATGCATGTCATATGTTACTGGTGTAATTCTTCTACAAATATACATTCCTTCACATGAATACTCTTGTAGAAATGAATAGGATTGTTTATGTGGGTAGGTGTTCATCACTTTGAGTACGGGTAATAAAACCAAATAAGGCATACAAACCAGACTCAAACACAACAGGGGTGATTGAAAGAGATTCTTAATTTTGAATTTCTTGGAGAAAGGCCAGACTGTAATTAGATTTTCTGAACATAATTTCCCCAGGGATCTCAGTGCCACAATACAAAAAGCTAATGCAAGTTTCCATACAAAAAATTTATTTGGCCTTATTTGTTTAATAATATACAAATTGACTGTATCTAAAACTTGCACTATCCAAATTCTGTAAAGCAAGAACTACAACACTAAATTTCAGCTAGCTGAAAATTCTGTAATCCTCTTTTTGTCCTAAGCAAATCTAAATCCCCAAATGCAAAATGTAAAAAAAAAAAAAAGTATTAATAATGCTATCTATTATCTTTTGCTGTATAAAAAGACATGTACTTTGTTTGTCAGTTTTTAATACCTTGTGAAACAGTGATAAATCTTATGCCAGGTAGTAAAAATAATCAGTGAGTCATGAGGATACATATAGCTGGGGGGTTTTTATGCTTCCATAGCTCTTGTATTTGTAATTTTCTCCTTCTTAACTGTGATTTTAGTTCACAGAGTTACTTTTGGCTTGTAATTTTTGCATTTTTGTAAATCTTAATGTACAGAAGAGCATAACATAGCAGTGAATGCTTATCTTCTGTTGGGCTTGTATTCATTATAGAGATGTCTATTATTCATCAAAATGTACAGTTCATTTATGTTTTACTCATGTATGCTCAAAAATTATGTATAAGTATTTTTTGGTTTTTCTCTGTTACTTAAACTATTTTACAGTTAAAAAATCTGTAAGAACACTATTCCATTTCTGAATTATAATTAAAGGCAAGATCTGGATTATCAATATGTACACTTTAGAAAGAGGTTCTGTGACCTGTAAAGCCATGGGTATCAGTTAGGATTTTAAGTTAAATCATTCCAAAGCAGAAGTTTAGACTGGAATTTAACCTGATGGCTGTAAAAATTTTGTGCAGTTTTCTAGCACGGGAGCAAATCTCCTTTTCTTTTTATTGTGCAGTGCTGGGAATTGCTGCATTCCTGACATCATGCCAGACAGAGAGGAGAGGCAATGCACAGCACTGAGGCCCCACACCACAAGCTCTGCAGCGGTTGCAGATCATGGATGGAAACTGTCAGACCTGCAGCACTGTACTGTAAAATCTGAAGTGAATACTGGTAGCAATGTGCTACCACTGGTAAGACCCAACCACCAAGTTGTTCATGTTGACAGGTTAATTAGACAATTAAATTACTACTTTTATCTTAGCAGTGCAACCAAGAGTGAAAAGAGTGCAAGGAAGACAGAAATGGAAGAAAAGCTGTACAAAGAGAGAAACCAGCCCATCTCATTTTAGGATATTTTGTGCAATTTGTGTTCCATTAGTACTATTAATCTGTATTTTAATATTCCCAGGTCTTTACATGTAGGTATTTTCATGGGTAGGTGGAGGATGATAAACCCAATACTCATTTACTGAATTGCCTTTTCTCATATGAAATGTAGCCTTTAAAAAAAAACCCCAAAAATAAAAAAAAACCCTACAAAACCCCCCACCTTCTTACTCTACAGCATATTCATTATCAGATCAACTCACACTACTAATTAAGTTAAATTCAACTGCTAAATAACTCCCAAAGAGCCAATTTATCTAAGGTAGTATGAGCACATATTCATTTCTCCTTATACATCACCAGCTGTTATTAATTAAATTCTAATCAGTTCAGACTGCAAGTTTGAAATAATTACCACTATGGAAACACTTTTACACTGTACTTACCAGTGTGTTCAGCTGTTACTTTACTGATATTGATAGTAATCTGAATACAGGTAGACACCATTCTGGTTATTTCAGTTTAAAGTTCGTGAGATATTCAGAGGAATGTGTGGAATTTTCACATTTGTTTCTTGAATGCAAAAAGCTTTGTCATAAATACACTTGAAGTGCACAACCGAGTTTGATGAATTGTTCTCTAAAGAAAATGTCTCCTCTCGGAAGGTGTAATATACCTTTTCCAGCTCAGAGGAGATTACAGTGGCAGCAAGTGATTTTTCCCTGTGCAACATCTCCTCTCAGTTGGCTGCTGTACTAAGGTGAGGGTTAAATTAATGCTCACAATCTGCTTCCTTGCTGCCCACCCACCTTCCACCCACATCTATGAAGCATCTGTGGGCTGACGCTTTGACAACCAGTAGCTCTCTGCTGTGCAAAGACAAGCAGTATGAACATGTACTAGGAGGAAAAGGTGTACTTTAAACTGCCTTCAGCTTCTGTACAAATACTTTGCATTTAATTAGTCATTGCAGCAGAATTCAAAGAGATCTTCGTTAGAGATAATAAATAATATTCTTGTATGTAAAAGTTTTGCAACCAGAGAGAGACAAAATTGTCTTCTGGATGCATTTCTTAGACCACTGGTAAAACTTAACTAGTCTCTCCTGAAATCAACTACGCTTTTTCAAATTTAGTCATCATAGTACATATAAGAGTAAGTTCTGAAATATCTTAGTCCCATGTTTCAGTCGAAGTGTGATTAAAATATGCATACTTTCAAAAAGTAAAATTCTTGCATTTTTAAGAATACACTTACAATATGTTGTGTTCTGCAAAGCTAATTGGTATCCAGGGAACTACAGACCTGTCAGCCTGACCACAGTACCAGGGAATATCACAGAGCGGTACATTTTTAGTGTGCTCACACGTCACAGGCAGGATAACCAGGGAATCAGGCCCAGCCAGCATGGGTTCACGAAAGGCAGGTCCTGCTTGACCAACCTGATCTCCTTCTATGATCAGGTGACCCACCTAGTGGATGAGGGTAAGGCTGTGGATTTTGTCTATCTGGACTTCAGCAAGGCCTTTGACACTGTCTCCCACAGTGTTCTCCTAGAGAAGCTGGAGGCTCAAGGCTTAGACAGGTGTCCTCTTTGCTGGGTAAAAAACTGGCTGCATGGCTGAGCCCAGAGTTGTGGTGAACAGAGCTAAATCCACTTGGTGGCCGGTCACAAGTGGTGTCCTCGAGGGCTTTGTGGTGGGGCCAGCTCTGTTTAATATCTTTATCAATGATCTGGCTGAGGGGATTGAGTGCACCCTCAGTAAGTTTGCAGATGACACCAAGCTGGGTCGGAGTGCTGATCTGCCAGAGGGTAAGAAAGCTTTGCAGAGGAACCTGGACAGGCTGGATCGATGGGCCAAGGCCAGTTTTATGAGTTTCAACAAGGCCGAGTGCCAGGTCCTGCACCTGGCTCACAGCAACCCCATGCAACACTACAGGCTTGGGGAGGAGTGACTGGAAAGCTGCCCGGCAGAAAAGGACCTGGGGGTACTGGTTGACAGCCGGCTGAACATGAGCCAGCAGTGTGTCCATGTGGCCAAGAAGGCCAACAGCATCCTGGCCTGTATCAGAAATAGTGTGGCCAGCAGGACTAGAGCAGTGATTGTGCTCCTGTATTCATCACTGGTGAGGCCGCATCTTGAGTACTGTGTTCAGTTTTGGGCCCCTCACTACAAGAAGGACATCGAGTTGCTGGAGCATGTCCAGAGAAGGGCAACAAAGCTGGTGAAGGATCTAGAGAACAAGCCTTATGAGGGCACTGGGGTTATTTAGTCTGGAGAAGAGGATGCTAAGGGGAGACATTGCTCTCTACAACTACATGAAAGGAGGTTGTAGTGAGGTGGGTGTTGGTCTCTTCTCCCAGATAACAAGTGATAAGACAAGAGGGAACAGCCTTAAGTTGTGCTAGGGGAGGTTTAGGTTGGATATCAGGAAAAAAATATTCACTGAAAGTGTTATCAAGTATTGGAACAGGTTGCCCAGGGAAGTGGTGGAGTCACCATCCCTGGGGGTATTTAAAGGACGTGTAGATGTGGTACTTGGGGATATGCTTTAGTGGTGAACTTGGCAATGCTAGGTTTACGGTTGGACTAGATGATCACAATGGTCTTTCCCAACCAAACTATTCTATGATTCACCAAGCAATTTCACCAAGAATAGCTCTTACTCCTATAATATTTAGTTTTAATCTTGCAACTCACACACCCACTTTATTTAGCTTTAATTGGGAACCCTAAGGTTGCTCAAATACATACACAATCTTATTGGAAGAAAATACTAAAAGAACCTGACATTCATTAGTTACTGAGAAACTACATTGAGCCAAATTGTCTATCCAGCTCTATAAGGTGATTATGGGAATAATTTTCACCATTAGTTTACAAAATGAGTAAAATAAACCTGTTTTATGTAAATTTGGGAATCCTGCTGAGATTCCTGACAATGGATAAAATGTATTGAAGAGAAAGCAACCAGTGCAAATAAAACGTAATTTGCATGAATGCTGGTCAAATGGGAAGAAGCTAATGGACATGACATTTACTTATAAGGAACTTGCCTTGTAAACTGTAGATTTCTCCAACGCTGTTCTGCCGGGTGATATGATGCCAATATGCACTACGAGGAAGTGAGATTGACTTGGATAATGTCATAGGTTCAGATAGACCGGTCTGGAGCTAAAAATGAAAACAAACATAAATGTAAGTTCACACATAACCATACTAGATAGATAACCTGAAAAATGTAAAGTGAACCAATGTTGTTATGAAGACACTATTTCCTGAATTACCACAGGTTTTATACTATCCTTTAAACTGTGTTGTAAGCATCAGTACTGCAAATGCTCAGGAAAAAGCTGCAAAAGTGTATTTGGGTACATAGGTTTATTAGCATAGGTTAATATTAGGATGCAGGAATATGTCCCCATTTATCTAGAACTATTCTGTTGCAGCCAGGATTTTGTTATTTTCTTCTTTAATTTTACAATAATGATGGATTAGTACATGCCTGAAATCTTAAACCCCTCTACAATCACATTTCTTTTTGGACATTTAACCTGCATATTGGATTGAATACGCAGAAAGTTGCTAAGAGAGAATCTGAGACAACCAGCAGAGAATTAGCAATGAAGAGTCATTAATCCCCTAATCCTCCGTTGAAGTGCAGGCATCTCATCACCAATAGCAGGCTACAGCCTCAAGAGCAAATTTTCCCAGTCTAGGGGACTTAACGTAACCGAAACTGTGGATTGTGTGGTAAGTGCTCATGTGTACAAGAGCTATGGCACAGAAACGTGACAGAAGAAAAGTAAACTTTATATTAAAGAGAGCTCTGTCTCCAATGCACTATAGATGTGAGTGAAAGGCAAAACTAAGCTATAGAAAAAAAAGAATGATGGAGGATCGTGCATCCTAACAATCTGTGGATATACCTACATGTTTTTTTTTGTCCAAATGAAAAGAGAATGTATTTGCAAAATTTTTGTATCTCTGGCTTTACAGAATATAAAATGCTATTAGTAATTTGCAGGCTCTAACAAATCACGATGACGCTGTGGGGCATATAATTTCTTCAGGTGATGACTGGAAGGATCAACATTGAAGGATCAATTACGGCAGAAGATTCGGGGTGCTAAACCTCTTAATTTCAGGAGCTGCATCAGGATGGTAAGGTTGGTACTTTGAAAGGGTGTGCCTATGTCCTGGTTCAGTGAAACTATCACAGCCTAGAAACTCACATTTTCAGAGAGTCCATTTTCAGAGAGTCCAGCTATAGGGCAGAAGGTATTCAAGGCCTGGATCATTTACTGCAGGCTAATGATTAACTCCTAGGGATTCCTCATTCAGAATCATAATGTAAAATTTAAAAAGTAATTTTTATCTGTACAAACTTGTTATTCTGTAACCAAAATAACAAACAACCCTTTTAGAGACAGTGTCCACCCAAAAATCTACAATTATTTCATTTTTTAGTATTAACAAACCCTGATGTGTGGCAGATATCTTTTTCCTTCAGATCAATCTGTTGTAATTATTTCCACTGTTTTCTGAGAGTCGTCATCAAAATTACTCCCCGTCTACAGTTGATGTCTTTTTTGATTATTTATAGCCAAATATTACATTTCATTTGTCAGTGGTGCAGATCATAATTGGAAGCTATTTGATATGAAGTAAAGAGCTTGTAGAAACATTTCCTCCATTAAAAAAGTTCAAAATCCACTTTGATTATGGTTTATTATCTCAAAGATAAATCCATGGACTGAATTGAAGTGACTAAAGTTATACTATTCTTCCTGATCTAAGATGATAGTTCCTGCCTGATCTGATCAACACTGATGCAGAAGAAGTTTATATGCACACATTAAAGCTCTGAAAGAATAATTTAAAAAATCTATTCTCATTATAAATTAAGGTAAGAACTGCTCTAGTGCAGGAGATCTCACAGAATCACAGAATCACAGAATCACAGAATCATCCTCATATAAAAAATACTTTAAAATACATTGTCAATTTTGTTTTTAATTTGAGACTTTAAAACATAAACACATATCACCTTGTATATCATATGAAGGATGATAATATAATAGCACATTAATTTATTCTTACTAATTGTTAGATCACTATTACCTACAATCTTGCTTTTTGTCTTTTTGATCAATATAAAAAACATATTATTGGTCAAATGTAATTGACAATAACAGAATGCTTACTCTTACAAACTGCTCTCTGCAAAAATATTTCTGTGTTCAAAGAAAATTGGATAATCTACTAACAGAAACCTATTTTCTCTGGAGACCATCTTATATGTCAGACTATGGGTGTTTCAGTTAAAAAACTTGAAACCAAAGTGAACAAAACAGGCATATAAAAATCCATACAATCAATTTTTTATATACTATTAAATAGTTTTTAGCTATAGAAATTATTGCAGGTTAAACTAGAATTTAATGTACAAAGATCTACTGTTTTATAATCCCTTTTCCCCAACTGTAAATGAACTTCTGGTAGTTAACGATGATAAAAGAGACAAACAAAACAAACAATTTATAAATTAAGGAAGATGAACCAGAACTGCTTACTTGTTAAATAATTAGTCACTCAGGTTTGATTCTTCTGGTGTTCCAGACCAGTGAAAAAAATCATTCTGGGTAAGTTCAGAGACTTTATCCTAGACACTCTCTACTTTGTGGTTTTTTCTATGCCTCAGAAAAACAACCCCAAACCAAACAACTGACTTCTCTACTCTTCTGAATCAGCTAACTCAGAGAACTTTTCACTATGGAAAATCAAGTAAACAACCTTTTAATTGTCTTCTTCTCTTGAAACATGTAGACTGTCAGTTTCCTGAACAGATTTATTTCTGTCCTTAATCTAACATAAATAAAATAATTTTAAAAAAATCTTTAAAAATCATTTCACCTATCTCCTTAAGCCTATTTACCACTTACTTACAAAACTAATCAACATTTCTAAGTTCTTCTTATGTAAGAAGCCAATGTTCAGCTGTTACTTCCAACACTGGCATGTTTTCCTCAGGAGCTGGCAAAACAGACTCAGATGCATTAACATCAACTGTACAGAGAGGGCTCATAATGACAGAAGTAATTCAGACACACAGAAGAAATAAACACTTGGATTTGGGAATGAATTTGATGTGATTCTGCTCCTCCACCCCACTCTGGTGAGGCCCCACTTGGAGTACTGTGTCCAGCTCTAGAGTCCTCAACACAAGAAAGACATGGATCTTCTGGAGCAGGTCAAGAGGAGGGACACAAAAATGATCGGAGGGATGGAACATCTCTCCTATGAAGAAAGGCTGAGAGAGTTGGGTTTGTTCAGCCTGGAGAAGAGAAGGCTCTGGGGAGACCTTAATGCAGCCTTTCAATACTTAACGGGGGCCTATAAGAGAAATGTGGACAAACTTTTTAGCAGAGCCTGTAGTGACGGACAAGGTGAAATAATTTTAAAGTAAAAGAGGGTAGATTTAGGCTAGGTATAGGGAAGAAATTTTTTACAGTGAGGGTGGTGAAACACTGGAACAGGTTCCCTAGTGATGTGGTAGATGCCCCATACCTGGAAACGTTCAAGGTCAGGCTGGACAGGGCTCTGAACAATCTGATCTAGTTGAAGATGTTCATGCTTATTGCAGGGGAGCTGGACTGGATGACCTTTAAAGATCCATTCCGAGCCAAACTGTTCTATGATTTCACTGAGGGTTTTTTTGTAGTCTTGCATCTATGAACTGACTTTAATCTTTGGCATCAAGGTACAGAAATATACAGGAAAATAAAAGCAGTACAACAATTTAAACATATGTATTATATTAACATAGCATTAAATAAAACATTAATCTAGAATTATTTTGCTACAAAAATCTGGACTTTTTTTCCCAATTTAAGAGGGAGAAAATGATGATGCAGTTAGAACTTGAGCAAAAAGAAAAGTAGAAATGCATCAAAACCAGATCAACTCAGGGATTTTTTTTGGTGGGAACATAAAAAAAAAACCCCATCACTGAAGATTTTTGTTACCTGACATGAAATACCTATTAGTTGTTTCCTACAATTTCCTCCAGAATGTTTCTTTGACAAAATACTTTTCATGCAGCTAACA
The DNA here is from genome assembly GCA_907165065.1 of Caprimulgus europaeus. Next base: position 59,504,430 of record OU015525.1, on the reverse strand, counting down.
TTACATTTCTTTCCTGGTATCCAAATCCAATATTCAAATCCAAAATATCTGAAATATTACATCATATGAAGCTTTTGCATTGCCAGTGACAACTTTATAATTCTTAAAGGACTATTTGATTAAAATAGAAGTTTAAAAAATCCATAACTATTAATGTGTCACTGTAAGTAGTTCCCCATATTTTTCATTACTCTTCTTTCATGAGACTAGGCTTAAGGGCTAAATGTTCTTTTAATTCCCAGAGGGCATCTCCATTGACTTAAATAGATTTTTTATTCTGATACCAATAATGAATACAATTCCAAGAATGGAGCCTGTTAAATGTATTAGGGTTCTGAGCTTTGATCTGTTTAGCATATTAGTCTCTCCTTTTTTTTTTTTTTTTTTTTTTTTTTGCATTAAATCATCAGAACAGTAAAAGTGACAGAAAATACATTTGGCTTGGGGAGAAGAACTGAACAATAATTTTTTAGTCTGCAATAAAAACTGTTTCTTACAGATATGCTCTGAAAATAGGTTAGTTTATTAAGGATAAAAAACTACAGCTCATTTCACATTCCCATTAAAGTCTTTAAATAAATAGCAAGAGAACTAGGTCACAGAAGACTAATGAGAATTGTAGTCTGGAAATATGAGTATCATTATTTATATATTTTTTTTCTTTATAACTCTAAAGAAGGTTGCTTTGTGTGTTATGCCTTGGAAAGGAAGAGGGGTCAAGAAATATATTTCACTTCTCAAGATTCCATTAGCTGACAATGGAATAGCACAGACTCATTTTACTGGTATCCACAGTGAAAAAATAGTAGAGTCTAAGACCCATGCAATCTAGAAGGTTGTAGCATCAGCTGAGGTACCAGCTCAGCTATCAGCTTAGTTAGGGAACAAGCAAGAAGGAAGAAGTATTTTTTTAAAAATGAGTTTTCAGTAATGACCAAAAAAGGTGTCATGTTTGCTTTTTTTTGCAAAAGCAGATACTGTTGTCACATGTCCAGCTTGTTGAACAAAAGACCTGTTCTACAAAAAGCAGTTCCCATCCAGTACTGTGAAACAGCCGATTCCTTCTTAAGCACAGTGTTTTACCCATGTTTCTGTTGAATTTTATTATGTTGTTCCAAATAATTTTTCCAACTTGTCATTTTGAATTCTGTCACTTCATTGACCCACTTCCATGTTGTCTTATAACTGTAAGATCTGGAAGTCTAATAATTAGATTATGCCTTGATCCAGAACTTCTATGAAAATACTTATTAAAACTGGATGCAGGATATATTCCTATGAATGTCCAATGAGAATATTCCTTCCTACGGTGATGTGTTACTAATAATTACTCTCTGGTTATAATTTCCCCATAACCCTTTTTTCATGATCATTTAGCTTACTTAGAAAATAATCGTGTTATTTGTACTGTGTTCATTACTTAAAGGTCCTTACTATTAATATAATTAATATATTAATATTATAGGTATCAGCATACTATTCATTTGCTATGCAGTGCTTTATGTTTATTTTTACATTTTTATCCAGCTTGCTCTTCCTGACAGAACACACAGTATTGGCAAAACCCCCACCAATATATGACCTCATAAGTCTTCTGCAAAGACTTATAAAAAAGCTAGCTGTGAAAGTAATTTCAGTGATTTCAGCATTTATAATATATTTCTAGCATTCAGGTTTTCAGTAGCTATTCTAACCTTGTTCTGACCTTTTAGAGAGTTTCTTAATCAATTATGGAGGAAAAAATCTCAAAATAATAATGCCGCTTTGCAGTGCCAAGGTGGATGATGATTATTCTTTGGCGGTGGAATAACATTATGTATGAATAATAAAGCAATGTGAAAGAAAAGCATTCTGAAGGGAGATTCAATGGGACTGAAACTTTTTTTTCTAATCTTCTTGGCCACACTATAAAGAGAGAACTGAGACATTTTGCTCCTTTTCTGGCAGAAGTGTGTTGGTTTTTTTTTTCTTTTTTTCCCTCTAAAAGAAGCTCATAATAGATCACTTTGTTGTCTGACAGAATAGATTAATGTTGGAGAAAAGTAGCTGGATTTTACAGCACATAGGGATAATATTTGTTCAATGTCAGTAAGGTGTGTGTCTTCACCCATATTCTGTCACAAAATTGTGGGGTTTTTTTCTTTCATTAAGGAAGTTTCCTGTCTATGAAAACAATACCAATTACTGTGAGGGCAGAAGGTCAGGTTCTTACATCTTTACAAGATTTGAGCCATTGTATTATACATAGGCAATACATTAAATATTTTATTGCATAACCATTCACTAATAACATGGGAGATGATACTGACATGAATCGAGCTGAGACTATTTCAAACCTGCCTATACAGTAGGTCTTAGTGGAAACAAACACAACTAAATGGTAGGAGTCTCTAACACACAGGAAAAATTGCTAGTAATTTGATCTAATTTCTTCAATAAATAAATACATATATATCCATATATACACACACACACACAATAAAGAATCCAGTATCGCACAGACATTATTTGCAGATACTAATTGCCCTTTCTGTTACCATGAAGTAGGAGCTTTTATGAAAGAGAGATGCTGGATGACATGAAGGAAAACATTTTGCAGATATACATTTGCTGATCTAAAAATATACAGCATTTGGGAATAAGACTGTGTGGAACTATAAAATAATTTCTCTAAGCAGCATCACCCAGGACAAAATCTTCAGGTTTTGAAAGTAAAAATTAGGATTTTTGAAGGTGCTCAGTACTGACACGTGTATGGCTGTTACCAGATGGGAAATGGGCTTGATTAAAAATAAAAAAACACTTAAAACATAATAGCAAAATCCAAAATAACACCACATCCCTACACATCTTATTCAAGGCAAAAATGGAAATGAATTATAGTTCTAGAACAGTTCATTATATTGACTCATAAATGCTCAAAGTGAAGGTCGGTGGCATAGAATGCACTGATACAGATCACCTTAAACTCTAGGGTATTAGCTTAACCTTCAAAGATATGTTCTAGGGATCATTCACTTCAAGCAGTTCATGACTGAAATGTTCACTTACATCTTTGTCTCATTTAAAAATGAGCAGTGAATTATGAGTGTTTGTTAGTAGGTGATATAAAATACAAGTTAATGATGGGAGGGTTAGGAGGAGTTTTGGTACAGAAGGTGTCAATAGTAGTCAGTAGAGTACAGGAGGTGGTATTTGATTTGACCAAACAATGTTGCAATTAGGAGAGGTGCCTGAGAACAAAGGAGGAAAGCCAATGACACTACTATCTTCAAGAAACACAAGCAGGACAACCCAGGAAACTACATGCTGGTCAGCAACGTCTCGGTCTCTGGGAAGAAGATGGAGCAGCTAATTCTGGAAATCATTTCCAGGCACATGAAAGATAAGGTCATCAGGATTAGTCAGCACGGATTCACCAAAAGGAATACATGCTTGATTAGTCTGATACTCTCCTATGATAAAATGAGTGGCTTGGTAGATAAGGGGAGAGTAGTGGATATTGTCTACCTTAAACTGCAGGAAGACTTGACACTGTTTCCCCTAAGATCTTCATGAAGAAGCTGATGAAGTATGGGTTGAATGAGCAGCCCATTTCAATGAGGTGAACTGGTAACTGGCTGAATGGATGGGCTGAGAGGGTGGTGATCAGTGGCATGAAATCTAGCCGGAGGCCAGTAACTAGTAACATGTCCCAGGGGGCAATACTGGATCCAGTCCTGTTTGACACCTTCATTAATGATTAGAATGATGGTGCAGAGTACACTCTCAGCAGATATGTTACAAAACTGAGAGGAATGGCTGATATGCTAGAGGTTCATGCTGACATCCAGAGGGACCTTGACAGGCTGGAGAAATAGGCTGACAGGAAGTTCAACATGGGGAAGTGCAAAGTCCTACACCCGGGGAGAAACAACCCCAGGCACCAATACATGCTGAGGATCACCAAGCTGGAAAGCAGCTTGGCAGAAAAGGACCTTATTCAAAAACCACCTGGTCCTGGGCAACCAGTTCTGGGTAGCCCTGCTTGAGCCAGGGTGGTTGGACAAGATGACTTCCAGAGGTCCCTTCCATCTTCAAACAGTCTGTGATTCTGTAATAAGCATCTCCAAAATTATAGAAAAGGTTTTACTGAAAAGGGAGAGTGTCAGATCTATCTTCTGAACAATGTAGGGATAAGTAAGTTGGAGTGGGAAAGAATAAACTGAAATGCATCAGTTGGAGATGTCAAAGAAAGACACTGTCCACAAAGGCTGGTATGCTTCACTAGGAGTGTTTTCTGGGGAATTTAGCCTGAGATTTGTGGTCTTCCAGAAGGGCTTGCCATCAGTGCCGACTTATAAAGTCTTGTCCTCCTTCCTCTGTCTGTTTTTTATTCTCCTTGCTCTACTGGGTATTACTCTCTCTGACAAAACTGCTTGCATATCTGACCTCGACCTGGTATGATTTAGAGAAGATTTCAAAGTATGTAAGCTTTTTCTGGTATTGCTTGACAAAAGATATGACATATCTTATAGAAGTATTTAGGACCCTTGAAGTCCTCAACATTTTATTTAATGCTACTGGAAAGACAGCCTTTCTGACTTCATAGAAGTTGCTTTGGCTAGTTTTAGAGCTGGTATGGTAAAAGCCACAGCATGAAAAGATGCCCCTTGGTCGAGAACAGACTTCAAAAACTCTCTCTAGCAAGAAAGAATGAAATAAGGATGAACTCAGAATGTCCCCAGTTAGGAGAACATTATCTGAGTAATCTTGGGGCTGAAAAATTGTAATTCTAAGGCTTACATATGTATTTTGGCAAAAAATTTCTAGAATCTATTAAGAATGTTCACTGCACAGTTGAGTTTCATATTCTGATAAAGCAAATGCCTTGGATCTCACAAGCTTTCTTATGAAGTTTTCTTTCTATCGTCTACAACAGATTGGTAATTTCCATTTACACGTATTTGTGGAAATCACATTTCTTTTAGCTACTTCATTTCAGTATATAGAAATTGCTGTTACCAATGAACTTTATTAAAATGAAAGGAAGGCAATTTTCTGAATACTTGCTGAAACAATAATCATCAATAACTTTCATGAATATCCCTTATTAAGCATATCAGTGTGTGACTCCAGTATTCAGTAACACACATGATCTTACTGACCTCTACTTTCTGACATTTTCAGATGTTAGTTTTATATGTCATACAAAGACATTTCAATTAAAAAGTAAAACACAGCAAACCCAGAATACATAAAAATTACTATAATATAGTAAAGCCATCTTAGATGACTCTTCCAAAAGAACACATTTCCTTAATTTCAACTAGTTTATTTTAAAAATTATAAATGCATCTTGAATCATACGTACTGGGACTAGTTACACATGTGCAGTGCACATGAATGTAAATTATTAAGTTTTAGCTTTGAAATACACTATATTTTTGTAGGGAGGCGCTAAAAACATAAGCCTGCGTATTCGAACATATTAGTTGAATTTAAAGGAATATAGTCATATTTCATTTAATATTTAGTAGATTGATTGCCTTTAGTGGCCTTTTATAGATTTAAAATCAACTGAGAAATTGGTATATAAAAATAAAAGGCTATTCTTTCCACTGTGTGTGCTCACACACGTGGGGTTCACATAATGATCATGTATATAGATAGATACAGTCAGAGAATTCGTGACATTGCTCAGTTTTAAAATTACAATAAGCAATCATTTAAAAGCAATGCACGCACTTCTAAATAAATATGTACAATGTATCTTTGGAAATATTTTTTCGTGTTCAAGGAACAACTTAAAATGAGAGATAAGACTTTTCAGATCACAGTCTAAATTTCTGTGTATAAAAGAAGCTAGTGAAATTTTTACTTCCTTACTGATGATAGTTTACCAACATAGTAAAAATAGCTGCAAATCAGGAACCCCATTTGGAAAGGGGGAACAAAGAAGTATTTGTAAATTGCCGTGTCTTTCAACATACTTGCATCAGCCCAATAATCCTACAACTAACAACTTTTCTCCATTTAATTTAATTTTCAGACAATAAATCAGGTGGTTTTTTCCCAATGGTAAAAGTTGCTTGATGCAGTAGAGTTTGTAGATGCCTGACCACATGCTGTGTAACTCAGGCCTTTGGAAATCCATGGTTGCCATTTAACAGAACAATCTTTTGCCTCTGTGCTGGCAACTCCAATTTCATTAAACAAAGGAAATAGAATTACACTTGTTGCCATGGATATCTGCAACTCCATTTTTTTTTTCATGTAGTACAAAATGTATGTAAAGGTGATCACTGAACAATATGTGGGAAACATTACAGAAATGCTATCATGTTACAAATGGCTTTACAAAATCTCTCAGCTAGTAGCAATTACAACTTTACCACTGTGTCCTACAAGGAGATGATTAAGAACAATGAAGAGACCACAAGTTCTTTCATTTTACAAACAAGAATCCATGATGATTTGTCAATGGATTTTGAATTACAGATGCTGTAGAGATACGCATTCAACACCAGTCATATGAATCCATATGAATCTTTCCTGGCAGCTACCTTTATGGAAATGGATTCTGACAGACTGAGTATGTGATGAGACTAGCAGCTTTTACCCTGAGACAGTCATAAGTAACAGAGCTATGTGTGCTTCTACCATAGCATGGAAAATCTTCATTAAGCCCTTGCTGCTGAATACTGAAGAACTGAAACATTTTTTAGAAACTTATTCCTGCAGTTTAGATGGCTCTGTACTCCAACACTTTTTAACATCTTAATTGTCAATATGGGCAGTGGGCAGAATCCACCCTTAGCAAATGTGGGGATAATAGCAAACTAGGGGAAGCAGTCAAACACCCATACAGGACAGCTTCCACTCAGAGGGACTTCAGCAAAGCAGAGGAAAGGGCTGACAGGAATCTCATGAAGTTCAGCAATGACAGATGTTGATACTGCAAGTGGGTCAGGGCAACTCAGTGCATGAGTACAGACTGAGGACTGACTTGCTTGGTAAAGCTTTGCCAAAAGGACTCGGTGGGCCTAGTGATAATATGAATGATCAGTGTACATGTGTAGTGATGGAGGTTAACTACATACTGGATCACATTAGCAAAATCATGGTCAGCAGGTTGAGGGAAGTCACATTTCTCCACTACTTGACATTTGTGAAACCATATCTGGAAGTTCAGCTGTATTCCCAGAGTCTTCAGGTTTCGGCCCTGACACAAGAGAAATGTCAAACTAGAGAGAGCCTAGCAGAGAACATCTAAGAAGCAAAATATGATCAGTGATGCTGGATTAAGTGTCTAATGTTTATTCAGCACGAGAAAGAGAAATTTAATTCCAGTTTCTCCATCTCTTCTTAAAGGTATGTTGTAGAGAAGACTGTTACCAGAGATGCACAGTAAAAAGACAGGAGGTGACAGTCAGGCTGTGGCAAGGGAAATTTGAGAGAGCGTTAAGTAAAAATTTTTCACATGATAGCAGCCAAGGGCTGGAATGGTTACCCATAATCTATACCCTTGGGGTTATTCAAAACTTGACTGGATAAGACCTTGGGTAAGGCAATCTAGTTTTCGTGCTCTCTCTGCTTTGAACAGAAGATTAGGTGAATTGACCACCAGAAACCCCTTCCAATGCTAATTTTTCTGATCAGGTAGTCAATGGGGTTGAAAATCTGAGAGCTAATGAGATGTGTTGTGCCAGTGTGTTAACCTGACACTATTCTGCTTATTGTAGCACCCACACATCTTTATATAATATAGCTACTGTAGTAAGTGAAATAATGCCAAACCAACTGTACTGGGTCTGTACTACTGTCTTACATTTCTCCTGAACCAGATTCCTGCACAACTGATAAACAAAAATTGTTAACATGACTGCCATCATATGGGATATCAGTAACATATGAACAATGACTCAAGGCTGAGAGAAAAAAAGAAACATAACTCCTATCTGGACAAGCTTTGATTAGTATATATTAAAAGAGAGCTTGTACTTGGAAAAGTGCTCATATTCCAGATACGGCTTTTTTAGATACTAAATACCTGTTGTCTTCAGTCTAAACATAATCAGAGATATTACTACAAATAATTTCATGTTAAGATATCTGTCATCTTTATAAAAAGGAATGGAAGCAGAGAAACAAAAAAGGAAAATTAAGACAAAAGGTGAACTTCACCTAATTTTTGTTCTACCTGATGAGCCAAAACACAAAAAGCACAGGAGGGATTTAGAGTAACTTTAAGACTATTCTGAGAATTTTTGATCCCCTCTCAGATTTTTAATTTTTGAAATTCTCCTATTCTCTGAAAAGCACTGTGGCCCTCTGTAAATCATTGATAAAGAACTTCCTTATTAATCAGAGACTTAACTATTCCCTCGGGTGGTATAAAGAACTCCTGAACAGAGTTGATGAAAGAGGAAGGCCTTGCCTGACAGGAGACACAGGATGATACTACAGTTCAAAAGACTGATGAAAACCATGTGAAAAAAAAATTTCAGAAGTTAATTCTTCTGCGAAAAAGCAATTGACTATGATTCAGGATTTGTTTTGTTGTTGTTTTGTTGCTGTGCTATTCCCAGTGTACAGCTGATTACTCTATGACCTTGGGCAATTCATACGCAACTGAATTTGACCTTAATTGTTCTGTGCATGATTTTACTCATTATTATAATTGTTGTAATAGTACCTGTCTCCTGAGAGCATTGGGTGGCTTCATCAGCTATTATTTTGTTAATAATAATAAAAGCTCTCTAGGCTACTTTAGTTTATTTTACAAGAAACAGTTTTCTCAAAATAGCAGATATAAGATTAATAGTAAATTAAGCCCATTGGAGAACTGTCTCGAGATTTATTTTTTTAATAATACTTAAGTCAATATAGCCTGCTCCTCTGTTAAAAGAGTTTGATGACATAAACCTACCAGTACAGTTATACAAGCTAGTTGTTTTAAATGTACACAATGTCAAATAAAACTTCCCTTCTATATTAAATGCTTTTCAGAGCTTAGGTAAGGGGAGGGCTGGGAATATCCAAATAGGGTTCAGTCATGCATGCAGCAACTACTGTATAATTACAGCAACTATTCCTAATTTATCACTCATATCACCCATGGCTTTTAGTAAATAAGACTGTTGATCTAATAATCAATTTTGTTTAGGGAAGTTCTTTACCTCTTCACTTCCTGCATTTTCTGGAAAAAAAACTGAATTTCAACATGACAGTGTCTCTCCAAATACTTTGTTTACTCTCTAAACATGCAATATTTTGTAAAGTACAAGAAAAGAAAAAAAAAAAAAAAGCAAAAAAACCCCTCTTCAAATCCACTTATATTCAAATGCAACTTTGTAAGTTGAAATAAATGATAACTGACTTCTAAGAAATACGTACGTAGCTCTTTGAAAAGTTCTTAGAAATGTAGATGGGAAGGTACATGGATTTTCAAAGCACCTGCATGCTAAATTCTCAGGAGACTTTGCATCTTCAGATATCTTACAATGCAAATATCTTTGCCCTGTTGCATTTAAACATATATCAGGCCCTAGCTGCTTAAATCAAAATGCTCAGAGTACAGCACACTTGCATGCAAACTTATAAATGAGGTGAACAGAACAGGGAAAACAGTATTCATAGGATTCATATGTGCAGCTTTAGGATGGAATCATAGGATGGAACAGGCTTCTTGCAGACGCAAAATAGTATTGTCTCAGCTATGAGACACCTCTGTCAAGCCTTTATTACAAATTTTGGTTCAGCTCCTACTTTATATTAGGAGGAAGGCAGATTTCAGTCTGAGTCTTAGGTAGCACAATAGGCAAAAATCTAGAACACTGTAACATTACACAAAATATTCCAGAATTTTTTAAGGAGGAAAGAATTAGAGTAATTTCTAGGTTAGGATGCACATCCATGTGGTGAGGTACATGGGTTTTAGTTCCTCAGAGAGTTTTTGCATTCAAGATTGTCCAGCCAGATGGTTGGGGATAAGAGAGATTTTAAAACTGTGTCGGGCAAGGGAGGAATTGAATTTTTCCCACTATGCTCTGGATGAGAGCCCTCATGACTACTGCCACTTAAAAAACATTCAAAACTCCAACATAATCTCTAATGAATAGTTTTCAAACAGCAAAACGCCATTTAAATTACATCACCAACTACCAAAATATCTGATACACTCTTATGCAAGGACCTGTCAGCTCTGCTCTCACACCTACCCACAGCACTTACCTACACACTCCACAAAACTTTGTATTGTCTGCAGTGTTTCTGACATTGCGAATAGCTCTGTTCCAGCCCCTGCTCTATCACTTTCATATGAGCAGCTGCACTAACCCTTCATTACCATAGTAAAGACTTCCCTTGTACTGTGTTTTCAGTCAAACACAGCAAACATCCAGCAACAGCCACCTCCAGTATCCCCTGCAGAAGCTGAGCTTGACACTTCATCCTCTCACTGCCTGCAAGGTACCCTGTAGCAGGCAGTAGATCCCTACAGCTGATGGAGGAAGAGGCAGGTAAAAAAGGTGTTGTCTTGGTAAGAAAGGAATAGGTGGGGGACTCTAGTGGCTGTGGAAGTTTGAATTTCATGGTAGGATTAAGTATTTTCCTTTAGGAAGTGAATGGCACCTGCTGCAGAGTTTTTGAATGCAGCTGCAGTATTTGAATGTCTATTATTGGATATGATTACTAATCCCTGAAAAAATGCCAATAAAATAAATCTAAATTCAAGAAAATATTTTCTCTCAAATAAGATTAAAAAATTTAACAGCTCCAGCTTGAGGAATTGTTAAGTGCCTCCCAGTCTGAATATCTGCAAATCCCCTACTTTCTTCTGAAGCGGTGAATGTCAGAACTAGACTTGCAATGCAACTTTAGGATTTACTTCATCCAAGTACACACAGTTTTCTGAGCCCAAGGACTACAAAGGACCTGGTAAAAATCTTAAAAAAATGTTCACAGAGAAATCAGAGTGAGGAAAAATGTCATTATGTGCTTAATGAACCAAGAACTCTATGGGAAACTACTGATACTTATGGGAACCGGGTTTACAAAACTCAGACCTAGAAGTGCACAGATTCCCACTTAGAGGGAAAAAAAAAACCCAACAACTGAGTCAGCATTCTTATTTTTGTTGTTAATCTTGGCAATATTTACAGATGGTTGTGGTTTGCTAATGAATAGACAGATATTGCAGTAGAACACACCCAATTTTCTGTTACTGGTTCCCACTGCAAAGAAGGGTGAGCTTTACTTGTCTAGAAGTCCTTTCCTGCCAAAAGCACTGCAAGCCTATTTCAGCTTTAACCTGTAACTTTCAAAGACCTCTAGAAGCAGTAATCAAAATAAGCTTCACAGCACCTGTGCAAACTAAGTAAACAATTCCCCAACTATGTATTGCAATAAAGCAGCCGACTTTTTACAGGGTTATAAGATTTCTAAACAAACATTATACAGCAACATCATACAGTAGTTTCAGATGGGAAATACAAAATAATACTGAGCTAAATATTTGTATGAGTAACTGACCTGAGGCTATACTTTTTCTTACATAAAGTGAATGAGTTCATGAATGATCCTATGCATTCAGAACCTCAGTACTTGAGCTTATACGTAACGGAAACAGAGGAAAACGCACTAGGAGATCAATGTGTCATGACATGGGATCATCTGTGGATGAACTCTGGAATTTTTTTCTTCATTTTCTCCTCCAGGTATTGGCTCAACCCAAACGCACTTAGGCAGAATTAGAACATAAAAGAACTTTGTCATAATAAGTAAACTTCAGTGCTGAAATGGAGCCCAAAATAGATGCATTTTAACTAAATATTTCATATTTTCATTGGTTCAGCAGCCTCCACTAGTGTCTCTCTGAATTTCTCATACTTCATAAGTTGAAAATAATAGGTATACCATTGCACAAATACATAAATAACAACCATAAACCAGACAAAGCCCTGAAGATGCATTGGCAAAAGTAGGATATTTCAAGTTGAAACCATCATTTAAAAATGAAAATTTAGAATGTTTGATGTATTTGTTGGTGATATTTGATCTTGTAATGTTTTGATGAGTATGTGTTTAGGTTGTGATCAGGTTAAAAATACATGAAGAAATATATAGTATAGACTTGTTTCCAGAGCAAAGTTAAATTAAAATTTCACTATGAAACTAAAGCTGTTATTTTCTCAAGCTTCAGAGTTTGTTCTTTTTTCTTTTCTGATTCTAAGACAATTTACATTGAAATTCTTAATTCTGTTCACATTCTTATTAGTATCACGCCTTACACCCCTGTAATTTATATTTATCCTCACACCAGTCCTATGAAATACTGGTATCCTCCTCGTTCTGTTCCAGATAAAAAAATAAAAAGTTAAATGACTTACAGGCTTATTTCTAAGATACCTTCCTCTTCAACCTCTCCTTTAGCCCAGTTCCATTGACTGATATTTGTCGTCTTTGTCACATCCAGTATTTCCCTTCTAATGACTTTTTTTAAAAAATAATGTGTAAACTCATTGATATTATCTTTTTTGAATGATAGAAATCTATAATGATGACTCATTTGCTTATATTAAGTTGAATATTAGAGACAATTTGTAAATAATGAGAATGGAAGAGAAATGTATAGATGCAGTGTTTTATAAAGGTGTTTGTCTACTGATAAATGTTAAAAGGATCACAATCTAAAATTACATTATTTTTATAACTCTGCTGTCTAAAGCAAAACAGTATCATAGAATGTTTCCTTTGATAATAAGTTATGAAACTCACGTCACTATAATTTCTTCATGCATTTATACTTTAGTCTTACTGATGTTTGACTAACTGGTTAACATCAACTTTAGTGCTATCTTATTTAGAATTATTGTTTTATACATTGTAAATTTTTATTCTTTTGAGATTACATAATAGGTTTTACTGACAACTCTTGAAAGAATTGTTTTATAAGGTTACAAAGGTATGACTACTTCCTGAGCGTGCCTCCCTCATATGTGTAGTCATAACATGAGAAATCAAAAGCTCTTATCTCCCTGTTTTATGCACTCAAACAACAGTGGGTGCAGAAGTTACATCAGAGTGTTTTCCGCGGAGGCTGTGTGGCAGAACATCAAAGCTGGCATTAGGGAGGAAAATCAGATTTTAAATTCCAGTGCCATGTGGTAGCAGGCATATCATCATCTTGGTGTAAAGGTTAGATAGAGAAATGCTGCTGAGAACAGCTATGTTGGTATGCTGGTGTGTGAAAATGATCTTCACTGAGATTCTTTAAAAAGATCATTAAAACTAACATTGTCTACTGATTGCAAGGGGAAGGATACTCAGCATTTATAAAGGGTGAATTATTCTTTTTCCTTCTCTCCTCAGGATGGGACAACTGAGATCTAACGGTTCACTGATGCCTCTGTAAATCAGTTCAGCTCAATAACCCTGCAAGATCCTCTTCCTTTTAGCTAGGGTTTTGTTGGATTTTTTTTGCCAAATTAGAAAACTGAATTGACTCCTCAAGTCAGATAAGCATCTGAGGTAACAGAAGGGAAGTGGAAGGAGCTTCCAGCCCAACCTGGGAGCAAGGGAGGGGTCTAAGAACTGGATGTTAAACACACAGACATACATCTTCCATGCTCAACATTAGACTGCAGTTACATGCTATTCTTATGGCTAACACTTTTTTTTTTTTTTTTTTGTAATTCTAGGGCTGCCAATTCAATCAGATTTCTAAATGTTGCATTTGAAAACAAAGTGTGTGTGTTGGGGTTGGGGGGGGGGGGGGTTGTCTGTGTGAAGAGAAGAGGTATGGAAGAATGCAGACTATTCAGCTGATAAAACCAAAGCTGATGATACTGTCATACAGACACTACAAAAGCACTAAATAAAATCTTGTAAATTGAAAGCCAGTCATTGTTCATTTTAATTAGTTGTGTTGATACTGTAAAACCATTAACAAAACACTCCCATATTGCCACTCCCCTCAAAAAAACACCCACAAACAAAAATTTTCATCTGTATTACACTAATCCATTAAAAAAGCAAAGATTGACAAAATTGAATATACAAATAACAATTTCCATGAAAAGAATTTCAATGTAATTACCTGCATTGGCCCAAATTTGCTATTGTTCCAAACAAAGTGAGCATAAAAGTGAGCATTATCACTTTGCCAATTTAACGTTTCAAATTCAATCAAATTTGAATCGTGTTGAGTTAAATTAGGTCACTGTCCACTTTGCCATAGTATTTATACAAATACTATGTATTGTATAAAATCCAGTCTGCTTTGATCACAGGAAAACCAATAACCAACTCGAAAACAAAAGTATGCCAGGGACTATAGATCCTTATTTCAGGTCCTTCTTCCAGTGTTACAATTTGAAAGGGAAATGGGCAGAAGACAAAAGTGTGGAGATGACTGCCTACTTAAACTGACTGGGCTTCTCTTGCTTGTGACGACAATGAGGCAGACTTGGTACTGTGCTAGGTGCCAGAGAACAATTTTGTCTCTGGTCCATGCCCTTTCTAAGGTAATGGGAAGAATTAGTTTCCTTCACATGTCTCTCTCTTACTAACATAGTTATCCAGCATGTTACTTGGCTTGAGCAATGACTTTCTTAGCATAAAAATGAATTTATTGCTTAGCATTCTAAAGCTGCATTTTTGTGTACAGAGACTTCCATAAAAGGAGTAAATGTGGCCTGTGGCTGCCTGTAATACTTTTCTCTAACAAGTCTCTGGCAGTAGTAACTAATTTTACCTTTTTTCTTCTGCCAGAATTTGTTTCTAGGGTTTTTTTTTTGTTTTGTTTTGTGTCTTTTTGCTTTTTTAATCAGTAAGGTGATATACTTTGCATATTCATTGAGAACAAACCATAATCTATATATTTCATTAAAGTTGCTTTGGTGAAAAATGCACTTTGATGTCCTTTGTAAGTTGTATTCACTTTTTATAATACTGAATTATAACCTATTAGAAGCTGGAAAAATTTAAATTAAACTTCAGTATATTAATTACTTAAAATATGTTAATATTTAGGACAGAACACACAAATATTCAAGAGTACGTAACTTCAAAATAATTGGAAGGAAGAAGTAAAGATGGAATAATTGTTAACATTTCTTCCCTTTTTAAAATTTGTATAATAATGGATATACCATTAAGCTTTCTTTACTTTAAAAAATTTCTTTCATTTTCATCTTTAAAAAAAAAAAAAAGATTCAATTCTATACTATTAAATCTGAGCTGCTCATTATAGAAAGTCTCAGGAAAGAGCAAAAATCCCAAGTGTAGATCTATGGACACAAAGGACCAAAGGTGGACCTTTGGGAAGACTTGAAAGACATTTATGGCCTCTAGATGCCCTGTTTAAAAATAAACCCTTGCTTGCATTTCAGTTTCAGATCTTATGGAAAAAAAAAAATATACACAGGCATTTGGTGAAACTGTTAGATTTAGATATTAGAGAAGCAGTTATACTTGATAAAAGAAAAATAAGATTATTATCTTCAGACTTTATTCCTATTATGAGTACAACTCAAATGCTGCACATGACACAGATGACCCCTTAAATGTTCAGCACCCCAACAGTCAGGAGCAGCAGAGCTTCCAAAACTAAACCAACATTAGCTTACTAGTTGAAGTATAAAATAAACAGATTTTCCAGCCTTTTTTACACTGCTTCTAGTCAGCCTACGGCAGGCCTCTACCCATCTCCCTCTGCAGATCACAGTGCAGCCTCCTCCAGGAGCCGAGTACACGATATACTACATGGCTGATAAGTAATTTCTATTACTCAGCCTTCTCTCAGAGTTTGATATTACATAGCATATGGGACACAGCCTTCATAAATGAGATTTCAAATAAGTCATCTGATGGCAGAACAGAAACAGCTTTGCTAAGCAGCAGAGCTGCTAATATATAGGTGGAAGACCTGAAAGTGATGGTCCCATTGTATAATACTGGTCTAAGCACTTATTATGGCGGCATGAAAATGCTTTCATTTCTCTTCAAAAGCAAACATATTGACAATGATGCTTTTTCCTGGTTTTGGACTATTATTCAGTCACTTTCTGCCCAGCAGAATGCAGTTGGTTTTTGCCAGCATTTCTACTACTGCAGATGCTCTTCCATTTACTATATCATCTTCTCTTGGAATTCCCAGCAATTGCTCCTGTGTCCCTAACATTATTTTAGTCTTGATGGTGAACTGTTGTCCTCTTGCTTTTTCTGTCCAAAGTTCATGCACCTCAACTACTTTGTCTAGTTTTATTGAAAAACTTATCAATTTTTCTTCAGAAACCACCAAAAAAGTAACTTTTTATGGCTTCCCGTCTCAGTTCTTACTTCGAGACATGCAGAGTCTGAGGAAAGCATTCAACATAACAGACTTTACACATGAAAATGTAAGACCTTTTCAAGTTTCTTTTTCAGTAAATAGAGGTAGATTATCTGGGGAATAATTAGGAGAAGGAGTTGAACACTGGGGTCTTGAGTTGCCCTTTGCAAGAGCCTTTCTCTGAGGAATGTGAGCAAGACATTTTGACGTAAAGGAAGGAAGAGTCACTGGAAATGGTGCAATTACCCCAAAATCTCTTTCTAGGGACAAAGATATGTGGAGAATTGCAGTCAACTGAGAACAAAAGCATACAGACCTATATCTTCTCTCTCTGGTGGATATAAGGGTACCTTCAAACCTCAGCTGAAAGTTAGCTTTCCAGAAAGATAATTTAAGACTATCTCTACCTCTAAGCATATAGGCAACATTTTTTTTTCTTTCTATCTTAAAAAATTCCAAAATTTTCAGTAGTCACTTAAAGGTAACTTGTGCAAACTGGAAATTCTGAACTTAAAATTAAAAAATAGGGTTTTTAAACACACATTGTATTGGTACTTATTATAGTATAGGGAAAGTAATATCTTTCGTGAGTTAAGAAAAATAGAACATGTCTGCTGTCACCTGGGAGAGTTTATACTGGACTTTTTTTTTTCCACCTGTGAGGCCCTGAGGAGCAAATAACACTAATTCATCAATAGTCAACTCACAGCTGACTTTAGCTAAAGGTTTAATCTTTGAGTAACAGAGCCACAATTTTCAGGAGGGTAACAATGGATGGTTTAATGGTATGCACCATTCCAAAAAGACACCAACAACAGATCATTGTATAGCACATGCTGAAAATCCCATGACCATGAAAACATATTGTCTGCTTTGTCTTAGACACGCAGCTAATATCATTACGTCTGAATCCATGGACTGCCATTACTCCATACTTCTTTTGTTCATCACCAGTTTTTGTAAGTTTCAGGATTTTGGTGAAAGGACCTTACCCGTGCCTTCTGCTCCATCTCCAACATTAATCTTTCATGTTGCTCTGCTATTGCCAGTGTTGCAGAATGGACTTTCTGATATATCATTTCCCCTTCTCGTGTCTGAAAGGTGAACAGCCCTTCTCCTGTGTCACACATCCTGCAGTGAGATTTAAACAGAATGGAAAAAAAAAAAAAAAAAGAGTATTATGTAATTTTTATCTGACTGCTAGAAAAAGTGCACACCTTGCAGTAGAAAATGCCAACTTTTGTAGTTAGACTCTGGGATTCTGAAAATCCGCAGTTATTTTTACCATTTGAGAGAGACATATTCCAAGAGATGTGTAAAACTTCATGAACATAACCTTTAAATTCAGTTTTAATCACCTTCTGGATAGTGAAAAACAAGTTTTATCACAGAATAAAAAGTTGAGGTAATACAGTCAGCTATTTATGGCATTGTTTCAAGTGTCTGCACTGGTAAGTAGGAGCTAAATTTAATGCTCTTAATCAGTTGATGCCAGAGTATATAGCACCTCATAACTCTGAAAAGTTGGCATTTTAAGAGAACACTGACCAATTAAAAATACTATTATGGTTAATCCTATCAGGAAGCTGTATCAAAAGACAGCATTAAGAGGGTTAAATTATAACTGTCTTTGTTAGTACATTTATTTGAGGCAGTGTTTAAAACTATCTTGATAATTACAAAAGGCATTCAATCTGTTTGAGAATAGGAACAGCATTTCTGCAGTATAAGATGATTAAATAGTGAAAAAAAAATCCAGAATTAAAATTTACTTTCTTCTTTTGAGATAGCAACTGCTGTTATCCTTATCTGTGATATTGTTGTGGGATTATTCTGAGGAAGAAGAGTGGTGCGTGGTAAACACAATGACAAAAAGGGCTAGGAGTGAATAGACAACAATGTTAGATTATTGACTGAGTGTTACTTCAGGGATATATAATACGTCAAACACTGGTACAATTCGGAATATTTAAGTTAGTAGTTCCATTACATTACCAGTGTCTGATATCTGTATTTTTATAGAATTCGTGTAATTTTAGAAATGGAATGCAAAAATCCTTTTTATTTGGTCTGATACTTCCTGTAAAGATTTTCAGTTATCTGTGACAGAAAATTTTTGACTTGAGTCAGTGCTGCATAACATCCTGTAAAAATATAAAAAATTTGATTTGGCTTAAAATATCAGATTCCTTCAATGTTTTGGTTTTTTATATCATCTTTAAGGACATCTAATTTTTTTAATATCCCAGCACCTTCTGCATGGCCCCAGAAAGAGGAAGACATACAGAATTACAAAGCTTTCTAGAAAAAAAAAAAAAAAAAGTTTCCCATACAGAATTACAAAGCTTTTTAGTGTTCCTAATAGTCTAACATTCTAACAGGTTTTTAAGTATCTAGTATCCTTAGAATTTGCACCCCAGATTCTGTATGATTATACATACATTAAATTTTACAAAATATTTTCCCATCAAATGAACATATAAATCTATACTGTTTTAAATAAATAAATATGTCTCCTGCTATATTGCATGCATGCATACATACACACACTATTTAATTACAACTTTTTGAAAACAGAATGTTTTTCTTCATAAAAGACATGTTTTTGTCAAATTAGAATAAATCTTCCTACATATTTTTATTTCAAAGCTTACCTGAACAGGACTATTGTGTTATATAAGAGACTTCTGAGAGTTCAGCAGTTAGTTTTATTTCAAGGCTAACCAGTGAAAATAAAACCTTATTAAAACTTCCAAAATCTTTTCCTGTTCACTGAAGAGATGTGCTTTCACGAGCCTCCTATACAGAATTTATGCATGGCTGTGTTTGGGAAGAACAGAAAGTGTTGGATGCAGAAACAGATTAAACAGAAGTGTTTCCAGAAAATATCTGGTGAAAATACCTAGTAATGATCAACTGAGGTGATGAAAAGTAAGTCATAGTCTTAAGAATAGATGATCCATGATATTATCCATATAGATGGTATCCATAATTCTGGAATAAAAATAGTCTTCTCCAACCCAAAATGTAAAAAAAAAAAAATACAGTCCACTTTGTAGAGAAGTATTATTTAATCAGGATTAATATGATGTGCCAATTAGTAGATTTTTTTTAAAAAAAAGTTTGTATTAAATTCCAACAGAGATCAAGATCCCTGCTGTAAACATTTAAGATATTTTATATCCTTAGCCACAGTCCTCCAAAGAGCTTCTGGGAGAAATAATATGTCTCCAGAGTTTTGCGACATTATAGCAACAGCTTTTCAGATCCCTCAGGGCATCATATAGCTAGTACTCTGCTTTTGTGTAAAGAGATCTTAATAAAATTCAAACAGCGTGAAATGGAAAGTCTGGAAAAAATGACGAGGTTTCAGAAACTGAAGCAAAATATGATCTTTTTGTGGGTTTCAGAGGATGAAAAATCCTACAGGGATAAAAACAAGGAAGCAGGCAACAGGATGTGACTAAGATTCAGGAGTTAAGCTGCTTCTTTTGACCAAGAAAAGCCTAACCACCACCACTGCTGATGGGATCGGGGTCTGTACCGCTTGCGTGAGCCTGGCTGGAGGCAGTGCTCCAGGCTGTGGCATCACCACCCCCACACCTCACCCACCACCCAGGACAGTGCTGTGGGGCACTGCTGCCCAACTGCATCGGTTGACCACAGTGGACATGTCATGCCAACCTCAGAAACCCATTGATGGCAATCTCCCCGTGTCCAGATTGTGGGCTTCCCTGGCTAATGATGGATGATATGCACACAGCCACTCAAAACTGGAGGTGGAGGAGAGTTACGAGCATAATTTTTTTAAAGTGCTAAATTCCCCTAACTCACTTTGAAATTTAACAGGACTTAAAGGCCCACAGAACAAAGCAGTCAGTACCTGTCATGTCTGGCCTCTGTAAAAGCAAAAACTGTTAGAATAAAACTTTCTTTCTCCCATTATTAACTTTCATTAGTAATCTGTCTCCCAAGGAAATGAATTCCTTTGCCATAGTGAAGTTTTCCTGTTCAGCTCCTCAGGATGTTATTGCTTTACTCAGATTAAAATCTGAGTTTAGACCTGCTAGTCTAGTCTAATACTAATTTTCTAGTATTTTCTTTTCTAGTTTCTGTTCTAGTTATGACTAGACATGCTGCAGCATGTTTTAGTATTAGTTTCAGTCTTTCTAGGACAAGGAAAACAAACTAAAATAGAAGCACTCCTAAGCATAATGGAGATAGGGACAGGGAAAGGGATAAGTGTGTTCTCCTAAGCTTAAGAATTTTGCTGAAAAAACAGAGGGCAGTTACTTACCTGGCCAACGGGAAGAGACAAGCCCATGGGCTGAAACACACTTGTTCTATTTACAGTCAGAATGTAGTCAGCAGAACAAATAAACTGCTTTGTCTACAGCCTTTACTTGGTGCCAGATAACTGTCCATTTAAAGCTACATTTTCAGGTTTACCCTTGCTAATGTGTTGCCTTATTATGACTGAAAGTGAAAAAAATGTGGGTAAATTCAAATTTCTCTGTGTTCAAAGCACACAGAGTTGTTTAGCTGCATCCTTTTTTTGGTTACTATGAATTATATTTTAAAAACAATCAAATAATTCCTGCTTGAAATTTTTCTTAAAACCTTTAAAAAACTATGTTTTCTACCAAACTTTTAAAATGTAAAATTACCTTTTCCAAAGTGTAGATCAAAACTTATCATAATTATTACTTTTTGCTTCTCTGCCAAATAATTTTCTGCATTTTTGATACTGAACAAACAGAAATTTGATTATAGTTTTACATCAATTTATTAACATCTTCATAATTTTTATTTCCTGGAATCTTATTAGAGAAAAGACAAAAGAAGGCATGAGTCTCTTCTTTTCCTAATCCTTTCATGGTTATGTGCTGCTATGCAACCTCCTCAGTATGACCTTCACTGTCACAAAATTTCACTGATTTTGTATACTTTAATTTTTTTATGAGAGAATTAACAGTCTGCGGATGCTTGAAAAATGCTGATGTTAGCTTCTCTATTTCTGTGTTTTCCAACTTTAAAACAAGAATGTCATTAACCTATGCCTTAGGATATTTAAGGATTCAATGCATTAAAATTTATGAATTTCTTTCTTTGACTGAAATAAGAAAGTGCATTTTTCTGTATTATTACAGAATTATATAACAGGGCAGATGATGAAACCAGTAGATAAACAGTGTTGCAAATCATCATAAATTTTTTACTTTTTAAAATACTGCCACAGCTTTTCACATCCACCATTGTTAGTAGATCTGGCTCAAGAGCCAGGGGAAAGGAATAGGGAGAAGGTGAGAGATCAGCTTGTGACCCAGGACAGTCTGGATTCAGAGATCAATAATGAAAGTTCTTCCTATTACTCAAAGGTAGGGTTTCTGTTCAAGCAAAAGAGATTTTCCCACCAGTATTGCTAGATTGTTTTCAACATTTCCCAAATTCACAAAATGGTTTCCCACTGCCCCTACTCACTACAGTAACTTCAGTCTTTTAGGGCAGAATCAATATTATATATTAACCTTGCAGATTTCCTTTCAAAATGAAAACTTTGTTGACTTGATGTGATCACCATTTGCTTATGGCACCTTTTCCTAAATAGAGGTTCATGCTCTCATGTCATGGTTGAAATATTTTTAAATTTTATCAGTGCAATATTTAGCAACTGAATTAGAGGACAAGAATTTGACAACTCGGCCTCATTTCACTGTTTTGGTTAAGGGTAAAATGCATTTTCATGATAATGAACGTTGTCTGAAAATTGAGATGCTCAGAAACAATGTCTTGTTTTAAAATAAAGGATAAATGGCAACTGTAATTATTATTGAATTATTTTTTACCCACAAATAATTTAACATTAAAGAAATAGTAGCTGATTTGTAAATTCGTTACTCGGAAGCATATAAAACTACATACAAATAACTAAAAAAAAGTTAAACATTCGCAAAAGGGCACGGAAAAATAATTTTCAAAATTTACTATTAATAACTAATTACTATTACTAACTATAGCTATTAATAAGTAATACATAATAAATTACTACTACTACTCCAGCTTAGCATTTCTAGTTCTTTAAATAAAAATAAACTTTAAATTTTTAAATGAGAACAGATCACTAATAGGTATTGTTCAGTAATCAGAGTGCTAAAAGCTAGCAGTACCAGACTGGATGCATTTGCTGTTGCTTACTCCACACTGAATGTGAAAAAGTTGTTTACTCAGACACTTCAAGGCCCAGAAATGAAGTTATCAAGTGCTTGCTTCCTGTATGTGGAAGAAGGTGGTACTTATGGGACCAGACCTGTAACTGTCATAAGATGAGCAGTAAATAAAAGATGGCCTTTCTTTCAAGCCTTGAAGCTGTGGCTGTCGCTCAAGAAAGAACTAATTGGTATGCAATATTTAACTCTAAACTGAGACAGCTGTGTTACTACAGCTTTGATTTTCTAAAAAGTGTTGGATACTAACAATTTTTCTGGCAATTTAATTAGATTATCAGAGGAGACACATAAACATTATCTCTCTTGTGACCATCTAACTTTTGTTCTTTCCTTGTTTGTTATCTCAACCTGAGCTAAGCCATTTGGACAGAAATCCTGTTTGTTCTTTGTACACAAGGACGTTACACAGAGCTCACACTAAAGATAGGCTAGCTAACCCATAGACCTCACTAAGAATTTAATGCAAAGCTGCCCTGAGGGTCCATATTCTTTGTTCAGCCTCCAACACATGCTAGCTTGCCTCCTCCCAAAGTTGCTTCCTGAGGGGGGGGAAAAAAAAAGGCAAAGAAAGCAAATAAACTCTTTGTGGCTAGGCATATTTAAATAAAAAGCTTCCTTCATACCTAGGAATACTTATCAAAAAACTGTAAAATAAACTATGGAGGTTTTTATAAAATTTTAAGCTGACTTCTATGTTGAAAGGATAGAAAAAGCGAGGAAGAAACAGGAAAACCTTGATAAGAATTATAACTTAAAATAAAGCAAGCAAAGAACAGATACATTTGTTGAGAGAATCAATAAGAAAAAACATAACCACATAAATAGGATATGTATTGGATCTAGGAAAGTTCTGTGGGTGAAGCAGAGAGAAGACAATTAATGGAAAATGTGCACAAACTGCAATTAATTCAGGTATAGAACTCTGACAGTAGACATGGTTAGAAAGATCTAAAGTTGGGATAAGGTCTATGAAAGGGGGAAAAATTTCCTTTGAAAAATCTGCGAAAGGGAAATGAAGATTGCCAACATGAAGCACAACAATGATACAAAGGGCAACATCCAGAATAAGCATACACAGACTTCTGAGTGTGGCCTGCTACTCATACCCTACATGAATAATGAGTTAGATTGCCATGCTTTGCTGTCAGAAGAGTTTTATCCGGAGCATCAAACAGGCACCCTGGCAATTTTATGATATGAGGAGCAAATAATGAAAATTATCTGATACATGAGGCATCTGCCTGCCCCCCTTAATGATGAACGTTTACTAGCAAGAATATACAAGATGAAACGGTAATTATGCATGATATCTGCTACTTGCTGGCTAAAGACATTTCTTCATAACATTTGGCCTTGGCCTGGACAGGCATAATCTCTGCTGAGTAAAAAACTGGTGGGATGGCCGGGCCCAAAGAATGGTGGTAAATGGAGTTAAATACTATTGAAGGCTGCTCACAAGTGGTGCTCCCCAGAGCTCAGTGCTGGGGCCAGTTCTGTTTAACATCTTTATCAATGATCTGGGTGAGGGGATTGAGTGCACCTTCATTAAGTTTGCAGATGACACAACTGGGTGGAAGTGTTGATCTGTTTGAGGGTAGGGAGGCTCTACAGAGGGATCTGGACAGGTTGGATCAAAGGGCTGCAGCCAACTCTATGAGGTACAAGGCCAAGTGCTAGGTTCTGCACTTCAGTCACAACCCCATGCAATGCTACAGGCTTGTGGAAGAGTGGCTGGAAAGCTGCTCAGTGGAAAAGGACCTGGGAGTGTTGGTTGAGAGCCAGCTGAACATGAGCCAGCAGTGTGCCCAGGTGGCCAAGAAGGCCAACAGCATCCTGGCTTGTATCAGAAATAGTGTGGCCAGCAGGATCAGGAAACTCATCCTTCCCCTGTAATCAGCACTGGTGAGGCCACACCTTGAATAATGTGTTCAGTTTTGGGCTCCTCACTACAAGAAGGACCCTGTGGCACTGGAGCATGTCCAGAGAAGGGCAACGAAGCTGGCAAAGGGGCTGGAGAACAAGTCTTATGAGGAGTAGCTGAGGGAGCTGGGGTTGTTTAGTCTGGAGAAGAGGAGGCTGAGGGGTGACCTTATCATTGTCTACAACTACCTGAAAGGAGGTAGTAGTAAGGCAGGTGTGTATCTCTTCTCCCAAGTAACTAGTGATAGAACAAGAGGAAATGGCCTCAAGTTGTGCCAAGGAAGGTTCAGACTGGATATCAAGAAAAATTTGTTCACTGAAAGGCACTGGAATGGGCTACCTAGGGAAGTGGTTGACTCATTATCCCTGGAGGTATTTAAAAGACGGGTGGATGAGGTGCTCAGAGATATGATTTAGTAGTGGACTGGTACGGTTGGACTCGATGATCTCAAAGGTATTTTCCAATCAAATGCTTCTATGATTCTATTATTCTGTGATTTATTGTCATGTTATTGTACTTCAACTGAAATGAGTAACTTCCCACTGTTCTTGCACATGCTCATGAGATATAGATAGAAGTGTTTAATCTTAAATTAGCTTTCTTTCATGTGGAACCTCCTTGAATTTGGTCTGAGTTAATACTGGTAGTGCAGAGTATTACCATACCTCTGATATGGCTCAGTAAGTTGATCGTGGAGCTTAACCCTGAAGATTTGTTCAAGGTCAGATTTTGTATTTCTTGAGTCATCCTGTGTTTTCAGCTAAAGGAACTAAAGGATCCCTCATGCCATCAAAGCAACTTTCCTATTAAGACCATTTATGGCAATGTATTGCAGTTCTGAGAAGGAAAATGCTCAGAGATGGAGCAGAAATGAGTGACAATGATTTGCTCCCAGGTAGCTGAGTGCTGCATCACATACTGGACAACCAGGGGATCAGGCCCATTTAACAGGGTTTTATGAAAGGCAGGTCTTGCCTGACTAACCTGATCTTCTCTGACAAGGTGATGCACTTAGTGGATGTGGGAAGGCCTGTGGATGTGGTGTACTTAGACTTTAGTAAGGCCTTTGACACTGTTTCCCACAGCATTCTCCTGGAGAAACTGGCCACTCATGGCTTGGACAAGCATACTTGTCACTGGCTAAAGAACTGTCCGGATGGCTGGGCCCAGAGAGCTGTGGTGAATGGAGTTAAGTCCAGTTGGTGCCCAGTCACAAGTGGCGTTCCCCAGGGATAAGTGTTGGGGCCAGCTCTGTTTAATAGCTCTATCAGTGGTCTGGATGAGGGGATTGAGGGCACCCTCAGTAAGTTCGTAGATGATACCAAGTCGGGTGGCAGTGTTGATTTGCCAGAGGGTAGGAAGGCTCTCAAGAGGGACCTAGACAGGCTGGATTGATGGGCTGAGCCTAAAGATTTGAAGTTCAATAAGACCAAGTGCTGGGTCCTGCACTTCAGTCACAACAACCCCATGCAAGGTTATGGGTTTGGGGAGGAGTGGCTGCAAAGCTGACCGGAAGTAAAGGATCTGGAGGTGTTTGTCGACAGCCGGCTGAGTGTGAGCCAGCAGTGTGCCCAGGTGGCCAAGAAGGCCAACAGCATCCTGGCCTGTATCAGAAATAGTGTGGCCAGTAGGAGTAGGGAAAGTGACTGTCCCCTTGTGTTTGGCATTGATGAGGCTACACCTTGAGTACTGTGTTCATTTCTGGGCCCCCCAATACAAGAGGGACATCGAGGCTCCGGAGTGTGTCCAAAGAAGGGCAACAAAGCTGGTGAAGGGCTTGGAGAACAAGTCTAATGAGGAGTGGCTGAGAGAACTGGGGTTGTTTAGTCTGGAGAAGAGGAGGCTGAGGGGAGACCTTTTTGCTCTCTACGACTACCTGAAGGGAGGTTGTAGAGAGGTGGGTGTTGGTCTCTTCTCCCAGGTAACGTGTGACAGAACGAGAGGAAATGGCTACAGGTTGCATCAGGGGAGGTTTAGGTTCGATATTAAGAAATATTTCTTCACAGAAAGGGTAGTCAAACATTGGAACAGGCTCCCCAGGGAAGTGGTGGAGTCACCATCCCTGGCGGTATTTAAAAGACGGGTAGATGAGGTGCTTAGGGACATGGTTTAGGGATGGGATTGGTAGTGACAGGTTTATGGTTGGACTCGGTGATCTTAAAGGTCTTTTCCAACCACCATGATCCTATGATTCTATGAGTATAAAGTCCTTCTCCAATATTTTCTAGAGGACCTTAATACTTTCCAAGTGATAGTTGCACATCTTTTTAAGATATTATATGCAATCATGGTAACAAAAATCTTATGCTCTAGTCTGATGAAAATCTGCTAGTCTTTCTGAACAGAGATGTATTACCCTACATATTTTCCCTCTAAAAG
The DNA here is from genome assembly GCA_907165065.1 of Caprimulgus europaeus. The sequence goes on along the minus strand of OU015525.1, from coordinate 59,477,588 downwards.
GGAGGCTTTTTGTGTGAATAGTGTTTTTTCATAATCATAAGATTATTTCTTTTTCTGCCTAGATCAAACAACAATTTAAGTAGTATAATATAATATAAACAAAAATTTTCTCACAAAACCATGTTTTTATTTGTTTTGTCAGATGGGAGATATTTCTGTACAGTACTAGTGGTAATTATGCCTCTTGGGATATTTTTTCTTCTCATTGCCTGTTCTGCCTTTACAATCGCTGTCTCTGCACTGCCCTCTGTGAAAGCACATTTAGACCAGTGGGGCATATATAACACTGCTAAAGCTTCAGGGACAATAACTCATTCCTGCATGTCAGATGCTTTCCACGTTTTGCTTAATGGAAGTGCAGAAAGAAGGCTGTGTCTTTCTCTGGACTATATAAATGATTGCCCACTAGCACTGTAATTCTCTAATTCATTTCCACCAGATTTATCCCCGTCCATCATAAGACACAGTGAAAAAAATTGGTTTTTACTTTTTTTCCCAAGGTTCAGTTTTGATAAGAAGGAGGATTCTGTCTGGAATTTGTTTCAGACAATTTTTATTTGGTTGCTACCAAGCTTTCCCATTTATTCTCATTAAAGTGTTCTTATTTATATTAATTACTGTAATATATCAGAATAAATGTAACTACTGCTGAAGAGTTAAAGACAGTAACTCATTCTCAGTACTAGTTACAGTATAAAAACCAGAAAAACTGACTTCAATAAAGTCATGCATAAAAGGTAGAATGTGGAGATTGGCATGTAATTATGAAATATACCCATAGGCAAAGGTAAACATGCTGCGCAGAGGCTCTGTTTTCTATTTCTTGGACCCTAGAAACTAAACTATTGAAATAGTAAATAAGAGTAATGGTATTCTGGAGTCTAAGAAGTTGAATTCCAAATACTTTACTATGACTAGAACTACATTTTTTGTCATTTCCTGCTTATAGACTAGTTTCATAAAACATGACCTAGGCATTTTGATAAGGAAGACTGAAGTGTGCTGTTTGTGTTTTTTCACCTTTAAGTAAGAAGGATTCTAGGTTGCACATGCAAATTACCCTCTTGTGTCAGTATACAGTTCATATTGTTTCAGAAATCAGTGTAGGTCATTAATGCATATCTATATGCAAAACAACCCACTTTATGGAGACTTTTGACTCAACATTTTTTTTTGAAAAAAAAAAAGTAATCACATATACTACACAAAAAGGGAATTTATCAAAAACAAAGAAAGGATAATAAAATCAATTGTTGATATGTTTTTACATACACAAGATATTTGCATTTTTGACAGTTTAAGTAATAGAACAAACATGAAAATGTTGTTTGGTAATTATTTTTGTTAGTTTTTAAAGCTTAGGTCTTGTTGATAAAGATGAAATACTATTGAACAGTGTCTTAGACAAGTATATATTCTTACCAGCCTGTGAAGGATAAACCAAGAACTCACATATTATCATTTTATCATTTTAGCACAGAAGGTGCAGTTATGGCTGGCTGTACAACAAACAGACCAATTAAAAATACAGATATTGCAAAGACTACGAATAGCTACATTTTTTTTCTTAAAATTTTTTACTTATCATGGTTTGACTATTATTTTTCAATTCACTTTTGAATGAGAGGCATATAAGTTCCAAGTCCTGAAAGCTGGTGTCATATCCAAATACAGATATTTGCCACAAGACTTCTGCCACCTTATTAAGAACTGTTATTCCCCAATGTGGACAAACACATCCCATAAAAATATTACTCAGTTCCTCTTATTGTCTTTAGTAGCACAACACTGCTGAAGCAGCATTAATCTACATGAATACAGCTGGCTTTGACCAATACAAAAAAGTTAGATATAAAACCTAAATAAGGCCATTACAGTTAAAATAAATGATAGTGTAATAATACAAGAGCCTGTGGCAGAAGCAATCAAACCTAGTGTTCTAGGGTCTTTTTTTTTTTTCTTCTTTTTTCCCTTTTGGAGCCCTAAAGTCACTGCTATGTTTGGACTAGTCCTTGCCCAGGGTGTTGCCAATGGAAATCTTCTTAGGCAATACTCGCTAGAGTCTGAATTAATTAATTATGACACAGCTCTGGACTTACTCATCCTCTCTCTCTCAGGAAGTGAGGAGCTTTGTAAGAAGGAGGCATCTGTCAGTTAAGAGATGTTAATGGTGAAGGAACTAATTTGCATATGTATAACTGTACATTTCACTTAATTTTTGAGGAACTCGAGGTGCTCAAAAGCTATGACACTGGGCACTTTTGCATACATTCCAACAACATTTAGAGTAACTGATCATGCTCAACCTAAAAGCTAAACTAAAAAGAATTAATAAAAAACAGTTTTGCATCTGCAAAAAGAATTTAACACAGGACCACATTTGAAATGATCTACAAGAGGATTTGTCCTATAATGTCTCAATAACTTCTCATCTATGTATTGAATGCTGTTGGAAACATAACACAACTACCATGATGCAGAGAGATACTGTATTTTAGTAATTACTCTCCTTTTTATTTTTACAGCAAGCACAGGTAACAGATATTTCCTGTATTTTGATCAAAGTATAAGAATATATCCACTTAAGAAGAGGAGGAAAAATTTCTGCAAGGTTGAACAGGAATGAACTAATACAATTAACATTTTTTGATGGATGAATAATGTCAAGACAATAGAAGTAAAAATTATTAATGAACAAATATTAAGCCAGGTATGGAACCATAGAACCAGGGAAAAGAAAGTTAATTAGTCACACTTAACTAGAATGTGTATTCAAAACACCAGTTTTCCCAGTTTATTGAAAACTAATGGTGCATTCTCTTATTTCAAAAGTGGGACATGCAAAGTGCAAAGAAATGATGAAAAGAACATACTGAGCACTCTATGCTGAGTTTTTTGACTACTTCAAAATAAGCATTTCAAGTGTCCCCCTTCTGTCTCTTCTGCTTTTAAATGTACCATCAATAATGGTTTGGGCCACTTAAAGCATTTATGGTCAGTCACCCTCTGAAACCTTCAGTACACTCTGATTTTATTGTGATGGGGATTTAAGCTCTGCTGTCTTCTTTCAATGTCACTCTCTCCATCTTCAAGGTATGAGAGCTACTGCTTTGACCATTGTGGCCACAGAGGAATTTTCAGAAAGTCATGTGCAAATATTATGGGCACACAGGGCTGTCCAGAGAACTCACCATGCTATGTACATATACCAATGAGTAATTAACATATGCTAATGATATCCAAGGACTCATCAACACTAATCTCAAATCTAGCAGGTTGTGGATTCCAGTTTGGGAGCAGTATGCCACAGCAGCAACCCCTGGGACCAACAAAAGCACCAGGGATAAGACAAGGTAGGGATTTGTTTAAAAAAACAGAAAAGCTGTATTTCTCAGGTGCTGATAGTAAGAACTGAAGATCTTACCTGAATGTCACATTTCTGGTCTGAACTTTAACTAGACATGCATACAACCACAAGCAGTCAAATAATGTCTTCAATGGGAAACTGGATATGAAATAATAACATCAAAACAACTGCAGAAAATCTACAGCCCCCACCATAAGTCTAAAACATTAATTGATCTTACACTAATTTTCTACATATGGTATTTAATTTAGAGAGGAAGCATGACTTCCCTCCCACTTGCTTTAACATCTCCTCTTTGATATAAGCCAGGCAGAAGTGTAGTAGACAGATTTTTCCTGTTCTCTCAATTGCAAACAGCAGCAAGCCTATTATGGATCAAAAAACTCGCACTGTATTCACCTGGCATCTCTGACCCCAACTTGTGTATGATATCCGTGAGTTAGTGCTTCCAGCAGTGGAAGAACTCTCTGTAAGAACTTCTCATTAGCCTGATAGCTAAAATCAATTGTAGTTTGTGTTTAGGTAAGTAGCAGCTTGATAAAGGCTTGAGTACCCTCAAAATATTTTTTGTAAAATTTTGTTAGGCCAAAAAAGAAACTCCTTTCTATCACACATGTAAATGGGTAGGAAAAGGTACAAGTGGATAAAAGGAATGTAAAAACAAAGAAACAAAAGAGAGTCCTGCAAAATAAAATAATCACAAAGAATTACATGTATCAAATCATGTAGAAAAAGGACAGGAAAAGCACACAAAAGGATGAAAAATAAGCAGAAAGCTGTGTTTACTGTTTATAGTTACATACTTGCGCTTCCCACATATTTTCCAAGAAATATCTTCTTTCTAAAACTTAATGGGATGCAAAGGCTAGCCATTTTATGATGTTTTGATAACTGTGTATTTCCACCTCTGATTAACAGCAATCAGTTACGCTGATTAGGTTCTCTTAGCTGAATATGAGTTCTGTTTGAAACTACTGATGTGGTACTGGATGAAGGCATGTTTTACGCTCTGTAGTGAGGATTTTGCTTAAAATCTTAAAAAGTTTAAGTAAGAATGGGAAGAACTGTGACCATTGTGTGTACATGCCACCATCTGCATTGCATTAGATGCTACTAATTGACAAGAAATGCACCTTGACAAGTCCAGCAAAAGAGGGGAAAAACAAAGACTGCAAAACAAAATTGGGATAGTAGAATCTAAAAGTATGAAATACATCTTTCTAATGCATGACATTTTTAAGCACAGCATGTCTGCTCTCCCAGGGAACGTGAGCATTGTTAGAAAGCAAAATGAAAAAAGCAATCATCCTTTGCTGTGAAAAAGCAACTAGCAAGTTACCTTTACAGTGGAGCTAACTCATCTAGTTCAATATTTCAGGGTTTAGGTTTCTACTGTCCTACACTGCCTTAGTAATATTTTTATAAGAAATTTATAACAGCCATGGAAATGCCCTGAACAGTGGAATGTGTCAGTCCCTTCTGTCCATGGTTCTGCATGCCAGGCTTAAAAAATCCGTGAACTATAGATGCAGTACCTACTGGCTACATCAAACATTCATATATAGCTATCCAGAAAGGAAGAACTATAGGTGGCAGAAAATAAAGATGGAAAATCCCTTACGTACAGAATGATATATAACAGATATTCATAGCTCTTATGCAGCAAAAGGTGACCATGCCTTCCCTAGACATTTACACAAAATAGCTTGGGCATGTTTGCAGCTATTTCATGTGTTCCATTAAAACTCTTTAGAGTATCCTAGGTAACATTTTTAAAAGTCTTTTTAAGTATTTCCCCATTTTGTCACTCTGGAAAGATATTATAGGTATCCTTCATATCATAGACAGAATATTAGTCTCAAGATAAATGCTAATATATATTTCTATTTCTGTATATTGCTATTTCTGATCTAATTTCTCTTATGGTCCTTTCTACCAGCTATTTGACACTATTTTCACATGCACTGAACACTTTTTTTCTTGGCTGCCCTCCATTTCATCTGCACTTCTAAGGCTGAGAGCTAATCATACTCATTTTTCTTTTTCTTTCTATTTTTTTTTCCTCTCTGAGAAATTGGTCCAATGAGGCTTAAAGAAGACTCCCATAAAAAGGCAAAGTACCTGTGAAATGAAATATTTGAGATGGTGTTGTCAACATCTGCCAATGACAAGCACTTATCCTTGCCAACCTCTTGCTACGTTTTGCTCACATCTTCCACACTTTCTGATTGGATGTCATTTCTATAATGTTACACATATTCCAAAAGCTGCTACAGTGTTCCACCAAAAAACCAGCTACCTTTTGCTTTTACTCAGAAGTCCCTCCCTATCTATTCCTGTCTTGCCATGTATTTCATCACCATATTTCCATCTCCTTCTATTCCATGTCCTTAGCCCATTCTGTCCACCCTCCATAAAAACTTCTCTCCTTCCTTCATCAATCCCTTAAGTTTCCTGGTCCACTTGCTGTCCAATGTGTGTGCCAAACAGCTTTAGCACACTCATGCCCTGGTCCTCTCCAGACCAGTGCAGTTTGAATCGCTGATGTCACTCTTTACTCTTTGGTGTCAGTGACAGTACTCTTAGATAAGTAAGTCACCAGAAATATAGATAAGCTAACCTGTTCTTTCATTAAATAAAAGTGTGGCACCCTCAGTCTTAATCTGAAAAAAACATCAGGGTTTTCCACTGAATCATCACCTAGACTATAAAGTATTCTGCCCTTCAATCCCATTCCTGACAGTAAATGATACTTATGATCAGACAGTTTAATTTTTTGTTGTATTTTTAGACACCACATACTAATAAATGCAGTTTTGCAATAAGTGATGATAGTTTTTATTTCCTTTTATAGTCAGCGTAATGAAATTTCAGCCATAATAGAATGCATTTCAGGAAAATAAAATCTCTACTGTCATTCATCTCAAAATGTTGTTTCCAAAGAGTGTATCAGTGATCATTAAAGTTATAATTTTAAAGGAGGGATTTTTTTCTCAAAATGGATAGAGAATTAAAAAAAAAGAAAGAAAATAAAATAAAATCTATTTTGTTGCACTGGTTCAAGCAAGCCATGTGAGTGCAATGTTATATTTGACTTTTCAGCCACTGACAGGATAATCAAGTAGATGAAGCATCTCAAGGAATTATAGCACTGTACTGAGTTTTATTCCAAAAAGTCACAAAGATCAAATGATGTTTGGAGCCCCTGAGATTGAGGGATTCCATTAGATGCTGCCTCTCCCTCCCTTCTTTCAAATAAGATGGAAGCTTTTTAGAAAATATGTGACAAATGACTACTCACAGCAGAAATAAATCACACACCACAGAGCACAGCATTATTAATAGTGCAATAATAGTAATAACTTACCATGATAGCAAGGAAGTACTATTAAGAGGGACACAGTAGCTAATAGCATTTCCTCTAAGAGGGTCTAAGGGACAAACCTTCCTTCGATACCTTATAAATAAGCAGAAGATTAAAGGAGCCTGCAGGAGCAGCCAAGCACACCTGAAAAATAGCCTGACATTTCTAGAATGCTACTGAGCAGGCACTGCCTGTAGAACACTCTCCATCTCCCCTATGCAACAATATTTTGATAGTTCTGGAGTTAATTTAAATTAGAGCGAGAGGACACTGAGTTGTAGTAAAAGACTTGAAGGGGGTATAATGTATGATAATACTAAGAGGTCTGTGACATAGTTTTCAATTATTAGGCTTGTTTTCCCCTTAGCAGAACACTTTGTGAAAACAAACCTTGAAATTTATCAGATAGATTTGTATTCAATCAGAATATACCATCATTATCTAAAAATGTAAGGAAATTACTCATAAATGATGAATTTAATAGTTCTTTTAGGTCTTCCTATTTAGTTATGTGCACATTTTGGGAAGAACACATTTTACATTATTTTATATGTGTCGTTAAATATATTCACGTGTGTGTGTGTGTGTATTTGTCTTAGTAGCAAATGTTCACAAAAATAACTTGGATTTCATGTAGCTGTTGAGAATTGGTAAAGATTTTATATGAGAGTTATCTAGCACATTTTAAAGGTTTGAACCAAATAATCCTAGGTATTCTCTTGTTTATACGCCTATAAAATAAAAAAATAAATATTTTAACACAAAAAGCAAATGAATGCAAACTTTTCACTAATTTACTTCCAATGTTGTTGTCTTGGTTTTGTTTACCTACAGCTTTTTACAGAAGAGCAGAATTCATTTTTCTAATCAATTACATAATTGATTAATTAACTTAATGGGTGAAAATATTCATTAATTTCATAATTACTAATTGTTTTTTTTCCAAACAAAACTTCTAAAAAACCTACTTCAATAGAAGAAAAAAATTAAAAGTCAGTAAATTCCACAGTAACTCATGTCTTCCAACACAGTCCTGGGTTCATTGATGACACATATAAGCATGTTTGGAAATGTGTATATATGTATTATATATACATATATATAAAGCTCTGTTGGTAATGGTATTCAACTTAATAACTAAAAGCCAGAATACAGCTACTGAAAAAAAGAATCACCATGGAAATTTCCACATTAGAGTTTCTGATCTCACACTATTACCATATCCAGAATATAGAAGTATTTCTGGAACTGCTATAATCTGTAAAGGACAGTAAAGGCCAAAACCACTCTACTGACGTCTTTTTGAAGCAAATAAGTTACCTGGTACTCTCATCCTCCAGAAAAGCTACTCCTTAATAAAGTTAAACAAAAATATATCAATAGGTATTTTGCAAGTGAATTTGTTCCTTTGTGAGAACAATGAATTAACACTACGTGAAAGAACAATAGGAATTAGGTAGATATTAGGCAAACCTTCCAAGACCAGCCTGCTAAAGCAGCTTTCTCAGCTCATGAATAGTGACTGGCAGTCATGCTATATGCTCAACTGGATTTCAGTATGATCAACTCCAAAGACTGAGAGACAAATAAAAGTTCCGTTGCAATTTTTCACAAGACATACAACCGTTCAGACACTAAAATGACCATTAGAATAAACCTGCATGCCAAATGTTGAAAACTGTGCCTCTTTACAATTCTGCAATGCTCTGTATGTGTATGTGCATGCCTGGGTTTGCAGAGGTTCCTACATATTCATGAACAAGGCTCTTTTGTTGTGCAAATTCCAGCCTTTGCATTTGATTACTTCCTTCTGTTTGTACAGTACACAGTTGCAACACAGAGGATATTTCAAACCTCCTCCTCAATCGATGATACTACATTCACAAGCTTTGGAGAAAAGGAGGATTTATTTGTGTTCAGCATTCTTGCTGGCTAGATGGTTCTTTGTGCAAAATGTGGCCTTCTGGATTGTCCTTTGTGAAGTGTTTAACACTCTCCTACTGTCTGTACAGATAATTAGGTGTCAACTTTCAGCATTTTTAATCAGCTTATGCAAATAGGCTTGGTGGGGAGAGATGAAACGATATTTAACTGCTAAAATAACACCATGGCACATATTGTAAATGATATCTACAGGTGTGTATATCATGGCTGAATTTTCAAAACACAGACTGAAGAAAAGCAGAACACATTAGAAGGTACAACAGAAATTTAGGATAAAGAGGCTTGTATATAATTCCTTCTCTCTATTTGCCATATTCTCTTATGCTGTGGAGAATTTCATTGTACCTGAGTTTGGTGGAACTCACTCTGACTTACTAGCCTTAGGGCAGTCTGAGGGGAGCCTTGGCAGAGAGAAAATGCAGTGAGCACTTCACAAATCACTTACAATGACCTATATTCATTTCCACTAGTAAAAGATTTCTTAGATTAGGTACTATGATCAAAACCAGAATAAGACTCCTGTAGATGAGTTAAACACACAGCTCCTTTTTAAGTAGGATTTAAGTGAATCAGATTACTAACACAGAATTTAGTCCAGGTCAAGAATTTGGTAGAAGGCAATTTGAGAGTTGAGATGAAGTTGAAATGGGAAAAGAAGTGGGAATGGAACCAAAATTAGAACATATTACGGTATAACCTTGGCACTGCTAAATACGGGGAACTAATTAAACCTTTTCAATGGTAAAAATGCCACTTTTCCTAAAATTAGAGCTAAGTGATTACTGAAAAAACAAGATACATACAAAAGATTCCTGTTTCTTTTTTAAAGTTATTTTCAGATTTTTGCAATATATACCACTTGGGGAAAGAATATAAGAAAGAAGGGATGAGACAGTGAGAAAACAATTAAAACAATCACAGAAAATTCACATCACAAGTTATTAGGCTTTTTGAAAATATTACAAAGGTGCCAAGGAAGAAAAGATCCTAACAAACTTAACTATTAAATGTGGGATACTGAGAGCTCTGAGCTAATGTTTATGTGAAATGATGACTTTGGTGACTTACAAATTCTATGACAAGCTTATGATTTATAATAATGAGCTTATGATTTATAATGATCATTTATAAGGATTTGTAATTCTATGATAAACCTATGATAAACTTAATCCACAATATAGATAATCCACCAGCAATCACATATAGAATACTTGTCTACAGGAAGGTATAGGCCTGAGTTGATATGTACATCAGCACATAAAGTCCGAGAACAACTGTCTCAAGGGGCCTCTCATCACACACAGGAAAAAGAGAATGTTTCCTGTAACTTAACTTTAAGGGTTAACTGACTAAGATATCTCACATTAACAACAAAAATTGCCACAGAGGACTGACAGACAAATGAAAGATTTCAGTCAGATGTAGTGCCTGAAGCAAACACTGAACTTTCTGCTTCAGATAACCCTAGCATCTGTGTATCTACCACTGAGAAAATGTCAGCCTTGGGTTCCATAAAAGGGAAAAAAATCTGAGAAATTCTCATGTCACCACTCTGCAGTGCTTGAACTTAATATTTTTCTTATCCAAAGAAACAGATTCCAGATCTTAGAAGTGACAAAGAATACCACATTTCACCAGATTTTCTTTGATGAAGTAAAAAACAAAAAGGAATAGTTTAGTGTGGTTCAATGGGTCTCTCTGAATGAACAGTGTGAATAAACTTAGAAATATTTGAAATAATTTAAATTTCATTGTCTTGTCTACAAAACAGAGGAAAATATATTTCAGAAAAAGGAGTCTGTCATGGATTTACGGCTCCTTCTGTTCTCAAAATTCCAAGAACACCTACTGCCTCGACCTCTATTCAGCTGGAAACTTAAGGTATTTGAGAAAGTTCGTTTGAGGCTTCTACAGCCCATTCTGTGCTTAGCTTGACTTTGGCTTTTTTTTTTTTTTTTTTTTTGATACTTTTGGCTAGCAGTGACTGAGCAGACAGCTTCCATACATAGAAAATAAGGCTTAATGTAAATGTTAGAATTGCAGCAAAGCAAAAGAAAGAACATTTCAAAAGGAACAGAGTCCATACGTGTTTAATTTTCTCAATGTCTCACCACAAGACATGAAAACCAATTCTGAATTCTTAAAAGTCTCCTCTTATGCTCCTAAGAGGTGCTTCAGCCACCTTGTTATGCTAAAAGGAAATCCTGGAAAACTGCCTTTTGCAGTTTCCAGAGAGTGAATACTAAACATTGCTTATGGCCTTTGTTATGGATTGTTTGGTTCATAACATCAGCAAAAAAGAATCCTGTAACTTTGACAGGAGTCTGAAAACACTGTCTTCACACCTGATCTGGGCCATGAGATATTTCATGTGTACCTGTTCTATTACTTTTCTGGCATGTTTCTTAGATTGCACGCGGTTAATTAATCTAGTGCAAATTTATAGTACCTTCACCTGGATAGTTAGGCAGGCAGTTCCACAAGGAGCATACTTTTTCTTTCATGGGTTTAAAATCAGAGAGTCAGGGACCAATGTTCACATACATGGAGCAGCAGTTTCAAAAGTTTGAGGAGAAGTAAGTGCACTCATGCAGGTCAACTGAATTCTTATGCAGTGTCTCCAACATATCTAGCATCCAAAATAATGAGAATGAGGTGTTGAAACACATTACGCATGCCCATAAATTAAGGCAATCCTGTTGACTCACTGATGATTCAACATTAAAACTCCCCAAGCCAATCTGTATCTAGTCAGGTGGAAAATCTGGCTCTTGAAAAAGTAAATGCTAGGCTCCTATCTCAGATGCTCTGAATTACTGTGGGATCCATTAACTGTGTTAGATGCACAGTATTAATCACTACAAAGCTATTGTCGTGCCTAATGGAGTTGTGAATTACTATTTTCTGATCAATGGATAGGTTGCATGGGATTAGTCCTAATCAAATGTTTTAAATAATGAGAATCCCTCCATCTAGCATTGAACTATACAATGCAAAACTATGTTTCCTCCAAATCTCAGCAGAGTTTGGATATGGAAGAACATAAATTAAGTAAATCACTGTGCAAGAAATATTTACTTTCATTGTTCATTAAACAATGAAAAATAAGGATGGGTCTCATTTCATAGGCAGTGCAAAGATACGTATTTACAAACTCCAATTCAGTGTGAAACTAAACAGAAAAATCTGGCAGTTTAAAAGGGTCTGTGTTCATTCCTCCCATATTTTAGACATCATAATGATTGTGTAGATATTACATTTCATTAGACAAGTAAACAGTTTAGTTTTATACATTTGAGTCCATATTCCATTTAAACAAATATATTTAATAAAAAATAAAGTTAATTGTCTGAAAGCTTAATTTTGATCAATTTATTCACCACACTATCTCTTAGTGAATATGCCCATTTATTTTAATGGGAGAGATTTATTTTCTGAAACAAAGTAATACCAAAACTGAGGGTGGAAAACAACTATATAAAACTGAGCTCTTAATGTTCGTGCAAACCACATACACATATACTGCATAGCTCCTAAAACTCTAAAAAATAAGAACCTATTTAAAAATATTTCCTTTAAAGCAATTGTCTACATTTAATATTGAAGCCTTAGGGAAAACTTAAAGCAACAACACTTTTACTGTGTTGCATTGTCATAAAACATGGATGAGCGCTTCACTTCTGATAAGACAGCATGAATCATAAATTTACTGTATTAAAGTATTAGCGGATCAAGGGACAAAGAAAATCATGTTCAGAAAGATGAGAAAGTTGTTCATTATGAAATAAAAATAAAACCCCGAATAAATCAACAACATACTTAAAAATGAGCATTAATATTGTCTTATATGGTCTTCACGTATTATTGAACATACTGATTTTTCTCTAGTCCTATCTTTTATCCCTATGTTTTTCTGCTAGTCTAAATCTAGTCTTCATGCATTTCCAAATCAGACAGATAAGGTACTCCCAAGCAAGCAAAAGGGAGGAATCAGATGAAAGACAATAAAGCATGACAGATAAAGGCAGAGCTAGCTCATAATAGTAAAATACAAAAAAAAACAGTCCACTTTTCATCGGGTTGCATGGTCCATGGATTGTAGGGGAAGATAATATTCAGATACTAGTATGGAAGTAATATACTGTAGGGGGCTTGAAAAAGCAGAGAGGTAAAATTCACATTTTCCTTGAATATATACAACCACTATACATAGTTAATACTAATGTGCCATAAATAAAAATAGAGCAGCACAGAAAGCAACTATCTTAGAAAAACCAGAATTTCACTATGATATGGAATGACTTTTTTCATAATTAAAATACTGTAGAGAATGACAGACCTACATTTTGAAATAAGAAATCAACTTCAAGTGATTAATCTGAATTAAGTTTTAGCAGCTTAATTTTGGTTAATGATGATTCCCATTTCCAAAGATAGTTTCCTTCAGAATCAATTAAAAGAAGCAGGTCTATTCACAGCTAGATATACTACTCTGAATAAGCAGCCACTAAGAAGTCTTCAATCATTACCTTTTTATGCAAAAATAACTTCTTCCTCTTTAATAAAATGCATACTTGCAAATTTAGCCAAAGAGTCAGATAAGTGGAATATTCAGAGAGAATGGGATAAAGCAAAAACTTAGAAGTTTTGTTTCTTTTTTTGTTTGCTTGCTTCTTCGGTTTTCCTCAGAATAATATAGTGAGTTTTATTAGCTTTCTGGTATTGTGTAGATACGATGCTAGAACTCGTTTCACATGAGGTAGTTTGAGGCCTAGGGGAAGCAATGATTTAGCAAATTATTCCTACTGATATTGTATATTTGACTGAGACTCACAGCTTAATCATTGAAATGAAATTGAAACATGGTGCAGTCATTGCTAATTTTTAGTAAAACAATATTAGATAAATAAAAAAGTAATGATGTCTTCATGATTTTTAATGGTGAATTCATCACAGAAAACTAGCAAAGCACTAAAATGCTCTGGTGACAGCAGTTTGGATATACAAAGTTATAAGTTAAGTGGTAACTCCTATCTGTAAGAAACTGCAGAGGAAATTTGGTCCTCCTTAGGCTGGAGGGTCCATTTGATCCATGTTTTTGTTTGAGATCACCAACTGTACTTTTGTGAATATTTAATAATGATACTGAATAAGTGCATGTTGAAATGCGTATAAAGATTTTTAACAAGGCAGTTTGGTTAATCCAAGAGTGTAGACACGTGATTCCACAAATTGCTTCAGAAAATTCAGGCTCCACATAGGGGAATATGACAAACTTAAAAAAGGTCTAGAACCATAAAATACAAGATGAAACATTATCAAAGACAGAGATAAATGCAGAGTTATTTCTGCGCAGAAACACAGAAAAGGCAGTGAACTTAATGGCAAGATATGAAATGCATTAAAAAGATATGAAAGAGAGGCAAAATAGAGCTCCATGGACATTTAAAACTGATTTGAGGATGGAAATGGCGACGATGATTAAAACTGCAGGCAGAAGAAAAAAACTAGCCTTTTTATGGGTTCACAATGTTCTCCATATTCCTGCTTGCAATTATACTCTAGGGAGGAAATCAGTCATCAGGAACGTTAAAAAAAAGTAATATCTACCATAATGGAATTTATTCCATTCAGCCTTTTCCATGATCCAGAATTAATTCCCTCTACATTAAAAGTACTCAAATTATACCACACTAGTGTTTAAGCACAGTGAGACTCATAAACCTTGAGAATAAAATTCAACTGCAGTTAAACAAAATTCAGAGGAAGCTTAGGCTCATTTTAAATATAAGATATATTAATGATTATTTCCAACACTGGTTTGAATATATTGAAAAGTAATATTCAACAAATGGAAGTCTATGGAGAAGCCATGTACTCCATCTTTCCTTAATGAGGCTAATCTAACTTATCAGCCTGCTTCTCAAAAATCACTTATTTCTTCTTGCTGCTTCTCCTTAGCTCTTACCTTCCAGACTCAAATGTGAACCATGTTGAGTCACGTCCATATCTCCTCAAAGAGCTCAGAGGCCACATGACCAGCTTGACCTTGGCGTTGTGGATGTCCCAGAGATAGATGTTTTCATGTGTGATCTGCATTGTACATTCCCCATAGATATCTAAATTTGGTGTAGGCATAAGATATACATTGAATCGTTCTGGAAAAAAAACAACAAAACAAAACCAAACAAACACAGAATAAGATATTGACACAGAATAAGATATTGCCAGTCAAAGCAAGATTTTATACTGATTTTAGTTTTACTGAGTATTTTAGTTACTGATGATTCAGAAATCAAGGACAAATTTCTAGCCTTGAACAGAGGTGAGGATCCACTGATGTCAAAGAAGCTTTGCTGGTGTACATGAAAGGTGTAAGATGAGAATCTTCTTTTCATTTTGACTAAAAACAAGGCAGCAGACTGAAACATCCTTCACAGATGATCTGCATAGTCCTCTTTGACATATGTCACCAGAAACTTAAGTGAAGCTCTTTATCCTTACTTTAATGTCCATGACTCTTTGCAAATCAAAATTCACAATCACTTGAACTCTGATAGAGGCTCTTCTCTCAAAGAATAGAACTATAGGTATCTTGTCAAAACAGGTATGTTCAACCATTGTCCCTTAGAAAAACTGTCCTTGACATTGCAAACCCAGGTTTACTTACTGAAGCTTGTTAATAATTACATTATTTGTGCTCAGTTTCTCTTTATTTGGCAAAGTCATTATCATTTGTCAAGTTAATAAGATTTTTAATTATCTGTTGCTTTCTTGAAAGATCTGATTCAACACGATATATTATTATGGTCATGACATCAATTGCTATCAGATGCACTTCCACTGCAGAGTGTACTCATTGCACTAAGAGGTCAAGGTCATTAACAATTTTCTGAAGTGCCTGAACTGCATGTGATTTAATAAGCAATGTGAAGACTACCCCAAAAAAAAAAAAAAAAAAAAAAAAAGGAGAAAACCAAGATTATACAAGACAACATTAACTCATATGGAAGGAAAGAAGTAAACCACAGTAAATGCACTTTTTTTTGAAGAGTAACTAATGTTTCTATGAGCTGCTCCTACAAAGAATAAAGAAACTCAGATAAATTTCAGGTTGCACAGGGGGAAGTGCTTGCCTCTATTTTAACTCTAAAGGCACAGAAATATTAAGGCTTAATAGCATAATAAGGGAGACTGCAGCTGATTCACAACTTCCTCTCACAATTTCTTTCATTTTTGAAATAGGATAGAAACGCAAACTCCTAATGCTACTGCACCAAAGTGTTGACAAAAAAGGTAAGAACAATTTAAAGTATGAGCGTGAGCAATGCTTATTCAGTAAACAGTACTGGGAAAATGTACTTTAAAGGGACACTTGATAAAGAATTGTCTTCAATTATTTATTAAATTAACAACATTTTTGTGTGAAACTGAATTTTCTCAGAGTGTCCTCATAAAAATTAGGAAGGAATTTAAAGTAATCAGAAGAGGAATAAAGTGAGAGAAATTTATTGCAACAGTCAAAATGAGATGCAGCTTTCCATTGTGTTTGATATTCAGTATCACAGACATTGTCTCCATTTTTTAAACATATATATACTTTTCGGACAATTCAATGAACATACCGCAAATAAGTGAGCTAATATTAAATATGTTAGAAGTGTGTGTGAGTGTATGTGAATAAAGTAGCAAAAGTTTGGCTAAAGAATTAATGGAAGCAGGGAACTGCTGGGTGAGCAGTAAGAATTGCTATCCTACATAGTCATAAGTAAACTTGTCATCCCCAATGTTATTCTGTTTCAGTCAATTTAATTTTGTCCTATTAATGACTCCCCAGTTGATTCACTCAGTCTCATAGCCATTCAACCTCTTCTTCCAGGCTCTAGTTCTCATTAATCACACTAATGGGTGTTAGCCCTAAAAGTTTAATTTTATGACTAAGGTCCCAAGTGTGAAACTCCTAATGTTTTGTAAAAGTCTTCTGACACATAGCACAAATAGATTAGAAGGTGCTGCTGAGATCACTGCAAAGAATTTCCCCTAACCCTCAGAGGAGTGTGTTGGGCAGAGGTCTAACCTAACCCCCCACTGAAGTAAATAGAAAGTCTTACATAGGAGCACGGGCCAATGATTACATTGGGAAGGGAATTGTGGAGAACAAGATAACTCACAATTAAATTATATTTTTATATATAAGCCCTATTTCAGTATCCATATGTTGTTGTGATGGTCATGCAAAAATGCTTAGGAGCTATGCATGTGTGCTTTTGTCATATATTAGACTCCAGTTTTGCATTGCCATGCTGTTACTTCCTGTTACTTACCTCCTCTATTTGAAAGAAAGATACCAATGACCGACATATCAGTTGGCTCTCTCAGCCTCCCTTTTATATTACATGAAATCACACAGTGTGTCTACGGGGGAATGAGGCTGCTCTATGAGAATGGAAATCTGTCTTTTTCCATGTTTTCTCTGACAGAGTGCCTCAGACAGCAGAGAAAATAGAAAGGTGAAATTATTTTCTGGACTAAACATTAAACTGTTGTGTTTAAGGCAGAGAATACTTCAACTTGTTTGAGAAGTTACCAGTATACTCATGAAGTGCTCAACTTCTCTGAAGTCTTTGAGGATATTATTGCATGAAGGGTATTCAGGTCATATGGTACCATCAAACTGTCAGGAGACATTTGCTGACTTTGCATGGGAGGTCAGTGTCTAAGGTGAGGTCTCATGGATGAAAGAAACTATGTCTGATTAAACTGAACATCAACTTCAGGGCAAAATGTAGCACCCTTGGAACTTATGTGAACTGGTAAGCATAAATTGTGTACAAATATATGTGCTGGAGGAGATTGAGGGTGGATACATTTGCTTTTGAAACTAAAATGAATACTTTCAAATAGTGTGAAATTGAGTACAAGGAAAGGTGTGGATATTATTAAATGATTTTAGGAATTAAAATACAGGGTCCAATTTTTCAATCTCAGAAAATATTTTAACAGGTATCTGGGTAATAAAATAATTCAGTTTTTAGAGGCAAGTTTTGCCCTTAAACTCATCCAGATAAGAACAAATATTTGAAGGTTAGATTTGAAAATCCAAGCTGAATTCTGTCACTAGATCTTCTGAATCACATTGAACAGGGTATTTAGCTTCAATGTGGGTCAGTCACTATCTGCATATGAGTGGGACAAGGTAAAAACCATTCATTGAATAGTAAGATTAAGTAAATAGAAGTTAATGAGGGACCCAGAAAATTAGGAGATGGAAAAAGCCAAACACGTAGATACTATCCTTTTGGACAAGACAAGGCTGAGATTGAGCAGGTGTAATTCCTCAGCAGGCAGCATCACTATCCTACTCTCTCCTCTAAAACTGGTGAGAGCAAAGTTCAGGGAGTTGGGGAGCCAACATGAGAAAAAAATGCTGACATAGCAGTACACTTATTATTCTACTCTTTTCAACGTAACTGTTCATTCCCGTCTCCTTGAATAAGCAGAGTAATGCTTCATCTTACACTTTGTGCATGTGAAGGTGTTTAGCATTTGGGCTTTGGCAAGAATATGATCTTTAATAATATTTTCCAGAGCACAGGAGCATAAGGGTCTTTGTTAAAATGAGCATATTGACTGAGACGGAGACTTGGCAACAACTCTGAAATGTTCTCAGTCTTCCAGCTCAAAGTCCATCTGTACTAGGAAACAAAATGACTGTGAGGCCCAGTGATCTTGGTTCTAGCTATTTTATCACTGGATTCCTTTGCCTAAATCATCCCAGTTGGAAAATCGAGAAGATAACATTGCAGTCTTGCAGTCCAGATGCTTTTTTTTCATTTCTGCTTTAATGTGGGGGAAAATCTACTTACAGAAGGAGGCAATCAGGTTGGTGGGATCTATGGAAGAGGAGGCTTTAAAAGCAAATATTCATATTCTACCTGGAAGAAACTCCTTCTCCATCTATGAGACTTCTGCTGCTGACTATCTTCAGCTAATTTTCAGGTGGAAAGATTGCTCTAAGTCCTGAAGTCACAGCATTTTATGTTTGTTCGTACGTCAGGTCTATTAGAATGTCTCTCTCCTGCCATACACAGTGAGAAACCAGGAATTCAGAATTAGTTTTATCCCTTTTCTTATAATTAGTCTGCTTTGCTTCCATTAAAAATGTACAGAAATGCTTATTAATATCTAAATGAAAACATAAAGGCTACCATAAATAAATTATTTTAAATTGTTTCACTGATAAGTAGTATCGGAGAGAAGAATCTGAAAACTCAACGAATTAACCAGCTATTAAACCTGTAAACACCTTTCTTTTTTTGAGTAAAGCTGGCTATGTATGGTTTATTTTTTTAAAGAAAAACAAAGTATAAAAATGGATTAAGGTTAACAGAAGATGAATAAAAACTATGCAAAATGTTTTTATGTAGTAAATCACAAACAGGGATTCTACAGACCCTTGAATGCCCTAAAACAAGTCAGCTCTGAACACAGTTACAAAGTCTCTATGCTTTGGCCATAGTCTGTGATCTTAATATGAAATAACTCATGAACCTCTTCTGAAGATTCAAGGACATTTTTCACTATGAAAAGCTGCATTTCTACTAACAAAAATTAATGAGTTTCTTGCAATTAAAAACCAGGAAGCAAGGCTGCTATACTGTGGAATCTTCTTAATAAAAAATAAAGGTAAAACAAATGTTATGAAAAAGAAGAAAAGTTTCTTTTAAAAAGGAAGCAATTTTATGAGATTAACTTAAATATTAGGGAGTAAAAAGAAAAAAATCAATTATCCTTCAAAATTTTTCAGACTTTTAAAATAAAAATTAGCTTCATAATGCATTAAAAAACCACCAAAGCACCAGTTAACACATAATAGAAAAGCATTATATTGATATCACAGGCATGATACCTAACAATAAATAAGCTACAGCAGCAGAAGATTGAATGGGTCTTTCTTCAGCTGAAAAATTTGCACTTTTACATTTGCCTATTTTATTTACTCTTTATATCGGTTTTATAAGTAAAATTAAATAGAATATGTTTTAGTACAAGTGTTCAGTTAATTTTATGTTATTATTTAGTATTCAAAATCCAAATAAATAGTCTTTGCCAAAGAGTGAAGTGTTCTTAAAGAGTGAATTCAGTAGCAAAGTCTACATATAATAGTTATTTAACCAATATTTTCTTGAATATTCAGGTTTCTTTTTCATAGTAAACAGTCTGTCATGGTATACTGTCCATTTGCATAACTTTTTCTAATTACTTCCTTTTATAAAGAATGAAAATACAATGATATATTGGAAACAGTTATATTTTGAAAAAAATCATGAACATGGACAAATTCCACCTATGCTGACAACTAGACAGGTAAAAATATTTTAAAAACTCCCCTGTTTTTGTTGTTATGTTTTAGGGTGTATTACAACTGCTTCCAAACGCATTGAGAGCTGGAAAGGAAGTTTTCAATTCTTACAAATGAAGATACCACTCTACATTCATGATTTCTTTCCCTAGCAGCAGCTCGAGAAACCTAAGGAATATGAAATGTATGTGTAAGTAACACGATAATGCTTAGAAGACTACTTGTCAGTAGAGTTATCAGATCTAACTGAGTCCAGATTTTCTTTCCTGGAGTTATAACTACATATTATTATTTGTCTTATCATTGTATATACAGCTCCACTGCCATAATACTGAATTATTTACCTCAATAGGATCATGTAGTCTTTACTGCTTTTGATTTATTTAAATCTTTATCAAATAACCTAAATGGACACTCATAAACAGTAAGACACCGTTTGGTGTGAAAAGAAACTTAAACAGAAACAGGGTTGCTGTTACAGGGCTGAGAAACACAAACAAACCACTTAGATTTTCAGGAGAGAGAAGCCAAAACGGTTGAAGAGTAACAGAAGCTTCATTTCAAATCTCACTTTTATTGGAACATGTGTATCATTGCAAACTAAGCAGCCATTAGTTCTGATCCTTAAATATAAAATTAAACCACTTAAGAGTCATTTTCTGCAGCGGAGTTTACGCAGTAACACTTGTGGTAATACTTCTTGGAAGTAATAACAGAGATTAAATCCAATGAGAAGCTTTCTGTTACTGTTGTGCTTTGCACAATAGTTGCTTCGATGTCTTCTCTATTCTTCCTACAGGACTCAATAGCCAGAGGTCTTTGCTATAAGCAGTGCAGATCTAGTTTGGCTCTTTTAGCTGTCACCACTGCAGAATTGCTTGGTGCTGGAGGGTCAAGCAACAGAGTAACCACAATAGGATAGATCTCACTAGCACTTACTGAACAACTCGGAACTATAAAAGAACGGCTCTTTCAGATTGCTGCACTACTGTAAATTTTTATCCTCATATGATAGAAATGCCTGACGAATGTATGGTCTTTAAGCCATGACATTTGCACATCAAACATAAATTTTCCAGCCTTTGGAACAAAGTGTTCTGCAAACCATATTGTTGCATTCATGTCACAGACAATCAGGTGTCTTCCCTTTTGAAATCAAAAGCTCACCTCAGGACAATCGCAAGAGTGAGAGAGGAAGGATAAAAAGGCTCAGATGTAATAGAAAGGGATGTTAGACAAATCATAGAAAACATTCATATTTTCCTTGCCAAGTATTTTCTGAAATGGGGGTCCTTGGGTATTAAAAAATATAAGTAGCATGTAGCAATGAGTTTTTACGGTCCCAGAACATATGCAATAAGAATTAAGAAAATTATTACATACGTTGCAAACTGAAGGTACTGGCTGCGGTGGTCAAATACAGGAACTAAACCAGAAACCTACACAACAGAAAACTTACTGGGTTTTTTTGAGAGACAGTCAATTTACTTGATTTCTTCAGTGAATACTCTTGCAAGTACATGACATACACCATGCTGATGTCCTCTAAGGAATGGGATGGGCAAGTAGTTGGACAGATGAAGTCCATATCATATTAAAAATATTATTGCCAGGAAAATGTAAAGCAGCTCATGAAAAAAAAGAATTATTAGTTAGTTTTTTACAATCAGTGACGCATATTTATCAAAGTGTAAACATTTCAGAAAATCTTTAGGGCAAAGTAACCATTTGAAAAGAGACAGTGGAATGAGACAGGATTAATGTTCTTTTGGGATTAATGGTATTAATGATCTGTCATATAATAGAAATTTCAACAGTATAACACAATTATTCAATTGCTTTTAGCTCTTAAGATGTAAAAAAAAAATATCTAAAAATGAAAAATCACTGGCATTGTGGTCTTTATGACAATGCAATCTGTGGTCTTGCTCATATACTGAGACGTTTTTGTTCAGTGACCTGAAGGGCTTTGTATGTTTCAGGCAGCAGAACCTGCATAAACTAGATGCTGAGGCTTTCCGATTCTATTACAAGTTTTACAAACTGCATTATCACATCTCTGTTTCAAGTAAATATTAATATATTGACTAACTCAAGAGGAATTCTTGACATACTTGCAATATGTTTTAAAATAATGACATTCAAAGGTACTATACCAGTGTACAGTTTTTATTTAACACAAAAATAATAAAATTACCCTGAGAGTGACACAGCTGCCATTTTCACAGTGAGCAAGAATGTAGACATTACATACAAACAGTCACTTTTCATGAATTTCAAGATGGAAAATTAACTTTGTCTTTTCAGTTTCAGGTCAACAAAAGCTCAATAGACTTTTGAAAGGTTTTCAGATATCTACAGTTTTGATAGCATGCCTTCAAAAGCTACAATATGGGAGAAATATGCCAGAAAATGAATATAAAATTTAATTTTTTATCAGAGCTCACCAGATGATTTCACCCTCCAATTAGTCACCTTTTACATAAAAATGTCATGTGGGGAATGACATTCTCGAGTTTGCAGAATAACTAGTATAAACTTCAGTCATGGTTCAACTCAACTATTTTTACTGAAGAAATTTGAGTGCAACTGCAGGCTCTTACAGCACAGCTAAATGAACAATGTGCTACATTTGATACCGATAGTAAGTAGAGTAAGTACTCTTCCCTCCTTCCAAGTTGATTAAGACACCCCCCAAAAGAGAATTTGCTTTGCTTCTCAACAAGACAACTAAGGAGACAACTTTGAATGTCAAATGTGCTTATTAAAATGCAGAGTTGTGCATCAAGGGGTCGAGGGAAGGAAGTGGATACATATCAGAATTACTTGTCTGAGATATTGTAACTAATGATTTAGTAGACAATGTTTGTTAAATATTGAATTATACTTATTCAGACACTTGGTTTAAAAGAACATGGCTAATAGTATCCTCCATGCCATGTGATTATTCATGTGATTTGTGCAACAAATACATGGTTTGCCTCTTTGTTTCCTTTAATCTGTTTACTTAGAACAATAAAGATTATAATTATGTCCATATATGCTAGTTGGTAGCACTGCATTTAATTTCTAGACTAAGGCAATTGAAACAAGACTAGTTCACACAACAGAACTAATCTGTGTCTTCTGGAGGTCATGTGTATAACTGGATCTCTTTCAAGAACAAGGTGATATGTAGTATTTGCCACCTATATCTGAAAGCTGCTGAACAGTACATGAATTTACTGCAGAAAGAGACTGAGGAATTTCAAGCTATTTTTTTGCTCATATCACAAGCTTTTGACAAGATTTATTTCCTTTTGCATTTGTGAAAGAACACCTGCCCACATAGTTCTCCCTTTAACAGCAGATAAGATGCTTTGAGTAGTGTCTCATCATTACCACTTTTGTACAACACTAGCAGTTCTCCCTTCTGTATTTGTTAAATAATCTGAGGCTACAAATTAATTCCTGTGTCTCATAGTAGGCAAAAAAACTTCATAAATATTTGAACATCTTTTAAATCACATTTGACCAATGTCTGGTTTTTGAACAAAATTTCTTATAGATTTCTGTATGTTTTACGTTATTATGTTCAGAGACGTCTAGACTCTTCTATGAAATTAATACAATACAATTGATACAATGTCATTCATTCTATAATTTATGTATGTAATTGTGTTTATAATGATAGTTGGTTTGATATTTTATGACCATTGAGACAGTTTGTTTTATTTCTTTGTTAAAAACTATCGGATTTTATAAAAACATCAACACAATAATAATCATTGAGTGCTGTAATTTAGGGAGGAATAAATGAGGACATTTTGTGTTGCCCTTATGTTCCTTAATAGGAATTAAATGACAGGATAATAACAGATTTTCTTTTGTTGTTGCATATTCCATCCACTAACATCCTTCCTCTGCATGTGTCTCATCTAAAGTTCTGCTCCAAATAGCTTTTAGAAGAAGACTTAAAAGCTCAGGCTTAGTGCTGACTAGCATCTGTCATTGCCCTTTTCACCTCTAGTTGACAATATTTAGATGACCTTGAGTCCATTACTCGAGACAGGTATGTGCTAAAAGCAAATATGTATTTTGCAGTCCAAAGTGGTTTTGATATGTTCATCGTTGTCTTTTAAAGGCTGTGACACAACAGGTGCTTTTTTATTTGTCTGCAAAGAGGCCATTTTTACAGAACCAGAAAGGTCATAGTCATCATTTCCCATGACAGGAAAATATGAATACAATGAACACGTCACAAAACTTAATCTTTAGTTGTAGAAAAAAATAGGATTGAGCCTCAAAAACACAACCACATGTTTAGTTATTAATTAAGTGCTTCTAGCTAATATTAAAAATCCTTCACAAAAACAATAACACACAAAGATAACATGGGACACCATCTAATAATTGATCTATATAGTTACTTACCATTTTGTTCTCTCTGGACTCCAGCAGCAAGCAAATCTGGTTCCCCAAGACTTATGTCATTGAGCCTGGTTCCTAGACACTCCATGCAAAGATGCTTGCACCATTCCTCTGCCTCTAGTTCTTGAAAAACAGAAAAAAAGTGTTAATATTTTACTCAAAAACAGGTGAAGTTTAATCATTATCTTCTTACTGACCAGCTTTATGACAATATGCCTGTTTTGAATATGTTATTAGTACAAAGTTCTACATCTTTTTCTTGATTCATGAAATTCTAAAAGTGTTTACAATACTAGGACTGCATCTTCCAGTTTCAAATTTGAGGATAGGAGGTAGAGTTAACAAAAAAGATAAAGGTGTAGCGAGTTTTCAAGGCAGTATATTTCTAGTAGGCCTTCTTGAAAGAAAAAATGCAATTTAAGAAACCATTAGAAACAATATTTAATAATTACTGCTCTTTAAGTGAATCTGAATTATTAAAGCACTTTCTGTTTCTAAAGGTTCTAGAGTATTTTTCTAGAAGCAAAGGAACAGTAACAAAAATATCTTCAAATGCGAAACTTCATTCTCTGCCGTACTGAATGGCTATGCTTGTCAAATTAGTCTGAATAATGAATTTATTCAGTTCCGTTCTCTTTCTTTTGGTCTCAGAGCAATTTTGGCTCTAGCTGGAAAATTCACATGAAAATTCAAAACCTCCTAGTCCTTTCTGATTCCTCCATGGCATCCCATTGATGTAGATGTGAGAGCTCCTTGCCTTCCAGTCTACCAAGACATGAACTGCCCAAGGCATAACCCCCCAAGATACCATGAGAGCCCCTTCTCCACACCCAGCCTCATCCTATCCACTTTCACAACTTAACATCATGACATCTCTGGCATTGGTCAAACAAAAAACACCTGAAGTTGGCACTCACAGAGCATGAAACTGGAGCTAATAAAAATCATGCAATTAGGCTGACTGTCTTTTATTTCAGGATAGGTTTCAACTAAGGGAAACTTTCTGGAGAGCAGGCTTGGCACCAGGTACAGACTGAGCATCCATTGTCACAGTCAGTCTATTATCTGGTCATCTTTAGTAGTGGGTAACTCCATTAATCTAGAAATGTCTCTATTAAGCACAGTTTTTTCATTCCTATTTTTGGGGACATCTGGAAAGTACTTTTTTATACTTTCTGTAATGTAGTGTTGAAATAGTGTGAAAATTTTGCATACAAGCCCTGAAGCATCTAGTGATGATGACTCACTGTAATTAGCAAAAATTTATATCCAAAAAAAAACTTTTTATGTCTAATTGGTACAGTCCTCAAATCCTTGCCTGGTTAGGCACAGATCTCAAGATCCTTTGTTCACGGCCCTGAATAACCCATAAATAGATTGTTCCTGAGCTATTCTGGCTATCAGTGGACTGAATTCCCAGGCAGATAGCTCAAAGGATAGAGTCAGTTTTGGAATTTTTGAGAGTCAAATGTGCTTGTTGTCATAGGGACATAAACAATTTAAGGGGGGCTTCCCCAGAGCATTGCAAGCAAAGAGGTTTCCCTTAACCTTTCCTGATTTTTTGCTGTCTTTGTCTCAGGACATAGTGATTCCCAGGGTTGATCTTCACATAACATCCTCAGCTTCTGATGGTAAGAGACAGAGCTTTCTGTCAGTAATATCCAGATGACATTTAACTTTGTATGTGAGAAGAAAATACTGAGGTTAACAGCATACTGTTCTTTTAACACTTCTTCAGATCCAGCCTCCGTAATGGAAGTGAGGAGGGAACAGGTACATCTCTGGACAGCAATAAAAAATTAGGGTTTTTAAAAGGAATAAGATGAATTAGTTTAAAAGCCTACTTCCAAAATTAATTTCTGCTCATGCATGAAGAAATTTTCCTCCTGCTTTCCCTTCCTCTCTTTCAGCGTTTGCAATTTCCCTGGATATTCATGAGGTCTGTTGAAACAGAGCCACGCCTATAAATCATACCTGCCCATGGAGAGGGCTTCATGCCAGGGAGATGATAAAAGTGAACCACAGGACATTCTGGTAGCACACAGAGGGGAAGTGGTGAGCAGCGCACCAGCATATGGGTAAGCCAAGCTCCCCCAGGGAAGGTTTCCAGTGAGTCACTTAACATGCGCTTCCAGCTACAGATAAACACTGGACAATCATTGCAGAATGGCTGGTAGCACAAAGGTGGCAGTGCAAATCTAGTCCAGTGCTCTCACGTTTCCTTACCTTTCCTCTCACCACTTTTTTTCTGCCTAAACTGTATCACAGAACAATGTGTATGCTGACAGAATGCATAGCTCTATACAAAGCCTGTAATTTTTCCCAGAGGATGGTTAGGATATAACATTTTACATATTTTACAAAACATGCATTTTATTACTTTCCTTCATTGTGCCCGCTCCCAGACTGAGAATGTACATTCTGGAAATGTAGAATGAGATGATGGTACACAAACACTAAACTAACCCTTTTAATTCTACAAACTTCAAAGGAGAAAGAAAAACATATTGGAATTTCCATAAATCCAGCTTCACATCAATATTTATTCAAAAAGGAACCCTTATGTACAAGCAACAAATTCTATTTATATGTATTCTCACACCACATTTCCAGCAGATTTTTTTGGGAAGCAAACAAACGAACAAACAAAAGCATTGTTCTAGGAAGCTGTTTCTTGTGTCTTTGTTTTTTTTCCTCAAACCACTTGCCTCTCTCTATTACGGAACAGCTAGATCTTGAAAGTTTGGATCCAGAACCTGCTTTTCAGAGTGTTTGACTCTGACAGTTTAATAAATTGCTTCTTCTTTATTGCCAGACATTGATGATTAGACCCAGATTATAACATTCTCCAACTGCCACACAGTTATCTTACTGTGAGCATTATAAGATCATGGCTATATTTTGCAAAGTGTAGGCTGCAATATGCATTGTATTACCATATAACTCAAAATTCATATCTTAGAAAAACGACCAACTTAATACTACAGAAAATATAGTTTCAATGCAGAACTGAAATATCTTCCCACAGAACTGTAAGGATTTGTATCTGCTTTCAGAAGCATTACCTATAAATGTGTTTGGAAGGTCAAGGGTATAAGGGTACTGTGCAAGTTAGTTTTACCTAATGCATCCTGATAGATACTGCTTACTTACAAGGGATTGCCTTCAACCTTTCCCTTGACAGCCATGTGAAATTTTCTTTAGAAGCAGGTGAATTACCCTTCACAGACAAAGCCGTAATTCTCCTTTGATCATGTGCATCTATAAAGCAGTTCATAATTCTTTTGTAACAAGTCTGGAATGATTTGTGTTTCTGAATAACAAATTAAATATTATTTATATTTTTTAAAAATTATGTATTTATTATCATTTATAACACATTAATGCATCAGTCACACTAGCAATGTCTAAGAAGGATAACTACCACATCACAAAACAGATACACCACTGTTACTTCTTTATTTTGATTATATGGATATATTGAAACAGATAAAATATTACAGTGGAACCAAGCCATAAAAAAATGTTACCAAATTCTTCCCTTTAATGTGAGTAAATTAGATTTATTGGTGATAAATGCTGACTCTTTAGTTGTAACCAGTACTTGTCACTGAAAAATTTAGCTTCTATTTAAGATAACTAAATTCTTGGACTGAATGATAAACTGTAAAGCATGCTTTCACAGCTAAATAAAATGCAGATACTTGCACTTTCATCTTTACTGTTATTCAGTTACAAAATGCTGCCATACAAATGTCATGATATGAGATAAAATACAAAGAAATGGAAGACCTTAATTAGGAACTGTTTATTGCATGAGAAATACTACTGGAAGAAATCTGTAAACTTGTTATCTGAAAACACACACCTTGTTATTGACAATATTTTCCTGCATTTTACCTAAGCTTCTAGGTCATGCTTGAGGTTATATGTAATTTCTACTTCAGTTCCCAGGTGATTAAACTGGTTCTGTACCTACTCCAGCCCCTGAAGTTACGTATTGCAAACAGGTAGTATCATGAGATGATATGTGGGTTTTTAGATATAATGATGATGAAATAATATTGGCAAATGGTGTTAGAAATATAAGTTTATAATAGTGAAAGAGTTCTGCTACTTACAGTTTAAAACAGTTCATGCAACACAACATATTCTACGAGGAGGAGGTGGTGGGGCAGAAATATAGATGTACAGATATATTTTACTTCACCGTCCTTAGAGATCCTCTAGATCTCTAAGGCTAGAGGTGGGATTGTTTTCAGACTGCTAACTAAGGAAGCATTTTGTGTGTGGACTAAACCAAATACCTTCTGAAACCTGGTAACTTTACATTCTTCCACATTTACCTCCTGTGTTCACATTACACAATTCTACAGGAGCCAGTCATCCCCCACCACCAGTTGCCAGCATAGTTGAATGCCACTAGTCTGAGATAAAGCCCCAAACTGATGACAACTCCTGCTCAGTTCAGCTTTTGTCTAGTCATTTTTGTTTGCCATTTTAACTAGTAACACTATGCCCTGCTCTGAAAGACAGTGCCCTCCAATCCAGGAGATCGCTTCCATCACTAGCAGCAGTAAATTATTGCATATTAAAAAAAAAAAAAAGTCTTAATTTATATGCAACTCAAACTTTAAAAACAAAGATGAGGAAGCTTGTCTCTTCTCCTCCTCATGCAGCCCACATAAAATGATGTGACCAAGGATTTAAGTTGGGAATAACATGCATGCAATATTAGGGGAAGATAATAAAAACTGTCCTTGTGCAAACGCAAAACCCACACTTACTTTTTGAGCTTTCCCTAGTGTCATACTGTATAAACCTAAAATGTTAGTTTCTTAAATTCTGAAACATTCTAATGCATTTTCTGAAAAAAATGTTTGGCTCTTGTCTTTATACTATTTCTATAAGATGTCCAAAGCCAACTGAATATTCTTACACTGAATGAAACTGAAGAACCTATGTTTGGATCAGTAGGACTTAGATCTGATATTCTCTGCCAAGAAAGAAGGTGTAGAAAAGCCACATGTCAATTTATCTTTTAAAAAAATCACCTAGCCTTAATTAGAAGTTAAAAAAAAAAAAAAAGATCGTAGGATTCCCACAGGACTGATGTGCTATTGTACTTCACTGCATACAACATATGAATATATATATTATTATGAATATTTCATATTTTTTCACTAGCAAGTAACACTATTACCTGAAGGCATATAATTTCTTATCAAAATCAATAATTCCTCAAAAAACCTGTAGCCTTTATCAGGATATATATCACCCTTTGATGATTCAAACATTTTTATTTTATAAATATTTAAAATATGTTATCTAATAGTGTTTCCACTACTCAGGGCATTTTAACTAGAGCATGTAGCACACACTCAAAGGCACTCTGCAAAACAGAGTGGGTATTTCTTATTGCTCTTTATGTAATAACATGTATAATTGGTCAACACTGGCTATGCATGAATTAAGCAATTTTTTTTTTTTTTGTTAGATACAAAGCAATGAAGGGGACATAAGTTCTATGTAGTGTAAAAGAAACAAAATTGGTCTGTATGTAGACTAAAACATGCTTTCAATTAGATAGTAACAAAGATAGTGGGCTACAACTCTGAAAGCAATTTAGTTACTAAAATTATTTTTTTTATTGACCAATTAAATTTGAAGATATTTTATGAGATATGGGACTCATATATAGAAATTTTGCTTGTATATCAAAAATTACTACTGTCCTGGTTTTTAGCTGAAACAGAGTTGGGTTTCTTTTTCAGTAGCTAGAATAGTGCTGTGTTTTGCTTTTCAGCCTGAGACTTGTTATGAGAAAGACACTGATAACACATCAGTGTTTGCACTTTTGTCACTGGAAGTGAAGGACTTTTTGTGTTCTGTTAGTCTACCAGTGCAGGACCTAAGGGGGTGAGGAATATTTAAATTAATAAGCTAAATTGACATTTAGATATGCCAATGGGATATTCCATTCATATATATCACATCATGTCCAGTATATTAGTAAGGGTCTCTTCCTTTTTTAGCTCTCTCTGGCTTTCGCTTGGGCTCTCGCTCTTTCGGGATTGCGGTTTCGGTTCAGGATTGTTGCTCCTCTGGGATCGTTATATAGCACTGGGTATCATTCTTTTGTATATTTTGTTACTGTTATCATTATCACTACTATTTTAATATTAGTATTATATTAAGTTTTCTTTCTATTATTAAACTTTTCTTATCTCAACCTACAAAACTCCTTATCTTTGCCCCCCCAATCCTCTCCCCTATCCCCTGGGGGTGGAGGGGAAGTGGGTGAACGGCTGTGTTGGCTGCTAACCAAGGGCTAGCCAAGTGAAACTATCACAACTACCTTTAAGGAAACTTTTTAATAGTTTTCTTGAACTATGATTTTTGAATCTTTCACCTGGAGTGTCTTGTTATTACATAAGTGTAAACCACTGAACCAAAAAGGCAAAGGAAAAGTCATGAAGGAAAATAACATATACTTGTAGAAGATTATTGACTTACTGAAAACACTCTATATTCAGGCTCTGACAAATTATTTAAAAGGAAATATGACAATATTCTTTGAAAAAAAAAATTGTCAAGTTCCTAAAAAATTTTTTGCCATTGTCACTTTTCTTTTACTACCATAAGACTATTTATATTTAACTGTTTTCAACTAGTTAAATATACACATATTTTTGAATATACCATCAGTTTAATGACATACCCACCTTTGTACAATTTCAGCATTGCAAAGTTTTTAGCTTAAGAAAAAATTGAATAATGCAGCAATTAAGCTAAATGAATAATTACAGTACATGAACACATTATTCTGTAACTTCAGCCATTGGTGTATTTTGTTAGTGTACTTTTTTAACTGAGCAAAGGTATAGCCTAAGTATTAATACCAAAAGAAACCTTTATTTTCCTATCAGTTGTTACTTTAAACTTGGGTTGGCATGAGGGTAGCACAGGTAAGTACAGTGATTAACAAAATACAATTATTAGCTATAATAAAATTAAACCTGTCAAAAATCTTCCACACTTATCTGGAGATGCTGTAAAATACATCACAGACAGGGTTTTGATAATTTTAATTTGTGCACGTTTCTGTATTTGCAAATAGCCAGCTGTGTGTCCCTGTAGTTATGGAGGTATATGATAACTGAAAATTTCTTGACAATTCCCCTTCATTTCTGTACATCTGATCAAAAGTGCCAGCTTGAATAATATGTACAATGTTAAACTTTTGAAGGCAATAACAGTATTTAAATAGATCTATAACATAATAATGTTACAATCCATTAAACTGTTTCCCTAAAATAGACTTTAGTTGCACATATCTGCTTTTATCGACATTGCTCCTTCTTCCCAGTGTAAAATTGCAGTGAAAGAGCACCCTTCACTCAAACTTTAAAATTAGTTTGTTCTACTCTTCAATGCTGACTAGCAGTCCCTAACCAAAGTTAAAGCAGTAGGAAACAAAGTTTCCCATCTGAAATGCTGCTTGAGAATGCAGTTTTCATAAAGAAATAGAACTTGCTTGACTTATTTAAAAAATAGAGGATGTATGGGAAAATTAATTAAAACAAGTAATATGGAAGAAAATTATTTCCTTTGCTCAAAACTAGTGCTAATGTAGCTAAAGGACACACTTCTTTCTTTCTTTCTTTCTTTCTTTCTTTCTTTCTTTCTTTCTGGTAAATGTCTGATTTCTGTTATTAAAAAAAGTAAGTATCAGTTTACTCAGTGATTAGTTATACAGAAATGAAGGATGCCATTCTGGGAAGAAAATGCTATTTAGTAGATACCCTAGTCCTTGAGGGTAGATTTATTGGTATCTTTACAGTCTGTGTACACTATTCATCCTCAGGACTAGTGACTCTCATTATACCATAAATGTTTATCAAGCATTAGTATGTCCAACAGATCAACAGTGAGCTGATTAGGGTGTCATTACTCAAAAATATCCCTAGCAAAGTTTCACTCTTACCTCAAACTTTTTTTCAAGTGCAAAATAATAACTGAAAATCTGCTGGAACATAGAAGAAACATTTACATTTTATCTGAAACTAAGGGGCCAGCTACATGAATCTGACATGGAGATTTGACAGTTCTCCAGGACTGTCAATTCATACCTGTTTCAACAGTTATTAACATTAAATGACCATGGCATGAAAGTAAAATAACCTCAGGTATCTTCTATGCAGAGGGAATGACATAAACACCAGTCAAGCATCCAAAAAGTAACATAAAACACAGAGGTTGCTATCACATCAGCTTATGCAGCTACTTCATGATTGGCACTCAGTAATAACACATCTTGTTTAAAACCTCATAGTATTTCATACTTAGTCTACTCCTATAAGACTTCCATTCCTCTTGGAAAAGTTATGGGGCCTGCTCTTAAATGCATGGGAAATTTAATATTTTCTGTATAAATCTGAAGTATGCCTCTCTCTCATTGTCAAGTGTTTAAGTTATGGTCTAATAAGAGAATCCATACCCAAATAAATTAGTACAAATTCTAAAGTTCATCCTGCCTTTTTGTTTTGGTTTGGTTTGGTTTTTTGTTTGTTTTTAAACTACGCTAAATACTCAGTTCTATCTTGGAACTATTGACAAATCTTGTCACTTGAAGATCAGAGATACTGTTAGATAAGGTAATTAATTCTAAAGGTATTATTTTCCTATACAAAATCAAGCTGATAAGGACTAGCTTCAATATATGGGAGAAAAAAAAAAATGCACTGTTGCCACCATATGCTTCATTGCTCTTATGCTTTTGACCATGACTTTCACTCCAGTCATCTGAATATCTTCTGTTTTTGGAATCTCCCTTTTTTCCTTTCTTTGGCTAAACATGTCTGACTAAAGCAAGACTTCCACCTTTGAATGGTTAGATTTATTAAACATTGTCCCATTTTGGCTGAGCCTAGAGAGCAGCATTAGTGTCGCCCCCTTCAAGGGCTCTAGGAAAGCTTTCCTGCATGGTGCTATACACTACTTTCAAAAGAACAACAATCTGTGCTTCCATTCCCCAAGAAAAAAAGCCTTTTCCCTCAAACTTCAAAACTACTGTTGTAAAGATCTGAGTCTTTCCTACTATTCGAGTTAACAGTTATGATTTTATGTCACTGGAAGTGTAAAGAAACTGATTCAAAGCAATTGCAGACAACTTCTGACTGAATTAATCTGTAAGATTATAACACGGTGGTATGTGTTCTACTTGATTTTCAGTTGCATAAAATTTTACTCTCAGACAGAACTAAATATCAGATAGAGATGATTCAGTGTGTCCTTTGCTTTATTCTAGGTGGAATTTAATCTAGTATTACTGCAAAAACTAACAAAATCCAACCCTTAACAATTGCATAGTCTAGAGCTAACATCCAATGAAATGCAGTGATTGTCTCTCTCAAATTTCATATCTATAGAATTTAAATCCAAAGGGATTATTTTTTTGTTATGAGTTTTTCATATTTCTTAATCACATTTTACACTTCTCTTGTATCCTTCATTCTCTGCATTACTTGTGATGAACCTATATTTTATTTCAATGAAAAAAAAAATGAAAATAGACTTTCTTTGAATGTCTGTGAAAACAGACACTTTCCAATCAGTCAAAGTCTCCTGTAAATATTAGTCTCTTAAAATAAAATTGTATCTAAGTTATGCCATTTTAGATTCCTGGTTTTTGATATACACCACTGATATCTCTACCAACAAATCTTAAGTCAGAGACACATGGCTGCCTGAGAAGAGGCAGTCTGCTTAAAGCTGGAACTCAGAATCACAGCTTTAATTAATAGGATTTTTTTGTTTGTTTGTTTGTTTTGTTTTGTTTCAGTGGAACACCTCTAAGATTCAGTACAGCGAAACTATTTCCTTTGCTGAACCAGGAAAACAGCACATAGATCCAGCTTCAATTATGTGCCATTTTCCTCCAAGAAAATCAGAATAAGTCTTGACGAATGCAATCTTACAGAACATATAAAGATTAAATATTTTGAAACTTCAGAACTCTGCTGAATGATGGCTTAAGGCCATGTTAACTGAAGAGTCACTGATGAAAGATTGTTTTATTTCAAATCTTTCATCCTTATTTAATGGTAAACAACTAATTGTAAAAGTATAGAGTGTTTAAATTTAATATTTTGAACCATTTAAAGTGAAAACTGCACAGAAAGGTTAGGATTTAGGGTTGTAAATCAGGGGTACTGATTACAGTGGAAAACAATATCTGAAGACAAAGCTGTAATTTATGCACACTGGTGACCTATTGCTCGCTTACAGCTTACTTGTGAACTGATTTATAAACATACAGAGTAGTTAATGGAGGGCAGGGCAGAGGTGTTCTTTCCTTTATGGAAGAGCCAGATTCATATACTGGCGAATACCAATCTCCTTCTGTGTTTCTTACTTGGACTACAGGCAAAAGTCCTCTTTGGGATCTCTCATGACCTAAACTATATTCAAATCCAGGTTCTCCCTGGCTGATATCTTTTAATAGAGAGAATAAGAACAAGCTGGAAAACCAATTGTAAACAGAAATGAGTTATTAACAGTAGAGATAAGAAAACCGATCACTATCATTTCAAAAGGAGTTATTTAGCACCAACATCAAATGGGCAAAAGTCCAGTATATATGCTGCCATATTTTTTCCTTATTTTCTGCATTAATGTTTTTAAATGAGGAAATGGCTGACTTGAATGTTACTCTTCCTTCTGATCAGAATCTGTGGCCTTCTCCTAAGCTCTGCTACCTTAAAAAATGCAAAAAATATAACCTCTTGATTTGGTGATATGGGAGGATAACCAGGGGTTTATTGGCTTATTTGTAAACAAATGGATTTCACATGAGAGGGCTGTTTTTTGGGTTTTTTTTTTTCTGGATTACAGTGTTACAATGAGACCATAATAACAGCCAGATCACAAAAAGCAACTAAATGCGTAATTGTCTACGTTTTTGCTGAGTCAGATAAGATCAGGCAGACATTTAATACTCTTTACATTTTCATAATAAACCCTAGAATGTGCCTTTGTATAGAATCTTCATAACATTTAAAATTAATGAACTAGTTTCTGTGCCCAAAACCAATAGTATAATGCAGTAGATTGAAGCATGAATGAAAGAAAGGTGTTATAAAAATGACAGTGAAATTTTGGAGGAGCATTGTTTTACTGAGTTAGAAAGAGAGAAACTTCTGTTTATATCCAGAAAATTGGCTTCTTCTACTCCCTTGATTTGATCCTTCATAAAGCCCAAGGTTTACATTGGCAAATACATGTATAATGCTTATAAGTATAAAAATCAAATTTGAATGAAAGTTTTTACACATACAGTACTTAGAGTTGTAAATTTGTAGTTTTTTCTTCAAGACTTCCACTACAGGAAATATTTATTTCTTCGGTATTCATAATAATCTTCATCAGCATATATACAATTTTTTACATGTAGTCATCTATTTGATTCACAAAGGAGACTAAAATCATAGATTTATAGTGAAAATCTTACAAAATTAAAATTATTTTCAACCTCATAACTCATGGGCTACCAATATTTTCTTAATTTAGTATGCACAAACATACAAACTACCCATAAAGTAGTTTGATATAATCACATGCAGAAACATACAACTCTTCTTCCGGCTTTTTCCTACTCACATTTTCTAGTACTATATAATCAGAGGTTTTAAAAATAAACCCTTAGAAATTAAGATATTAAGCATTTTCACTTAGATTGTTGTCTTACACTATTAATCTTTATTATACTTACGTGTACATTATGACTAGGATGGTAACCTTAAATAGGATACGAATCCAAGAAAACCTCCAGGTATCAAGAAATGCATGGCAAGGTATTGCATTTGAATGACTAGTTAATGACACATAAGATTTTTAGGATTTCTTTTCAGTTGGTCCTTAACCACAATAAACTACATTTTCATCTAAGTCATATTTCTATAGATAAATAATAAACACTTCTCGGCAAAAAGTATAACTGTCAACATGAAAGGCCATATGGAAAGAAAACTAGTTGTACTCAGCACACACTGGAATTATTGTTAGACAAACATAATATAGAGAAGTTACGTATTTGAATAAAGCTAATTTGTACTTTATTGCTGATGAATAACAGCAGCAAGGACAGCATTTATTAAGGCAGAGTGCTGCTGTACCTAGTGACATAAGCTGGGAGCACTGCTTCCTGAATCATATAAATGTCACGGATATTGTACTACACTTGGAAAAGATTCACATTGTCACTGAGCAAAACCATTTTGAAATCACACTGGCTTTTTTAGTTTCCTGCATTAATTCATTTCCCATCACTAGAGAGAATATAGGAGATAAATGTCAGACACACAATTTAATTCACTTCTCATTTTTTCAGCAAGTTGATTGTAAGCTATAGCAAAGTTTAGGCAAATCTCCTTTCACATTCAAGCAAACTTACCATGCTAAGATTGTTGGTGTTTAGAATATAAAGTAGAAGCTACACAGTAATTTACATTTACACAGACATTTTGTTATTCTTACTGGATTAATGTTTATAGGAACATACCTAACAGACCTGCCTTGCCTAGATAGGTTAGCTTAATTATCCAGAGGCTTGTCCATTAGCAAATTCAAATGTTCTTTCATTTTACATTTATTAGCCATATCCGTTTTATATGCCCACAGCAAATTCTCTAATTTGATTATTTCAATTTCTAGGTCCACTCAAAATAATCTGTAACACAACCTAGGTAGAAAAAACAGCTGTAATATTGCCTCTATGTTTTATTTATAGAATAGAAACTTCAGTTACAGACTTTGTTTGTTTGTTTGCTTTCCTTCACTTGAAATTGAAATGAAATGCTAAGCTACTGAGAGGTTTTTGCAATCAAGAACTTTCTAAAGAAACAGGTAAATTTGTACTGTCACTGAGCAAGTACCATTGTTGACTGTTCTTCAACAGCAGCCCAAAGAGCTGTCTTTGGGGGACACTTTACATAGTAATCCCTATTTGTTGAAACAGAGATAATATATATTAGGGAGCCTTTCTTCTTATTTGGAAGATGATTAAATTATCATCTTGCTGACAGACTTGTTTCCCTTTTCCACTTCATTAATTCTAAGTTTTGTTATTTTTTCTGTCAGGCAACAGGCTTAATTTCTTCCTCTTAAATTCAGGATTATTTTTAATTATTTCTAGTTCAGAAACAAATGATGCTTCATAATAGACCAGTTTCTATCACAGAATCACAGAATGGTAGGGGTTGGAAGGGACCTCAGGAGATCATCTAGTCCAACCCCTCTGTCAAAGCAGGTTCCCTACAACAGGTTGCACAAGAAAGCATCCAGGCAGGTTTTGAACATTTCCATAGAAGGAGATGCCACAAGCTCTCTGGGCAGCCTATTCCAGTGCTCCGTCACCCTCACAGTAAAGAAGTTTTTCCTGAAATTCGTGTGGAAACTATGATTTCATTAATAGAAAAACAATAATATTATGTCTCTATTTTGACTTTAAAACTACACACATTTTTAAGGAAAGGCTTGGGTTTAAAAACAAACAAGGAACTTGAGATTAGTTTTTCAACTTCACCTTACATGCTCATAAAAACGCAGGCTAACCACTCCTTAATGCTACCCAATAAAGTGATATCTTGCAAGAATTGCTAATAACTTAATGCTGCTGCAGTTTTCAAAAAATTCATTGCCAAATTAAGTCCAGATACAGACACAAACATGAAGAAAACTAAGAAATGCCTCACATTTTAAAAATGTACAGATTTCCAGAAAGTAAATGGATCTACTTTTCCATCATTTAGAATCAGACCAAGATTCCTCATAATTCTAATTGATATGCAGCTTTCACTTCAAAGTAAGGCTAAGATCTTCATAAGACATCAGAAGACTAGTACTTGTCATACAATATTTACTAAATTACTAAATACTATTGTTTTTATATTGATTAACTTCAGTTTTAACCTTAGATTAACTTGCAAGGTAGATTTAATAGCAGT
Source organism: Caprimulgus europaeus (assembly GCA_907165065.1). The sequence goes on along the minus strand of OU015525.1, from coordinate 59,439,135 downwards.
TGGAAGCAGTTGGAATTTCTTGAAAGAAAAATTTAAAAGTAGTCATGCTTTAAGAGAGAATTTAGAAAAAAATAAAGCTTTTTAGAGCTAAAAGGTTCATTTCTCTGCATAGGTTATGAAAACATTGTATGAAAGTACCTTAACTGCAGTTACAAAAATTATGTTCACATTTTCCTGTTTCAGTGTAATCTTCATATAGAAAAGACCGAATTATAATTAATGTCATGTCCATTTGACAAGAGCATTGTATTTCAAGGCACTTTTTAAAACCACACTTTAAAACTAAATTAAGAAGATCACTGACTGTGACTAGTAAAGGTTTGTTTTGCTTTTTATTTTTTTATTGATGCTCTTTGGATATCATCTGAAGCACATTTTGCTTCTTGGCCTTTGACTGAATTTCTTTATTTGGAATAAATAAAAAAAGAAAAGATTTAGTGTAAGATCTCTAGAGTATTTAAGGATGAACATCCCAAACTGTCAGAGTAATTACTCACACAGTAAAATTAATTCAGGAAAACATTCTTATTTATTTACCAGGGAAAAGGACAAGTCCTCTCTTTGAGAGATTTAATGCTGACTTGCTTGGAACTTAATCCCAGGATAATCAATTACTGTAAACAGGGGAATCTTACTTGTCTGGGTATACTCAGAAACTGAAATCTCTGCTAATTGGTGTGTTTGTGATTCATTTGCACATCTACCTGGAATCTGTGAGTCTTGACCATTATATGAAAAAAACTATCACATGTTTGTAACTGGAATCTTGGTTTTGAGATAAATGAATTAATCTAGTTAAATCTTAAAAAAAAAACCAGAGTCCAGTCCCAGTAATGTTAGACTACTGTCAGAAAATATAGTCTTGATAATATTACTGTTAAAACCAATGCACAGCTACTGAGAAGGAGTTGATGTTTTAAAACACAAATGTAGTGCTGTAAGAAATTCATAAAATGACTGGATGTTTCTCCAAGTAAGAGGTTGTTTTGTGTGCTGCTGTCAGAGGTTGTGAGGCCCTAATTACTCGAAAGCTTCCTGTACCTTCCTGAAGGAAGCACATTTTCTATTTTATTTGGAGGACATAACAAATTAGAGATGTTAGCCTTTTCAAATACACAGGAAAAGTGAACAATTCAAATTAAGGAAATTTAGAGTTATTTCTACCTAAAATTTATTTACTTATGTTCTTAAAGTTAAGTCATAGTTTAATATATTTTCCCATGAAATATTGCCAGAAATATTAAAAACCCTGAATAGGCTGTGACAATGCATGAAATAACTTTGATCTGCATATATGGAGGCTGGGACAACTGCAGAAAATCTCACAAGAGCATGTGGTTAGGAGTCATGTAAAACTTCGTCTTTGCCTATAGCTATATACCCGTAGTAGACCCACAAACAGTTCAATCTAAAAAAATGCTTTAGTTCTCACTGCTAGGCAGCAGTGAATTGCAAATTTATAAGCTTTACCAATCACCCTGACTGCAGTTGCCATTCTGATTGTTCAACATCCCGCTGGGCTGGGTGAATGTTGATAGCAACATTCATATTGGCAGTGGACTATTAGCAAGTTCTCAAAGTGTTATAAAGATTGATGGACAGTGAAATCAAATATTCATCTCTGGGTCTGTTTTGTTTGTTTGTTTGTTTTTCCTAATGTACATGAATTTGTCAAAAATTTTCATGCCTAGACTGTACATGAAATAGAAAATCCCATGCCAAATACATGGTTAAATACACATTAGTAGCATGCAAAATTTTGTGTTCTCGTTTACACATGCTATTCTTCTCAGCTTGTCTTCTTTCAGTGACAAAAGTGTTTCAAAAAGGCTTGAAACAGTTAACCTGCTAACAGTCCCATATACCTTAAACACTGTAAGTAGCCAACTGTATGCAAGCTGAATAGTGACAGAGAACGAAAAATAGATTGGGAGTTTCAGGTTTGGAGCAGTAAATTATCATGTTATTCACTGAACTCTCCCTAGGCTCAGCCAGCCATACATCATCTGTCAATACTCCAAATTCAATCTATAAATTAATGTCATGATTTTTGTGCTGTCACTAAATGTATGCTATTCTCAGGAGAGGTCAGGAACCGTGGAAGTGACATTATTTTACAGGGTAATACATATTCACAAATCCTTGGAGATCTGACCTACATTCCATGTAGATGAGCAGAAGCCTTTTTATCTCAGCTGATATCTGGCTTCCACTCCATTGTTAGCAAACTTGGAGAGAGCAGGTGGAGTATACACCAGACCCAAAGGGTAAGGAAGTATGCTCAAAATGAAGAAGAATACGCTCAGATGAAGAATGAAGATTATGCACAAATAAGATAGGTATGAGTTAAGTAATTGTATCTCCTATTATTGTTACAGAAAGTTTTTAAGTGGGAAAAAATAATGAAGGGGAAACAATCTACAAGTACACCAGCTATATACTTCTCTGTTGGCATATTAGCACTGAATCAGTAATATCCCAGTACTTTCAGAAGCAGACTGAATGGACTAGGAGTTTGAGTGAATGAAAATCAAAGTAAATAGATGTGCTTAAAAAGGAGTGAGAAGACACCAGAAGCTGTCTTCAAGTTGAACAGAGACATTTTCAGTCAGGTCCAAGATGGACCTGCTGTTGGCCAAAGCTGAGCCCTTCAGCAACATCTGTAGCACTTCCATGAAACCACATTTAAGATACAGTAAAGGTGCTGCACAACAGTGTGTGATAAGGAGGAGTTAGGAAAAAACATGAGAGAAATAGCCCTGCAGACACCAAGGTCAGTGAAGAAGGAGGGGAGGAAATGCACCAGGCACTGAAACAGAGACACCCCTACAGCCCTTGACAACCATGGTGACACAGGTTCTCCCCCTGCAGCCCATGGACAACCACGCTGGAGCAGATATTCACTCTGTAGCCTGTGGAGGTACCCACACTGCAGCAAGTGGATGTGCCCTGAAGGTCTAGCATCATGTTTACTGGTAAGAGCAGGTGATCATGGTTCTATTTTGACTCTACTGCAAACCAGAGGAGGAGCATGGGAAATCTGCAGAGACATGACACCTTCCTAACTTAAAGCATGATTAGGCTGGCTTGCAGCCAAGACTGGTTGGGTCTAGGCATGAAGACATAAAAAAAAAAAAAAATTAAAAAATAATAATAATAAAAAGTTCTTTATTGACTCTCCCATTCATCAGGCAATGAAAATTACAACCCTTTGCAGATGATATATCTTAACATCATCTAGCATTTCTGCAAGGTTTTAAGGGGTAAGTGTCAATTGCAGATTCATAAAGACCTAAATTTACTATCAGAAATCTACCTATCTCTGCCTGTCTGCCTGGCAGGCTGCTCAAGGATCCATGACTTCAGCATCAAGTGCAGTTTTATCATGTTGACGAGGGCCAGAAGCCTAAAAGCCTAGGAAAGAACAGCTACACTACAACAATCATGCTCTGAATTTCCTAGGAAAACCTCTTGTTTGAGTTTCTTTCTTACAAGAACATTTTTTGAATGAATTTTTAAACTGCAATCTTTAGAACACAGGAGGTAGTAAATTTGAAACCATACAAATGTATACTATTACGTTTTGCAGTGCTAGGTGCTAGAAAGTATTAAGCCTAGGAAAGAAATTGAATTTCTCCCATGTTTACAAAAAACTTTCTAAAATACTAAGTCTCATTCACTTCTTTTCCAAAGTACCTACCACAGCAGAGGTCCATGTAACAAATTATTCAGTTAAAGACTATCACATGCATAATGCTTCTATGCCATTCTCTTTTCTTTCTCTTTTCTTAGTACTCCTGGCACATTTTTGTTTCTCTTAATTATGTTCAAAAAACCCCTAAAAAGACAAGACATAATCTGCCAGGGATGATATATGTACATTAATATACATATACACTCATAATAGCTTATGCTTCCTTAGGACAGGGAGGATTCCCAAGATTATTTCCAGCCTTATCATAAATATAAATAAACAATTATTATTTTATTCATTTTTTTTTCTTCGTGCTAAGACTTACTCTATATTGTTCCGAACTTTTTGATAATGAAATTTGATTGGTTAAATCAAATGGCTACAGAATTGGCTAAATGCAAATCAAACCATCACTTCAAATGCAGTGGTTAAGAATTCAGTTCTAAGTTCATTGTAATAAAATCAAGGCAATATGCCTAAGAACCTGAACAGCACACACAAAAAACAACCTTAAGTATAATGACAACATTACAAAGTTTTAACTGCTGCACATGCAAGCAAAGCAAAATAAGGAATTCTTTCACTGCTTCCTATTGGCAGGCAGGTGTTCAGCCATCCCCAGGATAGCAGGGCTCCATCACATGTAACAGTTACTTGGGAAGACAAATGCCATCACTCTGAATGTCTCCTCCTTCCCTCTTCCCTCAGCTTTATATGCTGAGCATGACACCATATGGTATGGGATATCCTTTTGGTCAGTTGGAGTCAGCTATTCCAACTGTGTCCCCTCCCAACCTCTTGTGTGCCCCCAGCCTACTTGCTGGTCAAGTGCTTTAAGGAGCAGAAAAGGCCTTGATGCCGTGTAAGCACTGCTCAGCAGTAACTAAAGCATCCTTGTGTTTCCAGCACAAATCTAAAACAGCTGCATACTAGCTACTGTGAAGAAAATTAACCCTATCCCAGCCAAAATCAGCACATACGATTTAAAACTATTCTAAATGTAACTGAAATTCATTTAAGCCATGAATTATATGAAGGATAAAACAGTAACTCCATATCTTTTTCTCATAGGACTAGCAGTTATTGATGACACAGTACATTTATGAAATCCACGAAAAATCTCAAAATGGGATCAGAAAGAAATATTGTTATATTAATAATTTTTATGTAATTTAATAATATAATAATGTAAAATTTAGATTTCAGTTTAAGGTAAACAGTGAGAAGCTAATTAATTTTTTTTTTTCTTGTGAACCAAATGTTAGATTGTGGTTTTAGACTGCATTTTTTTATGGCCTTGTGTCATCACACTAATACAGACTTTGTTCTGGTATAAAACATGGAGGCTGCAGGTATGGCAAGGTTCATCAGATGTTTAGCAGCTTATGAAAAAAAGAAAACACAAAACAACAAATGATCAATTATTAAACTTTCTATTAAAGTTCAACAAAAAAAATCCATATCTCTGTATTGCGACACCCTGGACTTCACCATCACTAAAACCTACCTCTACTTGGTGCTTACTTACAACTGTATGCTGAACTTCTAGGGCAAAGGTTTTGAGTCACCTATTTCTGCATCTCTCTAAAATCAAAATTCATCTAACTTTGAACCATCTACCAGATGAAGCTGAAACCTGCTTGCTGCCTTCTGTTCATCTTCTGAAGTTGCTCAGCTTCTGCAGGCAAGAAGATTTTTTCCTACTCTCTTACTCTTGAGGAGTCCTACACACACCCTAAAATGGATGACTCACTATTATCCTAGCTATCTTCTTTGACTTTTGTTCCTATGGGAACAGTTTATATTTCATAAAAATTTCAATCTCTCTGAGTAAAACTGTGATAATGAAAGCACATACAGTGTCTGCACTTCAATATATTTGTCCAGGAAGAAAGAATAATACAGAACTTATCTAGATACACTGTGTTAAACATTAGTAAAGACTGTCCAGACAAGTTTACAGTATGGGAACAGTAAGGGCAACTGAATATTTATTGTATCTCCATTATACACAGCTATGTAATGAAACTTTAAGAACATAAAAAAATATTTTCAGCCTCCAAATGTTTTGACCTTCAAAGATTCAAATTTAGGGTTTCCCATATTGCAATCCCAGAGCAAACTTATTTTTTCCAGTTTCAGAAATCTTACAGCTTTCCTGCTCATTTCATCACAGCCCCCATATGCATGCTCCTGCTAGGCTGTAAGTTAACCTTGTTTCCTTGCCGTCCTCCATTTGCCCTACAAATTGAAAATGCAGCAGCCTTCTCCGTTCAGGGACCTGCCTGGGAGGAGTGCTGAAGGGATGATGACCATTTGTGTGTTTACTATTTTCAAATTTAGCAGCCGGTAATTCTACTAAAAAAAAAAAAAAAAAAGAGTTTCTCATCCCAAAATATTTTCTTTTAAATGCTAATTACTGTTAGAACTAAGTTTGCATGCAGTTAATAACCTAAAAGTGGGTGAAAAGGATGGAAAGTAATAGTGTAGGACCCGTTCCACCAACGACTATGTCCTAAAGATGGGGTAATATTTTCTTCATTCCTTATTTGGTAGTTATACATATTACCAATGTGTGTCCGAAAATTGTAGCAATGTAGTTCAGACAGAACCACAGAAGGACCAACAGAAAGGCAACCAACTACGAGAAAGGAGAGCAAAGATCCAAGTATTTCTGCTTTATAAATGTTAAAGTCAGAATAAAGACACATATTTTTAGTCAAACAAGGAAAAAATAGAAAATAAAAGCCATTATTACTGAAAAGTGAACTATTTGGCCAGAACAAAAAATATACATCCTAAACATTAATCATAGAATAAAACATTTATAATTATGACTCAGACTGAATTTTGCCCTGAAAGTGGATAGTGATTCAAATATTATGATGAAAAAGGGGGAATGTAAGAATCTAGAGTAACATATTTAACTTCACACAATGCCTGTCTTTTAACTCTTTTTTTGGATCTTAAAATATTGTGGAACGTGTAGAAGTGAGAACATGCATCTAACCCCAATGAACCACACACTTTACAGAGAAGTAAGGTCCCTTCAGTATGTTAAAAAGAAAAAAAAAATAATATATTAAAAAAAATCACAAACAGAAAGTAGAAATGGAAGGGTCATAAATTTTTATATAACAATCCCTGCTGCTTTAAGAAAGAAATATAGCATCTGTCAGAATATTTCTAGCTGTATAAGATCATTTTACTGCATGCAAAAGGTGAAATTTGTATTCCTCTTTCCAATACCAAAACTGTATTTGGGAAGCTGTTCTTTACTTCCACCACCTCCATGATCCTGGAGCTTCAAACTCACAAAACTAACAGTGAAAATGTTAATCTGGTTGTTTTTAAGGCTTATGTAGTTATTTGTATTGTTAGGACTAACAGAAGGTATGATCACTGATGCTTCATCTCAAAGCCTCAATGTTTCACTGTAATTTTAATCCAAAGCCTCCAGGCTTCTTAGCTGTTAAAGGATACAGTAATGTGAATTACATCTAATATTCCTTTGACATCTATCAAACTCTTCAAGAACAGAATATTTTTGCTTATGAAAACTATCACAGAGAAAAAGCCCAGCTCATAATCAGTCGTAATTTGGCAATAGACCAAAAGTTATTTCAGTACAAAAATGATCTGAATATGTGTCTTTTTAAATGATAGCAACAAAGTATTTTTTTAAAGACAGTGACACCAACAAATGGTGAAACAAGTTTAAAAGGAAAACTAAAAAACAGCATGTTGCTGAACACATTGCCACTTGACACCAACAGTCGTTCTTTTTCAACAGAGTAAAACTTTTTCTTGCAGAGTTATAACAAGACTTATTTATCACCGACTGCACTCAGAAAAAGTTGAAAGCACAAGAATATAGAAAAAAAAGACTGTTTATGTTATAGATGTATAAGAGTTTTATCAAGGTACGCATCACAGCAGTAAGATAGTCAAGAAATTAAAATGGAATTAAAACAGCTGCAAGAATATTAATATCAGTTAAGTCATATCAATTTAGTGTAAGGATGGATAAACTCCGAAACCAGAAGTTTCAGAGAGGGTAGCTGACTGACTTTTTGCAATACCTCTCTCTATTCTATTTTCCCCAGGACTTGAATTGTGGAAGTTTTAAGGGAATGCCAAAGAATAACCTTTTAAAAATAATGATGTTTCTTTATTGCAACAGCTCTAGAACTGCAGTTCACACGTGCCTGGAATGAAATAAATCCCTTCAATTCATCTACTTTTATACAGAATGGGGTATCATACTGAAGAGAAGACAGACAAATATCAGTATCCCAGGGGATTTCTGCATTTGTAATTTAGAAATCAGAATAAATTTTATACAAACCTGTGCTGGTGGGTCCACTGAGCCTAAAAGACCCAGGAACTTGTGCTACTTAATATTTTGCTGTCATTACTAAAGGAAAAAACATGCTTCCCTGTAGTCTGTCACTGATCTAGTGCAAGCCAGAAATAGCTATTATTCAGGCACAATCCTCATCAGGCTAGCAACTTCCATAATCACTTATGTCTGCCAATTTCATTTTCTCATTGTTCCTGCATAGTAACCATTGCTCACTGCATCGTATCTACAACTTCAGGGAGAGTTTACAGGGCAATTCAGAACACCTGTCTCAGTGCAGACACTTGGGCCACATTATGGACATTAGGTTTGCAGGAAGAAGAGCTTCTCAACAGGTACCTATGACTGAGCATAGCTACATCTACACAAAAACTTAACAGTACACTTACCTGAAAAAAAAACCTACCACCACTACGAACAAAACATCAAACAAACAAAGCCCACTCCAACAACTTTTTTTTTTAAATGTATTAGGGAAAGACAGCACCTCAAACCCTGTAGCTAGCATCCAGGCTTTATCCATTTCCTTGATAATACACTGTAGAGTGCAGAAAGAAACCACATGAGAATGAGGATGGATTTTTGTGAGGCTATGTGAAACCTCACTACTTTAACAAAATTCTGCATTTGTTCTTATGATTAGGTCACTTTTGATCTTAAAAACTTTTCTTTTTTTCTCCTTGATGTATTTAAGAGACAACAGTAATATCTTTTTAACCTTTATTATGCTGCAGTAAATATGCTGAGTTCCCTAAAACTGCTGCATTTTTCTTCACAGTATTCTGTCCTTCCATTTAAGCTGCTTATACATTTGTTAACATTTAATTTTATCTCAAGTTTCAATGTGTTTGCATTTCCCTAGTTCTAAAGCAACTCAGAATTTCATGAATTGTTAAAATTCCCTTAATGGCAATAATTTTCACATGATTTTCAGGGAGGCTGAAATTGAGACCTTAGCATGTTCCTAACTAAAGTGGCAGCAATTTCCCATGGTGTGAAGAAGAATTCACACTCTTTAGAATCTGTCTTAAGTTTACTGAGTTATAGAACACTTTTCATGCTATTTAATCAGTCATGACTTCTCATTAATTTACTTCCACTGAAACAATTCTGATGGTAACTGATTCAATTTTAAAATGTTACTTGCTAATCACCAAAATCACAAGTCTCTGCCCATTAGAACAGATGTCAGAAAGAGATAGAGCAACAGCAAGCTACTTCCTTCTCCCCCTGAGGAGGGATTATTTTTCTTTAAAGACTTGCTATTGCATGCTTTTAATCAGGGAACTGTAATACTTCAGACTGGTTTGCTCTTCAAAATATTTCAATAGAGCTTCAGAACTGAACACATTTCAGCTGTTGTAAACATTGGGAGCACTGGTGGTAGTGATGGCAACAGCTACATGGTAGCAAAAGCATATAGAGGATTTGTGTTGGTTTTTCTGCAGAATGTTTTCATCAGCAAATGAAGATTACAAAAAAAGCAATGCTCCTCAGATGACTAACTTGCTGAAATCCTACTGGAAATATGGGGGCTAAAGCCGATCCAGGGCTGACCTGCCAGTAGCTGCCTTGAAGACATTAAGCAAGTTGAGGCCTAGAAGCCACACGAGCTTAGGAAAAAAATATAGACTCACAGCCAGCATACCCAGTGGGCTGATATCACAGCTCTCAGGGTATCTGGGGAGGACCAAATTGTTCTATAACTTTAGAGATTATTTTAAAACAGAATAGTATTTTACTGTGCTTAATTCCATAATTAAGAAAGCTAAGTACCAGAAAAATGTGCTACTTTTCATCATATGAACTTTTAGACTGCACAAAGAAAAAATATATCAGCTCATACTGTCAAAATCAACATGATACCAAAGCATTTCCTGGTACAACTATTGACAAAAACCCTACCTCACATTATTCAGTCCTCATATAAAACCAACCCAGCTTTGAGTATTACTTCCTCCTCCTTTCCACTAAATTATTGACTCTATGTTCAGCAGACCTTTTGCAATGGGTTCAGCATTACTGTCCTTCCATCTGTCCCTGGAGGTCAAGATGATAGGAAACAAAGTATCTGCTTCTATGTATTTAGAGACTACACTATGCAAAAATGTTCACATCATGAAACTTTGGGCTCCTAAATAATTCAAGGTCAAGCATCTATGATTCTAGATTTTTGACTGAGTCAAAACCACTTAAGTAGTTCTTTCCCACTCAAGCCATGGGAAAGAAGAGGCATTAGTAGAATAAAGGTTTTATTGTGTTAACCAGAGAAGTGTCCTGATTTGCCAAAATAAACCCCATTGTGTGCACATCACTATACACCATGAGGCTGTTAAAAATCTAGGCATTGTCCCATAAGAATTACTGGCACTAAACATTTTTTAGAGATCTGAGAAGAAGAAAAAAACATTTTAAATAACAAACAACTCTAAATATTCCTTAAACTTCAATAATAAGCAAATTACTTGGCACATTTCAGCAGCAGTAAAAATGGTAATAGTTCCTTGCGGGAAGACAGAACTCAGTTGTTGAAACGAGCTGCAAAATAAATTTAAATTTTAGACTATATCTTCCTAGTTCAGAACACACAAAAGATTTGGAGTTGAAGAGAATCAGATTTTAACGAAACAAAGCAGAATATCTATCTCATCTGATGAAACTGATGCAGTTTACACTGTTTAGCTAGACTGAATGCATAGAGAAGACAAACTGATTGAAACTCCATTATACCCACAGCTAAGATTTATAGTCTTTCAGAAACAGCAAGACATCTGACAGTTTTATAGCTCCATCTTCTCTGTAGTCTCAGATCAGGTAGTTTTGCAGGAAGCAAGAAGATCCTCTGTAGCTGTTTCTGCTCCAGGCTGAATAGGCCCAGCTCTCAATCTCTCTTAATATACCATGTGCTCCTGACCCTGTACCTTGATGGTTCTCCACTGGGTGCACTCCTGTATGTCAATATTCTTGCACCAAGAGCACAAAACTGGACACAATACTCCAGATGTGGTCTTACAAATGCTGAATAGAAGGGAAGGATCACTTCTCTGTACCTGTTGTCAACACTCTTACTAATGCAGTCCAGGATATGTTCATCTTGTCTACTAGGACCCAAGGGCCTTTTCTGCAGAGCTGCTTCTCAGACAGTTGGCCCCAGCCTGCCTTGTTGCCTGGGATTACTCCAACCCAGGGGCAAGACTTTTCATTGCTCTTGCTAAACTTCATAAGGTTTCCACCAGCTCATTTTTCCAGCCTGTCCAGCTCCCTCTGACAGCAGCCCTGCCTTCCCAGTTTGGGTCACCCCAAGCTGGTGTCACCTGAAAACTTCCTTAGAGTACTCTCCATCTCATCATCCAGGCTGTCAGTTAAGACATTAAACAGTATTAGTCCCAGCACTGATACCTGAAGGACCCACTACCTACTGGCTGCAAGCTTGGCTTTGCACCGTTAATCACAAATCTTTAAACCCTGTTTATTTTTATCCCCCATTATAGTACAACTATCCATCCCATGTCCCAACAATTAGTGGGCTATGGAGGAAGTTATGGGAGGCTGTCAAAGATGGTTAAAATCAAGTTACTTAACAGCCACTGTCTTTCTCTTGCCCACAGTGCCAGATACCTCATCACAGAAATCACGATTTGCATATGGGAAAAGTTTTAGTTACTCATTCACCTTGTTGTCCTTCATGGTTTAAGCATGATTTACTCCAACAACATTCTCAGGGACTGAAGTGAGGCTGACTGGTCTATAGTTATCTGGATCCTACTTCTTCTCTCTTGAGGATCTAGTTCCATGGACTTGTGTATGATATTCAAGTAATTTAAGTGATGATTTAAGTGATGCCTGACTCTGCCTTGCTTTACTTTGGGTACTACTTCACTTCCACCGACTGCTAAGAGGTTCAGGGACCTGGAAGATCTGAAGACAAGCCTTGCAAGTGAAAACCGAGCATTAAAAAAAGGCATCAAGTACTTCAGCCTTTCTAATGTCCCTTGGCACTAAGTCCACTGCCTGCTCCTCCAATCAATAGGCCCAGGGCCACTTAGCCTTCCTTTTGCTGTTGATGTACTTTGAGAAATCTTTTCTATCCTTCAACTCCCTGTTTAATTTCAACTCCAGCTGAGCTGGAGCTTTCCTGGCTCCATTCCTATATACGTGGAGAATGCCTCTATATCCCTCCCAGGTAGCCTGTCCCTGCTTCTGTGTGCTTCCCTTTTTGTGTTTAAGCTGAGTCAGGAGGTCCACATTTATCCATACTGGTCTTCTGCAATGCTTGTCTTCTGAAGAATGGGAAGAGCAGTTCTTGTGCTTAGAGGATGCTGTCCTTGACGATTAACTAGCTCTTCTGGGCCCCTTTGCCCTTCAAGATGATGATCCACAGGATCCTGCCAAGCACATCCCTGAACAGAGCACCTCCCCTCAACACATTATTTATAATCTATATCAAGAAATTGTCTTTAATCTGTCCCAGAAATCTGGATTGCTTGTGTCCAGCCATACTGGCCTTCCAGTAGATATTGTTGTCGTTACAGTCACCCTAGAGTACTTCTCTAATAATTTGTTAAACTGATTCTAGAAAGCCACAGTTTTTCTATGTGTGTGTTTTTAAATTTAAATCAATAAAAACCAAAACTCTGTTAATCTATCTTTTGTGATGGGTTGTACATATGAATGTTTGCAATACTTGATCCAAAATCCACATAATTCCTGACCTTACACACCTACCTCCTCCACATGTTTCTTGAATTTTGTTTCACTGTATTTAGGTTGTACACATGCAATACTTATATGCTAATATTAAGATATATTTTTAAAATACATGGTGTCAAATATGTCACTACACAAACAGAAACTTTATCATTAATAAATTCCTCACTCTTTTAAAAAAAATTTTTTTCAGGTAAAATATACCCTAGGACACAGACATGTACAATTGCATTTTCAAACAAGAAAACAGTGCACTTTAATAGTGCAGTGTTCAGTGTCTTACAAGTAACTACTTGTCACTCTGTACGGTGATGCCCAAATCTGTTCACAACTTAACTTAACTCATTCATTATACCATACAGCTATTCAAACCACAGATTGCTTGACATTCAGCTTTACAATATCCTGAGGTTTTAGCTGGTATTTACCTTTTATTTGCAATGACATGATAATTATTAGTTTAGTAAGTGCCTATAGCAAAACTCGAAAAAAAGAATGCTTCACATCTTGACTTGATAACATCCCAGGGGTATTTTTTACTCAGTTTTACAAGTTTAGCTGAAAATCTCCAGTCTTTAGACCTTTTGCATGCAGTCAAACATAAGAAATGGAAGAAAGAACTCTGTAATACCCCCAACATACATTAAAAAAAAGCCATCAAAATGCCTAAAAAAGTAAATCTTAATTCCAAAGTTCTTGTTTACAACAAAGTCCTTTAAGTTAAGGATTTATATCTTGTGTTTTAATTCTTCTGAGCAAGACTTTGATGTGTTACTTGATTTCTTCAAGCTAGAGATGCAGTATCAATAGCTTACCTGACTCACACGCAAATGTCTTTGATGTCTCATCGTGAAAGATAATTGCCACTGCATGCTTCTTTGTCTCTCGAGGCAATCTAGTTATGTTTTTGATATTGTGCAGCTCAGTTACCTTAAAATGAAGGAAAGTATTTTAGCCCAGTGTATAAATAGTACAAATAAAAATATTAACCATGACTACTCAATTTTTACTATAATCTGTTTTTTTCCCCCAAGGCTATTTACATCTATAAGTTTTTTAATTGACAAAACCACATAAATAGGTAGAATCTAAAGTTGCAAAACTTTCTATAAAATGTAATGTATCAAAAAGTAAATGGTTTACTTCTCTAATAAAGTTCTACTTGGAAACATAGTTATTACAATGACATCAGACAGTCTTGTGATTATTCTTTATTTTTTTTTCAATTTCTATATTCATATAACTTTGATCAGTTCAGGATCTGCATCAAATACATAATCTAATGTAGGAACAGCAGTGTCTTATTAGTTAAGGGAAGTAACTCAATTATCATGCCAATCGGTATCACTACATTGGTAAGAATTGATCCTCATCTGTCTTTAAAGTGTAAATGCCATCCTCATAAGAACTCACAATTTTAATTTCCAAATATTAGAAGAGCTTATAATAAAAAAATACTCTTGTAGCAAACTTGCAGCATAAAAAATTCAATTTATTTCTATATTCATTTGATGCAAGTAGATAGCTACAATTAACACAAGTGAAAGGAAAATATGTTATTACAACCAAAACTTGTAGCACAGCCTATATTAAACTGCTTAACACTTCACATTATAAAATCTTTTTTCTTAGTTTCTTGGAAGTCTGGGCAAATTTTATGTGTTTATAGTTAGCTTTTCCAGGCAAGACATCTGCCTCAGGCAGAATTAATTTCTTAAAAATGTCATCCATATGAATTTGACCATTTAGGACGAGAGAAAAAATTGAATGAATGTGGGTGGGTTTTTTTGTGGTTGAGGTTGTTGGGGTTTTTTAGGGTTTTTGGTTTTTATTATTATTATGCTCCCTGTGTACAGATCTAGCATTCCTTTTTATATGCTGGAAAGAATGTGTTTTAGGAGACAGAGATTTTATATGGTGCAGTAAAAATATGAAACATGTTGGGGCAAAGACATTGCAAAAAAGATTGAGAGCAGATGAGCAGTGAGAGCCATCAAGAAGCCAGGGAAAGAAACTGAGACAAAGCATGAAGTGAAATATGTAGGTGCTGATGGCAAACCTGAAACCAGAACTGAAGACTGCTATGGGGTCTATCTTGACAGCCTTCAGTAAAACTCACTGAGTGCTGAACAAAGGAGAAAAATCACTCTCTGTATTGACTGGCCATGGTGCTACTCATACAGCACACGGAGCTGTTGGCTGTCTTTGCTGGCTGAGGCACCAAGCCCCAGGCTCCTTTCCCCAGGGCTGGTCCCAGTCTGACCATCCCAAGCCTATGCCATTGCAGGGGCTCCTCTGTCCCAGGGTCAGTGCTTACCACTTGCCCTTATTCAGTTTCACAAGGTCCCTGTCAGCCAATTCCTTCAGCCCATTCAGGTCTCTGGAAGGTTGCCTGACTACCAAAAGCATATCGACTGATCCTTCCCAGTTTGCTATCTGCACAGCATACTCCATTACATCCAGATCCCTGATAACAATACTAACCAAGAGAGGTGCCAGTACAGACCCCGGCAGTTCTACACTGCTACCAGCCTCCAGGTAGAGTATGACCTTTCTGGGTCTGACTAGCTGACCAGTTTTTATTGTCCAGACTTCCACTCACCTAGATGATAATGTCCCAACTTGGATATAAGAACATCATGGGAAACAACATCAAAAGTATCCAATAACATACACTGCTACCTCCTCATCCCAAATCATAGATGGCTATCAGATTGGTCAGGCATGATTTACTCTTGGTAAATCCACATTGCCTCTTTTTAATTACTATCATCTCCTTCACATGACCAGAAATATGTTTTAGGAGAACTCACTCCATGATTCCTCCCATGGGCTGAAGTGATCCTGCCAGACCTGTAGTTATCCTGACTGATCTTTTGGCAATTTATTGGATACAGGCTCAATATTTGACTTGCCATTAGGTTCCTAATCCCTTATAATTTTATTTTTAGTCATGTATTTTTAGGGCTTTGCAAGGACCCATTTATTTCTCTATTTTTTGCTTAAAGGGAAAGAGAAGTGCTGGACACCACAGATACCACTTTCTCATTAAAGGAATGGCTAAAATCTCTGTTGATTTGCCTTGATCTATGCACGTTAAATGATCTAGTATGTGAGAGGGCTCCTATGGCTTACTTAAAGCTAAATAAGAAGAAAATATAAGAGCAAAAGATTTAAAAGTATTTGAGACACAAAAAATTCCAGGTTATTCTTAAAGAAAAAATACATTTAAAAAAAAAAAAAAAGATGCACATAGCTTTCCTCTTAGAAGGTTCAAAAAGATAGCTGACATTGCAATATGAAAGAGAAAACAATAATAGAAAGAAAAAACCACTGTGATTCTATCACAAGAAACGAAGTGATGTTTTTACGTGTGTGTGCATGTGTGATTGTGCATATCATGCAGGAAAAAAAAAAATCTTAAATCTTGTGTGAAAAAAGGAAAATTTCTCTTTCTGGAATAGCAGGAAAGGAAATATAAGTGCTTTGAATAGTGACAACAGGGTGTATTAAGTGTTCTTCCAGTCTCTGTCAGATATTAGAGATCTATTCTTTAACATCGGAGTGATATAGATTACTGAAAGATCCTGCAATGCTGATAAATTTGATAATAAATCCAAAACCCCTACATTCCTGGCATCAAAGCTACATAATTTTCACAGTAATTTTTGTTCAAAACATAACTACAGACAACTGGGGATGCATATCTAGTCATCTATAAAGATGATTTTATGGGCTTTCAGTACAGATTAAGCCTTTTTTATTTACTATATTGACAGAACATTTTATTAATGCAATATCAGTCACACACATAGGTATATTGTCAGCAGAAAATAAACAAATATCAGAATATTATTTTATTTACTGGTAGGAAATTAATGTCTAAAAGAGACAATAAAAACACCACCAAATTCTGACATGTTGCTTTTTAGTACCCATACGAGAGATTTGGTGGAATAAATGCAAGGCAAGTGAAGAAAAGTCATCTCCATGCAGGGGAAAAAGGGCTTTGTGTTAAACACATTGCAACTTTCCTTTGTCTCTGGCATCACACTGCCTCCCTAGACAGCACAGAACTTCTTATAACTCCAGTAGAACAGGCATGAATTGCCTTTTCCAAACTCCGACTTTTGCTTTCTTTTTCAAAGCAAGGGTTTTTTAGACATTCATAGCTTCACATAGTAGTTACATTCCTCTTTTGTACATATTTCTACAAAAATGGACATATTTCAAACTATCATGCAGCATTGTGAGATATCTTTTTCCTTGTCAAATGCTTTAATAGTTTAACATGGGTAGCCAAAATATTTCTGCCAGCTAAATCAAACCAAACCACAACAAAACTTTCACCTTGAAATGTTTTGTTTTACAGGAACTGAAGATTTTCCTGGAAATAATACTATTTTAGTCATAATAGTCTGAGGATAATGGGAAACTAAGAAACCATACACAAGTTGAAGAGTAGTTCTAGTTTTATCTGTTGGGCAAGTCAACAGGTTGACAGAAAAAACCCACCACCAGTTAATACATCAGAAACCCAAGCTGATGTTAACAAAAACAGAGGCTGTATTATCAAATAAGCCCCTCAGTATTTCTATTGGATAACAACGAAGTGAGATATGAATTTTTGCTTCCATGTTCATCTGTCAATATTGTACTGTATGTTTCCTTCCACAATCAAAGCAGAAAAATCAAGGCAAGAGTAATACTATGAAAGTCTATCCTCCCACTGCTAGAGAGAACTGAAGTTAATCGAATTCCACATTGTGGGTTTAATGCCAATAGAGCATGAGTCATTTCTCTACTTGCTGAGTATTTGCAATTGAAAAATAAACACCTGAGAGTTTATATTATTTTGTATGAAGGAAAAATGAACTTTCCCTTGGCAACCAGACAGATTTATCTCAATGATTTTTAGGTATGGGTTAATTTTTTATCCGCTAATTTTAAAAATAAATAAATAAACATTTTTAAAGGGGGGGAAAGTAAGAAAGCTACTGAAAACAAAAAAAAAGAAACAAAAAAAAATCCCCAAAATGTTATAAGTTTTTTGAAATTATTTAAACCATCTCTTTACAAACTTTAATAAGGTTTTAAAAGACCAATTAAATTTAAAAATGATCAAAAAGAAAAAACCTCCATGCTCCATTTTTTATGAGTAGTGCATTAGGTAAATCTACTTTTTTAAGCAAGGAATATTACACCAAAATTTGCTGTCTTTGGTATCGTAAGAGACTTGTTGACAAAATACAGTCTAGCTCACTGAAAACATTTCTGTTCTTCACAACAATAAAATAATATTCTGGAAATACCTAGACCATTGGTAACCTTGTGCCAGTAGAAGAAAAGAATAAAGAGCAAATTTAATGTGCTATTATACCTGTAAGGGTCTTATCTAGACTTTTTCTTTTTTTTTTAAGAGACAAAAATATCCCCATTGTGGGATTATACTTTGCCTAAAACATTGGTAATATTAAAAACAACCCAAACTAATAAAAACTGTTTCCTCTCATTTTTATCCTTTTAGAACAAAATGAACTTCAACAACAAATATAATCCCTAATATTACCTGTTCAGTGAGTAATCTTGCAAATAGATTTCTTACCTATCATTACCCTTTATGATTTCTTCCAATAAGCTAAATAGATCCTTTTGTATTAAGCTATGATTATGTATTTTACAACTTTTCACTAACATTAATATGTTAACTTAGACTTTCTTTTCTCTACTAGAGCTCGGGGCTAACATTTAGTGTAATACTCCATATGGTGCTCTGTATGGTACACATTAGGGACTCTTAGTACCTGGCCTATTTTTCAGTTCCACTTGTCATCAGTAATTCCTGCTTCATGTGTCCATCACTCGGTATCACACGCATATATTTCCTTCATTTTTTTTTCTGATTGTTTTTTCTGTATCAGTTTCTATAAAATACTTTTCTTGTTTCTAGAATCACATTAAACACCGGTTGAAGAAAAGCTGTGGAATAGTTACTTAACTTATATGTAACAAACTTTTCCCTGCCAAGCTTTTTTTTCCCCACCTTTTTTTTCCACATATAAAAGTATTTTTCTCTCTTGGGGGGATTAGAAATAAAATATTATTTATTTTATCCCCAACTAAAATAAATAAATAAAATAAACCCCACAAAATAGGCAAATAAATAAATAAATAAATGAATGAATAAATAGATGTAACATATAGAACAAGGTATCAACTTTAAGAGCAAAAGGATCAGATGAAAAAGAGCTTATGCTCTCACTTAGGAAAATAAAAAAATAAAAAAATCTAAGTTTCCTGGAAGATTTTTCTTATCCCATGTCTTACGACAATAGTTTGTACACTGAGAAGTTTACAGGAACTTGAAGTCACCTTTCTCTAAGAAGATCCTAAATTTGATGTTAATACCAAATTGCTTCCATTCCCTACTCTCTGTCAGAATGCCCAAGCATTGCTTGAGGCCAGGGGACTGAGTTACAAGAAAAAATAAAGGATTGGTCTATATTAGCTTTCATGCATTTCTGTGCCAACAGACTTGGAAAAGAACCGGAAAACTTTCTGATAAGTTTCAGAAGTCTAACCCCACTTCTCCCAAACTAAAACAGCTGCCATCTGATTTCAGTAAAGTCATGCTGAAGTTTTCTAGTAAAGAATTCAAGTGTTCTTTTTTTTTTTTTTCTTTTCTTTTTGGCATCTTAATTATATTCTTAGATGTGAAAGGCTATTAAATTACAAAATATGTTTAATTTAAATAAAGGCTCAGACTAACTCAGATTTGTTTCTTCTTAATGGTCAATGCAATTTGACATTTTTCTGATTACCTCCTTTGAAACTACATTTAGCTCTCCCAAAGAGAAAGGAAATAGGAAGAATTGAATATGAATACACTTTCTCTTGAATTCATCACACTTCACCACTGAAATACACTGGACATTTATCTGTTTGCTGATTGTACTAGAAAACTGTCCTAGTTAAGGAGCTGAATATCTAGGATCTGCACTGTCCATTTTTGTGTTACACGGACATGTAAAAATTATATGTTCATGACACTTATAGGGCTTCGGTGCTCAAATCATACATTTAAATACACTGAATTACTCTTCCACAATTACAGAAATATTACTTCCAAATCACATATTACATCTATATCACTACAAAAAATAAAATTCCACAGTAAACAGAAAAGGAGGTCCAGAAACGATAAAAATAACGGATAAAATCTCAAATGCCTGCCTCCCATATGATATTGGGAGGGAAATGATTCCGCGATTCCATCTACTGAACGTTATTCACTGTGCAGAGTTGGAAATTGCTTGGGCAGAGGAAAAGGTCTGAATTTACATAAATGGATTCCTGTTTTGCATTGCACACTACCTTCCCATCATTTAATTTCTATCTAGCAAAAAATAGAAGCAGAAGAGAGAGCTACAAAATGTAACTGTTCATCCTCTTATTTCTTAATAATGGCCCCCATACTACCATCTGTTGTGTAACACCACACAAGCAGTAATGTAACAGAGCAAAAGCCATCTCAGCGACAAGGAGCAGGGACTCTCGAGAGTGCTGCCCAGGTAGTACAGAACTACCTCAAACCAGAAGTAGCATGACAACAATAGAGAGTGATATAAGAAGCCAGAGGTATGTGAACTGTCACAGCAAGAAAAGGGGAAAGGAGGCACCAATATGTTAATGTAACTCTGAATGCTGCTGCCAGTCTGTGAAAGGAGAAGAGATGCTGGCCCATTGCAGATGAAAGGACTACAGAGAGGAGTATCTCAAAAAACCAAAAAATTTCCCTTCAGCTCAGTTTTCACTCATCCTGTTTGCAGTAAGCGGTGGCTCCTTTTACATGGTTAAATCCAATTGCCATGGAGTGGAAGTTTTGTTACAGCTTCAGACAGAACTGGATGTGATTTTGGCTCTTAAAAAAAGGCTGTGTGCTGCCTCAAAAACATAAAGACCTTTGGGACTGGGGAAACAGCTGCATTAACAGAAGCACAGCCAGTACATCAAGGAAGCAACTTTTATGTTTTACTCAGCATTCACTAGACAGCTACAATATGGTGGCCAGTTTTGGAACCCCAATTGAATTGATAAACCAGAATGAGTTTGGCAGAGGGCCTCCAGGACAACCAGAGTTGGACGTCCTGCCCTGTGGGGACAGGTTGAGGGACAGTGGATGCTCCAACCTGCAGCAGGGACAGTTTTGGAGACACCTAGTAGCAGCCCTCCCAAGTGCTTGCAGAGAGGTTATCAAGGAGACAGAGGCAGGCACAGCCATGCCTGGTGGGAGGAAGAGGGACAATGGGCATAAACTGAGACAACAGATGTTCAGGCTGAATATGAGAAGCAATGTTTTCACTATGAAGACAGCCCAGCAATGGAATAGGCTGCCCAGAGAGGCTCTGCAGTCTCCATCCCTGGAGGTTTTCAAGATCCAGCTAGACAAAGCCCTGAACAACCATGCCTGACCTCAGAGCTGGCTCTTCTGTAAGCAGGAGTAGGACAAGAGACCTTGTGAGGTCCATTCACATCTGAATTAACCTGTGAGTCAAAGAAAGGGATAATAACAGATCTGTAAGGCTACTTGGACTTTTAGGGGTTTGGGCAAACCATATGAGATTAGGCATTCAGAGTATATAAGATGAAACACATTTGCCTTACTTCAGCATATTCTGCACAAGAACAGCATGTGACAAACAACAATAAGACTAGAGGATGCAAGAGAGAGAAAAACAAGACCTCAGGTAAAAAAGTACTAAGAGGCAGAAAAAAAATGAAAAACTTATTTCATGAAAGAACAGCAAAACAAAGCAGAAGATTACAAGTGGAATATGAGAAGGGAAAGGATAAATCTCAATATCAGAAAAGTGAAAGAATGGATCATAAAAAAGCAAAACCAATTCACAAGGAAAACAGAAGAGTTTTCTCCATCTCTGCACGCAGTTTTACCCTTGGTAGAAGATGAGTTGTTATGGTACCAATACTCTCTAGGAATTTTGCCCATGAGTGGCATATCAGACTCCAAATTATGCCTCTGGGGCAAGTCTCCAGCTGCCGTTTCAGAGGAATAAGGGTTTAAGAAACTGCTACCAAGTAAATGTTAATTCATGTAAGCACTAAATGGAAACCACACCTGTAACAGCACTAGGAGTCTCATCTGTTAATTGAAAAAGTAGATAATAAAAATAAACCACAAAAATGGGACAGAATGAATGTATATATAAAAAATAAATCAAGCTAAGTATAAGCCAGTAACGTCAGGGCAAGAAAATGAAGTTTTCTGGGAAAAAAATATGCATAGGTTTGACAGCAGAGGGATAATGCATAATTTCTTCTTGCACTCCAGATAAAATTGAGATTTTAAAATGAAAAAGGTTAAACTTTTCAGCATTTTTTAAGAGTGTAGATGACATTATGTAAATTTAGATTGAATATAAAATAAATAATAATCTTTTAATTTATCAAAATTTAAAAAAATGCAAAGGAAGGAGAAAATCTGCATCTTTACCTCAACTCTCTCTTTTCTCTGTCTTCACTACTGCTAAGTATTGTTAAGTGTCCGTACTGCTGACTTTTATATAGGCTACCACCTGGATACCCAGATTTATGCTGTATTCTAACTGCCCATTTACCACTCAAGTAGTTACAAACTCTTCACTTTACCTCAATGAAATCTAAAAAAATTAAGGATGGAAACCAAGCTTACTTGATTAGCTTTTGCTATGCCACTTTAAATGCTATATTGTTTCACTGTGGCTGTAAATTAAATATACCAAGGCAGAAAAAGCATATTAACTCATACCAGCTACCTTTAATAGCCAAAGAAGTAAGGGTTTTGCCAAGCCAGGTTACTTACTTTATTTCAAATTGTGCTGCTGTAATACTGCCGGGGTTGAACTGCTGCCTAATCCATAAAATCAACCAGTCTACTGGGATTATTCTGATCTTGGCTGGTAGCCTGGTGTTTTAAAGCAATAGTTAATATCTGATCAGCTCATGTGTACGTGGACCTCTTCCTTTAACAAACTTTTTAATTAGGATTTTTAAATACGTGATGAAAGAGAAATGCCTTCACACTTCAAACGGTATTTTATAGACAGTTATTTGTAACTGTTCTCTCCAATCCTATTTTCTCACTATCCTAAAGAACCTTTGAAATATGTTTTCCAGTCTGACCCTTCTTTTTGATGTGCAAACTGAATACCAGACTACTGTGTTAGTATAGCATTAAAAAAGGGGGAAAAAAAACCCCCAGCCTTCTGTAAAAGTGAGTGTTGACAAAATTTAAAGTAACTAATGCCTTAATACTAAAAGAACACACTAATTTGAAACCAAGGTTCACTCTTGAAAAATAATACCACACACTAGAGAGACAGCAGAGAGGGCAGACAATTCACAACTGAAATAAAATAGGTTTCCCAATTATCTTTCCAAATTTCAGCTACAATTAAAAAAAAAAAAAAAAAAAAAGAAGATACTTTCAATATCAAACATCCTGCTAGAGTTAGTAGGTATGCAAACAGTAGCACTGTGCTTATGCCTGAGAAAGAAAATGGGGCATTTCATTACTGTAGTTTAATTATCCAAGTCGAGTAATAAAACTATACTTCACAACGAAAGTGCAAATGAATTAGATCATTATATGAGTTTCAATAGCCTTATGAGGCTACTAAAATAAACTGAACAGTTAGAAACTGTTTCAATTTTTAGGAGTTTTCACTTTTAACATTCTCAAAGTACATGATTATGCCCAGTCCTTTTCTAGTTTTGGCCCAAAGGTATTAGTTAATTAAAATGAATATTTTATTGGTCTTTGAGTAAAAAGAAAAGAAGAAATATAATTTTTGAAAACTTCCTTTAAATTTCCCTCTTGGTTTATTTAAATTGTCTGACCTGTAATAATTCCCAATCTTATTTTGTTAGATAAATTCAATTAAAAATAAGTGTTTATTAACACAGACTATGTTTGAAAACAAATTACAAGCAAAGACATGCTTACAAAGTATAACTTTGCTGAACACAGTAAGTGATGGGTGTATAATTCTTTTTGCTAAACAGCTAGGTATAACCCTAACTACAAAATTGTCAATTTGGGTCAGCAGTGTTAGAGGATAAAGGTAACCATAGGTTTTCAGTTCACATAAATTATTTTGACTGTATCTATGCTGTACATTATGCCAGTGGCTGAGCCTTAGATTTAATTCCCCCTCCTACCCCTTTCAAACTGTGAAAGTCTTTAATTTAGGCTATAGTTCTCTTTCTTCAGATCTTGAAACCATGGGTCAAAATTAGGTGAAAAATTGTGGCTTACTTCCATTGTACCACTTACACAAGGAGAGGGGGGGAAATAATCACGGTTCAGAGGCATCTCATGATGCAGGTTTTAAGGGCCTCTCAGATACTGGGTATCTTCTGAACTATCAAGAGCTATAATCAGAAACATGGAAATTGCATTAGCCAGGAACGGAGAAGGGACATCATAATCTTTACTCCATCCGTTCCTGGCTCTTCTCACTTGATCCCAAAGGTGAGGAACCCACATGCAAGCACAGGACTCAGGTTGGGGCTTTGCCCCATAGCTGCTTGTGGACAACAGCCAGCAGTATGAGCCCATATATGCAAATATACAAGCACAACCACAGAGATATCCACTAGCCTGAATTGTTTTGCCTTTTTTTTTTTTTTAAGATTAAAATAATAAGTACAAACCCATCATAAAAAACAATGTTATTTAGAAAACTTTACCGCCCATTGATTTTTAAATGGTGTAAACATGCCTCAGTGTCTTTAAAAATAGCCCCCGTCACTATCCAACAATACCAAACCTGTTCTTAAAAGGGTATTTTGATGCTGTTCTTAAATACAAACATATATATTAAAGACATTTCAGATGTTCTCAAGGAAGTATTAACAGCACCATATTACCTATAAGATTCTTGGTGCTCATCAGAAAAATGCATCAACTAGGTGAAAAAACAGTTATAGAAAGAAAATTTATTTTCTAATTTCATCATATACCTATACATGCTTGTGTACACATGCACTCAAAGTGGTCCAGAATCCTTTAGGAGAAAATGGAAAAGAGAGAAAAATGTAATAGAGAAAACCTGGGGGGAAGAGGGGGGGAAGCACGATAGAGGGCAGTAACTTGAAGAAGAAGAAAAGGAAAGATTATGAACAGGAATGTAACCCTTTTATAGGGTTTTTTTTTAAAGAGATAGCTTTAATTTTTTGACAAAATTTTTGAAATATTTCCACTTTCTTTGCTTCTAAAATGAACTGAAATTTGTTAGCTGATAATTTGAAAATTCTTTTACCTTAATTGTCATTGGGGATAAATTATTTTTGAATTTCTATTATGACAATTACATACACCTACATTTTCCACTCTAATGCATTTTTAATAACCTTCATCATCTAGTGATTTGAATTTCAAATTTCTTTCTATGAAGAAGTAAAAATTAGATAACTTTGTGCCAATTTTCATAATAAATTGCTTTTTATTTACGTTGCAAAACCTCCCTTACTATAAGCAAATCAAAACCTTAAATTACACTTAGTACTCATAAGACTTATTAGATTCCATCTCTCTTTGTTAAGAGAAAGTAAATTACAGTGACAAATCTGTCTACCCTCCCTGGTACACCATAACATGATGTTTGTACATGTCTGCTTCCTTTTACAGCTTTTGCACAAGGGACCACACCTCTTCCCATTTCCACATCAAAATGGTAAACATTTTCCCAACAATACAGACACAATTCAGAGTAGGTTCAAGGGAAAAGCATTAAGAAAAAAAAAAAAAAATCCTCACATAACATTTCTACTAGTTCTGTAGGTCTAGTCTACCATTTTCCCGTTCTTTGTATGGCAGTGGGCCCCACTGGGTCTGATCTCTGTATGTTAACACAAATAAATATGTTTCTTGGCACCCCTTCTATACACATTGTCATAATTATATGATTGTATCTGATTTTTCATAACTGTTTTTCACTTCAGTCAGAATAGATTATAAATACCATTCTGCTAAATACAGACTTTATAAATTATGTTTTATTCTCATAACTTCATATGGGTTTTTAATGGTATACTGGTTACACCCTGGTTTCTCTCAGGGTTCTTCCATAATGGCCATCACAGAAGTCTATTTCACACGCATGGTTTCACAAATATTAATTTCCTTTCACACCTTCCTCACTTCTGAAAGGTGTGGATTATATTCACAGTGAAGGAACAAAGAAACTGCAAATTGAAAACAAATGAAAGTCAAAAATATATCCTTTAAACTTCCAATCTGAATTTGAGATATCTAGGATTCAGCTTCTCAACACTTGCAGTAAAAAGGGGAGTTAAGTGTAACAGCAGAATTCATCTGGTTTATATTCTAACTAACTCAACTCTTTCTTCTTGATCTCCCACCAAGGACCAGCAGAGACCTCCTTCAGAGACCTAATTTTCAGACTCTCTTCTCAGAAGTACCTATCCCCTATCTGGGTACCTGGTACTGAAACCCTCACTTCCGAATATAGGGTCTTCTTATTTCAGAACCTGGCACTCATGAGAAATGTCTGAGAAGTGCACAACTCCCAGCTGCTGAAATATGAGGGACATAGTGTTATTAGAGAGCAATTTGCTTTGGTGCAAATGTCTGAAAAATTCCTCTTGCTTTCTCTTAATGTGCATCAGTCCTGCTGCACTGATACTCTTTGCCCCAGATATAACTGGGCTGAAGAGACAGATTATGTCCATATTCTTTGCTTCCTTGTCTATCTCCCTCTCATTGTCAGATTTTTATTTCTGCATCATTCTCCTTGGTTTTATGCAAAGTAAATTAAAATGGATTTCAGTTTACCCTGCATAATATGCACTTTCTTCACTATCTTCCCATCCTATTCTTCCCTTTAGCATTTCTCATACCAACTTCTTGAACAGGCAGCTTTCCATCTACCAGAAGCTCTTGGTGTTTCTCACAGATATCTAATTGATAAGGTGGTTTTGTAGAGTGTTGGAGTATTTATTCCTTTATTTTTCTCCCACACTGTAACATTTGGTCTATTTCTTCTCTAAGTTTTAATTCAACAATTTTCCTTTCCATGTTACCTGGGTGCCAGAGGATACACATACAGAAAATAGCTCCATGATTTCATCTCAAATACCTGACTCCGTACCAGTTTTCAGAAATGACAAGTAGTT
This sequence comes from Caprimulgus europaeus, assembly GCA_907165065.1. Next base: position 59,412,175 of record OU015525.1, on the reverse strand, counting down.
ATTAGAGTGAATGTCAGGCTTTAGCCCTGGAAGAACTGGAGGGAACATATTTCATTACTCAAGAGAGAAAATTATCTGAATTTCCATCATATATGAAGCTTTACAGATGACATGAGACATTTTAGCTGTCAAAGTCAGAAGTGTTTCTAACAAACACACACAAAATACAGGTTTGCAAAGGCTTTAAACTTTGACAAAGCATGGCTAGATTTTCATGGCAAAACCAGAATATACATAACTGACACAAAGACCATCATGTTCTCTACTGTAAAGCAGTAACACTAAAGTAGTTAAAAAAAAATTAGAAAAAGTTTTATTGAGACTGTTTCAAGAGACACTAGGAAGATTAAGTACATTTTTTCCATCATTAGAAATAACTGAAATGTACTCATGAGAGAGCAGGACTAGTTTAACACAATATATGCATCACAGGGATATATCAAGAGCTTGTACATCTTTAATGACACATATTTCATAGTTCACAGAAAAGTCTAGGTTGGAAGGGACCCTGGAGATCATCTGGTCCAACCTTGAAAATAGGGCTTTAGATTAGGTTACACAGGGATCTGTCAAGCTATGTCTTCAAGACATCCAGTGAGGAAATACTGATCTTTCTGGTCAGCCTGCTCTGACGTTTAGTTGTTCCCATGGCTTTTTTATTTTTTTTTTCTCCTTATACCCAGCTGATTTCCCCTGAAGCAAACTATGCCCACTGTCTCTTGCCCTTTCCCTGCACTTCCTTGAGAAGAGAGCACCTCTGTTTCTCACCTCAATCAACTCATGAAAACTGGAGGCTGAGATTAGATCCCTCCTGGGCCTTCTCTTTTCACCAGTGCAAACCCAGTTATTGCAAACTTTCCTCATATGTCAGGTTCTCCAAACTCCAACTTCCTCTTTGTCCCACTGCTGGACCCTCTCTAGTTTTTCTTGTCTCTCTTAAATAGAGCAGTGAGGGGACCAAAACTGGACACAATATTCCAAGTATGGCTTAACTCAATATGGAGGATCCATCCTAGCTGAGAGTCCTTAGTCTGCTGCAGCTGAGGCAGCCCAGGACATCGAATACTTTCAGTGCTGCCAGAGCACATGGCTGGCTCAACTCAGCTCACTGCCCAGTGAGACCCTCAAGGCCTTTTCAGCTGAGCTGCCCTCCAGCCACTCAGTCCCCAGCCTCTTTTTCTGCTTTGGTCTCAGAGGTGACCAAAGAGGAGGCTTATTAGGCCTCAGGTGCAGGACTTCACATTTAGCTTTGTAGAGGCCATTGAGCTTCCATCCCCAAAGGTATTAGAAAAACAACTGGACATAGCCATGAGTAACATGATCTGACTGATGCTGCTTGGAGCAGGAGATTGAACTTGATGGAATCCAGGGGTCTCTTTCAACCAGAATTGTTCTAAGGGTTAACAACATTTTGAAATATTTAGATAATAAAATTCTTTCCCCATGCCCTCCATCCCCCCATTCCCCCATTGAAATGTTTAAACATTCTTCCCCTATCCAATAATATTTTTTACAGTAAAAATTTCAGTCTTCCAGTTTGCTTTAACACTTATCATAATGGGAACACAGGCTCCTATTTAAACTGTTTTTTAAGAGTAGAGTGTCATTTATACTGCAAAACTGCACACACTCAAGTACTACTATGAATTTACTGCAATAAGTGCACATGAATCTTCCAGTTTTAATGAGGTGATTGAGGTGAGAACTACTACTAAGACATCTGTGAGTTGCTCTGTGTTACCAGTAAGGGCTAAGAGATTATATTTATTTTTCCCATCATTTATTCCCTCCTTGATACTTAGATTGAGCCACTGATGCTACTGCTGAGGAACTCAAAGCCACACACTGACATCACTTCTTTATTTACCTTGTGAATTTACACTCCTAATTAATACCCTGTGCCTTCAAGGTTTGGAAGTATGAGTAGAGTCCTACGTAGAAGAAATTCATAGTGTCAATTAACCATTTTAGGTCCATGCTTGTAGGAGGTCAAAGTCCTATCAGCATGCTCACTACGTGTTAAGGAAAGATGTTACTTCCTTAATACAATCTTTGTTGAAAGAAATTTTGTTTCATTAGTTGGCATGCTGCCTTTTGATGTGCTCAGACTCTATTAACAGCTTTATTACCAGCACAGCTCCAATTATTTCTGCAATTTGCTTTTTGGTGCATAGAATGCTTGATTTGAACAATTATGTTGTTCAGATAGTTCTATATTTTAAGAGGGATCTGATAATTACTGTAAATCTTATTGTTTGGTGTACAGAATTGAGTAATTTTGCTAACAGTTTTTCATTTAAATAGGGTTCATTTTAATCTCATCAGACGAGTAATAGCTGCCCATGAAAGCAATGTCCTTTGTAACCTTCACAAACTAACCAGATAATTTTGTTAGAAGATAAGATATTACTTGAGAGTGCTGTAAACAAATATTTGAAGAGAATTACATGTCAAAATGGGGAAAAACAAGGATAGAGTTTTCAGGAAAATTTAGTTATCTCTGCTTTGGAAGACTCAGCAAACTAAGGGTATAAAAACTGCACAAACTACATTTGTGCACTTCTCTCAACCTCAAAGAGCAAAGACTTACAAAAAAACCTGTTAAATTCTCTATTCTTTACGGATAAAAATTTGTAAAATATTATTCATGAAATGATATAATCACACATACACATTCACTGAGCTCCTAAGAAAATACTACACTGACATTACAATCAGAGAGAAGTTCTTATAAAGATTATGATAATGCTGCAATATGTACATATTTTTTCATGTTTGAGTTGTTATTATCTTTGAGAATAGTAGGTGCTAGCACATAGATGACTGTGGCAAAATATAGTGTGTTTCAAATTTATCGGGAATTCACTTATACTGAAATATTTTGAAGTGAATAACCATCTCATAGTTTAAGGCCTTCTCAATTAGAGACCAGCAACTGTGTTGAAGAAGAAGAAATAACTTACTGTTCCTGCATACTCAGTTTTTAAGCACTAAAAGAACCTGTCCACTCCTTTCTCTTACAAAACGGGACTACGAATGCACCACGGAAACTCTAGGTGTGTGCTTGCGTGCACATGTGCACAGGAGATCTTATTGCCAAGAACTGTCCAAGAAACTGCTGCAGCTGATATAAGAACTAGACATAAATCACTGGGATTGCATGACATAAATCACTGGGATTGCATTACATAAATCATAATTCTCTGACACTAGTGTTTAGCATTCCACAAGTTTCTGCAGGATAATCAAGCAGTGAAAGAAAAAGTGTAATGTAACTCCCCTTGTATGGCCCTGGGTGCTAATTTAATTTAGTAGATTACAGTTTTTATTTTTATTGTGGACACATATTATATAACATGTGCTTAAGACTATTTGTTCCATATATATTTTTTACTATCAGAAGTCATTCCTAAAATGTAGGAATTTATGCAATTTATTTTATTTTGCATTTGCAGATTTATATAAAGCACATAATAATTGAACATGATAACAGGTAACACAAAAATCTAACAACCTTACCCTACTTTAATTTTGCTAACTTAAAACTAAAACTCAGAGAAAGCTGTTGCTGACACAGCCTTAACAGAACAGTCTCTCATAATGGGAGGATTAAATCAGTAAGTCTTGAACTCTATGATGGATATTACCTATTTATTTATTTGAAGAGTAAGTCCACCAGCATTGACAGAATCAAGCTTTTCTTGCTCCAAGATAGCTATATCTTGTCAGCAACAGACCCAATTCACAACACCTTCACCTTGTGTGAAGATTATTTACCTTATTAGTCAAAGAGAAATAGGAATTAATGAAACTGGAGATTCTGCAAAGACTGGAACAATCTACATCTGTTGGTTCCCATTCTGGAGTTTATGGACAACCATTAGCAATTCAGCTATGTCATCCTTAAGTTTCCTTTGGGATCTTGGGTGAATATGTTCTCCCTACTTTGCTAGTGACCATTCTGTGCAGCTGGGGTTGAAGTATCTATAATCAGGTCTCTAATATCTCTGCAGAATCCTCCACTGCGTACCCACACCAGAGCATGCCAGCTTCCTCTACAGTAAAGCCCATGCAAATGTGCTCATTTATGCTTTCTTTCTTGCATATTTCCTTTATATTCTCATTGTCATTTGGATGCACGGGGTCTTTGGCAAGCCTTTTGCTCCTGATGAGTCAGAATTCCATTCTAATAAGTATATCTCAATGCCTGAAAGAATTACACTTTTTACATACCTTTTATCTTCTTTTACAAAAATAAGAAAACTCGTTATTTATTCCTTCTATGAAGTTAGTAGAGCTGTGGTGCCTGGTTTTGGCCTTTTCTGACAGTGTAGGAACAGCTCTGAAGAACATACCCATCCCCAGGACTGCTGCAGAGCTATTGCCACTTTATACTCTCTTTGAAGTAATGGGAGTAAACGCAGCTGTTCACAACCTCTACAAAGAATATCTAAGGGAAAACAGTATAGCTAAGCTGTAACTTACCTGAGCCAGAGTGTAATGATCTAAAGTTACAGTAATGAGAAGTTTTAATTTGATACTAGAAACCAGAATGCACAGATGAAGTCATGTTTCAACTAATGAATGAATTTACTGTTACTATCGGGAGGCACTTGTCTGTAAGGACTAATGCCATTACTATTTTTTTTTTTTAATAAAAAATCACTAGGAAAAAACCAAACCAAAACAAAAAAAATCAAACAACCCAAAGCAATGTGCAACAGTATTAAAGAATTTACAGAATAACAAATTAACCCACATATTATCTGGATAACAGAGAGAGCATGGAAAAGTCGATTTTTTAAAGAGGACAGCTTATTTTTACATTAATAAATATTTATTTAGCATATGTAAACCGTAAAATCTTTATTTTTAATTCTCCTACCTTTGAGCTACCAGTCTTGTTTTTCTGGGTTTTTTGTTTTGTTTTGTTTTTCCCAGACCAGAGCTCCTTCTATAATTCACATTTTCCAGTACACAGGTTTGTCACCTAAGTATAGGAGACATATAGCCATCTAGGTAAAGTGCTTTGCATGGGAATTTGACTAGAGCTATACTTCAGGCTCAAACATCCACAGAAAAGTGGAGGTGCTTAAGATCTTGATGAGTTACTTATTTTGGGGTACTGTTTGTGATCCTGGATAGTGATCTGAATGTAGATAAATCAAAGGCATTAATTTTTGTTATGTTTCCAATCGAGAGGTAAAATTTTCTCCTGTAATTCTTTGCATGAGAAAGCTAGAAAACCTGCACAATACAATTGAGTAAGACTGTATGCCACTCCTAGACCTTCTCTCATGGCAACCCAGATCACTCTGAAGGTCTGAAAGATACAAGTTCCTAGAGAATCCCAGTATGTTCTGAGTCTCCCTTTGCACCATTCCCTTTCTTCTACTAGTTATAAAGATTGTATGGGAGTAATTATCTCAGGGTTGACATACATAATCTTATATGAATACTAGTGTGTGATCAGAGCTTTTCACACTTTGAAATATGTTGTCCTTTCATAAGCAGTCAGGCTTGCAACACATATTTTAATCCTCCTTTAAAAAACCCCAGGTTTTTAATTTCTTCAATAGTTAATTCATTTTTTCATTGATTCTTAGACTTTAGAGTTACTCTTCAACTTTGCACACCAGATGCCTTCCTTATGTTTTATCAATTAATAAAGAAATAGAGAATTCCAAACCAGGGCTAACAGTTTGCACTGGATAGCAATAAACATGTATTTTGAAATATTTCAAAATATAACAAAGCAATAACCAGCTCTAGAAAAGAAAGACAATCAGGATATTTTTATCCAATACCAGCAATCAAATAACTGTATTTGCTCCCATAACAACTTGCATTGTTCCCTCGACAGTCACACTCGATGCCTATACACAACTTATGCACACCTATTTCACCACTATTTCATTTATCAGAATGGAGGCAGTTGCGAATAATCATTATGAAATAATAAAATATCATTTTAAAATAAATCAAGCCTGACAATAAGATTCCAAGTTTCCATTTTCTGATTATATAACTTTAGAAATTATTTCATGACGTTATTTGAAATATTGGTATAATCAAAGTAAATTGATATAATTCTTTTTTGCTACAGCCAGAAATTCAGTATCTTTTTAAATTGAAGAGAGTATCCAATTCTTTCTCTTCTCCTACCAAGGAGTGGAGTAAGAGGAAAAAAGGGGTGAAAAAGAACACTACCACCATCTCTTCATTTGCTTATATTACATGCAAAGGGCCATGATTCCATCAATACTGCAATAACATGCAGCTGCATCTGTATCTATGTTATTTTTTTCAGCTTAAACGGATCTTACATTTCACATGATTTTTCTACAAAGAAGACAGTTGAGAAGCAACATATAAAGTGTTTCTGAATCCTTTTACACATAAAGAATGCTATAGGCAATAATAAACTCAAAAAAATTGTCTTGGTTTTGCTAGGATAGAGTTCATTTTCTTCTTAGCAGCTAGAAAACACTGTGTTTTGGTTTCAGTGTGGGATTTAATAACTATTTTAAGTTTATTTTCTTCCAATTATTAAATTGTTCTTATCTCAACTTATAAGTTCCCTTACCTTTACCCCTCCAATTCTCTTGCCTGTTCCCTGGGTGAAGAGGAAAGTGGGAAGTAGGAGTGCAAGCAGCTGTGTCGTGTTTGGCTGCCAGTCATGTTAAACTACTACAACACGTCCCCCAAAAGCTCCCCCCATTTTCACACATTTTCATCCTCCTGCCCTGTTGCTAATCTATAGAAACTTGGAGTTTCAGCCATCACTACAGCTATGAGCACAAACCATCCAATTAATCCTTTCAAAGACCCATCACTAAATTCCATATTGAAAGTAACTGTTTTTTGAAATTCACATTGAAGAGAAGAATCAGTTTAGCTGAATGTGGACCTCCTACACAAGGGAGCAAACATTGCCATTGTGGTACATAAGTGAAAGTGCCAATTGTCTAGTACTTGTCAGTCCTAAATCTAGACACCAATAGAGGATCAGAAGTTGGCAATATGAAACTACAGGGGTTCTTTTTCTTAGCAAATATTCACAGGATAATTGCATGCTACTTATTATATACACTTTTTTCATTTAAAGAACTTAAAGGCTAATTTGTGTTATGATAAAAAGCATTAGGCCTGCCTTCAAGAGACCTAGCCTTACATCCACATGTTTTCACTGCTTGTCCTGTGACCTCATGTCTCTTTGTGTTTCAACTTGCCAGTTTTAACATAATATCTAATGTTGATATGATATAAATCTAAAGGTGACTGGATAGAAGACAGTAGTAAAAGCACAGAACCCTACCCTATTTTAGGATTAGCTAACTGAAGTCTACTGACTGACTTGGGGAGCTGATAACAGTAAATTACAAGATAAAAAGGAAAACCTGTTCTTGTTTTCCATCACAAAGTGAAAGTGACAGAGAAAGCAGGGAGAATCTTATTTAGTTAATCCTGAATTTTTATCCTTAAAAATCCTTGCTGTTGACAGAGCTGGTAAATCTTGGAGTTCTGGGGAAAACGTTACATATTCAACCAGTATCATTGTTACAACCAAAGCATTTAGCATTTTCAGAATTTGTTCAATACTCAGTTAATAACTAATTTTGAAACATTTGATTAAGCCACCAATTTTGCACATTTCCAAAATACTAAGTTTAAAGAAAAAAACATCAATCTCGCTTCACACACATTGGGGGTTTTGTGTTTATCTGCAAAAACACAGTGTGATGAGATTTACAGAAGTTTTACTGTGCTTTTACTGTCAGGGTTAGGTTTTCAGCCTGATTCTCACTGTATTGTTTGCAAAATAAACACATCAAGACCACACTCTTCCCAAGGAAGAGTGGTAAACAGGCAGTGCTTCAGTTCACAAGAAAGGCATGACTTACCTTGTGAAAGTTCCTGAAATACGCTGCTTTCTCATCTGGAAATTTTTCTAGCCTCCTGGGTCCTTTACTAGAAGCCTTCTTGAAAACCAACCAACAACGCCTGAAAATCTGCAAACAACATCAATGGATTGTATTAGCTTTTCTTTAAAGGTTGACAGTATCACAAATGCATTCAGTTACATAATTGACTTAGGAAGAAAATTTAAAATGATGATATTTATTTTAGAAGTCTGGAAAATTCTGAGAATATAAATTACACAAGTAATCCAAATTCCTCAATTTATACATATCGATTATCAGTCCTTTGTAGAGGTCTCTGTTCCAGTTTCTTTCATGTATGCCAAATTTGACAATTCCTGAGAGGCGAGTAAATCCATGTACTTTGAATATGAAAAGAATTACAGGGCTTTCATTAGAGAAAGTACTTTCAGAAATTACTCCATTCATTTCTAGCTTTAACATTTATACTCTTATTTTCCTAGAGTGTCAATACCATTGAGAAACATTTATTGCGGTTTTTAACATAACACAGTAATCAGCAGTTAATATAAAAGCTTGTATGCACAGAAAAGAAAACACAAAATTGAAATAAGCACCAATGTGACCATTGCTGGACCACCTAGTTCTCTCAATCAGTTCAACAACAAACTTTCTAAGGAAAAACTATGCAGATTACTAAAGTTTGGAAACCTTCAGTGAAAATAAAATCCTCGGAAAGCACAAACCAAAAATTTATTATCCTCTAATTTAATGAGAAACACACTAGAATTTGCTTAAAATGCATTTTTAAGCAACGAGAGTACTTTATTAGACTATTTACCAAGTGTTCTGGTGGTATTGCCATAACCAGAGGTTTAAAATCAGGACTGAATTATTGAACACGAATACATTTGCAGTTCAAAGAGAAGCTGATTAAGGATAATCCTCTAGACTGTATTACACAAGTAAGGGATTAGATATCAATCTAGTTTTATAATCTATGAAAATGGTTTATTCTCCTCTTCAGTACTTGCACTTGAAAAACAAAAAACCCCTCAACAATACTAGTTAATGGTTCCACTGGCTATATATGGAGAAGAGGCTTATTTCTACAAAAACACTACAAAATTTAATGACATAACACAGTAAGTACCACACTATTTAATTTGGTACAGATCAAACACATTTCCCATTAAAAAACAAAACAAAACAAAAACCGAAATACTAAACAACAAAAAAACAAGAAATATGAGCAGGGAGAGCTAAACTGAGGAGCTTCCCCCCTGATGCGATGCTGTCTAAACTAAGTATAAGCAGGAAATATAGTATTATTAAAATAATTAATCTTAAGTAGCCACATTCTGATATAATAATGCTGACACTATCCTGTTGTCATTAGCGCAGATGAATTTTATCAGTCAAAATAAATGTTTTCTTTTAAAAATATACCACTACAATATCAGTATGTTTAATTATGAAGATTGTTGGAAGAAAACATAGCATTTAATGAAATCCTCTGCAAGTATACTTCTTACAAAGCATAAAAAATTTGGGTTTTTTCCTACTAAGGCTGTAAAATGGCAACTGTATAACTGTACTTCCTGCACCTAACCTGAGGGAAAGCAAAGACAATATCATATTTCCTGAAAAAAAATGACATTACACTATGGGACATCATAAACTATTTTTATTAGATAGTACTTTCTTCAGATAACATTTTGGCAATGTTGCAACTTATTTTACCAAAGCTACATCACTGCTCCCACAGTTATCTCTTGACTATCCTATATTAACTATTCACAAAGTTATGGTGTGTAAAGCTCCACTTTTGCAGGTAACACAAGCTGAGGTTATTAATGCTAATTTGACCTTACTAAAAGTAATAGCACCAACTGTCCAAAGGGAACATATTTATTAATTTAATAAAAGTATCACTTTTTATAATACTGTCTCTTCTGGGATCTGGGGTCATTTATTTATTTATTTATTTATTTATTTATTTATTTATTTATTTTTGTCTATGTATTTTCAGTTAATTTTTCTTCCTCTGATAAACGTATTCTCTTAAGAAGTTCTTTATCAAGGTAAAAATAATTGCCTTCATTTCAAATCTTTTAATGATCTCCTTATTTCTTTTATCTGCCCTTAATGGTTTATGGTCCTCATAGATTTTTCTTTATTAAAAACAGATCAACCTACAGTCCCCAACATCAGTGGCAGTGGGTTTTAGCACAGCCACGGAATCTATGTTTGACTGATGACCTGAATTTTGGACAGCTAGTGATAAGGTAACAGAAGTTTCATGTCAATTGACAGAGTAAGTTTTCTTCAGTTTGTTTTCCTGTTTTTCTTTTGTTTTCTTTTTTTTTTTTAATATGGCAGTCATATTTTGTTACAATGCAAAGAATCAGTTAGATCCAGCACATCAAAATTATCCTTAATAAATGGAAAACTAGACAAGCAAAGTCAAGCAGTCGGATTTCTCCCCGTGAGGATGAGAATATTTTCCAGATAATGCATCCTTCAAAGCAATTTCTTCAGAGATAAATGAGCAGGGTCTCCTGAATTGCCACTTCAGTCTTCTTTTCACTGGGTGTCAATCTGGGACAGTGTGGAAGTGAGTTTGAGGGTTTTCTGCTAAACTGACAACATTCAAGAGGAAGGCTTTGACTCCCTTATTAGTGGGCACTTCTAAGTATCCGTTGAAGAGAGCTAGATGCTAGTTATTTTTAAGGATGCTCCTCATTAGGCCTTTTCCCAAATTTCAGCATTGGGATTAATTCAAAGGCTTTAGCACTTGGACTGCAGGAATGAACAGCTCTCACTTTTAAAGGAGAACACTGAATAGCAAGAGGAGGGAACCTTAAGTTTTACCTTTAGACTGTTACTGCTTCAATTTATTGACATCTGTTTTTTTCAGACGTTTAGGAAGAGGAGAAATCTGAAGAAAGGAAAGGCTCAAAGAGGACTCCTGATTTGGTATGTACATTCACCAACGTACAACCCTGCATTTAGAATCATTTTTTTTTTTTTAACCTACTTTTAAAGCTAGCATAAACATATGGAGTTCCACTGCATTTCAGCAGCATTTTATCTGATTGCACCAACAGACAGTTTGTATCTCAGTGTTTGAAAAAGCATTAGCATATGATTTTACCTATAAATAAGAATAAATAGGTGCAGATGTGAGCACACAGCAAACATTTGCCTTTCATAAGGCACCTCATTGTTATACAGAAGCCTCCTCAATTATTCACGAACTGTGAGATACTCTTTTATCCCTGGCCTAGTTTAGGATGCCATTGGCTGTAATCAAAACTTCTGAAAGACTTCTAAACTCTTCAGATAATTGGGGTAGTCATTGTGAAAGAAATCAGCATCAGCCCTTTAACAACAGAGAGGATGAGAATCACTTGCAGTGCTGTCTTCATAATATTTAGTATTTCCTGTGAGATTTAAGTGTCTGTTTCTCACACACGTGTAGTTGAAGAAATGCCAAATATTTGATTGTTTAATCAGTTTTACAGCGTTCTTGGATGAGCACTCACCGCTCAACAAAATTGTTTTAAAATTTTTATATGGAGGGCAAACAAGATAAATTCTAACCCTAGACTGTTGCTTTTTTCTGGAGAAATCTAGAAAGATAGCCTTGAATACATGTTATGTTTAGGTTTCCTTTTACTAAAGTATCAGTTAGAAGGACAAAAACTTGTTCAGTACAGACCCGAGAAGGATTCTATTGAAATTACCAGCTGAGTCCTTGGCATAGCAAAACTTCTTTAAACAACACCCTTCCTCTCAGTTTTACAAGACGGGCAAAGCAAAGGGGAAAAAAATTTTAAAAAATCTCTAGTTTCCACTACCTGTGCAACTATGCACCAGTGAGCAATGTCAGTAGCTCAACACACTTGTGGTCTGGTGAGACTGAGTCGCTGCCTCTTGCAGTAATGTACAGGAATGATTTTCACTATAATGTATAAACTTCCATGGGAGAATAGCCTCTGTTCCTAAGAATGGCCTCTGAGAAGCCTCATCTCATTAGTGAGATAAAAGGATTCTAGATTATCTAGAACAATATAACCTTATCATCCCCAAATGATTTCTGAAATCTTTCCAGTCAGAAATTCAACTTCCAGTGCTGCTCTATTTCTATCAATCTTTAGAGATCTCTTTTTTATATTTTACTTGAATCACAGCCGCAGATCAATTAATGAAGAAAATCTCTGCATAATTGTCTTTTCTTACTTTTCTTCTGCTTAATTCACCTCTCAGCTCACTTTTCCAGCATGGTCATATTTTTTAATATTCCTGACTAATTTATGCAAAAGTTTGGCCCCTAAACAGATCATTATTCTTCATGCTTATATGATACAGTTCTGTTTTATTGTTGCCATGGTTATTAATAATTAAACCCATTAAAATACATATTACAGGAAATCCATTGACTAGATTAGTTTTTTAGAAAGAAGAAAAACTTTTTCCTTTTCCTAAAATAATTTAAAATAATTGGCTTACAGTGGGAATCTTATGTATGATTTTCCATTTTCCAGAGATTTTTAAAGCCTTTTGCTCGTCATTTACCATAGATGCTATTAACACTTTTTTATGCACAGCTGTAGCTAATAAAGCTTTGCCAGTCATCACTAATATTTAGATAAGATTTTTATTGAGAAGTCTCTAAACATTATTCCAGAAATTCCACCTCACACTCAGAAACATTTGTCTCTTGAGAGAAGCAGGAGTGAGTCTGCTCCTAGTTACCAACAGCAGCCATGACTGACAAGAATGGGCACTGAAGCATCGCTCATGTGGCTTTTTGCTAGTATAACCCATCAAATGGTTCTCCCAGCAAGACATCTACATAATAATATTTAGTCCTGCATCTTGTTATCTGCAGAAAAGGCTAGTTGGTTTCTCCTTCCTGACTTTCCATGTACAGTGCTTTCCTGTTGGACAACACAACATCTGCAGAGTACGCATTAAAAACAGTAAAACATTAAAATTTTCAAATGTACTTCACTAGTTACCTCCATTAAAAAAAAAGATTTTTTTTTGCATGTGAGAGAAATGTAGTATGTTGTGAGCTAAAAAAACCCCAAAACTCGACTCACAAATTCAAAGCTAAAGCATTCATAGTAAGAAAAATAAAAATAATTGTCACAGTAAAGTCATATTTAACAATTGTTTTAGCACTTCAGTGTTATTGCTTCAGTGGAGCTACACTTGTCACACACTCAAGTAAGAGAAATTGAAAAGCAGTTATTATTTGTAAAAAGGCCCAAGAGGAAAATGGGAAGAGAAAACCATCCATGCCTCAGCTACAGAACAAGTTACAGGATTTAAGTTATTGCTAAGTAAAGCCAATAGGAAAAAACACAAAAAATCTCATTGTTTTAAGCCACCTACTTGACTTACCAACACTTTGTATTTAAAAGACAAAAGCAAGTACTGTTTAACAAGGCATGCCAACTCTCTCGCACGTAGGTTTCTGGGCATTTTTGGAACTAAGGTGCCCTAGAAACAGTGCTTTTTCCTGTCTCGAACAGCACTCATTTCACTGTCCGCCTTTTTGAAATACAGTTACCATCGCATTAAGTGGGTGCATTTTGGGTGGCAAATTTGGATCCGTATAACAAAGCTCAGAGGCTGCAGAGTAGCAGGGAATGGAGGCCAGCTCCTCCTCCTTTACCACACCTTGGGAACTCCTGTACCTCCTAGCAGTGGAGCAGAGATCCTCTGCAGCCATCTGACACCCACTCCCACACAAACAGGAAGAGAAACAAAAATAACCCCTAACCCAGCTCAGGAGCATGAGGAGACATGCTTCTGTCAGCAGCTCTGGGATGTCAGGCCAAGACATAACCACAAGATACAAAAAGCCTTGGGAGGTTTTCCCTTTTTTAATTGATTCTAACTCTCCACCCATTCTCATCTATTTCAACATATTTTTTTCAAGCATTACCAAAGTATCCACCACAAAGCAATTGCAATAAAAGCAAAGCTGTTTAAACTGTAACTCAGGAGTAAAAAAAACCCCAGAAATATATCCCAAAAAGATCACTAGTAATGCCTTTAATAAAAAGTACTTTCTGAAGGTGTGTTATGAGGCTATCCAATAGGGAAACATTCCTCATATATGATAACCTTGCATGTACCCTTGACTTCATTTTATCATCCTAATTAGGAAGCAAGGTTAAACCTCTAGTTTATAAACCTTCTAGTATGACCTTCTGCAATGTTATAGAAGACAATTAGGCCTTCAGATCATATTAGTGTCATAGTTCAAATCCTAATGTTTCTGATAGATTTATTATTATTATTATTATCATCATCATTATCATTATCATCATTATTATTATTTTCCAGATTGCAAACCTGCTGGCATTTAAAGTTAGGAATAGAAATATAGAAACATCTGCTACAAACAAGTAAACTATAAAAAGATTTATTATTAGGCAGTTCTGTGAAAGCACACTATAGTAATTTTCCAGCTATTCCTATACTAACTAACCTACTTTGTGTATAAACATTTTATCTATGGGATCCAAAGTTTCATTGTTTTTGTTTGTTTGGTTGTTTTTTTTCCTGTGTTTAAAAAAGAGGGGAGACACATATATGGAAAGATTTGCATGTTGTATTTGTGTCAAAAGTGTCAAACAGTTTTACCAATCCTTAGGCATCCAGAGCTTAAAACTCACCATTGTTACATTCTTTGAACCACCAGCAGGGCAATTCAGGGACAGAGGACACACTACACAAATAATGCACTCAGTCTTCATAGCAGTCTGCAGATCAGCAGAATTTATCACATGTATTAATTTACCTTATGTTTATTTTAAAAAATCAGTTCCAGCAGCCATTTTTTGGCTTTCTGCATTACTGACTCAGTTTTGCCAAGACTAACTTCAGTGATTCTTTTGGAGGAAAACTAATACTGCTTGCTTCATGTTTGGCTTCAGAGTAAATGGTAAATAAACCTGCAAACAAACCAAAACTTTCACTACAAAAGTTTTAGCAGGCATCTTGCAGGAAAATCACAGAACTTGTAATATTTTTAAAGAAATTACTGTGCCCGAGAAATCTCAAGCATTTCACTGAGCTTAAGTTGAATGTGTAGCAGCTACTTGTGAACAATTGTGTAGCCAGAATTTGTACCACAGTTTATATCTTCTCCCACAGGTACTTTTCTAAATGTAATAATAATAAAAAAATACCTACGGAGAAAGTTTTGTTATATATTGTAACATTGAATTTGAGTAACTTCTCTAACTGAACTGGAGTAACTATCTTACTTCACTCATCTGAAGATTTTTGGTGGAAATATCTTTTTTTTTACCTTTTATAACATACTACTTTAATTATTTACAAATAAACATAGTCCACTTGAGTATGATAAATCACAAGTAATGGTTTGTTATTCTGCAATGGTAAGTAATATTTAGAGAAAAAAAGTTATAACTCCTTTAATTTTAATCATATAGCTATATATTGAAGTAATGGATATACCACTACAATAAAACTTCTTAGTTTTTGCGCTTCCCATATACAAGCTTACTAAGCTGAAATGCAGTATCTTTTACACATATTTAGTGTAAACACTAATCATCACTAGACACTCATCACTTTGTTCTTAAAAAATTTAAAGGCATTTAGCATACCTTTAAGGGAACTTAATGATAAGAAACAGACAGGAGTTATTGATATAGATTTCTTATTTAGGTCTCTATAATACAAAATTCAGACCTTTACAAACAATCTGAAATAACACACTTGAAAGATGGTATCTATCTGCTCAGATCCTTAATATTTTCTTTTAGGAAGGCAGGGATTTGTGAAAATAAGTGTTGCAAAATCAAAACCATGCAACATGAAACAGAGCTTCCAAATGCAACAGTAATCACAAACACCTGTTCTATACTACTGAGGGACAAAAGCTCAAATTATTTTTACAGCTCCAATTTAGAGGGTTACAAGCTCAAATTCAACTTCACAATCCAAAACAATTATTTAGGTTTACATCAGCTAGTATTCTACCACATCTATCCTAACTTTTCTCTACATTATCACACAGAAACTTACCTTAGCAGAGGTATCACAGTCCTCAAGATGCTGTTGTTTTGACTGATAAAATAAGTGGAAATGGTGTGCTTTGCATGGGATTTAATACAGCCGAGCACAGCACTCTCCACAAAGAATAAATATGTGAGCTGAATATAAGAGCAACTGTATATTTATGTAGGTGAATAACCTCTACCAGCAACTGATCCTAAAAGGGGACTAGGAAAGTTTAAGTATTTTATTCTTGGACACATTTTATCATTTCAGCATATATCTAGAAAATCTTGCAAATCCAGGCATGTTGATATATATGGGTGAAAGTTAACTGTAAACTATAGGTGCCACTATTAAATGCCTGGTCACAGTCCCAGGCACAGACTTATTCATGAAGTGTATGCAATATGCTTAAATACAGTGAGACTGAGGAATACAGAAATGACAATGTAGAAGGAAAAGCACTCCAAATATCCTCTGATACACTGCACTACAGAACAGAGTACAGATGCTAAAAATTTCACTTATCCATGACATATCATTCAATAAACCTCTCAACTAACAGGTTGTATGAATCAATCATGTTGGTTTCCTATAAATAAAATGTATCCTTTTTAATGATATTACATCCTTTTAGTATTATGACTTCTGCTAGATTTTATGGAGAAATTAATTTTATAAAGAAAATAAGGTGTTTGCAAAATGAAGCCTGCAGTAGTATTCAAGCAGAATCTTATAAATAGTAATGATCAAGAGGAGGTCTAATATCAGCACTGTTTTCTCAACATTTGATCACTGTATTAGTGTTACCTTAGGTTAAATTTCCATCTCCCAAAGAAACACAGTTTTAACCCCCAAAGACCTTCATTATACCTTGTAACCTAATTGAAGGGGGGAAGATGAACTGACAGCTCATGGTAACTAGAAATAGTTGAAACCTCAGAGTTAACAAGAATCTCCTGCAGCAGGAATAAAAGGGATAATAAAATTGAGTACTGTGGTAAAATTTTCTGCAATTTTAATAGACAGAACTACCTGGATTTTTTAAGGTAAAAAGAAAATTAAAACTAAACAAAACCAAAAGCTAAACCTCATTTGCTCTGGGTCTTAAGAGTTTAAGAGGAAGATGTATGCAAACAGAAAGATACATATTGCAAATATTTTATTCATTCATATTAGTGATTTGCTTTCTGCCACTCTTGTGATACTATCAAAAATATCTCCTTCAAATGTACCAATCTGTTACTACAATGCATCAATATTGCACTGAACAAACAAGTGATCCAAAACAAGAAAAGGATGAGAAAACAAATGCTTTTATACAAAACTAAGAGGATTTGAAAGAAAAAGCTATAGCCTTAGCTCTTGTAACTACCAACACCAGTTTTGTTCAGCTTTTACTGTGACATCAAATTTTTAACAGATAAAGACAGCTTTCACTCAAAGAAAACTAGCATGAAAGCGCTTCCCTAAGAACTCAAATTCAGCAAATGAGTTACATTCCAGCCAGGATTTTCTGTGGGGAAATGCGCTTGTACGGGGGATTAGATAGAACAACCCCAGAGAAATGCAGAGGAAAAGCAGGTGGTCTCGAAACTCAGACTTTGTAAGTCTAAAAGACCACTCTGAATTCACTACTCTGTACCTGTGATAGGTCTCAAAAACATCTGGCCTGGAAGTGTTTTACAGATTCACCCAAAGTTTATCCGGATAAATATACAGAAGCCATACCAGTGCTTTTGTATGCTTTGGCTCAGACTCAAACCTGTAGTACTCAAGGCATCATAGATAAAACACAAATTTCTTTGCTAAGGGAAAGATGATCATGTCACCAAGTTAAGAATATTATCTTGGGGGGGAGAGGGGTGGAACCAAACAAAAAAACCAACAACAACCAATCAACCAAAACAAACAACTGCCCCTCAACATAACTTCCAACAGCTTTCCAGAGCTTCTAGAAGAAAAGACTATCCTTTTACAATCATTTCCCATGGCCAAAAGAAAATTATTAGTCTGCCCAACTGATGCTACTTATATTGATATTCTCATCAGCTGCATATACACAGAAAACATCCTGATTTTATATGCTCTGGGAACCACTTGAAAGAAGGAGTGAGTAGAAGAAAAAAGATATTGTAGCATTTCTAGTCAAATTAAACAGCCAACCTGTGATACCCCATACAGATTACAAATATCTAGCATATTGGTTCAATATTAGCTAGTGCAAATCCCTTTTCTCACTTGCAATATTAAAAGTGCAAATAGGTCAACAGCAGAAAATTGTGTTGCTCCCTTCCTGCACAGCTGAGATGGTCTCAGCTACAAGATCTGAAGTTATAATATGCAGTCTAACATAAAAGAAAAAGATGGGGAAGGGCAAGAATCCTAAGTGCTCATTAGTATGAATTCTACCAGAAGCAAGATTTATCTTTACAGTATTAACTAGCAAATCCTCATACTTCAGTTGTGAAGTCTGAGTGAGAGCTTAAGTGTAAGACTTAAAAAGTATGAGACTTGTTAACAGATATAGCTTTATTACATAGTGATAGCAAAACTAAAACTAAACTCACAAAACCACAGTAAGTCAGCTTTCTTGATCCTCCCCTTCTAATCTGCACTGGTGAGGCCATGTCTGGACTATTGTGTCCAGTTCTGAGCCTCCCAGTTCAAGAGAACTTCTGGAGAGAGTCCAGCGGAGGGTTATGAAGATGATTAAGGGGCTGGAACATCTTTCTTGTGAGGAAAGACTGAGAAAGCTGGGCCTGTGTAGCCTGGAGAAGACTCAGAAGAGATTTTATTAATGTTTATAAATACCTGAAGGGCAGGTGTCAAGAGGATAGGGACAGACTCTTTTCAGTCGTGGCCAGTGATAGGACAAGGGACAACAGGCAAAAGCTGGAACATAGGAGGTTCCACTTCAACATGAGAAAAAAATTCTTTACTGAGAGGGTGGGAGAGCACTGGAATAGGCTGCCCAGAGAGGTTGTGGAGTCTCCTTCTCTGGAGATACTCAAAACCTGTCTGGATGTAGTTTTGTGCACCTTGCTCTAGGTGAACCTGCTTTGGCAGGGGGGTTGGACTAGATGATCTCCAGAGGTCCCTTCCAACCCTAACATTCTGTGATTCTGTGACTAACTAACATGTTTTTAGTTCCTTTGGATAATATTTTCTTTTTGTTCAGTACAAACTGTGGATGAGATCATGTTTTGGGCTTAGTCTTGGAATCTTAGTGCTTATTTAAAATGGGGTTATTTTAAAAGAGATGTCTACAAATAGAAAAAAAAAAGTTTAATTTATTAAAGAAAATAATAAGCCTTTGTTTTTGTTTTGTTTTTTTTTTTTTTTAGGAGAAGCAGGAAAACCTAAAAAAAAAAAAAAGTGAAATTCCCCAGTGATGCATAAGGTAACTAAAGAACAAAGTACAACAAATACTTAATTCCTTTAAGGTCGTGCATGCTATGTCATTGTACTTGTCTCTGTTCCTTTTAACAACACTACACCACTTCTCCAGAGATGCAACTCATTTATGTAAGTGGGTGTTTGTTCTAAAAATACACACATGATTGAGTGCATGTGTGTATACCTTTACTCAGAAGTTTTGTTCTGAGGAATGCACACCCTCAAAATGAAGGCACAGATGTAAAAAATTAATTTATAGACACTCCAACTGGAAAATTCATTAGCACAGAGAATTTAAACAAAGTATATGTTATTTAAAAAAAAAAAAAAAACACCGAGAAGCTTTGCGGACTGAAGGTCTTAATTTTTAAAGAAGTTCTCTTTCCGATGTTGCCACTGGTGATTAAAATTTCTTAGAACTGTCACAGAGATAGCGTGTGTCTTATAGAAGAGTGTTTACATTAAAAAAATCTATTTCAATATTCCTTTCATTAGTGCTGCAGAGGATTCCTGCAATCTGTGAACAGCAAAAGTTTGATATAATGGCTGAGAGTATTTTAAAATCACATCTTAGTAGTCAACAGTGCCACTCAGGGATGATGGACTAGCTGACCTCTGTGATCCTATGAATACATGCATTAAGGACTAAGTGCAACATTAAATGCTTTCATTTTCTTTTAGAGACAAGTTTAGTTAAATATTTCTCTGCAAAGAATTTCTGAGGAAAAACAATCTGGAGAGCTCTTTCTCTAAAGATATAGTCTTTTTATTCTTTTCAGTTTTGCCCTTTATTATCTTTAAAATTGGACTTTAAAGAGGTGGAGAAAAATTGGTCCACAGAGCCTACAAGAGTTTTTGTGGGGCTTTCAAGCAAAGGCAAATGGTTGAAAGGTATCACAGCCATCTTCTGTCAAGGTCTACATCTGAAACTGTAGAAAACATTAATAGAGTGTGCTTTTCCCAAGCCAACCTTAGTTTTTTCCTTCCATTCGCCCTCCCCCCATTCTTTTATTGCTACCTTTGTCTCAGCAGCAAAACTTGGATCACTTTTTGGGACAAGTAACTTAGGACAGCAGCTCCTTCCCCTTTTAAGATTGCAAAAATATCTGAAATTCAACTTCCTCCTTTCCAAATAGACTTCCTAAACAGCTTTGGTGTTGTTAACTCTAGTGAAAACAAACAAACAAAAAGTCAATGAACTAAAGTAAGGCTCTTTTAACAATGGCTGTGGCTCACTATATATCTGTAAAATATGATTACAATGTCTGTGGATTAAGATCTAGTAATTTTTAAAGAAAAGTTTAGTGTTGCTTTGTCTAGAGTACAGATATGTAATTCCATTTAAAATCTATTGCTTTATGCCTTCAAGTCACACAATTCTCTGATCTCATCAGTCTAAACATAGCCGTTTCAAAACATGTATGCAGATGTCAGGCTCTGAACAAAAGCTGAATAGAAATTTCCATCACTGGAATGGTAGTTTCTATGCTTCTGAAAGTATGAAAGTAAAGAAATAACTCTGTATCTGGGATCACAGTTTTATCTGCTATTACAAAAATGTGTGCTTTTGCTTTCCACTATACAATGTGCACTTTGTTCACGAATTTTTCAAGTTTTGGTCACATCATCAAGATACTTGTATCAAAACACCTCTGGAATGGTTTAAAACTTGTATCTTTTACTCTCAGTCTAGGGTAGATAACTTCTATCCTGCACGTATTAAATGACTATTTTGTTAAATTTCAGAGAAGAAATACCCAACATATGGGGTTTCATTATTTTTTTTCCCTGATGACAATTTTCTCCTCTTTTCCATATCATATTTTAAGAGAAGCACTGAACAAATCACAGTGTTTACAGCCCTGCTACTATTGTAGCAGTGGTTTTGATGACAACATTCATCACTAAGGTTACAGCACAATGTAGACCAGAGAGGCCACAGGCTCAAATCAACTGTTTTCTGTGGATTTCAGAAAGGTACTAAACACCTTGTAAACTACAAGTTGCAATTTCACTGATTTTAAAACATTCCTCTGTTGTATTTCTAACGTATTCATGACCAATCCAAGAGTCCCAAGTTTCAAAACAGTGGGACTGGTATGACTCCAATGATGTACATTACTGCTTGAAGAGAAAATAATTTGCTTCTAAGCATTCCAGAAACTAATTTCCCGCATGTCACCTGCAATTAATGGTAGCTGAATCAATAAGGCAAAAACTTTTGTGTGAAGAAGACATGCAGGATGAATAACTAGATGTTGATTTAGATTTTTCATCTGAAGAACTACAAGTACTGCTGAAGGCAAACATAGCAAGTTGCTTCAAACTATTGACAAGATGTCAGATCTACTAGAAGTGAAAAAACAGTTAAAAAAACCGACCCCATTTTTAATTCCTTAGTACCTTTTGTGGCTATAGTGGACAACCCCTAAAAATCATTCATCTCATACAAGAATGATGCTGTTCAGACCCACAGGACAGATATTTCCTGCACTGCAGCAAAACAAGCAGAGTGTAACAGTCTCAGAAATTACCATTTCTCTTCCCTCCTGTATTGTTTTACAATACTGCCCTCTCCTCAAAAATTTCTTTATTTAATCCTTCAAAACCAAGTAAAATAAAAGTCTGACAGAATCCCTCCACCTGCCTGCACACACACAGATACCCAACCAGAAACTTCAAAATATATGAATGCTGGTAGTTCCTTCCTTCATGACTGCTAATTCTTTTATTTAGTGAGGACAACTTGCACTCACAGCTTACTGGAGAACAATCATCCTGTTTCATGGAAACGGAAAAGGTAGGACAGCAGTGTAACTATGTAAACTCTGCTGTAATTTCACATCCCTGCTGAGTGCTCTAATTCTTGGTTGAAATAGTTTTGTGTCCAATCACTTTGAATCAGGCACAGAACCTGAACCTTTCAAAATTCAGGTAAGTACTTAACTGATTAGCTATATATAAAATGTCCTGAAGTATTAAAAATATCTAAATTAACCCTCATATTAACTAACTTCAATTATTAATATTGAGGTTTGGTGTATTTTTATGTTTTATTTGTATAGGTACAGTAGCCCAGAGACTTCTCCCTCATTTATCTCTTTGCATTGGATCTGGCAATGAAGCATAAATGCTGAACTGCTGGCATCATAGCCATTTCCATAGCAACACACCGATTTCTCAAGTATCGTCATGGCTCTACTGTCACTGAAAGCCGAAAGAAAAGCGAGACTGAGGGAGTGTTTTTCACGCATTCAAACATAACACTAGTTTCAAGTACCCTCTTAAAGTAGACCAAACTATACCTTCAGCTAGAATACTGACACAAATAACTTACAAAACAAACAAACAAGTGTTTGGGTTTGTTTGGTGGTGGTGTTAGTGGTGTTTGTTTGTTTTGTTTTGTTTTTAAATAAATCTTAACATAGAGTTCTTAAGCTAGTTCCAGTAAAACTCTTAACAGTGAATGGATGACTTCTTCAAAACAGATAACTGATTTTATTCTTCATTACCATTCCTTACATAATTTGTATCACAACACAGATTATCTAAATAAGGGATGACCTCTTCACATGTTTTACTACAGTAGCACTGAATCACTCAATATAGTCCTTAGAATACGTTTACTAGGTTTTAAGCATGAAGTTAATCTAAAACCTTTTGCCTACTGATTATAGTCATTATCTACTAAACAATACTAAAAGCAAATTGATGTTCACAACAGCACAGATTTCATTATTACTTAAAAACCGAAGAAGCTCTGGAAGAAAGCTACCACATTAATAAAAAGATCATAATGGCTGAAGATACCAGTAAAATTAGAACAAACAAAAAATCCATTTAATACCATATTTTTAGTAACAGAACTGAATTCTGATGAAATGTAAAAATGGCACCTTTTTCCAAGAATGCCTCATAGAGTATATTTCTCAGAAAAAAAACTTAAAGCTAATTAAAAAAATCATTTGACTACAAATTGTTATGCCTTCAATACAGCCAGGCCAATTAATCACTGTGCTTCTATCAACGCATTTCAAACATATTATACATTGACAAGTCGCCTACGCAATAGCAGCCTTGTAATAGCAAGTAAAAAGCAAAAGGAGGAAAAAATAACACACTGAACACAGGCTCTGTCTTCCACAGTCTCCTCTGCCTTTTACAGAACTGCTTTGAATCAAACCTCCATACTTCCCTTCTTCCCAGCTCACAATACAATTCCAGCCCACCCACATACCTACCCACCCAAGAGCCAGCATGGGATTTTTTCTCAAATCTTGTAATGCTTTCAGGGATTCACAACAAAAAAGTCAAATCTTGACAGATTTTTAGAAGAACCAAATGCTTCCAGTGGCACCCAGTCAGCTCATCTTAAACAGCCAGCCATCCTACAGCTAGAGGATTTAATACACTTCCATGACTAAAGGAAAGTCTTGCATTAAAATATGGGTCTATAACCAAAATAAGATATTTCTGCCAGTAAGGAAGAAGTGTAAAGAACAACATGGATCATTCCAGTTTTATGTATCACACAAAACCTTGTTTTGATGCTTTGATTCACAGTGCCTGGAACTCTAAAAGAAAAATGCCGAGTTGCATGGAGAAAAAGAGAACTGGTATGATGGCTGAAAATGTTTTATGATGCAGGGAGTTTATGATTTGCAACCCATGTTTTATGTGATAGTGAAGAAACCTCAGCAAAAACTGCAAGTGAAGTTAAACTTTATTCTTAACACATCAGGAACATGTATGGAAGAGATGTGAGCTGTGGTATGAATCTACTCCATTTACTACACCCTTTGTATTTCCTTATCTGTTGTGCCCTACCTCCTACTACCCCATCCTCTCACCCTCCTATCTCCTCCAATTTCAGTTCAGCACTATGAATTCATTCAACCCTATTACTTTTGTTCTCATTGCACTCAGTCCTGTATCTCAGGCATGTATTCAAAGTCCAAAGTGTCCTAGCTTGCCTCCCCTCATTCCAGTGAATTTCACACCTGCCCTGTCTGGGAAAGCAATGAGCAGCTCTCCCCACGTTCTTGCTTGAAATTCCTATAGTTCAGAATCTCCCTCCTATCAGATTGCCAAACTCACCAAATCACCCTTTATTCATGTAGAGAGTGCAGTGAAACATCTAAAAAGTGCAAGTATTTATCTAAGAGATAACAGCAATAACGTAACACTGGAAAAAGACTGTTTCCAACTATTTGGCTGTAAACCCATAATCTCTACACTTTTCATATTCTGTCTCACTTTTATGACACAGTACCACTTATGCTTTTTACTTGCTTGCTTTTAGAAAAGTTCCTTGCACAGCAGGGGACTTAGTAAGCATTGTTGATGTGAGGTAACTTGGGAGAATTAAAAAGGAGCATAATAGCTCATCTCCCTCTTGGGTCTCAGTACAGAGGATTGATTCAGATAACCTCACTAATGTGAATTTTCTCTTTTGTTGCCTATCAATTATTTCAGCAATTTCTACACCAGCCAAGAGACTCAGCATTTGGGAAGTGTACCTAGTTTCCTTAACGTACTTTGAGAAAAACATTACAAAAACTACTCAGCCAAATAGCCTTCTCGGAAAGGAGTCTACACAAGAGCTGAGAAAAACAGGGATTAAAGTTTCCAGTGGTATTAATACAGACTCCACAGCTGCTGCCACTTCCCCCATTACCACAGCACATGCATGCAAACCAGTGGACATACAAGGCTGTAGACTTACCTGCCATGTTCCATATCTACTATTTTGTGATTGCCCACTTTTCTCATAGACTGTAAACTAGCTGTTTGCAAATCAAGTATATCACATAATTTTTCCTGCCCTCTGTCTTTACTGTAAGGAGTGGAATTGCATTTGCCCTACCTTCATTTTATCTTCTCTATCTGTTCAATACATAGGACTAGGCATGATTGCCTTTACTGTTTCATAGATTTGTTGTTGCTATAGCACTAGATTAAATTTTCTATTTTAGTCATGCAACACTGGGAGCTATAAATATTAAAAAGGGCAGTAAAATCTTTACACATTTAGCTTTGTTTTTTCCTCAAAATGATATGAAGAGACGAATAGTGTAATTAAGATGAGATATTTCAGGTACTATGATGTAATTGTAAATATTTATTCATCTTCTTTTTTTTTTTCTTTTTTTTTTTTTTATTTTAGCCTAAGACACACATCCCTGATCTGACAGCTGTGGTGACCCAACAGCCTGAGAAGGAAGTCAGTATTATGTTGTGAGAGCAAGATAATTACTTCATGCAAAATGATTCTCACTGTTCATTTTTCTAAAGAGCAAAATCATTAAAAGTACAGCATAATGCTCTGTAATTATAATCTAAGTCATTTCCCCTGTTAAAAATACATTCTAATTGCTTTAAGTGAAAACACATCATTATAACTTCCCTTGAAAGGGGAACTAATAAATAGATTAGTAAAATCCTACAGTCAGTACATTAAATCATGTTTATTCATTCAGCTGAGACTGGAACATGTAAAGTACATCTTCTTATGGAAAGACACAATTAGGGAGAATGGCTGGCTCATGGGATTAGCCAAGGGATTTTGAGTTTTTCACATCTAGCTTGGTGGTGTGAATCCTGCCCAGCTTGGTGTTGACTGAAGCTTATTACCATCTGCTGCCTGTTCAGTGTCCTACATAAGATGAATTGGTTGTCTTTGCCCAATTCCAAGCTCACAGGTGTGTGGTATTAGAACAACTTACAGTAATTAGCACACCTTTAAGCAATGCCAGCAAAAATACAGAAGCTTTTTAAAGTATAACAAAGACGCTTATGTAATTTGGTATCAACAGTTTACCAAAGCCTCACTTTGGGAAGAGAGAGGATGATGGAATGGGTATTATCTCCATTCTTTACTGTGCTTCTGTTAAATCACTGAATACAGATGATTACATTCTTGCATAAAACTTTAAATGTTTAACGTCTAAATTCTAATTTTCTAACGTCTAGTTTTAAAATCTCAATAAATTAAAAAAGCATTACTTTTTTAACTCTGAAGGCTTAAGTTTTTCTCATCTTAAAGGAGGATTTTAATAGTTAAAATATAGTTACTATAATTAGTGTAGTTTTACTCAGAGTCTCAAAGAACCGTTTTGGTGTGTACAATTAATTATTACAGTTTCTATGGCCCCTAGAGCAGCTGTGCAGGCAACCACTCACTGTAAGCAGGAAGAGAGAGTAACAGAGTTACAGATTAAAATAACCAGATCCTTTATTATTAAACTTTAGGTGAACAGGACTTCTTCCTTTAGTCATCTCAGTAATTTCAGACATAGATTTGTTTTGTGAAATAAGCAATAACTCATACAAAGAGCAAACTAACAAAATGACAGAATAATTACGTTGTAAAAGGAGTATGTTGATACTGTATCTGAATTATAGTAACATTAAGTATGAAATTAAAAGGATAAAGAGTATTTGTCATAACCTTCACTCTCTGGTAATGAGTCCCTAGTTAAGCTAGTTATTAGTAAATATAGTCAACACGCTAGGTGCTGTAAATGCTTTTCAGGAAATCTGGCCTGGTGGAAAACCCTGTATATCCATGTTTGTTTTAGTTTCTGAATAGATAAAAACTTGAGTTTCTTTAATTTACATAACAAAAGTTTTGAAGCAAATAACTGGAAATCTCTCACTTGCCAAACATACAGAATTCCCAGTGATGATATGCTGCCTCTTCCTCATTTAAGTTGCATTTCAGGCTGCTACCATTTTCTACACAGGCCAGAATTGTACATTGCCTGTTACATGACTGCCACAATAACATGCACCCGTAGGTCAAACTAGATTTTGTATCACAAGGAAGCCCAGGAAAGCAAAAATAAAAATTAAAAATCCATTTTAATGTCTAACAAATGCAAAACCAAATATTTGTTTTAAATATTTAAATTCAAATTGGAAAGTAGAAGCATCAATATAAACCTTAAATGTACAGTTATTCTCTAATTTCTTATAAAAAATATTTCCTATAGGAATTCTATTTCTTTAAAGGGAGTGTTAGGATAAACTTCCCATATGGCCTCTAATTGTTGTATATGTAGAGTCCGTCAACATTTCTCATTGTAGTCACTTAATTCCACTGGTCTTCCATAAAGCAAACAAAACCAGCCAGATTGGAAACTTCAGTATTTTTCAAATACTAAATTTTAAGATTGTCTTTAAGTTTTATACAGTTTTTTAAAATATTCAAACTGTTCAGTAATTTCCTTTGGTCTTTTGTACAAGGATGTCCCTTTCTGGGGACATTTCCATTTAAACAAATGGAAATTTTTCCATTTATTCCAGAAGAACACGATCAAGATCTAAGTGTTTGCTGGCAGAGATATACTGAAACCCTCTAAGAAAATTTGACCCTCTATGAATATTAGTCCATAGAACTTAAGAGTTTCCTTTTTTCAAGAGGAAAGATGGTCATGTGGCTGAAGCATTAATGGGAATAATTTTCTTCTTCAGATCCATGTCCTTCTTTGGATGATACAAGACAACTATAAGGACTCTGCTTTCTCATGACACAAAACACATCTCTACTGAAACCTAAACGTGAAAAACACAGATTTTGACAGGATAAAGAGCCACTGTGCAATGTTCTGTGAGTCTAACCCACAAACTAGCACCAGGTTTCATGTATGTACTTTGTATAGATCATTAAAAAATAATAATAATATACATAATATATGATGATGTACATATGTATACTGTAAAATACAGCAAAACAGCTGTTGATTTCCTGTACCTGAAATGAGTTATTCTGTTTTCTGAAGCTTAGTTCCAGATGAAACAATATTGAGTGTCTATTTACAATAGACAACCTCATGGAAGAGTACACAGAATTTATTATGCACTAAGCATCTTTTTTTTTTAAAAAAAAAACCAAAACCAATAACAATAACCAACAACAAAGATAAAGGGAAGAAAAAGAAAGGGAAAATGACCATGGAAATCATAAATAGTGGCTTTTAGTTTGCTATCTAATTAGTAAAAATGAATAATAGAGATGACAACCTGCTTACTTATAACAATTTGATTTACTCTGATCTGGAATAGCTTCTGCATATTTCACATGTCACCTTTACAGCAGAAAGGTTATCTCACCAAGAGCACTTTGTATTTACAGACACTCTTCTCCTATAACTAAATACAAGGCTTCCTCCATGCATTTTTCTGCTTCCCTTTGACACATTATCAAGGTTAGTAGATCTAGTTCATAATGTTGAACAGCTTCAATAGCTGAAAACGCATCTGTATTTCCTACTTAACTTTAAACAATGGAACTTCAGTAGCTCTAGAGAAATTTCCTGCCAACATTACCACTCAAGTCCATCTAGCTACCTCATCTTTCTCATAAACATACATTTGCATATAGAATCTCTTGATAGACATAATCAGGTTCCATTTAGCTTCAGTGAGACTGACTGCAAGAAGCAGTTATAGCTGTATAAATATCTGCTGATTCAAACTTTCACCTAAAATGCAAGGAAGCGTCATGACTAAAATAATTCATATTTCAACTTGCCATAATTGAAGGGCAGAATCCAGCTCTGTGCAGAAAGCTGACACTCGGTTCATTTTTTTAAAAATAAGACTCGCTGGTCTCACTTTGACAAGCTCTTTGGGGTATTAGTTGGTGGACAGACCTTCATCACAGTTTTTCATAGGATACAATTCCACTCTTGGTCTGAAGAACCATATACATTTGTACAAAATAACTTATGCTTAACAGGCTTTGTAGACTTTGTAGCCCAGTATTTACATCTTTCTTACTGCTAATACAAATTGTGCGTAACTCAAAGATAAAGGCTCTATTTGCTGAATATTACATTACAAATTGAATCCATTAGGGAAGGTTTAATTACATATTTTCTTAAAGCTTAAACACACTGTTAAGATGAAACCGCAGTGTTATAAATAAGATAGAACATTTTCACAATTAAAAAACCCACAAATTATTTTTGGGTTTCAAATGTTCAAAAATTCAAATATTGCTATTAATATTATTTGAATGAAGATTAAAAAAGAAAAAACTTAAAATCATAGTATCATAGATCACCAACACCACCATACCCACTAAACCATGTCTCTAAGAGGCAAATCTACTTGTCTTTCAAATACTTACAGGGATGGCAACTCAACCACTTCCCTGGGCAGCCTGTTCCAATGCTTGATAACCCTTTCAGTGAAGAACGTTTTCCTAATATCCAGTCAAAACCTCCCTTGGTGCAACTTGAGGACATTTCCTCTTGTCCTATCATTTATTACTTGGGAGAAGAAATGCCTACCTCTCTAGAATCTCCTTTCAGGTAGTTGTAGAGAGCCATAAGGTCTCCCCTCAGCCTCTTCTTCTCCAGACTAAACTATCCCACTTCCATCAGTCACTCCTCCGAAGACTTGTTCTCCAGACCCTTCACCAGCTTCACTGCTCTTCTCTGGACATGCTCCAGCATCTCAATGTCCTTCTTGTAGTGAGGGGCCCAAAACTGAACACAGTACTCAAGGTGCAGCCTCACTAGTGCCGAGTACAGGGGCACAATCACTGCCCTACTCCTGCTGGCCACACTATTCCTGATACAGACCTGGATGCTATTGGCCTTCTTGGCCACCTGAGCACACTGCTGGTTCATGTTCAGCCAGCTGTCAAACAGCACCCCCAGGTCCTTTTCTGCCAGGCAGCTTTCCAGCCACTCCTCCCCAAGCCTGTAGTGGTGCATGGGGTTGTTGTGACCCAAGTGCAGGACCTGGCACTTGGCCTTGTTAAACCTCATACAATTTGCCTTAGCCTATCGATCCAGCCTGTCCAGGTCTCTCTGCAGAGCCTTCCTGCCCTCAAGCAGATCAAGACTCTCACTTAGTGAGTGCAAATTTACTGAGGGTGCACTCAATCCCCTCATCCAGATCATTGATAAAGATATTAAACAGAGCTGGCCCCAACACTGAGCCCTGGGGAACACCATTTGTGACCGGCTGCCAAGTGGTTTTAGCTCCATTCACCACAACTCTCTGGGCTTGACCATGCAGCCAACTTTTTACCCAGTGAAGAGGACACTTGTCTAAGCCTTGAGATGCCAGCTTCTCTAGGAGAACACTGTGGGAGACAGTATCAAAGGCGTTACTAAAGTCTAGGTAGACAACATCAAACTTGTCTGTGATAAGACAGCACTATGCAATGGGTTTGACTAACATCATTGATTAGACATCATTTTTAAAATGGAGATGATAATACACTTTGAGAAATTAAAAACCAAACATTTTTAATAGAAAATCTTAATTTGCATCAAATTCTAACATATTTTCACCTGAACTTTGCCCAGTATTTAGAAAAATACAGAATTCTAGAAAAATTCCAAAGAATTCACAAGGGCTGCAACAAGGATGCAGTTTTTTGTTAATGCCCATCATCATAAAGAGAAAAAGAAAGAGAAATGATGAGGAACTTTCACAGTCAAAGCTAATTTGTTTTTTATAAATAAAATTAGTGATGTGCATTAATATTTTGACAGCTCTGAATATCAACCAGGCATATCCATCCTAAGTTGTAAGGAAAATGTATGCAAGTCAACGTAAGTATTGGTTGGAATAGGTGTCTCAGCTTTCTCTTAAAGCAATTGATTTTGGCTTGTGCAAATCAGGTTTCAAATAGAAAATTACATTCTACATTGTAAGAGGCCACTGGCTTGCTGTTTGCTTTGTGATTAAATGGCACAGGCACCACTATAATGAGGCAGTCTATCAAAGTCTTCTACCTGGTTGTTTACACTCCATGAGACTGTATGAATGAAGGTTTTTAAAGTTTTTATTAAGTCCTTGGCTGCTGTGCATGCACAAACACAAAACCAATTAAAGGCATACGGGTTTTTACTCTTTTTATCTTTCTTGAGAACATTACTGCTGTTGCTTATGCTTCACTGAACAATACAAATAGTCACAAAATTCGTGTCTTTTAAGCAGTCTGTTACAATTATTCTGTTTATACATAAAATGTGTTCTAATATGTAGGTATCAACTCCTGAATTTGAATTTTCAATTGAAATAGTAAATTCTGGAGGCAGGGAAGGTTTAATTAAATTACATAGATCTTTTAAATAATAAAATAAAATAGCTGGTTGAATATGTACATTCCTTTATATTGTTTCCCTTCTCTAAATCACTTCAGTTATGGGGGAAAAATCTTCTCTTCTATATTTGAAGAAAAGAGTACACAATGGACCAATATATAAACAACTATTCAGCTACCCCACCATCTCCCTGGTGTCATGTTCTGTTATTATTTCCTCTATCTAACCTGAGAATGGTTTTCTCTCTTCTTTTTTCTATTCCAGACTCTGATCATGTAACCATTTCCACAAAGACAAATTCATTTTTTGGGGAATTGATTTATGAAAACTGTTGCAACATTTGCTGAACTAATTTCTCAGCTGACAAGGAATAAACGTCCTGAATTCTGAGAGCAGCAAGCCGAGTGATTCTTGTCTCCATATTTTCTTCAGGTGAGGCTATCCATCCTGAATCTCAAGTCCTCTACAATGTGCAATTGTCAGTGCACATTATCCCATAATCAGTGGTGACATCTATTATTTATTTTTTTTAATAATTTTTAGCTTGTTTTAGCATTTAAGTGTTTAGTATAAAGTCACACTTTTTTTCTCAAAAAAAAAGAAGAAATTACAACTTAAGAATGCTATTTTTTTAACATAAACTCAAATGCCTTTGCAGACACAAAATAGAATAAAATAGTTTATGAATCACTTATTTCAGGGGATTTATCTTAAAGAATTCCCTACATAAATATATTTAGCTATAGCTATACTTTGCTATGGACTAAGCAGGCACTTCATTAGCAAATCTGGATACTCCAAAAGCTGGGAGACTATATTCAAACACTCTGAGTTTTGAAAGAACAGCTTAATGAAAGTAAGATAATATATCATCAGAAACTACATACATATATCATCACTGAAATTTGTAAAATATTTTTTAGCAATATTACTATTGTTCAACAGAAATAACCTTCCTCCCAATCACTAACATCTGTTACAGTTGAAAATTAATTCAGTATGTCCTCATTTAGAGAAACTAAGAATATCTATCTATCTAAGCCATATATTTATTGTTTCTATCTTTACCTGAGACACTGAATTTGCATACATTTCTCATCCAACAGATGGAGATCTTTCAATTAGGAAGCCACAAAATTTATTCTGAACCCATATTTAATTCATTGATCTTAGAGAATGAAAGTAGCAACCAATTTTCCTGAAAAAGAATAGAAAGATTTATCTGAAATGTAAAGGTTTCTGCAATTTTTTTTTTCAGTTTAAATTAAGATAAGAAATTTTAACTTTGATATAAGTACATAGCACATCATTAATGTCCTCCTGTCAGAAAATATGTCATCAACCAATGAAGTTGTATTTCAGAAGAAAAGAGGTGCATGAATAAAAAGCATACACTGGTACTACACAGCATAACATAGGGAGAAAGCAACTTATATAAGCTAAAATAAAAAGGCAATTTATCTAAGCATATTTGTTAAACTAGATTTTGAATACATATTTGGATTTCCAAAAGACTTTTGATGCTGCATATTAAGGAAACAAGGCAACCTTGACCTAAGAAATAATATAATGGAATGGATAAATAGTTGATTAAAAGATGGGAAATGGGTGGGAGTACACATTCAGTCCTTGTGATGGAGGAGGGTCAGCAATGAAGCTCTGCAAGAGCTTTCTCTGAGTCCAGTGCTGCTCACTGTATCCCATGGGAGCTTCATAAGAAGGTAAGCAGTAAGGCAACTGGTGAAGATAAGCTGGTGCTGGAGATAAATGGGATGACAGCAGGCTGTGAGGATGCACACAAGGCACTTAGCAACCAGGCACTGAAATGGCAATAATACTGGCAATGCTGCAATGGCAACAGTATGCCAAAATTCAGCACGGAAACACACCAGTTAACACAAGCCAGGGAACCAGGCCTATCTATTTTAGGAAATGAGGGGCTTTAAGCATCAGCATCAGTACAGAGAGATCCCTAAAAACATCAGCTCAGCACTCAGCAGCTGTCAGAAAAGCAAATCAAGTGCTAGGAAGGATTAGGAAAGCAATAGAAAAAAACAGACAATATTTTTAAGCCACTAA
This sequence comes from Caprimulgus europaeus, assembly GCA_907165065.1. Next base: position 59,378,691 of record OU015525.1, on the reverse strand, counting down.
GACCATGGTTCACTCACATCTGAGCTCATCCCATCTTTCATTCCTCTCCAAGAGGGAGAATAGGAAGAGTCAGAGGGCAAAACAGAAGCTATCCCAAAGGTATCACACAGCTCCTGTCAGAGGAGCAACAAGGCCTCTTCAGCCTGGAGAAGGGATGGTGTGGCCAGGAATGTACATGGTTAAAGTACAGATCTCTGAGATCCAAAATGACGTGGTGTGAGAGAGCTGAGGGTAAACTATTCACCAATACTTCCAGTAGAGAAAGTATTGGTGAAAGTAAAGTGAAAGTAAAAAGAAAGTAAAGAGAAACTGATGGCAGGAGATTAAGACAGCAAGATCCAGATTCAAACCTGTCCCAGAAGGTGGTTTGTCTGGCAGTGAGTAGGAAGCCATAGAAGTGTTTTTGGCAGAGTATTGTGGATGCAAACAGTCAGCAGTGCATTCAAGGGAAGGCTGGACAGGTGCTGGAGGAGGGATCTACTAAGAGTTACCAAGCAGAGAAACCATGAAAGACTTAGGAAAACTCATGAGTGAGAAACTGTTGGAGGTTGCAACACCAGTTATGAAAAATATTGTATACATTTGTTTTGGTTTTAGTGCTCACTGCACATCAGCTTATGGGCAATGTTGGAAAAAAAAAAACAACTGAGCCAGAGACATTTTTCATTCTTATGACCCATAATGTATCTATGTAAATGAGCTGGGTCAATATCTAAGCAGTCACATCTCTGCTCTTGGTCAAGTCTTGAAGAGCCTGAGAAATTCAGGCTTTGTGTTTACTCAAGATTTGCAGCGTAACTCCTGACAAAAAATGGTGGCTGAGTTTTCAGTCAATGAAAATTCAGAAGTATCAATATCCCTTTTTCTGCAGTCATTTATCTTCTCTTCAAATGCCTTCTTTTGCTAAATCTTACCTTTTGCAAAACTTGACAAGATTGCAGACAATGACATCGAAGAGATAGAAAACATGCAGAAGTATATCTCTACACTGACTAGCTTGGCTTTTTAAAGCTGCTGAAGAGCACCTTCGTGCATCCTGGGCATTCTCAGCTGAAAGTCAGTGATAAGCCTATAGCACTTTCCTGTAGGCAAATAAATAAATTGTCTATAAATTCTTCAGACACCAAAAATTAAAATGTCATTTCTGACACTGCCTCATCTTTATAAAACTTATCTATATTTCAAAAACAAGCTGGAAGTCACAGCACATAAGAGGCAACATCACACCGTAACAAAAAATGCAACCCCCCCCAAAAAAAAACCCAACAAAAACCAAAAACCCACATACAGTCTTTTTTATAAGACATCATTAAAAGCAGATTCAAGTAAGTACTTACTTGCCAAAAGAAAAACTTGGATGCAGTGAATACGTAAATCCAGACCTGTGACCTAAAAAATCCTGTAAACCACCCAGTTCTAAAAGAAACAAGCTGATCTTAAAATACTAAAATATAGTGACTAAACGACTGTTTTGAAACAAGTTAGAGAAACATCAGAGAATTTTTTGTAATACTTGATTCTACTGAGTTACTGAACATGGGCAAGATGAACATGCAAGGCCCATTCCAGTTTTCACATTGCAACAACTCTATGGACCTTTTTCTTGCTTATAATTAAGCAAGAGTAAAATACAGGAACTATCCTTCCCTCTCCTTAGACTTGATTATGTAGATGATGGCACACCTGTGATACAGGAGATCCATGTCTGGATCTTCAAACAAATGTATTCTGGGATTGTCCTGTGCAGGGACAGGAGTTGGACTTGATGATCCTGGTGGTTCTCTTCCAACTGACCACATGCTATGATTCTATGATTCAGGATATTATAGCAGAAAAGCTACCTATCATCATTTTTTTTAAAGAGAAAATGCTGATTTTTGTTTTTTAAAGGATTTTAAGTGCGTTCTCCAGCTAGAGGTTATTAAGCTATGTTGCTGAATAACTGTTCAATAGAGAAGGAATATCCTTATGTTACAATTTTCCACTCTGAGCCCTTATGACCACTTCTCAGTCAGCAATCTGAGCCACCTAGGCCCTTCAAGGGAAAGCCAATGAACCTAACTGTAAAATTTGGCATTTCATTTCAGAAGCCAGAGCTGAAATGGTACTTTTTAATTGCTTAAAATATTTCCTGACCTAGCCTTTAAAAACATGCTACAGTAATAGGCTTTACATTCATTTATAAATTAAAATGTATACAAAGATGTAGTGCTGGACTGCTATTATGTGATGTAAGGCATATTTGAAATCCTCCTCTCAAATCAAAAGAAGAATAATAGTGGCAAGTGCTTATTGGGAACATGAAAGGAACATCAGATGAAAAAGGACAAAGTAAAAATGGATTGATGGGATATTTTTGTAGGAAAAGAAATCAAGTAATCTAATTCTTACTTTTGCTGCTAATCATCACAGTACTGTAGATATTACCATGACACATTAAAAAACTTAAGCCTGCTTGTGTTGCAAACTCTGGCAGACTACATAAATTCAAAACCCCTCAAAAGTTGGGAATTATGTTTTTGCCACATGAAATACTAAATCTCTGCATCCTCTATTTTTATTTCAGCTGGAAATATTGTTTGTAAAACTTTGTTACACACACTGTAATCATTGTGAATCTGTAAAAAGCCTTCCCTGAAACAAAAAACTGGACATATTTGATTTGGAGACAAGAAAAGGTGTGCAGCAGAAAGTGTACACTAGCGTATTTCTTCTATAACCATTACTATAGATTTTTCTTTCTTTATTATAGAACCGTGTCATTAAAAGTGAGATTCTGAAAGTAAGTTTCTATGGTGTTCTTGCATGTCAACTTCTTTGTGAAGGACACTGAAGACTTCTTTACATAAGGTTTGTGGTTTTTTTGTACTAGTTTTATTAATGGTTAGCAAACAACTAAAATGGGACAATTTTGTGCAACATGTTCTACAAAACAATGTTCCAAGAAAATTGGCACAATATTACTTCAATTGTCAAATTGAAAACTTCAATTAGCTTAGAGCTTCACAAGCTTAATGTTGGCAAAAAAATCATAGCACTAAAACAGCAGCATCAGCAAAAATGCAATTTGTGAATTGATTGAGAAAGTTTTCATTACTAATAGTTAAAGTACAAGCATGAGTGACCAGTCATGAATCTCCATTAACAACACCAACCTGAAAAATATCAGTACTAACACAGAATAAAACAGAACTGAGCTGTTGCTGTATTTAATAGAGAAAATTGGTATCCATTCATTAGTTATATATACAAAATTCTTTAACCTCCAACAGAATCCTATAGATGGGCTAAACTTTTCCACTTATATGACTGATAGAATTTTTGATAATTTTAGTAGCATAATAGATTTTGAGCCTATTATGTTCCTTCTCCAACACAGATAAGGAAGTGCTCCATGACCTTGTTTTTAAAGACACAAATATAAACATAAGTCTATTTCATTATATGCTTAATGGTTTTTTTTTTAGTATCATGTAATTAAATAAAATTACATAATTTATACTAGTGCAAGATTTGCAGTGTTCTGATTTATGAGCATATGGTCTAAACTTTCAAGTTTTATCAGTAAAATATTATTAACAAATTTTCCTTCAGAATAAGAACATTAGCATTATCTTTAAATAATTATTAATTAAAAGCTTTTTATGCAGTGAGTGTATAAAAAAAGCCTTAGGGATTAAAAATCAATTGAAACCATATTTGCAACAGAAATTAAAATCCACCTGCCAAGTAGTTACTTTTCAAGTTCTTAGCTGTCAATTCTGAAAACAAATGTACTTAGGGAGAATACTGTTCTTCAAGACAAATGCTAACCATGCTAAAATCCCTAAGTCTTGTTTGTTAATTGTACAATGCTTACAAATTAATAGCTCTTAAGTGAGACCTCCCCAGTGAAATAAACATCATTGCTCCCAATTTCCAGATGTTCTTTATTATTTTTGTTTCAAAGAGTGAAATCAACATTCTTATAAAATATTAACATAATTAAAATCCCACAACACGCAGATCACATGAGTTATCAGAAACAATCCGAGGGCTTGTGCCCAGGATTTATGTTTGTACAGGAATTAGGAGAGCCTAGTCCTATATGTAAACTTCCTTTGCTACAGTGTAGCCAGTGTTTGGTTTCTCAATAATTTCATATAGGTAAGAAAAAATAAATTTCCTGATTTGACAATATGTAACAATATGACCGATTTTAGGATTTTAACTGAAAGAGTTACAATGGGAGAACTGACATTTTCTAAGGAAAGTAGATATGTCATATGTTACAAGCTATCTATAAATCACTTAATTACTCTTCTTTTAGAAACTATTATTTGTTTCTCTCTATTGCCACTTGTAGAAATTTTCTCACAGGAGGGAAATCTGGATCCTGCTCTAAAGGATGTGTATACATCAGTAAGCAAAGAGATACCATGGGTCTGTAGATGGTGCTGAGGACCCAGGGTCCACATAACATGCATTTCACTTAGGATTTGTGCCTTGTTCCATTGAGGAAGTGCCCTTATAGATTGGAGTGCATTAGGTATACCCCCAGAACATCTCTGTGAATATTTTTACTGAAAGGAAATCTAGTCAAGAATCCTCCAAGATTATTTTGTAAGGCAAACTGAAGCCTAAGTAGGGACAAAAAAAGCCCTTCTACTCCAAATGAAATGCTAAGGCAGGTGCAATCTCAGACATCTTTTTGTGATAAAAACTGAACAATGAAGGTGATAAAAAAATATCAGACAATAATAAGATGAAAACTTTTTTTCAATAAAACAGGGATCACCTTTCTAATTTTCATAGATATTTGTCTAACTTCACTTTCAAAGTACAGAAATAGATATATTTTATATTAAAGTAGGTGTAGACTATTTAAACAATTTTAGTGCTGACACTTAAAGGTTGTGACTAGAAATGTGACTAACTTAAATTAACATTCTGGGGAAAATTATGAAAAAAATTTGTGCACAGTCTCCTTAAAATACAAATTACCAACAACTAAGTCTTAGAAAATGTCTACACTGAACAACCCCTGCCCCCGCCCTGGAAGAAATCACACTTTCAAGCTTTTATAATGTGTTTTTAGTCATCTGGAAAAAAACATTGTGTCAATTCATACAAATTCAAATTTCAAACTGTTGAGAAAGTTACTTTTTATATGAAACACATATTATGAGGGAATGTTCATGCAAGGAGGCTGACATTTTGCTTTTTTTCCTCTGGGTTGAGAATGTTATCACTGAGTTAATAAACAAAATAATAACCATGTAAAGCAAAAAAACTCCCACTCAATTACAAAGAATATTCTTAAAGATTTTGAACTGATAACAAAGTGAATAGAAATGACAAAATTCTTTCCTGGAAAAAAAAGAAAAAAAAGAAAAATTCCACTACTGTTCCAAAATATAAGAAATGCTATATATAGTTTCTCTCAACTAATGAAGGCAAAATGTTACGTTTGGATGAATTCATTGCAAGTAACCAGAAAGATCTATAAGTATGTATTATATAACTCAGCTCGCTGCAATTAAGACTGTTTTTATCAAATAACTCTAGATACTGTACAGGAAACCTGTTACTCGCTACATAACAGGTTTTGTCTGTATTGGCCAAATTTTGTGAGTTTTGATTGTTTATGAGATACAGAAAGAAAGTACTGCAACAATGAGGAAGACTATTTAGTTTGGCTTGGATAATTAATCTTATTGATTTTCACAGGATATAAAGAATGGAGAATAAAAGCCAAAAATCTGTCAGAGTTTCCTTTGGCATTCTGTGAAACAATTCAGAAACTGAGTATGTATTTGCATGCTTAGTTAGTACTAGATAATTTTATTAGAGTTCATATAAATTTATCTTTCAAAGACCCCTCACACTATCTCTGTCCACATCTGAAGAAAGGAATTAATGTCTGTGGATTTATACCTTACTCTATCTTAGTCTCGTATCACCCTCAAAAGTCCTGTTTGCTGTCACTTTAGTTTAATGCTACTGAAGTAATTGGTTGGATGAAATATAAAAACCATAATCGAACCAGAAACAAGACTTCTAGCTTAGCTCTTGATGTGTGCAGGATATTTACATGTATTCAATTTGTATTTCCTTTGAGCAGGATTTTGTATTTCTTTTAAGTGTACATTAATGGTAATAGAAGTAAAATTAGAAACACAGCTGTGGGTTCTAGCAAGCTAGCAAAAATAGATGGAAAAGGATTGTAAATCTGTTTGGATTTTAAGGAACTCCAACTTCTTCTATGAGCAAAGAGTATCACTAATTATTTGAAAAGGAGGTATTAGAGCACAGATTTTCAATGACTTTTCAATGTTTTGGTGGAAAGGTAAAAAGATGTACATTTATTTATCACAGGCAACAATTTCTTCTTTGTAAAAACAATATGAACTTTTTTATTTTCTTTTTTAAGGAAACATAAATTTTCAACATGACCACTCTTAAATGATGGATATTAAAGAAAGATATATAGTATAGACAACAGCCAGGTGTTCAAAAGTAATGAAAATTTAATTGGTCATTACAAATGAGGACACTGATGTGTTAGGTAACTTGGAAATATTGTTAAAAAAGATAATTAGTTCACTACATTCTGGTATAGAAATATAAGAACAATATAGGAGGTGATACCATGGTGCTTTAAAGAAGATACAAGATAATTAAGCTTAATGAATTAAAATGTCCAGTCAGTAACATTCACTTCAAAGAGATGAACTACATATAAGTTTTTAAGTTAGTAAACTGAAAGGAAGGACGGATAACCTGGGAGGAGTACAGAGAAATTGCCCGAGTGGCCAGGAATCAGGTTAGGAAAGCCAAGGCCCTGACAGAATTAAATTTGGCCAGAGATGTCAAGGGCAACAAAAAAGCTTCTATAGGTGTGTTGGGGAGAAAAAAAAACTAGGGATAATGTGGGCCCACTCTGGAAGGCAATGGGAGACCTGGTCACCCTGGACACTGAGAAGGCTGAGGTACTCAATGACTTTTTTGCCTCAGTCTTCACTGGCAAGGGCTCATGCTACACTGCCCAAGTCCTAGAAAGCCAAGAAAGGGTCCAAGAGAATGAAAAGCCACCCACTGTAGGAGAAGATCAGGTTGAGAAGCACATAAGGAACCTGAAGGTGCACAAGTCCATGGGACCTGATGGGATGCATCTGCGGGTCCTGAGGAAACTGGCAGATGAAGTTGAAAAGCCACTATCCATCATATTTGAGAAGTCCTGGCAGTCTGGTGAAGCTCCTACAGACTGGAAAAGGGGGAACATAACCCCCATTTTTAAAAAAGGTAACAAGGAGACCCAGGGAACTACAGGCCGGTCAGTCTCACCTCAGTGCCAGGCAAGATCATGGAGCAGATACTCCTGGAAACTATGCTAAGGCACATGGAGAATGAAAAGGTGATTGGTGACAATCAGCATGGCCTCACCAAGGGAAAATCATGCCTGACCAATCTGGTGGCCTTTTATGTCGGGGTCACAACATTGGTGGATAAGGCTAAAGCAACTGATGTCATCTACCTGGACAAGGCATTTGACACTGTCCCACATGACATCCTTGTCTCTAAATTGGAAACATGTGGGTTTGATGGATGGACCACTTGGTGGATAAGGAACTGGCTGGATGGTCACACTCAAAGGGTTGTGAGCAACAGCTCAATGTCTGAGTGGAAACTCGTGATGAGTGATGTCCCTCAGGGGTCGATACTGGGGCCAGTGCTGTTCAACATCTTTGTTGGAGACATGGACAGGGGGATTGAGTGCACCCTCAGCAAGTTTGCCGATGACACCAAGCTGTGTGGTGTGGTTGACACGCTGGAGGGATGGGATGCCATCCAGAGGGACTTTGACAGGCTTGAGAGGCGGGCCTGTGCTAACCTCATGAAGTTCAACAAGGCCAAATGCAAGGTCCCACATCTGGGTCGGGGCAATCCAAAGCACAAATACAGGCTGGGTGATGAGTGGCTTGAGACCAGCTCCAAAGAGAGGGACTTGGGGGTGGTGATGGAGGAGAATCTCAACATGAGCCGGCAATGTGCGCTTGCAGCCCAGAAGGCCAACTGTATCCTGGGCTGCATCAAGAGAAGTGTGGCCAGCAGGTCGAGGGAGGTGATCCTCCCCCTCTACTCCCCTCTTGTAAGGCCCCACCTGGAGTACTGTGTCCAGTTCTGGAGACCCCAACACAAGAGAGACCTGGACCTGTTAGAACGAGTCCAGAGGAGGCCATGAGGACGACAGAAGGGTTGGAGCACCTCTCCTATGAGGACAGGCTGAGAGAGTTGGGGCTGTTCAGCCTGGAAAAGAGAAGGCTTCGGGGAGATCTTATAGCGACCTTCCAGTACCTGAAGGGGCCTACAAGAAAGCTGGGGAGGGACTTTTTATAAGGGCAGTTAATGATAGAACAAAGGGCAATGGCTTTAAACTGGAAGAGGGTAGGTTTAGATTAGATATTAGGAAGAATTTTTTTACTATGAGGAAGGTCAAATACTGGAACAGGTTTCCCAGAGAAGCTGTGGATGCCCATTCCCTGGAAGTGTTCAAGGCTAGGTTGGATCAGGCTTTGAGCAACCTGATCTAGTGGAAGGTGCCCCTGCTCATGGCAGGGGGGTTGGAACTATATGATCTTTGATGTCCTTTGCAACCCAAACCATTCTATGATTCTATGAAATTAAACAGAGCAGTTAAAAAGGATAAAGTATTTTTAAGGAGTATTTAAATTATTTAAAACACCAAGGTAGAACACCAAATTGAATATATTTGGCACATCTGAAAAGGACCAAAAGTAAGCTGGCTTTTTTAACAATCAGAAACTGGCAGAAATAATTTTTAAAATGCATTCTTTAAGAAGTGAAAGCTGTGTCCAGCAGAAGAAAATAGATGAGCATAAATTTTAAAAAGTAAAATGTAAAATTGTAAGTCAAGCCAAAGAATATCTTGATACATAAAAACCTTAAAAATAAAAATATCCAATGCCAGGGAGACTGCAGGGCCAAAAGATTATAAATGTGTAATAGAAAAGTTCAAAGAACATAAGGTGGTAGAAGAAAAAATAAAAGAAACAATTAAAATAATTCTTTGCATCAATCTACCAAGGAACTTAAGTGACATCCAAAGCACGGTTTCGGTTTTGGTTGCGTTTTTCCTGGCATGAAATTAGTAGCTGTCTTACTGAAAAAAAATTAGCAAAAGAGGCTTTGGAAAATAATCAACAAAATGAATAATAAAAGGTTACTAGAACCCAACAGCACTTATACAAGACCTGAGCAACTCAAGCACAAAAATTAAAAAAGATTAAGTGAATGAAATAGCCTTTAGACTGGCCCCATTACTAGTGTAGTAAGTAGAAAATGGGACAAAAAATTTTCTTCCAAGAGACTGGGTATGAGCTGTTGAAACACAGAGCAGTAAGCCTGGCTTCCACACCAATCAAACTAGTCAATAACAAAACAAAGAACAGAGTGAATAGGTGTGGTGATTTCACTTGGCTAGCACTTGACTAGCAGCCAAACACAGCCATTCACTCTTTCACCCCACTGCCCCAGGGGATAGGGGAGAGGACTGGGGGGAATGGTAAGGAGACTTGTAAGATAAGAACACTTTAATTACGGGAATAAAATAAATCTTAAAATAATACTGATATTAAAATATTAATGATAATAATAATAGTAATAAAATACACAAGTAAGTGATACCCACTGCAACTGCTCGACACCCGCCCATCAAGCCCAGACGATTCCCCAATAATGATCCCAGCGGAGCGACCAACCTGAACTGAAAACACAATCCTGGAAGAGCAAGAGCCCAGGTGAAAGTCAGAGAGAGCTAAAAGAGGAAGAGACCCTCACTAATGTACTGATATGATGTGATATGGAATACCCCATTGGCATCTCCAAATGATAATTTAGCTTATTAATTTAAATATTCCTCTCCCCCTTAGATCTTGTGCTTGTAGACTAATAGAACGCAAAGTCCTTCACTTCTAGTGACAAAAATGAAAACACTGGTATGTTATCAGTGTCTCTCTCATAACAAATCTCATGCTGAAACCAGAACACAGCACTATACTAGCTACTAAAAAGAAACCTAACTCTGTCCCAGCTAAAAGCCAGGATCATAGGAAAGGGTTAAGTATTGTAAAATTGTGAAATGTCAATATAGCTTTTGGAACCAGCATTACTCTTTCTCAGAATAGACATAGTATGACTAGAAATGTATGGAGAAGGGAAATAATAGTCACTAAAAGTGTATAATGGCTTCTATAATGGGATAGACTAAAATGATGGAAATGCCCAGGCCTGGAAAAGGCATGCCTGAGAAGAGAGTTTGTGTAAGTACAGAAAAATCACTGGAAAGGGATGGATAGGGAATAAGTGCTCTCTGTTTCATAATGCAAAAAACTAGGGGCATCAGATGAAACTATTTTTTCAGTAACTAAAATAATAAAGGAAGTACTCTTCATATCCCTGAAAATAATCTTGTGGAACTTATTGCTCTAGCTTATCAGATGCCGACGTAGACAAATTCAGAGGGAAACGCTCCACTCAGGGGTAACACTCATGATACTATTGATTAATTCCTTAGGTCAGAAAACACTGAACACCAGAACCTGGGGAAAGAAGCATCATTCCAAATTTTCCCCAATGTTCCACTGCTACTAATATAGAAATCAGTCTTCTACTAATTTCATTTGATATTTACTTGAACAGACATATAGCCATTACATAAAGAACATTTAGAAAAAAAACAGTATATATTTACCTTGCTGCTTCTGGTGTTTATTTCACCAATTCTAATATATTACTTTAATACATTTTATTTTATTAATTTTAAATATCTTCATTCACTCTCTATAGACTGTGCATCTAGAATCTAACTGTGCTCTCATATGAAATTTTGTGCAGAATATCTGAGTAAAAAGAAACAAATTTTGTTCTATTGTGCTTGTGCTACAATGACCACACTGAAATGACACACTGAAGTTTTCACGTGAGCTACTGTTGGCTCATATAAAGAGGCTGTGGTTAGCCTTCACTAGCAGTGCTGGAAATCAGAAATAATAAGGGCTCATGAATCCAGAAATATGGCCAGAAGGATGAATTCTGAAAGAGAACCTGTAGGAGACCAACTGGAAGAACAAACAATCTGAACAGATAGTCCTAACACCATGGGTAATCCCCTGTAATCTCCTGGAACAAAGGACTGTTTGCTCAAGGGTTCAGACAACCTCAGGAGACAAAACTCGATAAGGGAGCCTTTCTGAGGAATGACTCAAACACTTGAAAGATTCAAAAACCCTGAAGCAAAACCTTCTGAGCTCGATTCTGAAATGAAACTGCCCCTGAGGCAGTGGGGCAGTCCATGATGAACAATGAGCATACAACTTACCTCTGAACCCCAGCATTGGCTGGATCGACACTGGAACCAGGACTGGTGATATCTGTCTTTCCCTCCTTTCTTTCTTGTAATGGAAGATATGAACCCCATGTGTGTGGTGAATAATAAACAACTCTATACCTAATTGTATCCTCTTAAGCTTAGCTACTGCTATTAAATAAATTTGTCTATTTATGGATCTAGTGCTGTTGCACCTTTTTCCAATCAAGGGGATTGATGAATCTGAGTCACATTTCCCTCTCTCCTGTTACGGGAAAACCTTACGGGCAGGAGTCCGAGATTTCTCTCTTTACTGCTATGGGAAAACTTTACAGGCAGGAATCCGGGGTGTGAACCCAGTCCCACAACATGGATGAGAATATTTATTTTCATTTTACATACCAAGTGTGATTCTCCCCCTGTCCCTTTTAGAAGCCTTCACAAGGTGAAAGAGAGTAAGACAGAGCAGCTATTTACAAAGCATGACCTAGCATTTCATTTGAAGCTCACTCCTTTCCTCATGGAATATATGAAGAAAGAAGTAATGATTTAACTACTTTAATCGGTCAATAGTACTCCTTTTATGTAGCCTGAGTATAAATAGCCTGACTATAAACCTCTGTGGATTAAAATGTTATCGCTAAGGAAAATGTATTGAATTCTTAAGGCATCTACATTATCAAGCAGTAAACCTTCCATAAGCAAACTATCTGAAAAAAAAAAAAAAAAAAAGGTATGTATTTTTTTAGAGAGAATCCTGACAACTTTGATAATATTTGACTGCTAATAGCCTATAATAACTAATAAAGAGTCTTATTCTATTCTCACAGCAGGTGTCAAAAATATGCAATGCTTAATCTCAGAAAAATTGGATTCTTTAATCTTTTTATAGACATAAATTTTACTTTCATGCAGTTTTGTTCACTTGTTCTTGCTTCACAGTTCTTATATGACCAGTATCCACCATGGAATGGGTACACAGTACAAAGGCCTTAACAAAACAAAAAGTTATTTGAGTCTTTAAAAGTTTAAATATTCAAAAGAAGAACCCTGACAAACATTAAGAAAGAGGAAAAATAACTTCGGGATTCAAGCCTCCAATCTGCAAGAATTGCACTATCACAATGAGGAAATAGTGTTTTCTTTCTCATTAGTGGCAAATGGAAACTAATGTTGAGGATTTTGTACATTCTTCTATTTTTAAATTTACATTAAACAAACACAAAAGAAAACAGATCTAGCACCCTGCAGAGAGCACAAATATTTCTGTTCCTAATATTATTCTAAGGCTGTGTTTGCATGTTAAGAAGCCCCTGGCAACAAAACTAGTTTTAGGTGTTCCTGTCCCCAACTACTTATTTGTGCCCACTATCTCAGTGCTCTGCTGGTACTAGATTACAAGAATATTTGTTTCTGTAACCAGCTTTAAAGACTCAAAATAAATTATTTTGGCTGATGAGGGGATGGGTCATATAGCTTATTTATTTATTTATTTATTTCTAAAGTAGGATCGTTTTCCTCCTCCATATCATGGGTGGCACAACTAAGTGGCTGCTCTGCTGATGCCTGGAATGAAAAACATAAGGAAGGGAGAAAAATCAGGGAGACTTTCTTACCAGTCAGGAAGCCACTGAACAATTTCTGTTGCCAATTCACAGCCATGGAATTCTGCACAGCCATTTAATTATGAACCTTATCAGTTCCCTCTCAGTCATCTCTCTTCCTTTGCCATAGTAGTGTAGGCTATTTTATAGTAGCAGAGAAAATGAAGGTCTCTCGTTAACAAATATATCTCTTTTGCTGTATTAGAATTTAAAAAGATGTATGGTGATACATCTGAAACAAACAAAACTTATTATTGCTATAAGAACTATAACTTTTTTCTGAAGAAATGTGTGAAAATAGTGCATATTGTATTTGCATAATACTAAGCCAGAAAATAAAACGTTGAAAATCAAGACACTAAAAAGAAAATGTTCTCATGGAAATTAGTAGAAAATGCAGAAAGTACATGAAAACAGGAATTGATCTAGCTTCAACTAGATCAAGCTGCTCAGATCCCCATCCCAACATGACCTTGAATGTTTCCAGGGATGAGGCTTCTACCACTTCTTTGGGCAACCTGTTCCAGTGTTATAGCACCCTCATTGTAAAAAAATTTCTTCCTTATATTTAGTCTAAATCCTCCCTCTTTTAGTTTAAAACTATTGTCCCTTCACTACAGGCCCTGCTAAAAAGTCTCTCTCATCATGTGTTAGCCATAAAAAATACTTGTTAAAAAATCTGATTTGGAGACTTAAAAAATGGTGCAAAATGGAAAGTTGAACATTCAAAGGCAGTCTGGCCATGGTCACTAAATGTCAGTTTGACAAATCTCCTTCTGTGGTTCCCTGAAAGAATTCTGCAAAAAAGTATCCCATGACATCAAAACAGAGAAATCCATTTGGACCATTTAGTCTTGTTGTTTTTGATTAGGGATGGGCAGTATCTTCAGAAGGTAGTTTTATGATCAACTGAAATCCAGTCAGCTACACTGGAAAATTCTTCTAAAGCTGTTTCTGACCACTTAGGCTACAAGCAAAATGCACCTATTCACAAACCAGTTTTCCCAGGAGACAGTAATAAGGTGGGACGTTAAAGTACTCAGTAAAAAAACCACTCCCTGACAGTTTTCAGTTCTGATGAAGTTTCCTGCTATGACTCAGAGCAGCACAATAGAGGCTATTACTCACATCCCACTGTTGTGAGGAGCTAACAGCTGACATGAACCCCAGATGTGCTTGCATATCTGTAAATGTCCCAGCTACACTGCTTTGTTCCACTATGCTTTGACAGTCCCACCTTTCCATGAAGACACCAGAACAGAGCAGCAAGGTCATTCAGAAGAAACATTTTCTACATATGAGCAGAGCTGACCTATTAGTGAATAACATTTTGCTGTAAGATGTGAATTCTTAGTTCAAACCAGGTAGAGTTATGTCATTCAGCAAATTTAGTTTTCAGCTTATCTGCCCTGGTGAGACACTACTGTACCTAGAATTTGATTCATTTTTTGTTTAGGTCTACTCAGAGGTAAGTAATTTGCGGTTCGGGTCTTCAAATAAAAGGTAGAGAAATACTCTGTTTTCACATGAAATATTCTCTTTTCTTTCGCAGCGAAACTCAGAATAAAGAAAATAAAGCCTGTAACAGGCAAGACTGCTCTGCAGCCAGTGGTAAAATTGACAGACCCATTTTAATTGTAAATCAGGCATACATCTCATATGATGAAATGAAAGAAGATAAGCCAGTGACCACAACAGCTGTTCTATCTACAGAACCATTTTTTTTGTCCAAACAGCTAAATCAGTGCACATTTTAAAATCAAATTAAACTCTGTGCAACAGATCTGTTGGGAGTACATTGGGAAGAAAAACCCACATATTTTAATGTACCAGACCAATAAATTTCCTTTGATTTTTATTTTTGTAGCTTTTATTTTGTCTCTGAAGGTTACAAGATAACAAAGACTGATTAGCTGGACATCCATTAACTCCTTTAGAAGTTATAGGATCTATAATAGCAGCAAAGCTGTCAGTTTTCTCTTCTGTCTCTTGGGTAATTAGAGGATAACTGTCTTCCAGATGTGCTGGCAGTATGCACTATATCCAGTCTGTCTACCTTAAATTATTTTCCTCAATTCAGTAATTTTTATGCTAAAAACAAAGCATTATAGTGTTTATAAATTATAAAAATACAGTCTGAATTTGGACTGTTTACTGAGAAGTAATTTATGTACACAGTTTTCTATGATACAGAAAAGTTGAGATGTTGTTGTCTTTGTACTATGCATAAAATCTATGCAAACAAAACACTCCTGAAGCCAGAACAGTAGGCCAGACCAAAAATGTTCTGAGATGCTTCCAAGTTGGCTAGAGCAACTCAATATCTAATACCCCATAGACACCTTATTATAGCCTACTGGTTGCAATGTCTTCTGAGGTACCAATCACATCACCAAAACACAGAGAGAGGATGGTAGGATCCACCTACTGACAAATCCCCTGCTCTCTTTATTTTTAAATGCTTTTCCAGCCCTTGTATATTGCCATTCAAGGTATGAACATTTTTGCTCTTCACAGTAACGACCGATGATAGGACAAGGGGTAATGGGTGTAAGCTGGAACACAGGAGGTTCCACTTAAATTTGAGAAAGAACTTCTTTACAGTAAGGGTGACAGAGCACTGGAACAGGCTGCCCAGGGGGGTTGTGGAGTCTCCTTCTCTGGAGACATTCAAGACCCGCCTGGACGCCTTCCTGTGCGAACTCATGTAGGTGTTCCTGCTCCAGCAGGGGGATTGGACTAGATGATCTTTCGAGGTCCCTTCCAATCCCTAATATTCTGTGATTCTGTGATTCTGCTGAGCACACATATTCCTAGACTTAGGGGCAAACAAATAAATGATCAAGTAAATGAAGTCTCACCACCCTCTTCAGAAAAAGCTCTCTGTTTGAAGACGTCTGCTGTCTCCCTGGACATGGGCAATTTCACAATATAACAAACTATTCTCTTTAATTCTAGGTAGCTATTTTGCTGTCACACATAAATAAGGTTACTTATTTTTAAGTTACAAATAAATGTACTTAAATAAGGTTCAGTTAAATCTGGTAATGATACACAGTTCCTCCATACATATTTTCCAAATGATCTAAAGGTTTTCTGTGCTATTCTACTCCAAATTGCTAGTCTCAGCTCTACGTTGCAATAATTTCAAATTTTTATCCATTTTTAAATTTGCTTCCTATAAAATATGTGAAAATAATGTTTCTTGATAAAATTTGTAGTTTACTCTCTAAATCCCTACAATACTATTTGAGTTGACAGCAAAATTTATGGCTAAGTTGTTTAGCCTTCACTGTGGTTTAGCAAGCCAGGTCATTTCTTTTGATACATCCCCCTTTTTAAAAAAAAAATAGTGATCCGGTGTTTTCTCAACAGTTTTAATAGTGTACCAATAGTTCCCTGAATTATCATTCAACTGATTTTGCATCCATTTGTAGACATTTTTCTCACTTAAGAGATGGTAGGAAAACCATTATTGAAATGTAGATATCAGCCACTTTTTGTACCATAGCAGTGCCTACTAGCATAAGACCTGTATCAGTTTATGACTGTAACAAAGCAATTTTGATAAATGACTAGAGATAATGAGATAACTAATAGATATTAGTAATAAGTAGTTATGAAAGCATTGACTGTCTATCCATCTATCAGAAATCTTTCAATGGACCTATTATATTTGTAGACTGAATAACCCTGGATTACCCTTACAATAATTGGGAAGTTTACATAATGACATTGTGCCAATACATGTCATGTTATCAGGAAGCCACATCTCATAGGCTTCTGAAGAAAAAAACAAGAGCTATATCAGAGGATATAAAAGTAGTAACACAAGATAGGAGAAAACTCAGAAGTATAAAGAAAATGCCTAGTGGTATCAATGCATATTATAAAATATTAGTTATAGAGAAGTTCTATAAAAGATTAAGGTATAGCTCAAGCATATATAGAACTGTGTAGCAACTTACTGCATCTGCCCATGATTGACAGCCTAGGCAGAAATGTCTTTAGATTGCGTAAAACTGAAAAAAAACCCAACAAAAAA
Organism: Caprimulgus europaeus; assembly: GCA_907165065.1. The sequence goes on along the minus strand of OU015525.1, from coordinate 59,361,674 downwards.
CCAAACCAAAACCCCCCCCAAAACGGCTAGCTGGAAAGGCACCTTCAGAATCAGTTATAGAGAACTGATCACTCTAATATCTTGTATTGATAGGTATAGATAAGTTTTACCTACTATCATTATATATACCTGTATATATCTCTTTGTGAGGGTCTGGTACTCCAACCTTGGTTATAACTTGGATTCAATACACTTATATATTCCCAAATATATTTTATAAAAATACACTCTAAAATAAATAAGAAAATAATTCATAAATATTTATAATGGTAAAGGGAGAGAATGCTAGTTCTCAAAATATGCTAATGATTTGCAGTATCATGCAATTACAGCAGCAAACGTTGCTAAATTTCCCGCAAAAAGTATGATTTATTTATATAATACAATGAATTAACCAAGGATTTCTTCCATGTCAGCAGTTCTCTTGTTGCATTTTTGGCAATTCCAATTTCATTTTGAAACACATTTTATTTTACTCATAATTTATTAATCATGACAAGAGTAGCTAGTGAGAACAGTACACCAAATTAACCTAAAGCCTGACAGCAAGACTACCTTTGCTTTGAAGAGATAAAAGCAGAGCCAATAAAACAATGTTTGTTCCATAACCTCAGTCCTTCAAAGTCAAAGTATAGTGTATTACAATGAAGAAGAAAAAAATATGCTCAGACAATTCACTACTACATATATTTTTTTACTATTATTCAGAGAAAGTCCTGGGCTGCGAGTTATCATTCAAATGTGATTCAAATTTCAAAGCTGATTATATCAAGAGTTGTTACAAAATAGAATTTTTGTTCATGTAAGAGAGTTGGAGCACTCAAACACTCCAAATAAAATGATGCTATCGTATTTAATATACAAGATTTTAAAGAGCATTCACATAGCAATGTAAAGATACTCAGCTCAAATTATGCCAAAGGACCTTCACTTTTACAGACTGCATGGTGGAAGGAATAAGTTTTATGACTGTTTTTCCCAAATGCCAGTTAAATTGATAAGAGTATACTGGCATATCTAATGTTATGAATACGAGAATTAATCTCTCTTGTTGCACCTATTTAAATCTCAGAAATTAAGCACATGTAGAAAATCTTGCTAATCCATAACAATATTCAAATCATATTATACTTTTTTTGGCCATGATTTTCCTGAAGCCTGTCACATATTTCTAAACAGTTCTAGAATTTCTTTCTTATCTCATAAAATGCCATATCCATAGGAATGTCACTTACTAAGATAGCATTATATCACAGATTGATGTATGCCAAATAATAGACAATGGAATATTAGGTCTTCCATGTTTTTAGGCCATTGTTTCTTTTAATACCTGTTTTCATAGCAATAGTAATCTTGGAGAAAAAGGCTAGAGCGAATGTTTATACTATTATAAACCATCTTCTGACCTTAAAAAATAAAAGAATAGGGAAATGGAAAGAGATGATTCAAATATATACCTCGCTGTCTTTCAGATATCAAATCTCAAAAAAATACCTTCTTGAAAATACAGAAGACAACTTAGTCCTGTTCAAATCTACACTTGCTTTCTAAAATTTGGTAGAAAATTGAATTTTACAGGTATTTCTATGGGGAGTAAATGACAATTTGATATTGTCATCAATTAAATTATTTTTAAAATAGCAGAAAACTATGTCACAGACTCTAAATTTTTAATCAAGCTGATGCAAAAGTGGGCACCTGTATGACACCACACAGTAAACCACAATTTTCTTTTTCCAGTTTGCTTTAAAATCCTATCTTTCTTCCAGGCATACAAATGAAAAAAAAAAAAAAAAAATCAGGAAGTGACAAATAATTAAAACTGCAAGTGCAATCTTACACTTTTACCCTTGTATGCACATATCATAATAAGGATTTACATTACTTCATATCCCACTCAGAACTTCTTTACCCTCTGCTTTTTGTCTCACTACCATTCTTCTTGTCTATCGAACCCATTACTAAAGCCTTTAAAGCACAAACCAAGGCTCCTTATCCAACAGTGTTAATCTCTTTTTTGGGAAAGAATCTCAGTCTCTTCCTTTTTTCTCCAATTTCTTTCTGTTTATCCTCCTCCTGCTTCCCAGGACTCTTCTGCTCACATTCTTCTTCATCTTTCTGTTTGATCAATCAATCCAGCTTCTTGTTACAAGGTCTTCCTCAAATTTCAGGTTGCCTACTGATCCCTCTGTACTTCTGTCACTAATGATATCTCCTTCCAATAGCAAATCTGTACTTAAAAATATGAAGCTGAAAGAGCTTCTCAAATGATTATTCTCAGACACACCTCCTTAAATTCAGTAATCTATGACAGCTGCTTTGTTCTAATGTGCTAAACAAGCTTTTTCTTCAAGATCACTTTTCAAATGGCTCAGCTGAAAGTGTTGAAAAAAGAATTCAATATATGGCCTAAATTCTACACTGAACAATTTAGCACACACACACATATATATATATATATAAAATCATAAGCTATAAATATTTTAAAATAAATTATTATAATAAGAAATGTCAGGAAAACTAATAAGTGCTAATAAGCTAGGCTAAAATTTACAAAAATATGTCTATATAAACCGGTGTACTAATACTTCTTTTCAGATGCTAATTGTTCTAATTTATTGACTCCCACACTTTATTCACTTCCCAGTGTTCTCTCTCCAGCTCATTGGACCTAATTAAAGTGCTATATATTTCCTTTTCAAAGTATTCCAGCCATCATTGACTGAAAGGAAAGCTTTGAGAAAAAAATGAGTAAGCACACTTCAGGGTTTAACCCCAGTTTTTGATTTTGTTAAAGAAGCTGGGTAAATGATGTCGCTTGATTCAGTCAAAGCCAATGAACAATAGCTTTTCTCTTTAAAGAAATTTCTTAATGCAGGCGCAGCTCACTTGAAAATAAAATGGGGTTGGACTAGATGATCTTTAAAGGCCCCTTCCAACCCAAACCGTTTTATGATTCTATGAAAATGGAATTACTATTTATAGCTTCCCTTTAACATGAATTTAATTCTGTTCACATGCAATCTCTTCTGAATTTCTTGATAAGTCTTTGCTTAAACTAAATAATTTATGTGTATATCCAAAGGCAAAAGCAAGCATTCAAGAAAATATAAATGAAATAAGTATAAACATAAAATCCATATATTTGGGCTAAATTACTTTTCTGCATCAGCTTTGTGATATATTTTTAATAGATGGACCCTTAAAAGCAGGATTGTTTTGCTTTGTTTGGGCAATGTTTCTGATGGCCCCATGATCAAGAGAGACTCAATTAGTTGCTGAAACCATATCTTCATGCAGTAGATGGTAGGAGGTCAGGTGTCAGTCTATGCTCTCTTGACAACATGGAGCTAATCTAACTTAAGCTTGGAGTAAAACCTTAGAAAAAAATAATGAACCATTAAAGTTTATGAAGTCAAACACTATCTAACACATTTTGATATTTCTTACTTCAAAATGATAGTACCTGAAAGATGCCTATAAAAAAAACTGGGGAAGAACTGGTCACAAGGGCAAGTAACAATAGGATGAAGGGTAATGGTTTTAAATTAGGAAAGGGCAGATTTAGGTTGGATATTGGAAAAAATTCTTCAATATGAGGGTGGTAGATCATTGGAACAGGTTGCCCAGAGAGGTAGTGGAGGCCCCATCCCTGGAGATATTCAAGCTCAGGCTTGATAGGGCTCTGAGCAACCTGCTCTAGTAAAGATGTCCCTGATCACTGCAGGGGGGTTGGACTAGATGACCTTTGAGGGTCCCTTCCAACCCAATACTTTCTATGATTCTATAATACCTTGACATTCTGTACCCCTGCATGGAACACCACCAACACAAAACTGAAATTATTCTGAATCCATATCAGTTTAACAATAATGCTGATGAAATGATGGAGTAAATAAAGCTCCTGAACTCTTAAACTGTAAACACAAGGAATCAGAGACTAATTATCTGCTGTGAATTTTTAAATTACTTTGAGTATAAAGTTAAATTATTTTAACAAGGAGTTCTGTTCTTTTCCAATGGAGTTAATTTCCTTGGGGTTTTTTTGTTTGCTTTGTTGGGGTTTTTTTATAATTTACTTTCACATAAGTTAAAAGGAAAAAAACCCTACCTACATAGGCTTCCTTTTACCAGACCTTTAACCATCAAACTTTTGGTGGGGGAGGAAGGGATTCAAACAAATAATCAATACAGAAACTTTGAAAAGTTTACTCATTTAAAAAACAAAAAACAAAAAACCAACAGCCTTTCAAAAGTAAACATAGAGACATATATATGCCCTCATTTGCTGGATATCTGGTTTACACTACTATAGACTTGTTCCCTTTAAACTGCCTGGATTACTCCGAGCAAAAACACAATTCAGTTTGTTGCTAAAGAACAGAGTTTCTAAAAGCTGAGCTGTTCCTAAAGAACAGGGCTTCTAAGGCAGAAGAGGTCTTTAGCATTTTGTAGCTACTCAAAGCTTTAAAAACAAGGCTTGGGACACTCAATCACTACTCAGTAGGAACAGTGAGCATCATCCAGCAGACATACTCACAACATTTCATTTTTTACTAGAGAGAAATGTTGTTTCATTTAGAACCACATTCACTCCTTTCAAGACAATGCTTTCAGAGATGCTAGCTGTATCTTGCCACTTGCAAAATACAAAACAGGAAAAACAAGCAAAATAGCAAAAAGGATGTTATGTTTTGTTTTAAAGATAGGTAATTCTTTCCACACTGGAGAAGGATTGTATTCAAGTCATTTTGCCTTTTGTATAACTTGGAGCCTCAAACATAACAGAAATGCTGATTTCTGTGCTCTGAATCTGTATATAAGTTATTTTGACTCGCATATTCTCTTTACTGCTTATAGTGTCTGTGGCACATGCAGTATCCATTCAAACAATAGAAGAGCAATTTAATACCTTTGTTATCAGAAATACTGTGTAGCAAAAACTATCCTCTGTAGGGGCTGTATATTTATAAACATAGTATTTGTCCACTAAGGACCTAGCTTACTCATGTTAGGGGAATCAAATGGTTATATTTTCAACTACGATGTACCAAATAGCTTGGGCACAATAAATATTGCCTTAATAACTTCTGAGATTTAACATATGCAGAAGTAATATGTGATAGAGAAATGAATCCCCATTTTTTGTCCAGAATTAACTGCTTTTATTGGAATGTCATGTATTTTTCCCATTCCACTCTCATCTTTCATTTTCTAAGTCAAAATTTTCATTCTCTTGAACTTTCAGATGTTCAAGGATCATGTTTTGCAACACTTCAAGAATATCATAGATAGTTTTAGAAAGACTACCAAAAGGCTGGTTAAAGAGAAGAAAAAAAAAACCCAGTGTTATAAAATTAAATATTTCCATGCTTTTTTTTTCCTTCATTGTCATATCTCTCTTAAGACACATTTCAGAGAACAACAATGCCCAGAAGGACTTTGTAGTTCAACTCCTCTTAAAATCAGTCTAGAGCAGAGATCAGTGGCAGAGATTTTGGATGGACACAGATTCATTGATTCTTTCTGTGACAGACAAAAGTGCATGGACAAATTTGTTCTCCCCAATGTAGTAACATGGGAAAACTTCAGAGGAAATTCAATGTCAATATCTTCTTGTGGCTACAGAAGGTGATTATTACATTTTTGTAATTTGAAATAATCTTAGTTGGAAACCGGATGTCACCATGATTCCAAAGGTTCATTGCAGAAACAATCAGTATTTTGCCCAACTTTTGGAACAGTTAATTTAAAAAGATGTTCAGAACTCATTCTACTTGTCTTCATACATTCACAGTATCTCAATTGTTGATGGCCTAGAAATTATAAAATTTAATCCTGAGATGCTATTCAAAGTATTTTATAATGAAAGTAGATATAACAGCCTTTATATCAACATAGAGGTTAATACTGTCACCACCTTTTTAAAAATGAAAAGCCATCTATCCTAGTTTAATTCAATATACACAAATGAAATCAATGAGAGTTCTATATAAAGAGCAAGGGTAGAGAATGATGCAAAATGTCAAGAGCTTCTATTTATAGGTACTGAAATTGTAACAAGAAATTAAAAAAAAACCCAACAAAACACAAAAAGCCCCTAAAAAGTCAGGTTTGAAAGGGACTAATTCATTGGAAGTAAAGAAAAAAAAAAAATTATCTTACTATATAAAAATAACTATCCAAAAGCAGAAAGATCTTAAGCACTGTCCTTGAGACTCACTTTTTTGAATATCTTGAATTTCATTTGACCTTCCTCAGAGCATAAACTGTAGGAATTCCATAAATCGATATTGTATATTCCCTTTAGGAAGGACCCAAGATTTGCTTTAAATTGAAACTGAACAACACATATTGTTATTTTTGCTTCTGTAGCAGTATCTGAGATAAAACATCCTTCTAATACATTGCTTAATCACTACTTAAGTATCTCTTAATTAGTAGATATGTCCCTCTGGGTAGCAAAATATCCTGTCCATTCACATGAGACTACTCTTACCTTTTCACTTGACTTTGGGATAGTGACTTAGCTAAAATTACACCTTTCTAATTGAACTCTAGCCTAGTTTGCTACAGTGCCACTTAATTACTATTGGTTATGTGAATTAATCGTTACCACAACAGAATGGCTCTAAAAGTAGAAAAGACCAAGCTGTTACTGAAAGTTGATTTTGATATAACAAACTAGAAAATTTACATCATAAATAATCTTTGAGAAATTAAAGTTTAAAACTATCACAAGGCACTGGAATTGTAGAAACATGGTAGTTTTACTTTTTCTGTTGAAGTCAGAAAAGGTGAACAGCAGATACCAGCTTATTTTAATATGCTTATAACAGAGGAAACTGTATTCCCAAAGGCCACTAAGCTATTTTTTGCAAACTTTTCATTGCCTCTAAAAATCTGCTATATTTTTCTTAGATAGATAAAATTGCACATTTTCAGATTTATTGTTGAGATACAACCATTTCGTATTTACTGATGGGGATACACTGCAACTTCTTCATAGACTTTCAAATTCTTTACAAGTATTCAGGGTCAGATTCTATAAAACAAAAATAGATTAATTTAACCCAAAACATTAAACCATTTTGTCAATATTAATTTTATTATCTTTGATACACTTAGGCCAGCTGACTACCAGGAACCACAGATTAACTCGTTCTTTGCTTGTGCCTATGCAGAATTAATACACACACACACACGACCTAAACCAAAAATACCTCACTCTTGCTCCATGACTTCAGACCTACTATCTTCTTATAGAAGAAAGAAGAGGATACTATAACGGCAATTTGACTTACATGAGAAACACCATCTGAGACATCTCCTCTGGCTTGCAAGAGAAGATTACTGTCCTGAAGAAAACATCTATTGATATATTCAGGAACTAAATTTTCTTTCAGGTCTTCAAAACATCCAGCATATATGAAAAATCCTGCACCTCTGGCTGACTACTGAGTAGCATTAAGCTCTCCTTTTCTGTCAGTTTCAAAACCTAGCTAAAGCCAATTGCAGGCCTGTTTACAAAAGCCAAACAACTTAGATGAGGCATAATGTGGATTCAGGGCAGCCTACAGAAGTGGATGACTTTTAATGGTCCTTTGCTATCACTGGTTGGTGGGAATCCATTAATTTTAATTGTTCTATGCTGCTCTGTGACACTCGACCTACCTGTTGACAGTGGCAGAACAATTTACTGAGTGTATCTGAATGCTTTCGGAACAAAAAGCCCAAAACACTCTACTGGGGATCATCCTCTAGGCTTAAAAAGTCTTCACCTTCAGAGTCCTAAAACAATCATTCTTATCCTCATTCTATTCCAATTCAGATGCAGGTGTGAAGTGAGCTGTAACACCTGAGAAATTACCCACCTGCATGTGTCAGTAACACACATCAATAGAAGTATAACTAATCACAATATGTAACTTGCCTCTCATTCTCTCTCCAACTCCAGCTAGAAGACTCTCTCGCCCTAGACAAACCCTTTACCCCAAACCCCTGGTTGTGTACCAAGGATGCAAGGCCCAGCTATGATATGACACAGCTGCCTAACTTTGGCTCCAATTACAGGCAGAAGTAGGATTATTGATCATTAGCAGCTCAAGGGCTCAAGAAAGCAAATGCCAAATAGAAAAGTATAAAACCCTAAAGAAAAAAGGGAGAGGCTGGTTGTTCTGGGTGGGAATTGCTGGGTCACCAAGTATCACCCACATCAGTGGTGGTGGTAGAAGATGGATGGGCTGAGTGATAACACTTGGTTGATATCTGCTACACATAAGGTTCATAAGTTTGAATTTTGCAAAGGAAAATATATTGAGGAGTTTTATCTATAACATCATCTTCTTTGTTTAAAAACTTGTATCTGTAAACTGGTTGACATAGATTACAATGTAGGATTGCTCCTGAATTTAGGATGTTGAACTATGGTAGTTTACATTTTATGTAAAGAATGTGTTCTACTATCTATAGGTGTCTCAGTGTGTTTCATCCTAGCAGGTTATAGATTGACGGCAAATAATACATGCTTTCCTGTCTCCTGGCTTCAGCAATGCAACATATCTGGGCATGAAGCCACCAGTCCTCAGGAATACACACAAGACAGCAAGAAGCATACTCAGAAATACAAGAAACTGAAAATATATCAGATCCCTACACTGATTGTTTACAGAACATAAAGCCTTTATTCTCATCTATAGGTTTGTCCATGTTTAGGTTAAGACACCAAGGGAATATATAAATTGTCCCACTAGTGGGACAAAGGATCAAGGTCAAAATTTCCATTTCTCAGATACAATGGATACTCTATGTAGGTATATAAATTGCTTAGAGAAGAGGTTCATCAACAAGTCTGGACACAAGTCTGATACAAGTCTGGAATAAGCTTTGGGATACAAGAAAGAATGGACTTGTCACCAACTTCTATTCCAAACACTGTCTTCATTACTTCACTAAGGCTTCTACTGGAAGCTAAAAACAACAGAAAAATATTAAAATATATTAAAAAATCTAACACATGTTTTCTTGGGTGCTTGTCAGATCATTTAATGAATTATAGGAGGATGCACTAGCTCTGGCAAAATGGTCATAAGTACCTACACAGCATGCTTTGGTGCTCAGGGTGAAAGGTTCTCCCAACTCTTTCAGGTTTATGAGCTCGCTGGTTATGGGCCAGATGGTGGAGCCCCTAGCTGCATCAGTGTAAGGAATGTTCCAGTACAAATGAAAACTGTCACATTTTAAAGACTGGCTCAAAAAATTAGAGTTTTAAAGAAAGATACGTTTTTTTTTAGATTAAGACAATCTGCACCTCCTACAAAATGCTGAAATATCCTTTCTTACCTATACATAAGTTTGAGCTTATCAACTTTAGTTACACTTTTTGTTAATGCAGTGGAGAGTAAACCACCAATCTAAACAAGGTTAACTGTCAGTAAGCCACTACATTTATTTAAACACAATGTTATTGATAGAAATGAACTTAACAATCTCTTGTTAAGTTTGGTTTATGACAATGAGCTGCTAACACGCTCTTTCTAACCTCTCGTCTTTAGTTCTTCCATATGCAAATGCATACTACATGCTATAACAGACTCATAATGAAGAAAACCTGTTGTGGTCAATCAGAGGGAAAACAAAACCAGAAAAGATGCAACAAAAATCAGCATGATACAAACATGATAGATCATATTTCTGGATTTGTTACATTTGCTGGGAGTATACACAGGTCTGGCTTTTATTTAGTTATCACAAGGGGTAATAAAGTTAAGGGCATGGCAACAGGGAACAGGTCATTACCAAGAGTTGTTAAATTCTTAATACAATCCACTGCTCTTTTCAATCACTCAGCAACTAAATTAATTATCTGTTAAAGGTTAGAAAGTTTTTCCCCAAACCTAACCATAGTACATTATTTCTTTATTATACTCCACATTTTATATACATTATAAATATATTAATTTCAATTTGTTCCAATATAAAAAATATTCATTTCAATTACTATATGAAGATTTGATTGGAATGTATCTTGAAAGGATGAAGTATCAGGTGCATGATAAACATTTTTTCCTTAAAGATATAAAACTCTTTACCTTGTCAGTATTTATGAATGCTTTCAAGTAAAATGACACTTTATAACATGAAATTTTCATTAAAAATATGCACGTTTCCAAGCCATAATGGAAGAGTCGTATTTGTCTTGTTATAAGAAAAGCAACCTATTCCAACGGCTACCAGCACCATGAGTTAACATGTAAGACAGTACTCAAGATCATTTTATTTGAAAGAATAGAAGAAAGACATGGACCAGTTAGAGTGAGTCCAGAGGAGGGCCACGAGGATGATCAGAGGGCTGGAGCACCTCTTCTACAAGGACAGGTTGAGAGCTGGGGCTGTTCAGCCTGGAGAAGAGAAGGCTTCAGGGGAGGGACTTTTTACAAGTGTAGGTAGTGATAGAACAAGGGGTAATGGCTTTAAAATGGAAGAGGGTAGGTTTAGATTAGATATTAGGAATAAATTCTTGACTGTGAGGGTGGTCAGACACTGGAACAGGTTGCCCAGGGATATTGAAGATGACCCCTCCTTGGAGGTCTTCAAGACCAGGCTGGATGGGGCTTTGAGCAACCTGGTCTAGTAAAAGGTGTCCCTGCCATGGCAGGGGGGTTGGAATTAGGTAATCTTTAAGGTCTCTTCCTTTAAGCTCATTCTGTGATTCCATGAATATGATTATGTATATAAATTGCCTTAAAATAAATAGGAATAAGCTGCCTCACATTTACAGCAGGGTAAGAGCATACAGGTATTGATTCAGATATAGCTTCTAGATACAGCTATACCCAAAATTAAATAAATCTCAATCACTATTTGCACAAGATAAATTTCTGCATTAGATTTCTCATTCTCCCATTGTCACTTTTCTCACTTTACTGTCATGTTTAACACCTACTTCTCCTTCCTTCTCCTAAACTCCTACACACTCATACACAAATATGCTTCCATTGCTATCAAGTATTTAGTCCATATGTCCAAGATATTTTCAAGAACAGATAGTGTTTTTGAACAAAACTGGTTACTTATAAAACTGCATGTTCTTTACTGTGCTACTCAATTAGATTTTTCAGTTTTTCAAATACTGAACTTTGTATTATGTATTATTACATGATAAAAATGCATTAAGTGCAATACAGTGTATATTTCTAATACAGCTACAGTATAATTGAGATATATGCATATATAACTGGATAAAAATCTAATAACTGAAATAAAGCTGAGTTCCATTGTGAAATTAGACTCTAGGTTCTGATATATGAACCTATATATGTATGTTATTATACATGTTTAACTACACATACAACTCAGCAGTTGGGTTTAAGTCTACTAGATGTTAAAATCTCACAAACAAGTCAACACTTTTACTCATGTTTTACATTGCAAGTTAATAAGTCCCTGGTCTTCTGTCCACTGGTGAAACCACTGCTACAAGTAAAGTAAGTTTTCACTGAGCTGCATCTCATCAAGAGGCTAAATGTATTAGGAAATACTAAGTTTCTCTTATTAACACACAGGTAAATATAGACTATCATCTGAAGACACAACTTGTTACAGAAAAGTATAGATAGTTTTATGAAGTCTCTTCTAACCTTCCCATTAAATCAGTTTTAAATATAAATCTGAATTGAATCTGAGATTTGTTTAAAAACATGTCTACTGTTAGCTTTTCATAGAGTTAGTTTTAGAGAACAGATGGGCATTTGAATATCTTCTTAAAAATGAGTAAAAATAGGTAGAAAAAAAAGTCTGCATTTAAAAAAATACCCAACAGGAATGTAAAAAATAATCCATCAGATGACTGCAATTTTCTGACTACATTTTAAGGATTAACAAAATATCTAGAAATGAAGATACCTCAAAGTAAATACTTTAGTGAAGCTGACTTTTTTAAACATGCTGGAAGATCCACATAGGCCTGCAGTATGCCTTTCCAGTTCCTCCGGATTTAGTTTACCTTACTACTCATCCAATTTTCTACTCACACTGAAAATGCATAACGCATGTCCTCAGTTTTCAAATGTTCACAGACATTAATATTTATTGGCAGTTCTCTTTTTCATTGTCGTTAATTTTGGAATTTAGCTGATAGATCTTTTTCACTTTTTGTATTCTTGAACTTTCGGGGAGTTGATTTACAAAAAAAAAAAAAAAAAAAAATTATACCAAGAATAGAATAGGCTTTTCCAAATCTGAATGATGCTTATATACAAAATTATTATGGTTTAAACACTGTTCCAGCCGTGTGTTAGGAAAGAAGCAAAATTATGAGGACAATGCAGACTGGAATAGAATGAAATACAGAGCTCAAATCTTTACAATAAAATGAATTTCTTCCTCCTTTGTTGCACAATGCAATTATCTCATATTCGCTGAGCTTTCTTTTTTCCTTTCCTTCGTCTTTGTATTTTTATCTGCCTTTATAAGTTAATGAATGAACAGTTCTAATACAAAGAAAACTGAAGCATTTTCAAAGACATAAAGCATTAACTAGAAAAAGAACATATAAAGCCAGTTACTTTCAGCCCTTCTCAACGCAGACTTAAAGCAAGACTCTGCTGACTAACACATTGCATTCCTGAAGGTCAGTAAGATCTAATATCTGACTGTACTGAGAAACAAATGAAACCATTCATTGTATGCTGTCATGAACAAACAATAGCAAATAGATCAAATTGAAATAATTGAAACAGTGCAAAATGAGCAAAGATATCTTCAGAAATAAAGTAGGCTTACAACTTTTTCATATACCTGTAACCACCGTCACTTTGATGTAACGTAAGTCTCTGTTCATACCTAAGACATCATCCAAATGTATTACTTGCTGCCTATTCCTATTACTTCTCTTGATGTCAGATATGCTTCTAAAATTGGTGCATGACATTCCATATTTTAGTTATGCTAACAAGGTGTACTTCATCTGGCTGGGATGAAGTTAGTTTTCTTCATAGCTGTGTTTTGGATTTGTGGACAAAAATGTTGATAACATAGCAATGTTTTGGCTTTTGCTGAACACTGTTCGCACAGCATCAAGGCTTTCTCTTTTTCTCACTTTTACCCTGCCCCTAGCATGGCAAGAAGTTGGGAGGGAAAACAGCCCAGACAGCTGACCCAAATTAGCCAAAGGGATATTCCAAACCAAGTAACATAATGTTCAGCAACAAGAACTAGCATAGAGGAAGAAGTGGGGTAAGGAGTTGCTTCCCAGTGTGGCTGATGCTTGAAGAATTGCTGGGCATCTCTTTCCCTGAGGAAGGTGATAAGTGATTTATTTTGCATAGCATTGCTTGTTTGCTCTTTTTCCTCTTTCATCTATTAAATTCTTTTTATCCCAACCTATGAATTTTCTTGCTTTTATTTTTCTTATTTGCTCCCCCGTCCTGCTGTGTAGGAGAAGTGAGTTGAACGGCTGTGTGAGTACTTGGCTACTGGTTGAGGTCAACCCATCACACAAGGCTATGTAAATGTAGATTTAAATTTAAATAGTATTCATATCTTTAGTATAAAATGTCAGAACTCTTAAAAGAGAACCTTATGTTACTCTAGAGAGTCCATGGTCACATGCTGTACAATACTGTATTGCTCTCATATTCTATTTGTGGAGCAGAACTGAAAATCAAACACAGTTGTGCAATGCAAATTTCCATGTAAACAAAAGGATTGTGCTTGTCATACCTGAGAAAGAATATTAGTAACTTGACTGCAAATCCATTTCTAAAGAATTGTCTCTCAAGAGCATATCAGTCCCCCTTTCCCTCAATGATACAATACATTCTATAGACAAGATAATATCTACATCTTTAAAACATCAGTGAATGATGTTAGTTGTTCAGTAAGTGTCACAAAATTGAAGTTTAAAGTAAACAGATGAGTATTAGCTGGGCTTTTTGTGTTTGTTTGTTGTGTGTGGTTTTTTTACCCTACCATTTCAACTGACATTGCAGTTGTTCTTGTACATAAATTCAGACAACAGAGACAAGATTTCAATTTCACAAGACATGTAAATTTCATCTCACCACCACACCCATGCATTTGGAATACCTGTGTTAATTGAAAACAGGCAAGACATAGGAGCTCTGCAAGGGTAAACGTAGAACACCAGTGTAAATTTTAACCTGAGGAAAAAAATGTATTTGAAGAAAAATACAATAAAAGAAAATGAGATAGATAAAAACCCCACATTAATAACAATAGAAATTAGCAACTGTTCAATAATTAGTAGGGATCTCCACATGTACTATTCTATATATATTTAAATTTAAAAAAAACAAAGACAAAAGTTACATTAAAGGGGCGAGGAGGACATCATAGGTTAGAATTTAGTTTTCCAAAAAGAGTTTGAAGTACCTGTCTGTAAATTTAGTGCAGCTTAACCAATCGAGTATCACAATTTTATTCTATGAAAGTTTCACCAAGCAAATGTGGCAAATGATACTATTTATTTTATAAATAAAATAATTTTTGATGAAAAGCAATTTTTCCAGGAGTCTAGCACTCTCCAAATGAAACTCCAACTATAAAAGGATAAACCACAAAGAATAAAACTGTAGTTGTTGAAAAAAAAAAGTTTCCCTGTGACCCATATTCTTTCCCAGAGGACAATAATAATTGTCAATCATTAAGTTTATTTAAAGCTGCAACATAGATTATGCCTTTTAATCCTAATTTCTATAAAGAAATATAATGATATCAACTCCTTAAATGCTTTGACTATCAGTTTTGTTATCCATTTTCAGACATCTCATCCCACAACAGAATAACAGTCCTAACTAAATGACTTACTTCTCTACAAAATTATGGGGAAGGTTATGATCTCTATAAACATGTATTCTGTATGGGAAAAACCTAAAACAAGTTATACAAGAAGCTGCCTCATTCCATTTACACAGAAAAAAAACAGAAAAGCTGATTTTTTCTTTAAACATACTCCCTCTATATGTTAGGTAGCTTTCAGGAGAGGTCAGTTTGCACTTAGGTCTGAACTACACTAATTAATTTCCTGAAGTACTGCTTTGGGGCAGGATATATATAGTGCACTGGCTATCTTACAAAAAGAAATGGGCAACTCCTACTTCAATCTAATAAAAGTGACCTGAGCATGTCTAATAAATCAAGCTTTTCCAGGTACAGAAGTGGAAGCAATTTTAATTTGTGAAAACTTAGGAATGAAGTCCTACTGCACAGTAGAGAGCAAGAGAATTCACACTACTAGCTGTGAAAAGGAGTAGTATGAATTACAGTTCTGGATGAGTGAAACCACCTCAAGGAGGAACCTCAGTTCTACACAAACTCCACTTCAGATACCTGAAGTGATGTTTATGTGACTTTCAGACTAACCTAATGAACAGTGATGTTGTCTGATAACAAATGCAAGGTTATCGAACTAATTGCTGATGACCATAAACACAGAGGAGCAGTGATAGGCATAGAAACCCCAGTAACCCAAGAAATTGAAATGGAGCACACTGAACTGGCTACTCCAAAGGCTATCAAAGGAAACTGATGATTGCCACTGGGGAGAACACTCACCAAGGCGGGTAAACAGGGAAACTCTCTCCCTGGGAAGCCATGAACATTAAATGGAATGATCAGGATATAGGACTTATTATGGGGGAATAGAACTAGGGGATAAAGCTTAAAGAATATTTGGTATTACGTTAAACTTACCATGTGCAGGGAAAGTACCAAAGACATGCAAAAGGAAGGGTCAAGATGGATCTGCGAGGGACAAACATGGAAAAATAAAAAGAAAAGGGGACAAAAAGGTCAGGGGCTCACAGGTCTAAGTGCTGCAGATGGAGTAGATGGGGATCTAGGGATCAGCTACTGCACAGGCTGAGTCTAAGACCAGGTATAGAAGAGACTTGTATCACTCATGTGGGTGCGCTGCAGCAACAGGAGAAATAAAGCCCTCCACAACTGGTTTCCCTAACAACACAAACAAAAAAAGGATTGTGACAGAAGATCACTTATGCAGAAAAATAACAAGGAGATGTTAAGTGCAATCAAAATAGGGTGATGAAATAATTTGTTGAGAAACACACCAGTATGTGTGTTCACGATGGTCAAGTTATTCAAATGTTATGCTGTGGTGCTATTCACCTAGGCCAGAGAGAAAAATTACAAGCAATGGCAGTTATCTCAGTGTCTTGCTAAAAATTAAATTTGGATAAATATGTATCTAATTGCATTTCTAGGTAATCAAATTCCTCCCCATAAGAAAAATACTCTGCTACATTCAATTATAGAAGTTAGTCTTCTTTGCTTACATCTCTAGTGTCTTCAGTAGTCATTAATTATCTTACTGCAAAATGGCTGATGGTTCTAGTCTGGAACTTCCTCTTTTACCAACAATTTTTGATAGAAAATATGTATTCTATAAGTGTTATGACTTTCAAGGGAAAAATTAAGTTTTGCTAAAAATTCTAATTTTCTTTTAGGAAACTGTTACCAATTACATAGAAACATCCATCCTACAAGTCAAACTGTACTGAAACAAAAGTTAACAGGTTTTCCAGCCTTTTCAGTCCAGAACTAGGATGGTGAGGACATAAAGATGCAACAGCTTTCAAATTTGACCAAGTGAGCAATAGTTTCAGACATCTCAAAACCTATTCAGAAGCAACCTAGAAGTCCTGGGAAGCCCAGATACCAAGTCCACAATCTGTCCAAGATGTTCCATAGATGTTCCATTCTAGAAGCTGAGATTTAAGAATGTTTAGGAGCTTGCTGGAGAAAGAGGGAGGGCCTCAAAAGCCTAGTTAACAGGTCGAAATAAACATTTTTTTCTCTAAATAAAATTTTTGAATTTTTATTCTGCAGAATATACCAGCTGCTCATTCCACTAAAGAGTTGTTTGTTGTTTTTTTCCCCCATTAGTTTTTGTTTCAGCCTACTGAACAGAATTCGCCATTTCAAATCTGGGGAAATACATCTGCATCTGGAAGAGATGATCCTTTCTGCTATGTCCCTAAATGTAAAATCAGATTGCAGATCTCCTGAGAGATTTTCCACAGCTGTTTAAAAATTACAGTTTAAAAACATATTAAGCATGTATATTCATACAGACACACACAGAGGCACGTATAGACACACATACATTAAATGTAAAGATTTTTATCCAATATCTAGTGATTGGTACACGTGAATGATGTAATCATTCTGCTTCAGCTACCTACTAGAGTTTTCTTTCCGTCCTCCTCTCCTTCATCTGACGGAAATATCTGCCTTTGCAATGAAAAGCTGAATTTCTGGGCATTTATGTCTGGTTATAGTAACAGTTGCAAATACACAGATTGAAGAAAGATTTATTTTTTCCCAGTGGCTAAAGCAGAAGAGTACTGTGTACCTCCATCTTTCACTGACATGAGATGTGACCTTTCTAGATATAGTTTCTTCATCTGTAAAACGAAAATTATATTAACCTACCATATAACAGAACATTAACTTAATTAACATTTTGAGGAAAGAAAGCTTAGAAATAGTCAGATGAAAAGCACTTACAAGATAAAGTAATATTACCGCTACAAATCAAAATACATTTGGACTGAATATATTAAAACAGCTGTTTCTAACATCAAGATTCATGTAGAAAAGATATCAAATTCCTATTGATCATTCCAGTCCCTTGTTAAAACACTTGAGGAAGGTTACTTGTACTTTTGACACTCATACTTTCATAATTATATCCTGAATAATTCTGAAGAGTTGTAGTAGCTGTACAGTTAGATAAATTTATAAATAAAGAGAAGCAAAAGAGCAAAACCTCATTCAGAATTAGGCCTTACATTTATGACTTTCTAATAATTTTCATAGCAACATGTTGTAGCATCATAAACACAGACATCATGGAATTACCAGATCTTAGGTCTGAATAAAAGCAGTGGATAGAAAGTGGAAATGCTAACAAAAAGCAACAGAAAGATGAATCAAACCTGATAAAATAAATCTTTAAACAAAATCTCATTTAAAACATCTGTAACCAGTTTTGGACAAACTCTTAAAGATTACTTCGACTTGGAGGAATGCCACCTCATTCTTACTAATGCATGGTTTTCACATTAATTTAACCTACATTACATAAATATTAAAAGATGATCCCTAAGTCTCTGACAGGTACTATTTCAGTTATTAGAACCTATTATTATTGACATTTATTTCCCATGTGAAGTAAATAATTCATGTTTATTTCAATATTTAAGTTATGCTAAAAATGAAAACTCAAGATAAAGTATTTTGATAAAATGAGGAAAACTACTTTGGGCTTTGACATAATTTTCCAACTTTTTGTTTTCATAAACTTTCCATCTTTTACACACAAAAGTAATATAAGTAAGCAACAAGAAGGAAGTTAAGAAATAAAACAGTAAGCATTTCCCATTGAAAGAGTTAATGTAATAATTGCAGTAATAAAAATAGCTAGTGACAATCTCACAAACTGAAAATCTAATAGCTACTATGTTGTGCTCCAATGAAGACAACTCAACAGAGTATGGCACAGTTTGACTTAGCCTTCCTGAGACATTTCCTTTCTCAGGTATACAAAAGCAAGCTGAGATGTTACTGGAAGGCTCTTCATAAGAAACAAAGCTGAATTAATTTAATCCAATGAATTAAAATAATAGCAATAATGATAGGTAAATGTAATTTTTAATGTAATTATTAATTACACCCCAAAGAAGAATGTCTTGAACCCACATTTTTGATTTTTAAACTCTTATTTCTCTCAGTATAATCATCATCTTCCCTTTGTCACTGCCTCCTTTTATTTTCACTTCTTAAATCTCACCATACATAGTATTTTGAATTTTAAAGTGTAAGCCTTTCACTGTATGTTTGCAGATACAGAGAATAACAGTGTCTTGATCATATGCTTCATAAAATAGAAAAAATAATAATTAAGTACCTTGCTATATCCCTGCCTTGGAAAGTAGTTCAGATTTTTAATATGCCAATAGACACAAAGTTTTTCAGAATAAGTATACCAAGTATACATGCTTATATACTTGTACACACTGTTGGTTAACCACATGTCTAATGAGAGTAAAAGAAAAATCAGCAACGCAAGATGAAGAAGGCACATTAGTTCTTTAATAGAATTCTGTGCTACTACAAATTATTGATACTGAATTAGTGTGTTTATTTCAGGATCTAGTGGATAAAACTATTAGTGGAAACCTGTCCACTGGATTCAGTCATTTGGACCGTGTCATGATGAATGAGGAGGTGACACTGATCTCTAGAGACTGAATTTAGGATTTAGTTTCTGGAGATATTTAATCTAATAACTTGAAAGTATTCGGATAACTGTATATAGGGCACACACTCTCCTAAGAGTTCTATCCTTTTTGTACAGCATTGTTTGCTAGTTTGAAATCTTCCTATAGGAAATGTTTCTATATAATTCAGACTTAACACTGGTATACATAACTTTCAATATATTAACATCATCACTGTATTAATTGAGTTTCAGCTCTATTGACTTGTAAATCTTACTTTTCTTCTTAGATATAAACAGAGAGATCACCAAAGACAAGCATACCCCAAAATTTAAAATTAGTATTTTCACACACACACAAAAAAGGTAAGATTTGTCTTTTATTTTACAATTTCATTTATCAATATTATAATAATACTTTTTATAACTGAGTCAGGTACATTCCTCAGTGCAATACTTTCAAATTATTTCCCTCTGCATTTAATTTGAATGACACCTACTATGTTAATTACTATCTGAATCCAAATGGGGAAGTGAGGAGGGGAAGAGGGAGAGAAATGTAAAAATACAAGTCAGCAGCTTTTTGGAGAGTTTTAATAATCAGTTTAAAATTGACAATTCAAGAAGTAGAAAAGCTAATAAATAAAAAATATCTTGCACTACCACATGATATATTAATTAATGTCGGTATGCAATAACTAAACTACATTTCTGGATGTACCCTAAGGCAGGCAAAAAGTAATATCCAATATCCTTTGATCCATTTTGTGAAATTTTAAGTATACTTTTTGAGCAGAATCTAAACTAGAGCTCTGATTATGGGTAAAATCAAGAAGCCAAAATGCAGGACTCATTGAATTCCTTAACTAACCTTCTCTAGTAAGGATCAGATGTTAATGCTGTCTTTTGGCACAATGGGTGGACAGCCCATCTTGTCCATTACTAGTATCTACCTTCACCTAAGCCAAATCCCTGATTGAGTGCATCTAAATTTAAAAGGAGGAGAAAATTTAAAGATCCTTAATGAAATGTGTTGAACTGAAAAAAATCCATTAAAAGCTCAGCTTCTCTTGACAGTTGTGTGAGCATGTATGTGCTCTGCTGCACTTGCAGTTATATGTAGACTGGTTGCTTCAGTAAAATATCATTTCAGACATTCCCTCTTCTCTTCCTTCACTCCCCTCTTCCCCTCATCTCTTCCCTCAGGTAAGCATCAATTAAAAATTCTGGAGTAAAATCAACCAGACAGTCAACATTGAGATAACTTCACTTTCTCAGACAGTGCCACCCTGTTGAATTTGATAGCTACACACAACTCTGAATGAGCAAGAATGACAACCAGGTCTCAGTTCGTCATACAGTTTCACTGATAATGTCACATTTCTTTTCTGTAAGTCATTGCTCCCCTTGGTTTTAGTTTTCTTAAACCATTGCTTCTTCAGGAAACAGAACTGATTGCTCTTTTCTGCCTAGCCAGTGAAGTCCTTTCAATTCAACAATAGGGTGAACCAAAACCTCCCTCTCCCAACTGTCTTTGGCTTTGACTGGATTTGGAAGTACTCAGCATAGCATGAAGGGTGTTCCTCCTCTCACAGAGCCAACTTTCCTCACAAAGGGATTATTTTTTTTGTTAGGCACATTCTTACAACAGTTATTTTTTCAGGTATACATATGATAACCACATATTTTCAAAAAGTATAAAGGACAATGAGTGTAAATGATTATGAACTTCATACAGATTTATTGTAAACTATGAACCACTGTTTGGCACAGGCATTTCATCAGCTTTATTACTTTGACCAATGCTGAGAATTTAAATTTTATCAGAGTTATGCACCTGTTGACTGATCACAATGTAAGGCTTATCATCACTCCTTCATTAAAATATACATCCCTGTTTAGAAACAAACAAACAAACAACAAAGAACCTATTGGTCTTCTATTCAGAAGCATCACAAATTGCTATAATTATTTACTTGCAACTGTGTACAAAACAACCAAGAGAGTAAAGTATGAATCACTATAATCATATAAAGAGAATAATACTTGAAGCAGTAATGAGACATATGATAAGGAACAATAGGAATTGTGATTTTACTTGGGAAAAAAATCTAATAAAGTAGTCTCTCAGAATTAAATTATAGTCTATTACATAGCACAGAGCCTTTCAAAATTGCAAAACTGCTGTCTTTATTTTATTATTCACCCCGAACTAGCAGCTCTCATAAACTTCCCAAATTCAATTGCTCTTACCCCAGCCCAATTTTCCCATCCAATTTGTATTAATCCAATCACAGCACTGAATGGTTCCCTTGTGGGAATTGCAGGCTCTTAAGAGAAAAGGCTAGATGTAGTTAAGGTACTTAAAAAAGACATAATACTTTTTTTAAAGAAAAAATTAATAAACTATAAAACTTTACCTGATATGGTCAAATATTAGAGAACATCTATATTTGAGTGTTTAAAGTTGGCTGACTTAATATTAATAGACTAGTAACAGTAAACAGAAACTCAAATCAGTACTTTTTTTTCAAAACTCATAGATTTCTAATAATCCACGAGTTTAGACAAATCACAAATAGCAACACAAAAACAGCTAAGGCATTGAGGGAGGAATATACATGAATGTATATGAGGATGGAAACTACCCTAGCCAAAGAAAATTCACAAGGAGACTATTCAGGTACACAGCAAGAGAGGCTGCAGTTTTCTGGGGCACACTGTACCTCTACACTCCACAACAAAGAACTTCATCCTCAGGACTCTGTCTGACATATGTGGCCAAGAATGATTCAACCATCATTGTTGCTGGTTTTTCCCCCCTTTGTTCAGTAATCCAGTGCTTGTGGACTTGTAGAGTATGTGGGAGATGGCACTAGAATTTTCACAAACCACAACTGTCCTTTTTTGAAGCACGCAGCAGTCAAACTTAGAAAAAAGTGTGATGTGGGAGCTAGTCTCAGCAAAGGTTCCCTTTCAAACCTGAGGGTTTAAAGCACCTGTGAACACAAAGTAGCTGCATGTTCTGGACTCAGAGTGAGAGTTCTGCAGGCTGCCCATGGAACCTCCAGAAAAAAAAGGCTTGTAATATCTCAACTTCATTTTTTTACCTTTTCATACCATGCTGCTGTCTTGAGAGGCACAGAGAACATGGAGAGTAGTA
The DNA here is from genome assembly GCA_907165065.1 of Caprimulgus europaeus. The sequence goes on along the minus strand of OU015525.1, from coordinate 59,339,247 downwards.
ACTAAAACAAGAAAAAGCAAAAGATACCACAGACATCAGAAACTTGGCACTATTGATTATACCAGTAGTCTGGGTGGAGTCTGATACAGGCCAAGAAGCTTCCAAAGCTCAATTCCAAGAGAAAAACTAGAGGAAGAAGAAATACTAAATCTTCATAGATTAAGTCTCTTCTCATCTTGACTTTGCCTTCTGAAGTGCAATAGCTTTTCACTCAGCCACCAACAATGACCTTCATTACAAATTCAATTTAATTGAATTAAATTTAACTGTTTAAGAAAAATGAGTCTTATTATTTGCTGTCTTGTTGGTGCTGCAAGGCAGCACCACTGGATTGAGTCAGTCCCTACATTCTTTATACAAATACTACACAAAAAATGGAGATAGGAAGAACGTAAATCCTCAAGAGAACTTTAGCTTTTGTAACAGCATATTTCAACTCAATTTAATAAATCTTCTGGAGTCTTGGAAAAAATGTAAGAACAGATCAACTGGGACAAGATAAAAGAATGGAGTGCTAATATGGAAAATGTAGTCAGTATATGTGCATCAAAAATGTGCATAATGGCTTGAAAAAGAAGTTCCAATATGTTTTCTGTCTCCTAAGTGAGCAATTACAATTTCAGTATGTGATTTCTGCTGCTTTCTGGTACTCAAGTTAATATATTTTGGTGATTAATAAGCAAACAGTGATATTCTTAGGGTCAGGTATCACTGCCTGAGTAGTGAAATTACAAAATTCTTTTTTCATTATTATTATTATTGTTCTGATAAAATTTTATTTTTAGTTTGAAATCCAGCAGACAGAAGGGCAGTTTCAGTACTGCTTAAAGTACAAAATTTCAAAGGAAATACATATCTTAACCCACTGTTGAATTGACCCTAAAAAGTCTTTCAGTCCTTTTATGCCAAAAGTGCTTTTAGTCCCCTAAAAGCCTACACATAATGGTGCCTATGGACTAAATAGAAGATGAACACTGATATCAGTGGAAGAAGTCTCAAAAAGAGAATAATAACAAAAAGGTTAATTATCTTTAAGTGATTCAAAGGGTATTGTTCATGGTAAATTTTCTCCTTGGTGCAACCAGTAGAATTTCTAATGAAGTAGGGAATTAATAATCTGTAATTATTACTATCCCCAAACCGAGCAGAAGTGAAGTAAGGAAACACTTATACAAGCATCATATATCTATCTGACTTAGAGCAGCACAATGCAAAGATTGACGCACCCCAGGACACAACTGGCCCTCTTAGCTGCCAGGGCACACTGTTGGCTCATTGAGCCATCAAGCAGAACCCCCAGGTCCCTCTCCGCAGGGCTGCTCTCCAGCCTCTCATTCCCCAGTCTGTGTGTCCAGGATTGCTGTGTACCAGGTGCAAAATCCAGCACTTGCCCTTGTTAAAATTCATACAGCTGGTGATTGCCCAGCTCTCTGATTTATTTAGATCTCTCTGCAGGGTCTCTCTGCCCTCAAAAGTGTCCATAGGACCTCCCAGTTTGGTGTCATCAGAGAACTTAGTTAGCAGTTCTTGAAGCCCTATATCCAAGTCATTGATGAAGACATTAAAGAGCACCAGCCCCAGGACAGATCCCTGTGGGACCCCACAAGTAAGCAGTCACCAGCCTCATGTAACCCCATTGACTAGTTTGGTTTGAGTGCGACCCACCAGCCAATTGCTCACCCATAGCAGTAGGTGTTTATTCAGCTGTAGGCTGGACATTTTATCCAGGATGATCCTGTGAGAGACAGTATCAAAGGCTTTACTGAAGTCCAAAAAGATTACACTGACTGACTTCCCTTGGTCAACTAGGTGGGTAACCTTATCATAGCAAGAGATCAGGTTTGTTAAACAGGACTTTCCTCTCATGAACTCATGTTGGCTGGAACCAATGACTGTGTTGTCTTCCAGGTATTTTTTGATAACTCCCAGAATAATCTTCTCCATAATTTTGCCAGGCACAGAAGTAAGACTTACAGGCTTGTAGTTGCCGGGGTCTTCCCTTTTGCCCTTCTTAAGATTGGGACAACATTTGTCAGCTTCCAATCAACTGAGACCTCTCCAGATTCCTAAGAGCATTGAAAGATCATTAAGAGAGGACTCACTATGACATCTGCCAGCTCTTTAAGAACCCTTGGATGGATCCCATAAGGCCCCACTGACTTATAGGGATCCAGCTGGAGCAGCAGATCCCACACAGGTTCAGGGGTAGTAGGGAGTTTATCATTCTCACAGTCATGGTTCTCCAGCCCAGGGCTCTGGGGGTTCCTGAGAAAAGCCGTATGTCAAAATAGAAAAATTAGTGTCAGTTGAATTTTAAAAGCTACATACTTTTTTGAGGCCTTCCAAACCAGAATTAACATAGTTCAGAATTCATATCTCAAACCAGAAAATGCTTATCTCTGGATTAGGCCAAAAATATTTGTAAGATACTAGTATATATTTTTCATTTTTACAATTCATTTTTCAGCAGCCATTCCCCAAATAACTGGCTAAGTTCATTAACTACATTATTAAACAATTCTAACACAGTTCGTTTAAAAATATGAGAAGGGAAGCGTTGAAATCAAATGAAAGATACAGTATTGTGTTGCTCATTAAGTTTAGGTATCTGTGCAAACCTCTGGATGCCTGCTCATGCAAGTGACTGATACTACTCGTGTGAATTAGTATGTTTGGTGTTGGAAGAGCTCTTCAAAAGCAGCTTCTAAGGAACTAGCTGGAAAGAAATGATCAGCAAATGAGAAACAGGCAATACTGTCTGTCAGTCAGCCCTCTGGGTTCAGAAAACCTAAAACATATGATTCTTAATGGTTTGTTTTCCTTGGTAAAAAAAATGAAATAATTGTTCAGGTCCCTAAGAGACAGAGCCATGATTGTCAATGCTTAAAAGCTTTTTAATCTGGATTTGTTGAATTATACGTGGATTTGAGGACTTGACAATCCTCAAGCAGGAGGATTAATTGGTTAATACATAGCATAAAACGCTCCATGAATATGTCGAAACATAGGCATGACAGTTCATAGAGTGTTTTGAGAAAAAATAACACTGAACAAAACTGTGAGGAGGAAAGGCATTCCATCATTTAAAATAACTTACTGAATAAGCACTTGTATAAAGTATCTTTATCACAAGTAACAAGTAATAAAATGGGCACTAATTTAATCAAAATGTTCTTGAAAAGTACATACTCTGAAAGCTCAGTTAAGTGTCCCTCACAGTTACATATTCAAAGGCAAAATGTCATACAAAATGTCAGTAGCAAAAAAAAATGCTCTTTATGATAATACAGCATCCAAACCCAAAGTACTGTATGACCTCAGTGTAAATTGTTTACATAAGCCATCATGCCATTTGCTGTGCTGCTCAATGAAATAAGTGGTGCAGTTACGATGATGGTAACAGCCTCAACAGACAGCACTGGCAGTATACACTGAGATTTAGGGCCAGATTGTGCCATTATGCAGCATCTCAAATAAGTGGTTTCATAGCTACAAACTATTTAGGAAGTAAGCAGCTGTAGGACCTATTCCATGCAGATACCAGAATAAGGCTTCTATAAAGCAAAATAATAAGCTATTTTATGATTAAAAGCAAGATATATTCCCTGTCTCAAATCTACCTGATGCATTATGTTAAAAAAGGAAGGAAGGGTTATATAGCTACTGATATTGTTTAAAAAATAGATCAAAATTTCAAGGTGCAAGTTATGATACAAGAAAAGGCCCACTAAGGCATAAAAAAAGTTTTTAAAATCACTGATTGCTGGGGACTTAGGGTCAATCTTTTTGTGTTTGAAATTAAGCGTGCAACCTTCACCCAAAGGGTAAGCAATCTCTTTAACCCCACCTAAGGGACAACAATTCCACATAACTCCCAAACTAGAAAGAACTGGTTTTACCTGTCAGCCTGCCTTTTTCCTAATGATGACAGTTTGCTTTTTCTCTGCCCAGTTTTACAGTCCTGAGTTAAGTGAAGATCAGAAATGAATGATCTTTGTACTTATCAGTGCAAAGGAAGGATAAGGTATGCTGTGATTTATCTCTGACACAGCCATGCTAGAAAAGGAGAAATGCTGGTATCTTTCTCAAGAACGTGAGGATAGCTAAAGGTCACATAAAGACTAGTCCACAAAATCGGAAATACCATTTAAGTCCTCCACCACTAAAAAAAGACATTACACTTATAACTGTGAATCATAATGAAAGGGCAAGTTGTGCTTCAGAAAAATTTCAATTTCTTTTACTGTCATCCCTCTGATTCACAAGAAGCCCATCAGTTCTGTGCTCCTCACCATCACTCACACACAAACATCACTTTGCCCACTGTTATTATGCCACATCTTTCCCCCAGTGATTTGTTTGAGAGACACTTTTGAAGGAAAAGAAATGACAGAGGGAAAAGGAATGGGAAACATTATGGTATCTGATCTTGAAAGACTTCTATGTAAGCACTTTTCACTGATCATTAAGAATGGAAAATAATTATCGACACTTGAGCTGGCATGGTAGTTTATAATTCCTTCTGCAAATGAAATTCTGGGTTGAAATGAAGAAGAATCTTAAATTCTGATGGTAGTTCATTGATGAACATTACTGACTGCACCAGGGACTTCAACTGAACTTTTCTTCAGTTATGGCTTCATACCTTTTTTTTTGTTTTAACAGTTCATTTTGCCATTTGCAAAGACATGCTATATCACTTATTTTTTTTAATAACTTTTTCAATTAAAATTAATTTTGTGAGGCCCTCAAGAAATATCATAAAAGGTTTCAAAGCCAGCAGAATCTGATGTAATTTTTATATGCAGTGAACCTTGAAGCAGTATATTTCAACTGTCATGATGATATCTTAATATTTCATAAATGTTCTTCCTTTTTTTATGAATTTCAGGTAGTTATCCAAAACATACTCTGATTATGCAGAGCATTTGTTGAATAACATGGTCCCCTGGCACATACAAGTAGACTTACATACTCAAATTGTGCAGAATTATTCAAATGTCTGTCTGTATTGTTTCTTATCCAATTCTGAAGCATTTTCCTCTCAAGATCAATCCATTCATGTTTTTACTTTCACAGATAACCATCTGACAAACAGGAAAATTAAGAATAACTTAAAAAAAAACAAACCAAAAAATCCCCCTAAACCTAATTTTCATTCTAATCAGAATAATGGGAATCATCTTCTGCTAGGACCACATTTAATTGCCACTTCTATTCAAAACAAGAGTTTTGGTTTTCTGACAACAGTGTTTTATGTGGAAACATTAATGTGAGGTAGTCTACTGTCATATCATCATAGAAATCAGCTGGTATCAGTGCTGAATAAGCGTTCAGAGGCTTGCTAGAAGTATTTGTCACTTGTTTTTTTTTTTCTCTGTAATTAATCATTTGCAAGATTTTGTAGCTTTTTAAAGCATATAGTATGAAATGGGTCCTTATAGTTAAAAGCAGAACTGACGCTCCTTCCACTAATACAAAGACTGCAAAAAGCGTAATTATATTTGTCATGTTATTTCAACATGATGAGGTTGTCTGAAGTGTGTGCCTAGACATTAAACAGATGCTTTTATTCTTAGCTTTAATTTTTACTTTCTCTGATCTGTTGCAATTAACTGTAAAGAGAAAAATCAACATTTGCTATTTCTGTAAAAAATAATTTCCTTTTTATCTTATTATGTCCTATAAATCTTATTTTGTATTAACTTTTTTTTCCCAAAACCAGAGAGTTGTCATGTTTATGCTACCCTGAAAGACATATGTAACAATAAAAAATATAGTACTCTGGTTAAATATCCCACAATGTGTTCCTACAGTAAAAGACAAATACAAAAGTGATGCTACAACCTGGCTGTAAAGAACTCAGTAAAAACTGAAGCACAGAGTATACATTCCCAGACACAATGTCAGAAAAATGTTTTTCTGATTTTACAGATAACTTTAATAACAAAATTAATACCAGCATTCTCTGCCCTTAAGTAAATCACATTTTCCTTCATCACATTCAGTGTCTTGCAGTTTGTTCACTCTAGCTCCTATACAGTAAGGAGAAAAATCCTTAACATAAGCATAATATTTCAACTATGAACTTTTGTAGCCTCTTATGAACCCACATTTGAAACTTTTCATCAATATTATTATTAAATATTTTGTGGCTATCAGATAGAATCTTTCTGTATACTCTTTGCCTTCTCCAAACATATGATTCCTGCCACTGTTCCTCAGTTATCCTCCAACTACGAAGCAAATGATACAGAAAAGATTGTTTTATTGAATAACATATCTATTGTTTTGAATAAGTACAAATTGCAAATGATGAACAATTACTAACCTTGAGCAGTTTAAAACTGGAATTCTGCTTTAGGCTTATATCTAAAATAATAATATTTAGCTATGCATTAATAAGAGTCATAATGATGTAAATCAACACTTTTACCATTATATATATAGCGGGATTTCCACTACTATGGAAAAGTCTAATGTAAGACCTAAGTTTTGTAAAGAACCTAGATTATATTTTCCAAAGGGAAGAACACATTTATAATGTGGCAATGTATAAATAGTATTTAGTGCACCTGAAATAGTATTGTCTTAGTCATGACTAGTATAAACCATTAAACAGGGCTAAAATACTTCATCTAACTATGACACAAATGGCAAAATCCCCTAAGAAGAATTTTCTCCCCAGGAGGATAAATTCTAATTGTATTTTTTTGTCAGGACGAAGAGTTATAGAAAATGATTTGTAGTTACAAAAGCTCTACAGACTAGTAGGAGAAGATACACATTCCCAAATGTGACTGGTGAACCAGATGCTTTGGAAGCCATGAATTAAAGAATTTCATTTTGCAATTAAAAACCATCCAACATATTATATTACTAATTAGCATATACATCTGTTCATTAAAGGGGATTGAGATTGCCCTGTTAGTATGTTTATTGACTGAATTTGATGTGCTTAAGGATAGACAGGCAAATTTATACCTCTGCTTAAAGATCTGGTGAGGGTTTAACTGAGCCAAGCACTTAAAACTCCCAATTCTTGATAGGATGGTTCATACAGTTACTATTGCTACTGACTAATGCTAGTCTTGTTTAAAGAGAAAAGGCATGCTCTATCTTGTTTAGCTAACATTGACTGTATTTTACTGATAAAAAATAAAATGGGAAAATGAACTCAGGTGATTTTAGTCATGGTGAACAAGACATAAAATACACAACATGAGCTTCAGGATAATTCCTGGAGCAATTACTGAGGAAAATGGAGATGAAATAATACATACTTCTGGTGAAGAAAGGGGGAAATCAGTTAAAGAATCACTGAGAAGTCAGGATAAAAAGAAGGAAAAAACCTAAGGAACTAAATCAGACTTACCATGGAAGTTCTACATCGCTCTCATAAAAAGGTTCCCTTTAAAATTATATATTATTTGATTACTATTAAGGCAACTAATTTAATATTAAATAGTATGACATTAAATTGAATCTCTAGTGTAAAGTGCCAGTTTGATCCCCATTCTTCTGTCAGCAGCCTTATTCTTCTCAGGGCACCCTACCCATACTAAAAAAAGGATCAGTCTCATGAATGCATCACCAAATGAAAATTACTCCAACATTTGTAAGAAAAATCATGTTCAGCTACTAATGCAGTTGCTATCAAAGTTAGACCTACCGTCCTACCTTCAAAGTACACCTTGATGACATTAATCCAGAATTATTTCACCTGCAGCTAGGGATAAGCTTAAGATAATAGAGCCTTTCTAAAGTCAGGTTGATTAAAGCAGCCCTGTGAATGCAAACCAGTCTAAAAATAGGTGCTAAATTATTTTAATCTTGTTATTGAATAGAAACAAAATATCACAAAATGGAGCCAATTTATATTATACAAATTGGTTTCTCTACTCTAAAAGATCAAAAGAAGTGTCAGGGCATTTTTTTTATAGGTGAGGGGGAAGGAAAAGAGTTCAAGTAACACTTCAGGATTTGTTTCATACAGCTTTGCGTTTTACGGAAAGACAGGTGTTAAAAGATCCTGTACAAACACAGCCTATATACTTTAAGGTTTGGGTTAGATTCTCTTGAAGAACCTGAACAACACTAGATTTAACCTAAAGGAATATTAAGCCTTAATACCATTGCATGCCTAGGCTCACTCACCCTTGTAGGAAGCAGTATAGAGAATTGATAGTTATTTGAAAGAAAATTACATATAGTGCATGCTTAACAATTATGCCTGGCAGGTAAACACATCTTTACATTCAGCCTCCAGTGGCAGTCTCAGCACATACCTCCTGGCCCAATTCACAGCATGGTGCCATGAGGACAACAGTCGTTACTCCTGTGCAGTCACACTCATATGTAGGAATACAAAAAGATGCGTACGACAGCTTTGTGACAGTGATGGCATACCAACAAACACACAGACAAAATGCTTCCCAAGAACCGGTCTTCTCTCCCTTAGACTGCTGAAATACCACACAAAAGAATAGCAGCACATATCCCATCTGAATGTTATTCTCTTTGGCTGACCTGCTAGTGCTCAGACAAAGCTTTCAACATATATACACACATATAGTTTATTTACTGCATGACTTGTCACTGAGCTACACTGGTTACACATAACACACACAAACACAATGCAAAACCATCTTCTAGTACAACAGTTTGTGCAAGCGATCTTTGAACACCTCTAGTGTAGGACCTTTAAATGTCTGTCAGGACTTGAAAGGGAGAGATAGCCAACCACCCTCAAACTTCCAGTTATCTCATGCAAAATTCTTCTTCGTGCAGCCCTGTGGCCGCCAAATCCGTTACTCGAGAAGAACAACTTCTATCCCTTCCTGTATGGTTTCTGCAGGAACACTAATAGTGGTCTGGAGTAATTCTGCATGGAGAGTCAACCTCATATTAGATCATATGTAAAATGAAAGATAGATTTCTCCTCTCAGTGCTTTGTTAACCATGTGCTCAGATACATATACACTGAAGTCAGCTCAGCTCTCCCTTCATTTCAGTGTGTGTTAGACTGATGTGTTGATATGAAAAGGATAGTGAAATAGTATATGAAACAAGAACACAACATGAAACTATCCTGCATAATTCATAAGCTGCAAGGAAAATACCTACAAAAACTTGCATACTGTAGACACAGATTTCAGAAGGACTTCTAAGAATTAAAAGCATTGATAACATAAGTGTGGTGTGCCACTACTGCAGAGAGATTGTTCAAAGGCCTTTCAGACATAAAATGGTGAATATTTTTATCTAAAGCCAGGAAATGCTTGAGGACTTGATGATCCTCAACTAAAAGCAAGAAAATATTGAATCCAAGAGTAAAAGTGCATCACACAAATTAACGTACTTCAGACAGTCAGTCTTAAACCCAGTTAATTTGATTTCTCAAAGCTTTATTTATTAAGTTGCTAGGTTCAATTTTCTGTGAGAAGACAACCACACACATTTCTATTTCTCATAGAAAGAGCAAAGATTGAATGCTATAAGGAAGGAAAATCCTACACAACTATAGCACTTCAGGCACCTAACCCCCACTAAATGAACATGACCATCATACTGGAATGACCAGTTGCTGTGGTCATTCTGAAATACTGCATCAGTCTTGATTATACTTATGTAAGATAAAAATGGCTTCAATTCCTCAGAAGGAAATCAGGATCTTCCTTTTTTAATTGGGATCTGACTCTAAGCCACCAACATGTTCTGTCATTCCAGAGGTGATTTCTCTACAGAAGTCTTGAGGAAAAAATGCAGAAAGATGCATGGAGGAAGCTTCTGCCATAGTACATACTATAACAATTTCAAATCAGTATGACACCTTGCTATTGCAGTGACTGACATTTCAGAAATGCTTTAAATAGGTGATAGGTGTATCTGTGTGGCCTAGGCACAGCCTCCTAAGCAGAGTTGCAGAGACATATCCTAGAGAGTTTTTCACCTCAATTAAATTGCATTTGACAATTTGTCTAAAGTAATTTTGGTGAAATTAAATATACTCCTTTATTGCTGCTCTACACTCCTCTCTCATGACCTATATGCACAACGATTATAGTAAGTAACTTGAAGTTTAGGCAAAAGTATTTTTTCCTGAAACATCAGACATAACTGCTTAGATACTCTTTCTAGTGGGACTCCATTATTCACACAGGTACTTTTTCCTTCATTTACCTTTGCAACATGAAATTATTATTTTTGTTTAACTCAGTTATAACATTGAATGGTCCTCAATGGCAAACATCGTCCTCTGATTAGTACAATTATTTCAACTTTAGCTATAAAATAAATTATATCAGATAATTGAAGGAAGAATTCATTTAGTAAATCAGCATTTCATTCAGGTATGAAAAACCACAGATTTTATGGTAAAAGGATAAAAGTGCTTTTACATTCACATGTGTGAATGCATGTTCAGTTAGACAACAACCTTACCAGCAACTGTTATCAATAAAGAGAAATATTCAGCTCATTCAACTTAAATTAAGATATCATTAAATCTGCCTAGCAAATTAATTTAAAAGGGTGGACTAAAGAGATAAGCAGACTTACACAGTGTTTGAACTTGTGTGTAAAATGCTGTATGTTTTGAGTGAGTCTGCATTTATAAACATTCTCAAAACTTAGACAAGCTGGGCTTTTAACGTTGTGTTCAATCAGCCTCCTGTTTGCTTTCTCATCAGTGTAGAATCATTGCATAAACACACAGTTAAAAAAAAAATAAAAAGAAATAAACAGCGAATTTTGCTGAGCAGCCACATTAGCTTCAAGAGAGGACACAAAGCGAGGTATTCAGTGAATGGTCACCGATTCTGAATTCCACAAATAAGAATTTTACTCTTATCATGTGTTTCTGCACTTACAAATAAAGCCCTTGGCATTATTTTGCTCTGTATGGGTGGTCTTCTCACTCTGCACTTAGCTTAGCATCAGTCCCCCTTGCTGGAAGCTCCTTATTCAGTTTTAATCTAATACTGATGATTATTACTAAAAAGGCATGAAAAAAAATAACAGAAAGAAATATAGCAGGAACTGAAATAAGAACACAGAGCTTGGAAAAGATTACTCTCATCAGTGACAGGGACCAGAATCACATAGCAAAAAAACCCATGCAACTTCCTGGGTGGCATCAAGGCCCCCATAGCTTCGAATGGAGAACCTAGTTACCAGAAAACTGGCCAAGCAGAAGAAACAAATTTGAACTCTAATGCTGATAAGAAAGCAGCTTGTGAAAGCTTCCCAAGGACTGATAAGCTCTGGAGACAAGCTGTTCTGTTGAGACTGCAAGAGCTGACACATGTGTGGCACCAACTGCTTGTCAGAAGGACAAGGCCATGGCACACACAAACATCAAGAGGTTGTACAGTGTGGATCCTACCTAGGAGCCCCTGGCATGCCAGCACAGCCCTCTGCTTCTGGGTAGCCAGCCACATTGGCTTCCCACCACTCCTGCAAAGTAACTGCAAGAAAGCCTGTGAGTAAACTGCAGGAGTAAATAAGTAAACATGCTCTATGAATTGTTATCTGCTATTAGCAATAATGTTTTCATTTACTCAGTAATAATAGCTTACTGAATAAAAGGTGTCCTAAGCAACATTGCTTGTGATCTGTGTATCCCCTCAACTTGTTCTTCTACTAGGGAAAAAGGAGTTTACAACAATGACAAAGAGCTACTATGATGGCTGTTTGTGGAGACTCAACCAAAAGAAGCATGATCTTAATCAGTTACAGTTTTTCAGGTCTCCAGTAGAGAAGATAATAGCCAAGAGCAAAGCTTGAACAGTGTGCTGGCATTCATTGAGCCACAAGGAAAATGGTCATGCTGCCAAATGTAATTTTCCTAGCTGCCAGTAAGGCTTGGTAAGTCCAGAGTCCTGTGACCTTGGACAAAAAATTAAACCCTTGCAGATACAAGTGCAGATTTCCACAGGAGAAAAGGGTGAAGAACAGTGGTAAAATAAAAGGATATTACATTGACAGAAGCTGCTTTTGCAGGACAAACAAAAGCAAAAAAGTATTTTTTCTGAGTTTTGATTACTTGAATTGAAATAAGCTGCTGAGTCAACAGCACTGGCAAGCAGATGCGCAAGACAGAAAAAGGTTCAGACAGTTTGAGAGAATAACACACAACATGTAGTTGCTTATTTTCTATTATTCATTACAGATGGCTGTTGAATTGCCTTATTGTAGGTAGGAAAGGGCCAACCAAAACCTGAAACTAAAACATGAACCTACCCTTCCCTCTCCTTTCCCTTTTATATCTATCCTGAACTAGATGATCCCAGGCTTGCTTTATCTTATCTGAAAATAAGAACTGACATGATGCATTTAGCAATGTTTTCAAATGTGACTGATCAAGTGCTTGAAATTTCACAGTTCATTTTTTTTCCCCATCACAGCGATAATACATTATTAACCACTGCAGCTGTAAGAAAGTAAACTTAAAAGGCAGATGTAGCCAAAGATTTAAAATTTACACCACTGTATTGCAACATATGTGTGCAGCTCATCTATTATTGCATTTGTACATAATATTATAGCAATGTACAATTAAACTGCCTCACAGTAAGAAATCAGATAGGAATTTTTGTCCTGCAGTAATACCCCTGCTACACAAGATTAGTGAGCACTGTGGGTTGAAACTCCTATTATAACAAGCGTAGCAACTCTCGAAACTATGAGCTGCAATTTTAGCTACAGAAGTTCTATTCCTTTATTTCTCATTTAGAAAATGTTTGTCGTATATTAAATTGACTGTTTCTAAAGTCTCCTTCATTTGCTCATCCTAACTGTTTACTTCTGTTTCACCACATCTCTTTTCTGCTTGTCCAGCACTATCTCAAATCTCTCTCCAGAGCAGTGACAATGTATTGTGAAAGAGAGTGAATCAAATTAATAGCCATGCTGACTGCACTTATGATGCATCAAAGCATTGTAAGAGGAAAATGCAACTTTTGGAGACAATTCTTTTCTTAATTTTAGCTCCTTCTTTTCTTTTATTTTTTTTTCTCTCTCTCTATTAAAAAAAAAAAAAAAATTGCTTCCTGGATTGCATTCCTTTACAGAAATATTGGGAGAATTCTCTTGGGGTAGCAGCAGTTCTTTTTGCTTAACTCACAGCAGATATCTTCCCTAAAACTATATAAGATAGAAATAAATATAAGACCACTGATTCTGTTTGCCTTTAACAAATGTGAGCAACAAATGATGGAGAATACACCGGACTAACACTCAGAGGAAAATTTTTAAAAGGAATTGAGGAATCAACTGGCATAGAGGCATGATTTTTTTTTCCCTCCTAAATCTTAATTTTTAAATTATTATTATTTAGCTATTCAGATTATTCTGTTTAACTTACTGCCTTTTAAAGCAGGAAATTATTTTTGGTCCAAAGTGTTTTGCAGTTAGCATATTCAAAATATGCTGAGTATGAGATGACCCAGGACACGACTTAGTCAATCATACATCAGTGCAACATCTAAGTGCAATCAATATCTGAATATCTACATCAGATGCATTATCCATGCTCTTTCTTCCTAATTTATCTGTAAAAAGAATAATAATAATAACAATAATAAGCTACAAAGAACCTCCTTCATCTGCAAACATCTTACCTACCTACTCAAATTACCCCAATGACCTCAGTCAAATGCAGCCACCATGACACCAATATGTTAGTGGCTTGGTAGAGCCATCTACTGATTAAAGAGAATAAAGGAATACTAGTAAAATATTTATTTCACAATTGATTTCAGATTAGGCAAAAAGCAAATATATAAGGGGCATATAATTACTGAAAAAGGTAATTTTCAATTTGAAATTTTTAAACTCCTGGTAAACCGAATACAAGTTATAGACAGCTAAAGTATAACAACAGACTGAATTGTAGACTACCTTGGTTCTTTTTAAAGCTTTAGTGTAATTTATTTAGACAAAGTAGGTCTTGCTGACAAAAGTCTTTTTTTTTCACTCAAGACTGACAAAGGTTACAACACCACAAGGCTTCAGGTAAAACGAGATATTCTGGTCTAGTGCATTTAGTACATTCTGATTTGTGCTCCAAGCTTTAATAAAAGTTTTCCGTCTCTTTTAAGATTAAATGTCTTAATATTGACACAGTAGTGCTCTTTTCAAAAGACAAAATAACAAAATAATGAACAATTAATTGTATGCATTATTCCACAGGTTTTAATGTATGTTAAAGTACAAAGTGCATATTTCAGAAGTTTGATTTGCTAGTAACACAAAATATTGTATCTTACTTTCTTTTTTTTTGGGGGGGGGCAGGTATGGATTATTACTATAAGCTAATATGCACTATGGGAAAATAAAAACAAATATTATTTTGTCCTTCTAAAACCTTATTCTCCGCATTTTAATCATGTATCACTACTGAAACTATAAGGAGAAGAAGGTCTCAAAGAAGAGTTGGAATCAGAGATGAAACATAAATTTACATGACCACTAAAAGTAAAGCACTATACAGTAGAGCCACGATATATGTGACTAACTTCATACAGTTCATGCAATGACATGTGATTTTAAAATTAGTGACAGAATATTAAACAGAACTATAGCACAATATTGTGAATGTGCACATCTAGATTAAATGGTTAGGAGATGCAAGAGTAAGTATTTCTATAAGAGTGTTACCTAGGTCAAACACATAGTAGTTTGTTTTCCAGTTTGTCTTATTAAAAACTCATTGTTTCATATTTTTTGTTTCACACTTCAGAGAAGTGAAAGGAAAAGGTCGAGGAAAGAGTTCATGATTTTGCTGTTACTACTATGTGACTGAAGTCCCTTTCCTATGTTAAGGGAGCAGATATAGGTATATTTTGGTAACTGCTTCTTGGCAACAGGAAGGAAAGCTAGTAACATTTTTTTTTTTTCTCTCTTTTTTTTTTTTTTTTTTTTTTTTTTTTTTTAACCCCATAGCGTAGCATACATCTTGAGAGTTAGAAACCATGGACCTGTGGTACTGCAAATTATTTTACATTTTCCATAACTCTTCTTGGAAATATCTTGCTGTTCACATTTTAGCAAAATCAACAGGATTTAAGTACATTTTGCCACATCTGTGGGTAACAGAACAATAGTAGATACCACATTCTGAATCAGATTGCTTAAAGAAAAAACTGCTACCCATTCTGTGGATAACCACACAAGTTTGCCAAATAGTCTGGCAAGAAGGTCATTCTTGTGAGCTGGACTTGCAAAACCTCAGAGATTTTTAAAAGCAGATAGATACAGACATTCTTGACTTGGAGTTCATCTCTTATGTACATAGATTAGTTTTGTTTAACGGGGACCTTGCTGATTAAAGTCTTGTTTTGTTCATCAGCCTTTCAAGGCTAGAACTACCTAAAATTGTGCACTACTACAGAGGTTGCAGAGCCCCGAAGAAATTCAAACCTAACCATTTGCCTGGATTTGAAAAGGCTGTTCTGTTATATATGTAGAACATTGTGTAATACAACTTTTAATATTTTACACTGTCATACCCATATGGAGTTGCAACTTAACTGAATATTGTTTGAACCAAAATTGGTCTGAGGGGTAGAGAAAATTTACAATCAAAGCAGACTATTAATCAAAACAAATACCTATTATTTTAAATCAATATATATTTGACAATTTCCATTTAAACTGCACAAAACAATATCATAGTAATTATTATGAGTTTTCTTAGTACACTTGATGAACATGCCCTGTTCCTCATCTTCTGAGCATTAATAAATATTGGATTAAAGCACTGTTGTAAGATCCTTTAACTATTTCCTCTTCTATACACATTCAGTTACGTAGTTTAATATACATTCTATGAACTGATATATATGGCTTGTAGAATGTACTCAAGATGCAATTCAATAACAAAAAGAAACAGATTTAACACATGCAAGCACAAAACCTTTTACAAACACAGTCATGTACTTTTCAGACATGACAAAAACTCATTTGGAGTAGCAGTAGCATCTGCTTTTCACTCAGTTAATACCTTACATTTCTGTCTGCTCTAAGCTATGCATCCAGTATGCAAAAAACATGCTAAGACACAGAAAATTGTCACTTCCAGAGTGTTATGTTAAGTACAAAACATTTCCATTTATTTTTCCTTTTAGCTTTTGGGACATAAACAGATGTATAATAACATGACTTGGTATTTTTATTACTACTATATAAACTCAAACACAAATAATAATGATTTGAACTTATAGTTCAGAAATGAAACAGCAGGTTAGCAGCTTTAAAGGCTACTGTATCACACTGTAATAATACTGCATTAAAAAAATAACATGTGAGGATATCTCAGTTCAAGAACTAAACTTTTTAACATTCAAATTCAATGGTCTTCCATCCATCTGGCAGATGGCGAAGCTTCTGTCATATTCAGAAACCTGAATGAAATGATAGCTTAGTGAATAAATGTGGATATTAAGTGTAAATCTTAATATTAGGAAGGACTACTACTACATATACTGACGTAGATAACCTTTTGGTATTTCTTCTTTCATACACTCAATCCCAAATCTCCTGATGCAAGGCAAATCTAACAGTTGCATCTGTCCTTCTCCAGGAAATAAAAAAAAAAATAAAATAAAAAAAAGATATTTAAGAGTCATGTAAATCAGTGACGCAAACATCTCGGTATCACTTCAACTATAGGCTTATTTCAGTACTAGCTGCTCAATGTATAATGCAGAAATGTTTTTCCTGCTCCTCTGCTCAGAAGAAAGGCATTTCATTAGCCTGAAAGGGGAAATATAACCATGCCACATGTTGAAATACTTCATTGTCATTTGGTGCTACAGAAAAGCTTGCTGTTTGTCCTCACACTCTTCGTGCAAGTGTGACTATTTCTCTCTAGTTAACAAATTTTAGCTTGCATTAAACCTTATCAGTAAACATGGCAGTACTGCAAAATCAGCAATTAAGGCCTCAATAGCTTTCCCCAATTAGGGCTGTTGTGTGCCAAGAGCTGCAGCAGAGACAGATTGTGCGCTGGGTTTATTAACTCATTCTTTCTGCAGTGGAACAGCTAAGTGCCTCTTCTCTGGCCACATTAAAGTAGATATAGTTGGTTTATAGTGATATACACCTCTGTCTTAAAAAACAAACAAAACCTCTCAGGAGGCTGTGAATTTTTAATTTGGGAGCTTTCACATCCATACCAACGCGACTACTGTTTCTGTAAGTGAATTGCAACCTACGCATTGCTATACCTGTTGCTATGCAAAAAGCACTTCTTTTGTTGGTTTCAGTTTCAAACCATCTAAACCAAATTGTTTTTCCACCTCTGTATTGTCATCCCCTATTAATGCCTTCCCTGATCCCAAGAAAACTGCATAATACCAGTGCTCTGATGAGGACTTTATTCACATTGGTGACTGTTTCTTCATTATTTTGGGGAAGCAGGGAACTGTTACAATCAAGCTTTAGAAACCATTTGCATAGACACGATAGGCAGAAATGGATGATAAATTTAGATGGAGAGAAATCTTTCAGTGAAAAAAAAAAAACAAAAAACATGAGACTTTGAAGGATAGCTTCAACATTTCATATGTTAGTGTAAGTTCTTTCAAGCAGGGACCATGACATTGTTAGGCATTTCTATTCTCCCCAGCACAGTTCAACAATGACTAATTTGCACTGCAGCACTAGAAATACTGAACAATTATAAGGTGTGGTCTTCTAATGCGCTGCATATCTTAAGCACTTTTTTCATTTAAATGCAGATGAAGAGGCAGGCCTACAAGAAACCATATTATGAAAGTCAGATTTCCTTCAGTATGAGAATACACATTTAAGTCTAAATGTTAGAAAATGTAATTCACTGCATCTGTCAGGATAACCAGAATGCAATATTAACAGCAATTCACATAACAGAGTGCATCTAATATGATCATTAATATTTCAGACTGATTTTGAAAGAGAAGAAAAAAGGAGAAACCAAGATGCATATGTAAAAAAAATTATATTTCATGAACCTTAATTGCTGTAACTAGGGCACAGGGATTAAAGGCCTTTGCCTAAGGCATCTGGTCCTGAGGACAAAATACTCTACAAGCATTTCAATTTTTGGTTTCAGCAATTAAGTTTTTTAAGCCACCTGATTCTGAAGAAGGGCTGAAACATGAAATCTGAACAAAACCCATTTACATGGGTTTCATTCCTAAAATTACTTATCTACCTAGAAAAATAATTTTGAAAATGAGGAACTGCTCTATTCATCTTATTTTTAATAGCATTTTCTGGGAATGATTGAACTTTATGAAACTGCTACAGTAAAGCATTGAATAAAACATGATCAAAATTTTCACTGCTATGATGAGCCCTGCAGCTGGCATGTAACACCTGCAAACACATACACTTTCAGAGATATTTGCACAATCAAGGGCAGATTTGACCCTTTTTACCTGAGGTCTTTCCTCTGTATTTATATATAAATTTACTGTAAGCCTAACTTAATGAACAAACACTAGTGATGACTGAAAACTAAGAATCTCTTGGTAATTACATATTACTAGTTCAGCTGCTTCTGTTTTCGCTATTTCAGTCATGACCATCCTAAGAGCTGTGCAGGCAGCTATGCTTTGCTTTATAGCTCTCTAAAGTTGACTTCAAAGGGTAGCAAGTAGCATTCCCCATTTCAAATCCCCTGGTTTAACTCAGTTCATCTATTGTACATTTGGCTCAACCGTGAGAATCAGCAAGTGCACAGCTGTGGCACTACTGTGGGTTAGCTCAGGCCAATAAAAAACAGTATCATTTATAATTTTTTACATTTTCCTAGACTGAAGAGCCTGACATAACTGAAGAAGGCTGTATTTCTTCATACGCTTTTCTACCGACAAGTAGATATTTGTCCCGTTAGCTCAACGCTTTTTAATTAGTACAAGGAAATCAATTAAGTATATCAGGAAGTGTATCTGTTTGTTTAAATGAGAACAGGTATTTTCTCTTTCTAGTAATTTCCAGATCACAAAGGGAAAAGTGTTAATTGTGCTATCAGAAGATCAATTAATTATTTACGGGCTTGTCTAGGACACGTTTCAGGTAAGACAGAGGTGGGACAGAAAAAAAAAAAAATATTTTCTGATATCAAGACTTCTGGAAAATACACCTCCAATAACATTTTGAAATGTATTTAACTTCTGGGT
The DNA here is from genome assembly GCA_907165065.1 of Caprimulgus europaeus. The sequence continues at coordinate 59,320,078 of OU015525.1, read as the reverse complement.
TCTCTCTGGGTTCTGCACTATGGTATGACTGTGGCAAAATCATGTCAAAACTACTTTAAAGTCTATAAAACAGACACATTTACTTTTTTATTTTCTCCTTCAGTTCAAGAAATCCCAAAGCAATAGGTCTAAACACTGTAGGTATATTATAATATAAAAGCTGTTACAGTAACATTTATCCCCAAATAATACTGTATGAGGCATACTAGTATAAATTTTCCTCTCATTCTCCATAAATCTTATGTAACTCTGTTACATGGCTCCTTCACAGATTCCTCCCTATCTCTCATTGCATGGCTTCAGTTTTCAAAGCACCTCAGACATCTAACTCTGATGGCTTAACCAATGTGCTCTACTGGCTCCTAAACTGTTATCGACAGCTATAGCTCCTTTTCAAGATTTTAAGTATTGTCTTCATCCCAAATTATTAGGAAGCATTTGAAAACAATAATCTGCAATGATCCTCTGTCGGCATTCTGACCTAATTCTTCAAAATAACCTGAATCTTCTGAAATGCTAGTGACCCAGAAATATACTGTTTGGCCTCCAGATATCGAGCAAGTCCTGTTCCATGCAATACCACATATACTAGAAATAGAAGTCTTGCATAACATACATACTCTACCTCTAAAAACCTGCAGTATTCTGCTTCACTGAGAACTTTGGGACCATAAAAATAATTCCACATCTGTTTTTCTGCAATGACATCAGAATAAAGCAGTCTGCGTCCTTTCTTTTGCTCCTTATTCCTTCTGCTATATTTTAAATATTTATGTATTTAATACATCTCACACCATTATCAGGAATAACCATTGTCAGAGATTCTGTTCCAATAGGTGAAGTTAGGTCTTAGAATTTGTTACTCTGCTTTTTGTAAATCTCACTTTCACTAATTCTCAACAGCCTATTTTTAACAATTCCCTTTCTCTTATTCTTCTTTCGGATGGGTCTACACTAGAATTTTCATTATTAAAAAAACCTAAAACTCAGGATTATTCAATGATTGGAAAAATGTAACCTGATGAAGGAACTGAGTTTCATTAAATGCACTACTACTTATATGTGTTGAGATTGCATAAGCTTACGAGTACATTCAGCCAATACGCATCATATTAGCAAAGGCTACCCAGTACCCTTTCAAACTTTTGCTTAGAGTTGTGACCTACCGAAGAGAATACAAATCTTTCAGTGATTTCAAAAGGCTGCAGAAAAAGGTATCATTTTTTTTTTTTAATCAAAGGCAAACCAATACCCTTACAATACTGGCTATTACAAGGCCACTTTTGGAAGCGCTCATGCTAGCATTACTATTCTGAACAAAATGTAATTTAGTTACTTTTTTTAAATCTCATTAATTTCTTTTCAATAAATGCTTCCGTAGCTACTTTTTTATTGCATATGCTGCATAGGTAGATTTCCTCAAGAGAAAATGCATTTTGTCATCCTTTTGGCAAGTGGATTCAATTGATTCATCCTACAACCTGCACAAAGTTCCACTCACCTTCTTCTATGGGACCATGCAAATACATGCTCCCTGTGCTGAGCTCCAAGATATTAATGGGTAAAATGGACAACTTCAAGGCTAGGTATTAGTATTACTTAGCAGAAAGCTTCACATAAGCCTAGAAGGTAAGGGTTTTCCAAATTGTTTTGTGGAAGAATATGCCTTTTGTAAAATTTGAAGATTAGTAAACTCCAATGCCTTCTCAAAATCTGACCAGTGATATGCTGCACTAGGAAAGAAAAAAGATGTTGTAGTAACATGTCTAACTCTTCCTCCCCCTTAAAATAAGATTGTTGTATGGTGTGATATCCATTTGACAAATATGGCTATTTTCTGCATTTCTGGGGTCAGAAATTTACATCCACAATTGCAGACTAGTAACCCTACCAGTTAGGAATTGTCTCATGGACCATTTTCAACTTTCAGAATTGTTCTGCTAGTTAAGATGTGAATAACTGTACCTTTAAAATTTTCAATATCTATTTTTAAAAGTGAAATAATTCACGACTTTAGATTTTGTGCTACAATTCTGTCTTGAGGCAAAAGAGACATAAAATCTATCAAAGTTATCAGCTTCAGACTTCTTGCCGTCCTATAAGTGACAGCTGTTTCTAAGGCAAAAACTAATCAGTAAGATATGGGGAGGAAAAAAGCAAAATATTTAATTTCTTTACATATGAAAAAATAAAATAACTCAGATACCTGAATAAATACTGACTGTATAAAGAGATATTTCATAGACTAATTAAATGAAACATATTTTCAAAACAAAATAAATCTTCATACAACACCAAAATAGACAGTAATCCTACCTGAGCAGGAGTGTTGGACCTGACGATCTCCAGGGGTCCCTTCCAACCTCAACCATTCCATGGTTCTTTGACTCAAACTACTAAAAATAAATCCTGAATTATTCCAATGTTTTTTATACATTAGTAGTAACTAGTAAGAGTTTTGACCATGATCAGTACTAGCCAACCTACCTATCTAAAATGAGTTTTTCATGTGTTTATAATTGAAGCAGAAAAAATAAAGAATAGGTGAAAGAAAAGAGATTATAATCATTTTATAGAGAGAAAACTTAAGCTTAAAAAGCCTGTTTCCCAATTACACTAACAGCATTCTTCACTATGCTGTGAGTATAAAGGGGGCCTTAATGTAGCTTTTAATTTAATTTATGTAGTGTACAGTGGGCTTAGTGTAATTGAGAATAAAGCTGGAATTAATCAAAGCACTCAAGATTACACAATACATCTCTGAAAAATACTAAAATTTAACTCTTCTCATATACAGTCCAACACGTATGCATAAAGACTTGTCTTCTAGTAAGAGGTTATTTCATTAACAGTGCAAAAGCTCCAAAAACCTCACTATCTTTTAAGATGCAAGGACTAAAAACAAAATCAACAAAATATCTTTAATTTTACTACCCTTCTTCTTACAACTATGTAAAATCAGCCTTCTACCTTTGTTGTTAGGATGCTGTTGTTCTTTTATATACATATATACACACACACATAAATGTTTTTCTCTTGAAAGGCAAAATGCATGTATTTCTCCTCACTCACGAAAATTCTTTCTTTATCTATTTGTATCTCTGTAAGTCCCAGTCTTTTTAGGATTACCAGTCAAATATACACAGATTGAGTTAAAAAAACCTGTAACTTTGAGAATAATAATACCAAGCATCAAATAACTCTGATACTTAGAAGTATTTATTCTCAGATATGGAACTTAAGCTATCTCGGGTGAAGAGTCTCAATCTCTTTCAGACAGTAGATAAACACCGTGCAACTTAAAAGCAAGAATCACTAATATAAGAGTAGATAATACAACTAATGTAGCATTTGGGCTTATATAATCAATGGAGAAAATTACATTCATTAAGAATGCTATCATATGAGAAGCTGAGAACCTTCAGTTCCTGCTATGGCGTCAGAGTGACCTGAAGGTGTTTAGCAACTGAAAGGACCACGCACTGAACAGCTATAGCTTGCTTTCATTGTGCCAAAAAATCCCTGTTATTTTTATTTTCTTGTATGGAAACTCTAGACCCTGCTGAGGTACTCATAGAAACAATTAAAAAGTACAGTTTCAAGAAGAAAAAAATAACTGCCGTTCAGAGACAGTATTAGTATTCTAACTGCATCAACAAAAATTACTTTCAGCAGCAAAGCAATTTCATTAGAAAGTACCTTATTATTATCATACTAATCTTCTAGCAATTAATAATTTAGTAAATCAACTTCAGTTAAAATGTAAGCTTTCTCCATTCTTAGTTAAGCCTTATGTTCTGTTTTTTAACTTTCACTCATCACATTTGAAATAGATAATACATTTATCACATCAGGTAAATACTTAATCAAAGACTGCATTCTCTACACATAGTCAGATAAATAAGAACAAAAAATAAAATAAATTATAATAAATATAAATTATATTTATCATAATAACGCCTAAAAGAACCACAAATGTGGTCTCCTCTTTCTAGGCACTGTACAAAATAATTATGACTATGCCTTCAGAAAACCCCTTTTCAATATTATTTTGTATTACATATTTTCTTCTTTTGCAGGAAAAACAAGTGTTTGCCTTGAAAAAAGAGAATCTACCAATTCATTCTGAGGGCAGAGGATGTCAGAGCAACAATATCTAAAAAAGTATCCCAAGGAAAAAGAATAGAGAATATTAGAAGTATAATGAGCTTCCTGCTCAAAAATGGCCCTAATTTGGTTCTACAGCAGTGAAAAACTTTTGATATAAAACTTTGTGTGGTGGTTTGGGTGGATTCACCCTTTTGGCTTGCACCTTACAGCCAAACACAGCCTGCTCTCTCACCCTCCCCCTCACACCTGCCCAGGGAGTAAAGCAGAGAACTGGAAAGAAAAGGGCAAGGAAACTCACAGGTTGAGATAAAAATGATTTACTAATTAAAATAAAATTATAATGATAACAACATTAATAACAGAATGTACAAATGAGCAATGCACAGTGCAGTTGCTCACCACCTGCCAACCAATGCCCAGACTGGCCCCAGCCAGCGATCCCGGAGCCGAGACAGTCCCAAAACCAAAACCCCAGAAAAGCGAGCCCGAGTGATCCCCAAGAGAACATCCCCGTCTTCCGGTCAGCCGTGGTTAATATACTGATGTGACATGGTATGATATGGAATATTTCATTGGCACATCCAAATGTCAGTTCTAGGTTTTGCTACTCACTACGCTTCTCTCTCTTGGTCCTGATGCAGCTGTGAGCCAGCCAAACACAGTGGCCTTGAGCTCCAGCAGCAACTAATAACATTAGTACTTTTATCAACATTCCTGTCATAACAAGTCTTGCAGTGAAACTAAAACACAGCTATTCTAACTACTAAGAAGAAAATTATCTCTATCTTAGCAAAAACAGGACACTTTGTTATTAATTCTTCTTGCAACGAACAGGTAGAGGAAATACGCTGAAGAGCCTTTCCTCCAGTAGGCAGATAGTGTGTAACTTTCTCCAGTGCTGTGTGTTTCTAATTTCTTACTGACACATTAATGAATACAACCTTTCCAAAGTTCAGACCAGATAAGCTGGAGATGATGAGTGCCATATTGGCAGCTGAACAAAAGAGAGAAATAAGATCAATCTTTTAAAAGATTTACCCATATTCATTAATTATCTCCCTAATTTATGTACATCTGAAGTGAACAGTAATTCTTCTGAAGCTCCATTTACATGGTCTTGTAACCTCTCAGTAAGATGGCAATGACACATTTCACACATCATAATCATTAAAAAGCTGCAAAATTATTTTGTGGTGAAGTTCACAGAAATTAAGTATATTTCATCAGTACCTTACAGATTGCATTTTTTTTCCTTAATTTCTAAGTAGAATTCAATATTAACATTCATCTTCAAAACTCTTCACAGTTTTTGTCCCAGCTTTCTGAACAAGACTCTGCCTGTGCTAGCAAGAAAGTGTACTCCCGGAGTCAGCAGATCTAATTCTCAAACCACCTGAAAATTTCACTATTTGAAAATCTCTTGACTTGTGTCAGGTTTTCGGTTCTAGTGGTTTGCTAGCTGCACTAAGCAATCATGCAAATTTTCTTCTCAGACATGATACACAGGTACATATTATGAGTAATTAAAAACAAAAAATTATATAAAGGATTTATGTGACACGACAGTGTCACCTAAGACACAGTTACAGCAAACCCTACTCTCCCTCAACTCTTCTTTATAAGTTTGCAATTTCGTCCTACTGTATACAAACTTTCTCCACAAGATTAAAAGATTTATTTTTTTATCTTTTTTGACCCGATTAAAGAAATTTCACAGTATTTAGAGTTGAACTATGTATTTTATCTGGAAAAAGGTTTCCAAAAAAATTATGATTACTTACAATAATGCACCAGTATCTTTTTGATTCTTAGAGCTGCATTTCAAGTTGAAGACATTAAAAACAGCACAACATTTACAATTATTATTTTAAATATAACAGATCTAAATGGCTACAGCATACAGTAAAGCTCCCATATTTTGGTTCAATAACACACTAATAATTTAAAGAAAAGTAAGGAATATAAAATAGCATTTGTACATGTTAAGGTATTTTTCACCTTCAACAAAGAGTATTTCACATTGCTTGCTATGACATTTGTGAAAAGCTTTTCACCTAGCAGATCTTTTACACAAGCTAAAACAAAAGACAAACTTTCCAGGGTAATGTAGAACCAAACCTCTTTATTTGTCTTTTTTTTTGTCTTTTTTTTTTTAAAAAAAAACAGCATTTCATAGTGTGCTTTTTCAGAAATTTCTCATAAGTACCTATCTAAAAAGTATTCTCTATACATAGTCATGTATAGAGAATGTGTAACTAACAACTGATTCACATATGCTGTTGCCTGAATATTTTGTTGCCAGGCAACTGCTATAAAGCATTTTGCACTGCTTGCAAAAATCTGAATGAATTATTTGAGGCAAGATTATTTCTAAAAAACTAGGGAGAAAACTCACTATTGAAATGACATGAATAATTCCTTGTGTATTTTAAGGATTCAGATAAAATGTTCCTTCCATAATTACCGATGTGAGAAAGGACAGCTCCCTTGAATAGGATTTGAAGGACATTTTCCAAGAAGGAAATTCATGTTCTATGCATGCAGCTAATGTTACCGCCTGGACTCTGAACCAATGCCACCAAAGTTAATGGGCTCCTTTAAATCGGCTTCAAGGTCTTTTCATCAGGTCTTTAATGTCCATCATAGGACAAAAATGACAAGACTCCTAAATGAAAAACCAAAAGGCTATCACCTCACAGGAGATATAAATAAACTCTCAACAAAATTTTACCATCTCACAATATGCAAGTGAAAGAGGTCAAGTCTACAAACACTTCTTTGTGCAATCGTCATACAGCTAAGGTATAATCTCACTGAGGCTAATGATATTACACACAACAGTAAAAATAGAAGATTCTATAAACCATTGATGACATGAAAGTGATATGCTCTTTGCAAAAGAAAAACTATTTGTCTCTTTAAATAAGTGTCATCCATTACAAAATTCATAGACCTTTAGCTATCAGACCTCTTGAGAATTAAGATATGCAAAGCACACCAAGAAAAGCAACTGAGAAACACAGCAACTCCGAAGTGCTTCACAGAAACCTAACTCACAAGTTTGTCTAAACACAAACATTAGCATAAAAAATTGTTGGACTTTTTGTCCTTGTTTACAATGGTTGCAAGATTATTTCTTTCCATTTCCTGCACAATATGCTTAATCAATAAGAACTGGTCAAAAGCTCAAAATAATTGTTATTTCCATAATGACCAAATTAGAAATCCATATATTTTCCATTTAAGCCTGCAAATTCATTCATGTAACAGTAACAAGAAAAAGTACAGAAAGCAGTAATTACTGGTATTTTAAATGATACTTTCAGTATTAAGTAGTAAAAGTGACTAGCTTCTTTAATGGATTACAATTAAATCCTTTAAATTCCATATCTTACGGTATCTTGAACTAGCATGAAAAAAGAACTCCTTTACATGGAAGGAATCTGGCACCTACATCTTGTCAGTCTGGAGCTTTGTTAAATTAAAATAAATTCATTACAAATAGGAATTCAGTTTTCAAAGTTTCATTTCAATTATTTTCATGCTTTGAGACACAACTCATAGTTGAGGTTGTCCACTAGGATGCAGTTATAAATGGCAATCTTGGTGTTTTCAGACAGGTTGAGTAGATTTGCTATAGATAATGAGAAAAAATAATCAATGGAAAGGATATACATTCCAGGCTGCTCTACTTGCTTGGGTTTTTTTTACTTGTTTGTTTCTTAGAATATGCTATGACAACTCAAAGAAAAAGAAACACCTATACTCTGCTCTCTGTATTCATCATGACTCACTTGCATAGCCACTGCCATCAGTCAATGTAATCTCAAACTCAGGACATTTTACAGATCCCTTTGCTTTCTTCACCCCAAATGTATACAAAATATCAATTAAATGTTAGGATTTTGTAAGACACGTACTGCACTGTTTCAAGAGGAACCAAGCTGCAATCAGAGGTTCATATTCATAGCATTGTTAGTGCTAATTGATTGAAGACAGGGTTAACAGCAGAAGGAAAAATACTATGTTCATTTCCAGAAAAGGAACCTGTAATGATCTAAATGTATGGTTAAAAATAGGAGTTTTTATATGGTAAAACTTTTCATTTGGTGACAAAGAACAACCTGCTACTTATTACTCAATCAAGACTGACTGGCAGGTACAATTTTCTCTTTGGATGGAGGTATTAGAATATAAGCTGACCACTCAGGAAACAATTCTACTCAGTATGTATAAACAAATAAAATACAGTAGATAGTCACCAACTGAGTGAAAATTTCTGTTAGATAGGATTCTTTTGTTCTGCAGCCAAAGTGTGCCAAAAAAACCCCAAATAAACAATAAAAAAATACAACAAACAGAAAAATTGTGACTTTGAAGGTTGACATGGGTCAAAACAAGACAATCAAAATGACACAACACTCACTTTTAATTAGACTTCTTAATGCAACATCAAATTGTTTTTCTTCTGAAAAACCAGCACTTCAACAAGGCATGAAATCTTTGCAGCTTAGTTTATTAAGAGGCAACAAAGGGATTCAATCTGCCACAAGAAAGTTTCAGCCTATGAGCACAGCCAGCGCAGTACAAAATTGTGTCATATGAATTTTAATGCAACACAAGTATGAAAGATTCCAAAAGAACAAAGGCAGCACAGTCCTGTTCCACACTACACAAATGACCTATTCTGATCTGATCAGCACACCACATTACAATCAAATTTATTTCAAAGGAGGGTCACATAGGTCAAATGTAATGGCTGCAAGAATGAAGTATTTCCTTTATGTAGTATCAGAGAAAAGCAAAATATCAAACAGCGCAGGAATGCCAGAGCGCTGAAATGAAAGGCATATTTAGGCTGCAGGGAAATAGATTTTTAAAAGATGTTTTAATTACAGTTATCCTCACTGACTACCGTTGCTAAGTTTCAAAGATACTTGTGACACCTCGATGAAGATGACACGTATACATGTAAAATTGTCTACTACACAGGCTTTAATAGATATATAAAATTTCAAGGCACCATAGAAATACTTTATATACAGCTCATGCTTAACAAATGTAAGGAGATATACTAAGTGGTGGAACTGGCTGGATGTCTCTTCATGGCCTGACACCTCCATGGCAGAAACAGTGATATTCCAATGGGGGCACATATCAGATTCCAACAGTAACATAGCGGCTGGTAAAGCTCCTCATTTTAGCAAGCTGACTATCCAACTCTGCATGGAAAGAAGTTACTTTAACAACAAAATAATACCAGAACAAAGTGGTCTACTTGAAAATACTGGGCTGTCAGAAAATTAAGTGCATTAAGATGTAAGTCCAATGGTAGATGAGCACTTGACAACTATGGTAAAAAGAAGGCTAAAAGTCTTGATGATCAGGTATCACTAAACAAAAAGTAAGAGCAAATGCTCACAGTACTTCTTGGCACGTATTCCCACCAAGACTGAGGCCTTGTATTTGACTTCAGATAACCTTTCTGGCCAGAATCTGACCAGAAAATAGCTCAGAGTCCTGACCGCTTGGTTCAGAATGGACGTTTGTCTGTCTTCTGCGACTGGAGACAGCTCTCAGGCATACTACGAATCCAGTTTGCCTGTATGTGGGAAGTAGGTATACAGGGTAACATGTACTTAAAGCAAGATATGGCCATAGTAAGTTGGAGGTAAACATGTGATACCTTATAAAAACAAACAAACAAACAAATAATAGAGTTTCCATTATACAAAGTACAAAATCAAAAGGAGGCAATGAGAAGAAAACTTACAACTTGGGGTTTTGAAAATGAAATTCATGGAAAACTAAATTCTATAGGAAAGTTCACCCCAAGTCAAAGGTCATTGTTGTTTTTGTTTTGTTTTTAATAAAATGAAATATGCTATCTGATTTGCTGTATGGTATTATGTCACTCAGTTTTACCTGAAACTTTACAGGTTGCATTATACTAAAGCATCTTCCATTTGATTCCCTGAGCCAGGGCTCCCTCAGTCACAAACCAAGACAGAATAAGAGCTGCACTGGAAGAATTTCCGTAATGAGTTGGCTACCAGCCTAACGGTTAGAATCAGCTTTATTGTCCAAGTCTGGCATTAAAATTGGTATTAGCCACCTTGTCTCTCCAAGTTCTAATCAAACTACTTTTCAGGAGACACCAAAAAATTCAAAGAATGTAGGTTATTATGACAAATAAAATAAAATCAATAACTTACAGTGTATAAGAATGAAACATAACCAGCAAAAGATATAATTCTATTTACATACTTTAAAATTATTTTAGCCTTAGTTTCAAGGATCCATAGCTCTCTTCTCTCCTTTCAATCTTTTTTGGAGGTTAAAAATATTCATTTCTTAACAGACATTCATGTCCCTGAAAACTGACGTATTCACTTACATTAGGACTGCTCCAGTGTAACTCATTAAGGTTTGGACGTGGAGAGAGACATAAGGGAAAAATATACAAACCTTTAATGTTTCACTTGGTGAATAAAAAAATTCAGAAATTCAGTCACAAAAATCCAATTAGCTATGGATATATACACACATATTCATACCTTTCAACTATCACTCTCATTTGAATTTTGATGCTATTTTCTATAAAATACAATCCATTTTACATTGTACTTAAAAGATTTATTCAGCTGTGCATCCCCATATGTCATATTTAAGCTTATACTACCACCTGCCTGAGGCTTTGTAGTCTGATTTGGCACCCCCATACACCTCTTCAATAGGAGGAAATCCTCCACAGACACTGTATGAACTATTTCACTTCTGCTTAGTGTAGAATTATGACAATCAATCTGACAATGAATAACATCCACTAAAAAAAAGGCAGATTAATGCATTCACCAAAAAATCTGATTAATGTATTTAAAACAAAATATTCAAGCTATTTAAGACATGCTGTAATGAAATATCACTGTCTTCATTACTTCATTTTCACAAGTCAGCAAGCATCAACCAAGACTGCTGTAATATGAACTTTAAATTGGTTGCATATATGCTAGACACATAGGTATAGAAAAGTATTCATATAGAGAGAGATACTAAAATACATAACTTCACACTTAAAATACTTGGAGATACCTTCAAATACAGATTTGCAAATCAAGTAGATTAACTCTGCCTCCAACTACCAACACCAAGGTGATGTGATACCATCATCTCACTGCTCTGTGTTGGGCCCATCTAATAATACTGCTGAGCTCAGAAAAAACTGATGAGGAAAGGTTAAGCAGAGGACTGCCAGAAACAAACTAAGGCTTAGAAATTGTTTCTTCAGATATACTAATGCTTGACTGATGCATGGAGTGACTCGGGTTGCTAAATCATTAATAAAAGCATCCTTTCTCTTTGGATTCACACCATCTCTCAAACATTTGGACTTGGCACTATTAAGGATTCGGACCAAACTCTCTGTGCTCTTTTGGAATTAACAGCCCTGCCAAAGCAGCAAAGTGCTCCAAAGGTCAATTTATGATTAGTCTCCCACCATCCTGCACACTGTGTCTGCAAGCAAAGCATAGCATCTGGAGGGAAGGGAGATGCAGGGAGGAGGAGGAGAGAAATATTAGCACTGTGATAAACTCGCAGAGCACAACTTGGAGGAGGGCAGATTATGCATGGCCCTTGCTCTGGCAGATTTCGGGGGAAGCCGGGAGAGGCAGCCCACCTTCCTGGAGGGGAGAGCAGGCAGGGGCTCTCCACCTTTATGTGCACCCAGAGAAAAAAAACAAAGGTGAACCCAAAGAAGGCCAGCCCTCCTCTCAGCACCAGACACATTTAATCTCAAACCCATAGGGACCCTGGTCTTTTGGGTTTACTGACAACATCAATAACTGTGCAAACCAGCAGAGGCCTGGGGCTTCCATCTCCCCTGAGCCTTCTCTTTCTCACACACAAAGGGTAGCAGAAAGCCCAAACTGATGAGTCCTGGGAGCATCTGAAGTTTAGGAAACCGTGGCCTCTGCATGCACCTTGTTCCAACTTCACTATCTTTTCAAGACTTGCTGTATCCCACCAGGGAAAATGCCCATGGCCAATCTGGTAACAAGATGTTATTGTTGGCCTCGCTGAGCTCCCCAGTGTGTACTGAGGCTGACCACCCTCAGCTAAAGACTGTCCTTAGTTTCACTCACAGGCAGTCATCTGCCTTTCGGTCCCTACAGTTGTCATCCCCTTCCCTCCCTGCCCGCCCCAGCCTCCCCTTCTACAGCCTCCCGTGCCCTCGGGCACCAGCCCTCTCCGCTCCTCTCAGTCACTAGCGGGCTGCTCTGGTACCAGCCCCCAGTATTTTCAGACCGTGTCCGGATTTAACACATCCCTTTCCCAAAACGGGAGAGGGAGGGAGAATCTGTTCACAAAGTTTTTACAGATGCTGCCTGCGCCTTTCTCCCCACACCCAAGCCTTTGCCGGAGGCACCACGGCAAGGGACAGGCGGAGAGAGGGAGGCCCAAGGGTGGTGTCTGCCCCGGCCTGGGCAGCAGGTCCGGAGGAGGACGGACAGACGGGGCGAAGCCTTCCGCGGACAGTGACCCGGGAAGGCGCTCGCTGAGACAGAAGGGAGGAGCGGCCCCTTGCCGGAGAGAGAGCGAGCGGAGAGGCAGGCTCTCTCCGAGGTGCCATAGCAGCGCATCCCCACCGACCCCTACGGAGAAGAGAGCAAAGTCCGAGCAGCGACAGCAGCGGCGGCAGCAGCAGGTCGCCGCGCCCCGCGCTGGCAGCCCCGGGCCGGGGCACCGCCGCCCCCCAGGCCGGCAAGCGGCCGCCAGCGCCTCGCCCCCACCCCGGGCAGGGCCGGTGAAGGGAGAGCTCACTCACCCCCAGCTTCCTGCTGCGGATTTTCACGTAGCCCTGCTTGACTATATCGTTAAAGTTGGAGGCCATGGCCAGCGCTGCCTGCTTCCTCGCCGCCACTCCCGGAGTCCTCTTCCTCCTCCTCCTCCTCCTCCACCGCCACCGCCACCACCGCCGCCGCCGCCGCCTCCTCCACCTCCCCCGGGCCCTCCCGGGTGCCGCCGGCCGCCGGCCGCCGAGACGCCTCTGGCATCCAGGCAGCGGCAGGCGCCGCGCCCCGCCCCGCCCGCTCCGCTCTTCTCCCGCGGACGCCGCGCCGCGCTCCGCTCCGCTCCGCCCCGGGTGGCGGCCGCCCGCTCCGCTGTTCCGCCAGCCTCCGCAGCCCCCGCTCCGCACCGTTCCGCCCGGCGGCGGCTCCGCGGCTGCCCGCGCCTACGGCCGGGGAGGCGGGAGGGGCGGCGGGCGGAGCAGAGCAGGGGCACCGCCCCCGGCGCCGCGGCCGCGGAGCCCGCCTCCAGCGCCGGTTCTGCCCGTGCCGGGCGCGGGGCCGCCCGGGTTGCTGTAGCCGGGTTGCTGTAGCCGGGTTGGTGGCGCGGGTCTCCCGATCCCGGTGTGGCGGCTGAGCCCCTCCGCTGGCCCCGGGCATGATGCATAGCTGAGGCCAGATGCTCGCCTCAGCCACGGCGATTTTACCCCCTGTTCTCCCGGCTCTCACCTCGCGGTGGCCGCGGCCGCGGCGTCCCCCGCTCAGGTGGCAGATCCCGTCAGAAACGCGGCCGGGGAGCGCATCTTTCTGCCCGCTTATTCAAGAAGCCATGTAGCTCCCAACCACCAAACATTGAAATACGGTTTCAATACAACAAACTCAATGAAACAATCACCTGAACTAGAATTAAAAAAAAAAAAAAAGAAAAAAAGAAAAAGACACAAGTCCATGTGAACTTGGGAAATGAGATGTCACACACGGGCATTCTGTGTCCTCCGCATTGATGACTATGTCTTTAGTTAATTATATTGCTCCTTGAGGTGGAACTAGCAAAAAGAATGGCTTATGAAAAAAGCAGGTAATCGTTAGAAAAGATCAGGAAGGAAAAGAAAAAGAAAAAGAAAAAGAAAAAGAAAAAGAAAAAGAAAAAGAAAAAGAAAAAGAAAAAGAAAAAAAAAAAGAAAAACAAAAAGAAAAAGAAAAAGAAAAAGAAAAAAAAAAAAAAAAAAAAAAAAAAAAAAAAAAAAAAAAAAAAAAAAAAAAAAGAAAAAGGGACTTGTGTTTGTTTTAGTGATACAGGAAAAAAATGTATGGGATTGATAAGAGAGTGCATTACTATCATACTGTAGAAATGTACTTCATAAACATTTTCAGTGGAAAAAGTTAGATTTTTATGATAAGCTTAATAAAAGCTTTATAAACTCTTTTCCTAGGTATCTACTTTCTACCGCACCATTGTCCCGAAGGTTTATGAATCAGGAATTTGCAGTATACGGTGTCCTACAGACTAAGGCAATGAAAGATATGTGTATAGTTGAAAGTTTGTCAGATTTATTTCAGATTTTCAAAACTGATAGACAATATTCTTTAGCAAATGGATTACGAATTTTATTATAACTTAGTTGGTTTTTCATATCCAACCTTCTTCACATTAGACTTTCTCTGTAAAACTCTTCTGAATTTACATCTAGAGATTAATCTTGCAGCAAATAGGAAAGATACAATCTAGAAAGTTCATTGCAATGCTTGGATGATGGAATTATAAGGAAAAGCTTTGTAAATTTACTCTGTATAAGGATATAGGGGAAATGGACGATAAAAGAGAAATCTTGATGTTTCTGATTTCCAAAACATTTTTAACCATGCTGGAAGTATTTTTGCTAGTCCACCATAAACCAGGTATAAAATCCCATTTATTAAAAAAAAAAAAAATCAATTAAAACAATCAAGACTCTTTATATAATAATCTAAAGACTCCTGCATCTTCATTGGTTGCTGTTGGCTTTACATCCAAGTCTAACAAATATGAAAATTATGATAATAGGTCAATAAAACTCTCTTTTACCCATTGTCTAGTCGCTAGAGAGCCTGTTAAAAAGTTTGTCCTCATCTTTCTTATAGGCCCCCTTTAAGCATTGAAATGCCACAATAAGGTTTCTTCAGAACTTGCCAACAAGAGAATTCTATCAAGACACCTTACAGCATATTAAACACAAGCTTTGTTCAAAATGAGACTAGTGATTGGTTAAAGTATAGAAAATTCTTGAAGGATCAAAAAGGAGAGGAATATTTCCTTTCAATTGCCAACGAGGAAAGTACATAATCTATTCAATTAACTGACAAAAAGACAGTTCTCTTACAGATTAACCCTGAAAAAATACATGCCCCCTTTTCACCACCTCTTAGTTACACAGAAATTGACATGTAGCATCTGAGAAAAATTGTATGTGTCCTCAAACTGAGATAGAAATAATGATATGAGGTTTTTGGTTTTGTTTTTGCATGCATGGAAAATGGTTTTGATGGTATAGATAATCATATGTCTATTAGTAATTTTCAACTGATTTTCCCCAATTATTTATAATATATTTGCATTATTATTTATTTTATTACAATTTTATTACAATTTATGCATATTTTGCTTATCTCTTATTGTGTAAAAACACAATAAGAGATAAGCAAAATATGTGTAAAATATAGAGCATTTTCATTCTACAGAGTGTAAACTAGCCAGCTTGAGCTTCTAAGATGATCCTTCTGGTATTTATTGTCAGCTGCTTTGGATAGAAGTAGTCCGAATGATCAAATATTCATTTGCATATGGGTCCCATGGGCAGCTTGTGACACAAATGCATAGCAAGGCCACTTTGAATCACAGGAAGACAGCTAAACTGTCTTGTTACTTTCCCACAAAAATAGTCTTGTGTTCATAACATGTTTGTACTCTGTATTTGCTGTGAAAGTCACAGCTTAAGAAGGAAGATTCCTCAAAGTAGTCACCACAAAAACTTTACCCTGTTTTTCTTCAGAAATCTCGGGAAGGCAAATGGTCTCAGAAATCCATCAGGTATAAACTCAATGGTGCCAAAAGGAGGAGGCATGAAAGACACAGTATGATCCCTTCTGAAAAATATATTACCTTGAACTAATGCCTTACATATTTTGTAAAAGATTATTTCTGGTACAACTCTTGATGTGAAATCATCATTTGGAAAGGGAAATGATTCAGCAAGTAATCAAGTCACAAATTATTTCAAGCAGGTAAGTTAATTTCTAATCTACCCAATGTAAATTCAATCAAATCTAATACTATTTTGGACATACAATATGTATTGCCATGTGCCTCTGTCAGAAAGTAATTCATGTAAATAAAATTATCTTCACCTGCGCTTGCTTCACAAAATGAACAAATGTTGGCAGTCTATATTTTAAATCTGACTTTATATGTCCCCCATTTGTCAATGGTTCACAGTCATGAACAATTCTCCAGTGAGTTATCAGTGTTTGAAGTTTCCAGC
The DNA here is from genome assembly GCA_907165065.1 of Caprimulgus europaeus. The sequence continues at coordinate 59,303,661 of OU015525.1, read as the reverse complement.
CAGGATAGACTTTCACCACTCTTGCCTAAGAAGAGCACAGAGAGCTCCCTCTCTCAATTTTTAGCAAAGCAAGCTGTGTTTCTCCCTCTCGTTCCCTCATAAAATACCATGTGTCTAAAGGAGAACTTCTGGTTAAAAGTTTATCAGTGAACTGGCAGTTAGTATTTAATCAAGACACCCGTTAAAAAAACATGTTCTCACCCAAAGCTGCTTCCAATCTAAAATAAACAGTAATTTTTATTATGATAATAGAAATTTGCATTGGCTATGCCAAGAGAGAAATATTAGCTAATGTATTATTAATGCATTGGAAGCCTACCTTCAGCCAGGCTTCAGAAAATTATTTCGCTCCAACCCATAAATCACATACTAACCAGAGTCCTTTGTGAACTAGCACGAAACATAAATCACCTAGATAGACAATATTAAAAAACTATTGTTTTCCATGGGCATTGCAAAAAAACAAATCCATTAGTTCCTGCATGAAACCACATGCATATTTATTACTAGCTTACTATCCAGACCTATAGTGCATATTATTTCATCCCCCAGATGTAAGGTAGACATATAGGCTAACATCTTACCCTGTTGTTTCTGACCTGTGTCAGAAAGGTAAATAATAATAATAAAAAGTGACATCTCCATGTTTATAGGGTGATTTGTTACAGTTGATAGTTTAGTCTGTTTCTGGAGATCAGAAAAAGGAATATTGTCACCCCTGCTTTTCTATCAGAGAGCTAGTGAGGCTCATGCTTTTTGTTGTTTGCCCCAAAACAAGAAATGCCATGGCCATGGTTGGGGACCTAGTAACTGTACTGGCAAACTAACTTTGTCCTAACAGGTGTCCTCTCTCAGAGGTAAATACACCAGCCCAAGGCATTACTTTCCCCAGGTATCTGCCCTACTCCAGTTTTGGAGAGCAATGCCCTGTGTAGCAGGGATATTAAACTTATATGTATACTGGCTTTAGCAAAGGACTTAGTCTGATATATTTGACCACAAAGTGCAACATCCAAGAATAAGATACTTTGTTTCTGCTTAGGGGGAAACAAGGTATTGAATTAAGGCAACTAATTATTAGACCACTCATTAAACCTAATCCTCTTGCAAAAAATATAGTGATAAACCCAATAATTTTCTGACTGGCTTCGGACAGTTTCTAAACATGAAACATGGTGAATACCACCTAAGTGTTCTATTAAAAATATTATATTTGGCATTTTACCTATGATACTCCAACAATCTTCAAAATCAGCCTCAGGAAAACTTTTAGTGTAGAAAGTATTATTTTTCATTATATTTTTATTTAAAGACTCAAATGTTGAAACTTAGCAAAGTACACTTAAGCCTGAAGACAAACTTGAATTCTGATTCTTCAAAGTATCCTACCAGGGGAAGTCCTGTGTTAAAAAAATATTCTACCTACTTGTGACCTTTCTTCATCTTCTTTCTAGTCTATAAATTGTTAGAGGTATCTTCTGTTAATGAAAAGCACTACAGTGGAACAAAAGCCACCAAATCCATTCTAAGCATATTCCATTCCTACAATTCCTTCCCCTCCTACAGGGAAAATTGACCTATCTGTTTGTCCACCATTTCTATCCTCTCAGGTAACCTTTAAATCTGGTCTTGTGATAAGTCTCAAAAAAGAGAAATTTCCTTTCAAACTAAATCATGTAATATTGAGAAAGAGAGTGAACATAGGAAAGACTATTCATTTTATGTTTCTTAAATAAAAAGAATAAGATTTTATTAATATATCTCCAGAAATTGCACAAGGAAAAAAAAAAAAAAAACAGCTCAAAAAAACCAAACCCCCTAAAACCAGGTATGGGATAATGAAGATGTAGGCTAGAAATATTAACTGAAGAACCTTAAGAAGATGGTGGAAAGGGACTGACTGTAACACAGTGAAGTGTCTGGGTACCAAATTACCTTTGCTAGGAAGCAAAGTCTTCCACAACACGAGTGAAAGCTATGACAGTCTAGCTTAGCATATTTTTGTATTAGTTGTCTCATCCTTTCCCCTTACCTATGTACCCAAGGGGAGGAGACAGTGAGAACCTAAGAAAATAGGAGGAAAAGAGATCTGTCTTAAATTTAAAGGACATTCCAGCTTGACCTAACATAAAGAAGAGTGGAACCTAGCTGAGATGCTGAGGAACAAAATGTGACTGTTGTTAAATATAGCCTTCATGACACATTTTGTTACCTTTTTTTTTTTTTTCTTCTGTATTTTTGTAGTGCTGTTGCAAGTCTATGCTTCAAGGAAATTACAGTCTCTTAGCCTTAAATTTTGTTTGTCAGGAAGTCTGACTCTTAGTGGCTCCATGCAAACTAATGGATTTTATTATTACAGCTATGGTGAGCCTATCCTTAAGGAACTCCAGTGTTTTAATATCCAGCTTCCACACGTATTTCTCAAAAATATCCAAATGGGAAAGCATACCTTCACTTGTATTGTCTAGATTATCTGGTAGTTGCCAGTGTGGAGATCCAAGAAAAACAAATAAGAGTTAGGTAGGAAAGCTTTGCATGTGCAGGAAGTTATTGGGAAACATGTCTAAGCAGGGACCAGTCTGGTGGGTACAGAAAAAATGAAAGGTGTTATCTTCTGGCCAATCTCCATGGTCACACTCTGGACTATATACAGCACGAGATTCATGTCCAGGTATGGCAGGACACAACGGGTGAGTTGTGATTACTGAGGCTAGGACATCTAATAGATGAGAGAAATCACAGTCTAGAGTCCATTGGTTTTGCTGACAAATGACTAGTTTAAAATCCAGCTCCACTGACAGTGCACCAGCCCCTCACAATGTGAGCAGCCCCTGCAGCCTGAGAAAGGCATCTGGATGCATAGCTTTTCATAAGCTCACAAACAAAATTTATGCCTTCATTATTTCAAATAGTGGCCCTTGTGGATATCAGGTAATTCAGAGTATAATATTACTAATGCTAGTGGAGGAGGGAACTGTCACAAACTCACTGTCTCAGCATCATACCTCACATGGTTTCCTTTACCACAAAATGTACTGAAACTTTAGAAACTGAATGTAACATCTCCTCCAGGAAAGTGTACAAACTCATGGTTTTATAAACCTTCATCAGTCTGATAACTTCCTGGGAACACCATACCCCAAACTGGTGCATATTCCACTGTTGTGAGGGTGAATCTGGACTAATGCTAGCAAACAGATGTCAAATTTGCAGAGATGTTCTGTGGTTGCTGTCGGTACCTATAACTTTCATAGGACTAGACTGGGACTTACAGAGTCCCAGACAAAAAATTTCAGCTCAGGGAAGGTCTAACTTTCATGACCTTTTGGGTAGGATCCAAGAGCTGGGGATTACACTGAATTTTTATAAGCCCTAATATGACTGTGCCTTTGAATCCGATGAGAAACTCTTCACCAATGTGTTAAAGTCTGCAAGAATTGTGGTTGTGTTCTGCATTTTCTGTGAGCTGACACTGACTTTTCCTACTCTATGTGACTCAAGTGATTCCAGCCCAGGTTCTTCACATGGGCAGGTGGGGAGTGGCAGGAAGAAAAATCTATTTCAGTCCACACTGATGTGTGCTTTCCTTTGGAAGTAGAACATCATGTCGTGTCGCTGTTTTTAATGTGTTACCAAATCATCATTCCTCACTCTCCATTGCTTGCAATATCAGGTGGAGTAGGCGGTAGGCACCCTTCAGGGAATGTACAGTGTAAAACAGAAATATTCCCCTGCTTATCTCCAAACACGTTATGTATATGATTTTGCAACTTAATCTTACCTGAATACCCCTGCAGAAAGATTAAAAATTAACATGGTTGACTTTCTGTAAATCTTTGGAAGTAATAAAGGTGTTATCTACATAGCTAATTGGCAGTCCTTAATCTTTTAAGGTTAATACTATTTTTTGTTGTTAATGAATTTGGGCTTTTTCTTGTATAGAGCAGTTGAAGCTGCAGTTTGAGAAAATAAAAAATGAGCAGACTTTCATATTTTTTTAAATGAACATTTTTCTAGGTAAAATAGTTCAAAAAAGGCTTTTCATATGAGATAATTTTTCTCTGAAAAATTGTTCTCATCAATTTTGAAAACATTTGTGACATTTTACACTGAATTAAAAATATTCTCTAATATTCATTCATTTACCTCTACATGTAAGCATGTGTTCATGCACAAATAAATTTAGGGTCCAAAGTGCAACTTGTAATAGAGCTGTTATCTGTTTTCATGCCCTAAGAGTGCAATAAAGCATTTGTGTATATCTATAAAATGGAGTTAAACATTTTATGAAGGCTTAAAAATAATCCAGGAATCCATCAGCGTCTGACTTACTTGACTTCTTTTTTTTTTTTCTTTTTTCTTTTTTTTTTTTTTTTTCTTTTAATAGCTTCAATTTAGTTATACAGATCTGAGCACCTAATTCATTCTTTTGTTCCAAAGACAGTAATTTGAAAGGAGTACTTCCCATGAATCTAACAGTTTGGAGCGCTAAACGTATTTTCGGACAACTGTAATGATTTAATAGAAATTTCAGAGTTGATCATTTGTGACTGTCAGATATGCTATTATTTGCCTGTAGTATTTTATTAGAAGGTGATGTTAGTATTTGCTCTTGTTGCCTGCATTTTTCTTTTTTTTTTTTTAGTCTCAGATGATTCTGTTTTTACCTCTTAGATATGACTGACTATTTTAATCAGGAGCAAGCATTATTATTCATTTCAAGGAACAGATAATTACAACTGTTATACAATTTCCTGTAGGTATTATAGTTATTGAAAATAGAGATTTTTTTCTTTATCCTCTAAATCTGCAATTCATGCTCTAAGACCAGCAGATATTTTTTTATTTCCTCCTTTTCTGAAAGGCATATTTAGGTGGGAAACATTTATTAATAAAAAAATTGATCCTCTTTGATACTCCCCAGATTGTTAATTTTAAAAATAATTCATAAGTTTGCTAAAAATAAAATATTTCTTTCACCCTCTATGAAGGTCATGCCTGTTTGATATGACAACCAGCATGGTGATAAAGACTAGGCATCTGCAAAGATTAAAAAGAAGAGGAACTTAAACAAAGACTTTTGAATTAGATCCCTGTGGTGAGTTAACTTTGTTTGGATGCCAGGTTAAGCCACTCTATCACTCCCCTTCTCAGCAGGATGGGGGGGGAGAATATAAGATGGAAAAAAAAAAAAAGGAATCATGAGTCAAGATAAAGACAGTTTAATAGAAGTAAAAAGCAAGGGCTGTGCATGGAAGCAAAGGAAAAACAAAGTATTTATTCTCTACTTCTCATCAGCAGGTGATGTCCAGCCACTTCCCAGGAAGTAGGGCTTTCGATACGCATAGTGGTTGCTCTTCAGGTTGAATGTCAAAAATAATGAATGCTCCCTCTTCTTTCTCCATTCTTCTAGCTTTTATTTCTGAGCAGCCACTATATGTTATGGAATATCCCTTTGATCAGTTTGGGTCAGCTGTCCTGGCTATGTCCCCTCCCAAGATCTTCCCTAGCCCTAGCCTACTGGGGATGGGGGTGGAAATGTTGGAGAGACAGCCTTGATGATGTGTGAGCACTGCTCAGCAGTAACCAAAACACTGGTGTGTTATCAGCACCTTCCTAGCTACTAATACAAAACACAGCATTCTCAGGTCTGCTATGGGGAATATTAACTCCATCTCAGCCAGCCCCAATGCAATGCCCCATGATCTTTCCCCAGAACTCAATAAATACATACTAATAGTGGGTATGAGATTGTAGGTGATGTTTTCAGAGCCTGGAGGGTGGTAAAGCAGCCCTAAATGTAGGTGACATAATAGCCTTAACAGTTAGACATTTTACTAAAGACATCCTAATTTACTCTTCATAGTTTTCCTTATTCAGTTTCTGACTTGTCATGCTAAGATTATTAAGGAAAGCCATAGCTCCACCTAAGCAGAAATCAAGAGGCAAATTTAACATCCTTTCTCATTAGAAACAAAACAGTTGCTTGTTAACATTTTCTACTTTGACAGAGCCCAAGAAATTAAGGTAATTTGAACCCACTAAATATAATTTTGGTGAAAGCTTTGGAGAAAACTTCGAATTCCTTCAATGTATGCTTTATAACATATTTCCTTTAATAATAATTTTCTAAGCATGTTATTGAGTACATTAGGCTATCAATTTTACTTGCTATGCAAAAAAAATTATATTAAATATAGATCAGCTTTGATTGCAATATATAGCTGTGCTATTATTTGCTAATAAGCAAACATCATAGACATTTGAAACTAGATTTTCCCTCCTCTGTAAAATGAAAGTTTCTAACTTAGGTCCACAGTATGTAATTGCTAAATGCAGGTTTGACACACTTTCTTCATCCTAACAACATTTTCCTACTGTTGCAAGATCCCAACCAATGAAGAAAGATGGGAGGAAAATCTCTTTTTCACTCATACCCTGCTTAAAGGAAATTCAGAGAGGTGGTTTCATTTACTGCCTATTAGCAGAAGTGCATTTTTTAAAAAAATGAAGAAGCATGGAAAAAAGTATATTGGATGAGACCAATAGTAGTAGCCAGAGATGAAGAAGACACATCACCCCTAGGAAGCTTCATGACTCCACAGGGAACTGGGTCACTGCAGAAGTGAGAACTACACAGTCTGTTCTTCAGCATTCCTCTGCTGCTATACGAACAAACCTAGTGAAATTAAGTTTCAGTAAAGAAAGCATACATAATCACATAACACAGGGATGGCAGCTGAAGGCCATGAAAATATAAAACCTACCTATCTATCATCAAAAAGATATATGGTTCCACATGACGTTTGGTTTTTTTTTTTTTCTTTTTTTTTTCTTTTTTTTTTAAAAAAAAGAAAGACCATCATTTCAAAATCTTGATGGAGAAACATTTGTTCCTCTTTCAGGAATGAATGACCATATGTTTTAATTGCTGATGTTTTCCATTCTAGGCCCTTCTAAATCAGGCAACATCTAACAAACATTCAAGAGCTACTGTGGCATTGGATCAAATCTCTGAAAAAAGGCTACAGAGGATCTCCTCTGAGTACTATTAAAGATCATTTAAGATCATTGACATGTGACACTAGTCAGGTACTCAAAACCTAAGTGGTGAACCTCAGAGCAACACAAAAATCAAAGCTTTGTTTGGATGTATTCACAGATTGATGTCATGGGGAGGAGTCTATTAACACTGTTTTCTATACAAGGCCTAAACAATTTAGGATTTGCAAAGGACTGAATGAGCAGGTCCAATATATGACTCAACACTTTATTAGATTTTCTCTGGTGTTATATGCTGTTCAGATAATTTATGTATTGTGTAGGCTGGTTTTCTTTTTATTACAATTGCTTTTATGACTTTTTCAAATTTTTCCTTTTCTTTACCAGTTATATAATGTTTTTTTATGATCACTGTGCTGATGGATTTTAAACAACTTATGCAATTAATTATAGATTTATACATGTGTATATATTTATATATATATATATTTCATCCCAACAATCATGAGTTACTAGAGCTCAGCCATACAGCAGCAGGTGAAAATACCTCTCTGATCCACAGTGGTTACAAAGCCCTGTAGTGCACTACAATATCTCCTATTAAAACTGTGCAACTGGAGGCCTCTTGTGCTCTCACCGGTGTGTGTGCATACATTTAGTTTTTGAGTGGTTCTAATGTATAACTTAAAAAATGATAATTCCAATTACATGCCAAAAAATCTACAGACCTTCATCTCTGTCCTATGAGTGGGAAGCTTCTCAAGATTTTTATGTCATAAAATTTCCCTTTAGGTTATGGGAGATTTTTCCTTGTACATTTACATAAGAAATAAACTTATTTTACAAAGATACTGTCAGGAAAAGGCAACAAATAGGCCTTCTTTTAATCTCTTGCTAATGGAGGTACTTTTTTTCTCAGCTCTTCAATGTTTTTTTGCTAGTGTATTTTTAATGGGGAATGGCACATTCTTTCTTGTGCCAAGAACTGAGTTCAGAAAATCCTTTCCTGAATATTATAATACTAGCTTATTACAGTTTACATATTAAAAATGTCTAACACTTTCCAATTTGAAAAAGTTTTTTAAAACTTCCACATTTCTGCTGTTTGTCACAGACTGTGGAGCCTGAAGGGAAGAAATCTGTGAATATGACAAGATTGAGTTTTCTCTTTTCATGGAATCACATTTACATTTGACTGAAGGCACAAAAAAATGAAACGTCTCTTCTCTTGACTTCTGTTCCTTAGGAAAAAAATCTTGGCTGTGTACCAAAATCACCCTGGCACATTCCCAGACCAGGTTTATACTACCACTAAGCAATGTATTAAGCAACCATATCAAGCTGCTTGGAAGTACTACATAGCTGCAAAAGCAAGAGAAGGAAGAGAATTGAAAGGTAGATTTGGAAATTCAGATTGATTGCACAGTCCTCAAGCCACCTCTTTTCCCAAGTGCTTGGTAGTACAGCCTTTAGTTACTTGGCATAATACAATTTTTGTCAGGAAATTGCTGATTATCTTTGGACTATATACAATGACAACTAGGACTACACAGGGAGTTTTACCTTGTGTTAACTTTCAAACACTTCAGTGTGTAACCTGAATGACATGAGGCTGATGCAGAGCAAAGGAATATAAGCATTGGTTTATGTTTATGTTTTGAGTCAGCCTTTGAAAGGAACGCAGAACCAGTGTGTTAGAAATTGACAGAAAATAATTTTAAAATCATTTTTTATTTTTATTTTTCTCAACTTCTGTTTTTAGTTTTATTGCTCTCTAAGACTTCTTCAATCATATTTTCCATGAAAAATCATTCCAAAGCCTTCTATTTTCAGTTTTTGTTTTTTTCCCCCTTCTGCAATGACAGAACAAAAGCCCGCTATTATTCTTCCAAAAATCAATAGGCAAAGAAAGTCAACAGGATATTAAAACATGCACAAGGAATAGAAAAATTTCTTCTGAGTCCCAGGAAATCCCAAAGGATGGGATCTGGGGAAAAGGTCAAGTCTATAAGAGCTCCTATTCACTCTTTTCTGCATCCATTCTAGATTGCACTTGCCTTAACCTTTGCCTACTTTAAAGGAGAAGCAAAGCACGAAGGTTAGTTATCCTATTGCATAGTTCAATTGAGTATTATTTTGGTAGGTTTTTAGTATATACTGAACTTAGTAGTATGAAAAAAAGTTATATCAAATCCTAATTTAAAGATGTCATTGGTCAGTTCAAACATGAAAGAAGGCTGCCTGAAGTAACATGAATGACAAAACAGAAGGTTTCTTCATATGACTTCTTTTGTATCTCATACATGTTACGTGTTTTGACTTTAGTACTGTACAAACCTTGTACAAAGTGAAAGCCACTGATAGGTTGATGCAAGCTACACAATTGCACAATAAATCAGAAAAATAGACATAGACTTTCATATTCAAGGCTTCTCAATGTGAACCATCAGTATCACATAAAAATTTATAACAGACTTTAGTAATTTTTTAAATACAAATTTAGCAGACACCTATGTTCTCTGTTCATGATGTGCACCTGGTTTAATGTTTGTATTTAGATGCAATATCCAAGTATTATGTTAAATTCAGTCTTACTTTTTAGTAGAGATAAAGCAAAAAAAAAAAATTAGAAGATTTGGTAAAAATAAGCACATGTTCTGTTGATTTATTTTAATGATAGAAATCACACTTCAGTGGAGAAGAGTCTCTGAAAAATAACTACTACTCTTCTTATAACACAGAATGGTATAACAAAAGAGTTATGACCATCCCTGCCAAAAATAACAAAATTTTGAAAAGAAGTAATTTTTTTTTTCCACTGTCGTTACCATCAATAACAAGTTGATAAGACAAAATGCTTGTTCCACTTTCATTTTTCAAGTGTAACCCATATTAACTATGATGTGCTCTTCGCACTAAGTAAGATTGCAATGACAGCCTGATCTTTAAATTCAGTGGACCCTAATCAACAAAAACAATAATTAAATTCAGGCTTTCCAAGACCCAAGAGCACATAGCTTGCACTATGTCAGATAAAACCAGAATTGGTATTTTATTTTTTTGGTGGCTGGAGTGAGAAAAATAGAACAGTATGTAAAATAGCAGGATATAAGTTTATTCATTCAGTTAATTCAGCAACTTGGAGAAGGATTCATTACGATTTTTGTCTGGCACAGCTTAAATCCATAACAGGCTGCCAAGTACTGCAAGAATAAGTATTTATAACACAAAAATAAAACTGGTTATTTTCTTAATCAGAAAAGCTATGCTGTCACTCTTTTATTTAAATGATTGTGTGTAGATGACACAACTAAACTGGTCTCTTTGAGATTGCAGACACCCTTTTAATGTACCAAAATAGGTTGCATAAATGGTGAAGTATATTAATTCATGCATTTGGAGGTAGGAAGGATCTTACAGTGTCTTAATTCTAAAACAGTGGAAGTAGACCTGTAAAGCTCTCTGTTAGAGACACTTAGGCCTAAGTTGTGTTGGAGCATGCTGATTAACTACAAGCACAGAAAAGCTAAGAGCAAGTAGTTAAAGGAAGACCACATATGCAAACTGTGCCAGAGTTGTATCTTCTAGCATTAGAAAGCATTTGATATATAACATTAAGAAAACTCGAATGAGCAGCTTCTTAAGGTACCCTCAGAGAGCCTCACGTTCCCAACTTGTCAGAAAAATGACAGCTAAATGTCGGTGAGCGGGAAGCCTGTGTACAGTAAACTGCACACTGAACTGTTGCAGTGCAGGGAGGCTGACTCTCAACAAACATGGAACAAGGACTACTAAACTGAAATTTTAGTAATATTGTTCTTGGTTTTGCATAGACTTCAACAAAGCATGCAATAGGTATGCTACAATCTATTAAGTCAGATGGACATTTGGTCCGATATAGTTCTTTGCACGGTGATTTGGTTTTGTTTCCTACACAGACCGTGATGTCAGAGGTGTTTGTGACAAGAATGGATCTTTGCCCATAAATTGATGGCAAAGACAAAAGAAGAAAAAGAAATTGCTTGGAAAAGGAGGAGGTTTACTGAGAGTACTGACTAAAGCTGCTTTCTGAAAGCCAAGTGAATTTCTGAGAGAAGTTGATAAGCCTTGAAAAGTAATTATCTCTTTCTCATTGGACCATCTCCTGTAATGTTTTTCATGTAACTCATCTACAGAAAGTTGTCTGGGAGAAAGGGATTTAATGTGTGCCTATGGAAAAAGTGCAGTTGCTGGTTTTGAGAGAGCAAATGTGGCTGGCAGGTTGACCAGCCCAGTCAGAGAGGATGATTGCTTAAGAAGAATGTAAGCTACTCTTTGAAAACCTAAAAAACAACAAACCAACCAAACCTGGGAATGCTTTTTCCTTATTAAGCCTTTTTTTGTAGCTACGTTTTCACCAACATGAGTTTGGTATAGGCTGATGTATCACAGCTATGATTTTCCTTTTTTGTATTTCCTATTCCAAGCCCATTCTACAAAAAGCTAAGTCTTGTAAACAGCAAGTGTCTCCAAAAGATGCTTTCTAGAAGAACCCTGAAGAAAGCTATAGATGGTTAAACTAAAGAGTTACAAAAATAAATTCTTTTTCAGTTCAGAGGCCAAATGCAACCAAAAACAGGCAGGAGGAAGGGGAAAATCTGCTTTAAGGGGAAGGATTAAGAAATTGCAATCAAAGGAATGGAATTGCCCAGTTGCATGGCTAGACCGACAACATTTTGTGTGCCAGTTTGACTAGCTTATCCCTCATATATTGTAGGACCAAGAAGAAGACAGTTGTAAATGGCAGCTTTTTTAATTAGAGGCAAGATGGGGTTTTCATTTTCCCTATAGGTAACCTGTTCATTAACAGTGTGATATTGTAAAGAAGTCTATTCCTTCTAAGGATTTTAGATCTTTTTATCCAAACAACTTTACATGAGGTAAATATAAGAAAAGGGTATCCACAAGCCATGTTTCTTCCTCATAACTCTTTAAAATATGCAATAGACCAGATTTCTCACTGACTTTCCAATGATATTAACACAAAATATAACTGTTTGTTTAGAAAAAAGTTATAAGAAACCTTATTCTATATGGGAAGACCTACACATATGCATGTACCTATTCCACAAAGCAAGTAGGCCAGTATGGTAAAGAGCAGGCTAAGCATTGTGCTATTTGTTAAGAGAAAGAACAGTTTTGGGAATGGACTCAAATTCTAAAAAAGTTACTTTTTTTGTCTTGGAAAGGCAAATTTTTCTGCTCACCTGGCATCTCTAAACCTCTCCCATATATGCATCTGTTTTTGAAAGGTCAGGTTTACTTGCCAGTTTCTATCTCAATCAAAAGATAAACTGAGGTAGCTAGAACTACATATTTAGCTAATTAATTAATCCCTCATAATTAAGAATGTCTGAAATTTCCCAAATTCTGTGCTTAGTGAAGGAAAAACAACTGTTGTTCTTGACCGCTGATGGTCCTGTCAGGCTGTGGCAGATAAATCCAACTACCAAAATATTAACTTGCACATGAAGACTGGCAATGGTTTGGCCAAGGCTTTTTTTCCTTTTTGTTTCCTTAAAAATGTTCAATTTTGAGGAGTAAACAACCATAAGTTTGGTTCCAGGTTTCAAAAGCTCCCTGCAGTCAGTCAGATTGCCTATTTCTATGTTGACAACACATCTGACTGATGAAATGGTTCACTGATTACATGTATACACTCATACATATTGACCATATATAGTGAATTCTGCCTTAACATTAAGAATCAGTACAGAAAAAAAAAACAACAAGCGTTGGTTTAGCTTGGTTCTTTTAATGGAAAGATGAAACTGTGTTTTCCTTTCTCAGAAGAAAGATTTATGCAGCATTTTCTTATGAAATTCAGAAACAAACTATCCTGATGCTATGAAGTCACAATGGCACAGCCTCTGAAATCATCCCATTCACATCCCTGACTGCTCCGTTTATTAAAATTCAGTGCAAGTTCAACTTTCATCAGTTCACAAAGATGATGTAAAATGAGAACAGTAAGTTGAGCTAGCACTGTAACGCTGAAGATATTAAAAAGAGAAAAAGCAAGACTGTGCTACCTTTCATACAAGCAAACCTCAAACAGTATCTGCCCCCTCTAGAACTGAGAGCAAAGGAACACCACGTATTTCAAGGATGCTTTCTACAGCAGCATTCATGCCATCAAATTCCCTTAAATAAATTTGTAACTTACTCACTGGAGGAAGGCAAGTCTAGAAGGTTAATTACAATTGCATTGCTGAAAAATGAGTTGATTAATATTTGCATTTTGATGTCATACTAACCTGCAAGATCCATTCCATTCCAAGATTATTATGTAGCCTCTTTATATAAATATTCTGAGGTATATTCTGCTTTTTAAAACGACCTTTTCTTTTCATTGCAAAGCACTTAAATGTATAGGCATCTTTCAAGCATGGCAGTGTTGTCAGAGTACTTCCTCATAGATACAAGTCTCCAAAGAGTAGCAGGCTGCAAAAACTCTTATTTTTTTCATGTAAATATGATAGCACTGATTAGCACTGTTTCAAAGGTCAAGAAATTGTTATTAATCCCTTTCTGGTGAGCACATGTATGTATCTATCCATTATCTATTTAAATGAAGCACTAAGACACAACAAGATATGCTTTATGAAATTGCTAACACATGCCTCCAGAGCATTGGTAGGTTCAAGGCCTGGATCCAATTAGTGTATTAAACTCTAAGTAAATCTTCTCTTCAAGTCTCATGCTGTTGTAAATAGATATTTTATCTGTTATCATTTAAATTTGGTAAAGAATATTTCCTTTTTTAAAAAATATATATTATATCTTTTAAACGGAATAGATACAATTGTGGAGAAAGCAAATACAAGCAAAGATGTAAATGCCAAATACTTTTCTATAAATCTTTATTCTTTCTTAATATATTTTATTATTTTTACTCCAAACTATTAGTTCTGTACTTTTCCACCTGCTGAGAGGCTCTGTGGGTATTTTTTAAGTTTAGCAGCTAGGCTATTTTTTATTTGAATTTTTGTTGAAATAAAAACAGCTTCTGGAATTCACAGTAAACGCTCTGTCATTGACCTTGAGAGTACTTTGGCAAGCAAGAGATTTCTATGCTTTGCCAAGAAGCAATGGCAATAGTAGAAATTTTGACAAAGTTGAAACTACAATAGTTAGTCTACTGTGTTGTTGATAGCTTCACTTATCAGTAGGCTCAATGGCAATATTTTATTTTGATTGCAAATTGGCAAGCATATAATATTGGAAGAATAGGAATTTTACAGAAACAACATCACAAGCAGCAGTATGGATTTGTCAAAATCTAATATTTAGAAATCCTTATTTTTCTCATGTTTTTAACAGCTTTGTGGACAAATAATGCAGGATGCTTTAAATACATTTTTCTAAATTAAGATAACTTAATGTAATCAAGTTTCTTGTAGTACAATGAAATCTTCTAATCCTTTATCTCAGGTATGTTTTAAAACAAATACAGATTTATTTTTTTTTTTCTAGCAACAGAATTTTTTTTCTCCTTATTGATATATATTAATCTTATAGAAGAAAAATACAGACTTTTAGAGTGTTACACTAGAAGAAAACTACTTTTTAAAGTTCTGTGAAGTAATTTAAGGAAGGCTACTCATCTTTTTCAGGCTGAAATCCTTTGCAATAAACAAAATAAAAAGCCTTGAGACCAAACATTGTGACAAATATTATCTATATTTAAGTAAATTGAATTTTTCTATCACTTCTGTCCCATGCCTCTCCATACAAAAATTAAGGCACTATGGTTGAAACCCTTAATCACATATTATGTTTGCAAACAGCATAGGGAAAATTTGATGCTGTTGGCCCTTTTGCAGATATGAATCTGGTCTGCTGAGGACTGATAACACACCTGTGAGCAGCCCCTCAGTACAGCTTGCTGTCACCTGAGCTGGGGTAACCTGGTGCTTTCAAAGGCCTGATGTTACAGTGAGCACTTCAGATAAATGCCATGGCTGTGGCTGCAGGGCTGGTGAATTCATCCAGTGTGGAGGACCTGGCTACCTTCCTGCTCAAAGGCTCTGCTTTTTTTCCCTGCAGGAAACAGAGGAAGAGGAGAGAGCAAACAGTGAAGATCCAGACTTTTTCCCTGACACAGAGAGTGTTCCTACAGCTCAGATGTGGCCATTACATTTTATGTGTTGCCGTCATATCTTTTGTTTAAATAAATTTTCAGATAGTTTTTAGAGATTCAAAGACATGGCCAGTCATGCTCAAATATACAGCACAGAGTTATTCTCTCCTGCACTAAATAAAAAGGAAAAATTTTGTCTGTGAGAACAGACATTTTAATACTATGTATCTGAAAATGATTTAAAGAATCAAACTTAGTTATTTTCCATTTTGACTTACACTTTCCATAAGTTTTCCCCCCTAAAAACTAGTATGTGATAAAGAATACAGTTGGTATGATATAAAAGAAGGGAAGGGAAGGGAAGGGAAGGGAAGGGAAGGGAAGGGAAGGGAAGGGAAGGGAAGGGAAGGGAAGGGAAGGGAAGGGAAGGGAAGGGAAGGGAAGGGAAGGGAAGGGAAGGGAAGGGAAGGGAAGGGAAGGGAAGGGAAGGGAAGGGAAGGGAAGGGAAGGGAAGGGAAGGGAAAGGAAGGGAAGGGAAGGGAAGGGAAGGGAAGGGAAGGGAAGGGAAGGGAAGGGAAGGGAAGGGAAGGGAAGGGAAGGGAAGGGAAGGGAAGGGAAGGGAAGGGAAGGGAAGGGAAGGGAAGGGAAGGGAAGGGAAGGGAAGGGAAGGGAAGGGAAGGGCCCCATCATTTAGTAAAAATATTTAAAAGACTACATACTCATGATAAGGTGAAAGACAGGATGTCTTCATAGTATGAAAACATTTAGTGATCAACTTGTTTGTATGTGAAATTGAAATAATCTTATTTGCAAAGTTAGTGAAGTTTAATTATGGTTGAAATGTGTATGGCATTATACTGGGGAGTACCATATACATGTAGCCCATGCTCTAATGTAAGTTCACCTATTATACTTAGTCATGGCTGCTTAATGGGAAAATTACAGATATTGAGATAAAACATCATGCACACTGTAGGCCCTAGGAGACCAGGCATCATTCCATCATGCAACACACATAATGGATCATCCTGTCCCCACCCCAGAACAATTCAGATATGTTATCTTCCTGATGATGAGAAAATGCTTAACATTACAGAAACAAGCATTTATTTTGTCTGCTTTTTATATAGTCAAACCAATTTGGGCAATGACTTTCTAGGATTATCTGATCCTATAGAGGAATAATCAGAATTTAGAAGAAAGATCATCAAAGAGCAAGCACATGGAAAAAGTTAATTTGGATCAGAAAATACTTTAAAAATATAATTTAACTTAGGTTTTAGTTCAGATTGCTCTTAATGTCAGCTAGGACAGCTGCAAACAGTGAAAACTGAAGCATATATAGAAGTGTAACTCCACATGCCTTGAAAACTTTTTATCTACCCATGATACACTAGAAGCAGTGAAACTGAACTAGCAAAGGCTGAGTTCAAAACCCATATAGGGAATTCTAATGAAGTCTCTCAACTTTTCCCATAATGTATTTTCCTGCAAATAAATGACATATCTTTGAGACATACTGTTCTGCCAAAACTAGTTTAAACTGATCAGTTGCTGGGTGGATTAGAGACACATAGAAATATGTGGACAGACCTGTTAGACAGGACTAAATTCCTTAGGAAACCTGGATAACCAGTTCTAATGATTTTTCTATGAGGAAGGTCCATAACTTCTCCAAGCAACCCATTCTTGTACATCATTATTCTTGTCCCTCACATCCAGCTGGAACCTTCCTTGCTATTATTTAAACTTTTAACTTGTCCTATCATTACTAAGAGAAGGTTACCTCCTTATTTTCAGCAATGTTTAATGATGAGAAGATTATTATATCTCCACTATATTATTTTTCAGTTTAAACATATTTAGTTCATCCAAAAACCTGCTTTATAGAGCATTCTCAGAGCTCTGTAACTCATAACTGTTACTTCCTCGGATCTCTCTCTCTTTCGAGCACCATTTTCCTTGAACAGGTGTCCTCACATTGGGATGTGGGTAAATCTCCACTGTCTTCTTCAGAGATAAAGAGTATTTGATTATATATTTTCTGCAAAATTAACAAGCAAAAAAGAAAGGAGCAGATTTCCCAAAAGATCTGTTACTTACTCTACCATTTTTTAAATTCACTTGGAGTATTAAAATATGAATGAATGTGACTTCTCCGTGATTGCTTATCATCTACTGTAATGTGTTAAAACTAGCTTAGCACTAATGTTTCAGCTGATTCAAACTGATGCCGTTCTATTAAAAAAAAAAAAAAAAAGAAAAATTGCCTGATAAATTGTAGTAGATGGTATATTTGTAATCTTATTGAGAAAGAAACTTTTAGATAGCTATTATCTTAAGAGGTTTATTTTACTTTATAATATGGGTAAACATATAATTACTGTGTGAATCAGCAGTAAGCAATCAAATTGTATCTTCAGATTAATGGATAATTATACACTTAAGGTGGTTAAATACTTCAAAACACTAATGCCCAGGTAATTGCACCCTTTAATATTATGACAACACTGTAATTACCTTTGTTGATAGATATGGAGCCACAGATTAACTATTGAGAGAAATGCCTGACATGGCTAAAGGAATATTAGCACCTTCTGGTGCAATAGATGTGTTTCATGTCATGAGACCGTAGCAGCTGCTTTAGCCTTAAAAAGCAGCTGCTCTGTTTGGCATTGCTGTTGTGTACATCCTCTATCAACCACATATATGTAAGTGAATACACACGCACACATATATATCCATACTTACACACATATTCATAAGCATACATACATAGAAACACAAGAGTTTGTCTGTTTCTTGCCAAATGATGTGAAAAATCATCCCCTAAAGATAGTTTGCATTATGTTCCCTTTAGTGCCAGATGAGCAAGAAAGAAATATTGCTGGTTTAGATTAAAAAGTGATATTTGTTTGGATTTGTCTGTGCTGAGCAGTTGTTTTGACACTTCTAACAGATTAAGTTACTATCTTAGACGTATGTGATATTCTTCCCAGTTTGACTTGAATAATCCTCTTATTTTGGCTTAGGCTTTCATTTGTCTTTGAAGAGCTTTTGTTTGCTCTGTTGATTGGGATTTATTGTCTTATGTTTCATACAGTTGCGGCTTTTATCTTATTGTCAGTCCCCCCTCTTTTTATTTGAGATAGTGAACTATTTTTTTTCTTTCCAACACACTGAAAGTAAAAACAAGTTCCAAGGCATGTTGTAGGACACATGATGGATAACTTTCATCTAGTTCTTTGTCTGCTTTCATTCTACCGGTCTGCTTCACCAATAAATAACAATTTCAGAATAAGAATCTGAGAATCGAAATCTACCTGAACATCAGTACGTAGGTCTACTAGGTATTTTGATAAGTCAGATATATACATTTTTTTTAAATCTTCTGGCAGTTCAAGTGACATTTCTTTCTACAGTCACCTGTTTATTTTAGAATTTTAAAAAATGTTGTATGGAACCAAGCCACATATTGAAGGTCTGTGTTAGATTCATTTAACTAAGATTTTTTCTTTATAGGCATAGTATTGTTTAATGCACTGCTTGAAACTTTTACTAGAAATAATTTTTTCTATTAATTTATGCAATTATTCAGTAGAAATATGATATTAAATTGAGTTTAAAGATAATCTGAATAGTTTTTTTTTTTTCCATGAAAAGCATTTTTTTTTCCATTAATTTAGTCTTATTTTCTCTATCTTAGCTGAGAAATGGAAGTTTTAGACATTTTTTTGTCTTCAGTTCTCTGACTGCCCTCATTTTTTATTCAGGCAGATAGTTTTCACAGGGATTTCTTCCCTTGAATTTTTTTTCCTGCGTTCTTAACTCAATTTAAGCAATAAATTCTTCAATGGCCAAAGTTTTCCACTTGTTTCAAAACTTCCTTTCCTGCCTCTCCCTGATCTATGACAGTGAAATTGTTGATAGTTCTTTGATCTGATTGTACACATAACTGAGTTTCAGGATCTGTCAGACACTTTGCAGTTTTTATGCTTGAGCAAAAATATCTTGTGTCCAACTATACGGCTTTACAGTCTATCTACAAGCCAGTCCTCAGGCATCTGACAGGACTTTAAATCTTGTTTTAATTTTTTCCTCAGTTCTCTTTGTAATTTCTCTCAGATGGTTTCAGATAGTATTTTAGGTTTCTCACTTCTGTAGCGATTTTATCAATCTTTGGACAGTTGTATTTTTGTGAAATCTTATATCTTATATAAGCAAAGGAGAAGCTTCACAGTACCTTTCACATGAACACTCTCCCTCCAAGTAGGTGAAAGCATGCACAAACTTACAGCCTCTATGAACAAGGAAAAAGGTGTCAGAGGCTTTTTATTACTTTTTAAATTTTAAATTATCTGCACAAATCACTCAGCAGAGCAGGTCACAAAGAACATATATTTAATGTAGCTTCAGGAATATAAGCAAATATTGACTTAAAGGACAATTTTGCATGTTTCCTCTCAGTGCAACATGCCAATTTATTGGTATTTCAGCATAAGACTTATTGATACTAAGATTTCTCTGTATCTTTATTTCACTTTGAAGTATCTGGGGAAGAGGATTGTATGGTGAAACTATACACCCATCAGAGAATGAATTGTCCTGGAGAATCCTGAATTTTTATGTGCTATCTCTTTTCGAGAAGTTTAATAATATGAAATGTTAAGAATGAAAGAATGTATTTTTAAAGAGATTTCTGTTGTATTAATATCATCATTAATATTTAAGCTTTAAAACACAGGTTCACTTTTAAGTGTCGGTATTATTTCAGAGCTTAAATCTACATGATAGTTATTGATTTGTTGTCTTTGACTTCTACATTAATATTAACTGCACTATTAGCCCATTTAAGGTATTTAATAAAAAAAAAAAAAAAGAATTCCCAAAAACTTAATGTATTTATTAATTGCACTGCGTATGTACACTACCAAATGTGACATAGAGACTTAGCTTTGAAGACACAGATGTTAGTGCATTCCAGCTTCAGCAACAGCCTTCAAAAACCTTCAGATCATACTTAGCTTTGAGAGATATATATATATATATAAATATATATGTATTTGTGTATATGTATACATGTACCCCACACTTCAGCTAAAATGTGGGTCTTCAATTAAAATGTATTGCTGCACACAGGAGCTTTTGAATATTTCATAAGCTTTTTAGGAAGATAAACATTGCATCTTTTATCTGTTTTAGTCATTGAAAAACTTCATTACCTTAATGTAAAAAAAAAATATGACAAAAGCAAATAATCTGTAGAAGTGATAACAATTATTATGAGCTTCTCCAAATTCTACAAATAGCAAAATTATGAACTAATACATTAATTTATTATTGGTACACAGAAATAAAACACATATGAAATGCTTTGCCTTTAACTATTTACGGTCTTAATGTTCTCATTAATTTGGAGGCTATTTGTTCTGAAGTGATCTTTCTGAAGGGATTAATTGGTAATTTTTAACAGCTGCCTAGTTATCATACTTGTTTTGTATTTATGATATCTTTATTCATCTCTACTGCTGTCACTGTTCTGAAGTTATTACTGAAACTGTTATTTATTCATTAATTAAGAGTATGAGAAACCTCCTGTTCTTGCATCACAGTTTTTAAGGGCTACCAAATTCTTATTGAACAAGGTGATGTTCCCTGGCTCATTGTCTACTATGACTGGCTTGGTAGATGAGGGTAGAGCAGTGGATACTATTTACCTTAACTTTAGGAAGGCTTTTGATACTGCTACCTGTCAGATCTTAATAGAAAAGCTGATGAAGTATGGGCTGGATTGAGCAGCCCATTTTCCTTAGGTGTATTAAAAACTAGCTGAATGAATGGGCTCTCTAGGTGGTGATCAGTGGCATGAAGTCTAGCTGAAAGCCAGTAACATGCGGTGTACTCAAGGGATCAATACTGCATCTACTCCTCATCAACATCTTCATTAATGATCTGCATGATGGGCCAGAGAGTATCTGCATAATACCCTCAGAAAGTCTACTGATGACACAAAACCAGGATAAGTAGCTAATATGCCAGAGGGTTGTGCTGCCATTCAGAGGGACCTCAACAGAGGAGATATGTGCAAACAGGAACCTCATGCAGTTCAAGGCGAAGTGCAAAGTCCTACATCCAAGGAAGAACAACCCCAGGTACCAGTCATGCAGGGGACTGACTGGCTGGAAATTAGCTTTGCAGAAAAGGACGTGGGATTCATGGTGGACACCAAGTTGAACATGAGCCAGCAACGTATTTTTTACAGTAAAAAAAGGCCAATGGTATTCTGGGCTGCATTAAGAAGAGTGCTGCCAATAGGTGAAGGGAAGTGATCCTTCCCCTGTACTTAACATCGTTCCAGCCATAATTGTTAGCATTGGTGAAGCCATATACTATTTATAAGGTATATAAATAGCTGAAGGGAAGGTACAAAGAAGACAAATCCAGGTTCATTTCAGTGGTGTCCAGTGACAGGAGCAGAGGCAGTGGGCATACACTGAAACATGGGAGGTTCCATCTGACCATCAGGAAACCCTTTTTTCACTGTGAAAGTGACTGAACATTAGCACAGGTTGCCCAATGAAGTTTCCAAGTCTCCATCCTCAGACATACTGAAAAGCTGTCTGGACATGGTCTTGGGCAACCAGCTGTAAGTGGCCCTGCTTGAACAGGGGGTTTGGACCAGATGACCTCCAGTGGTTGTTTCCAACACTGACCACTCTGTGATTCTATGATTCTGCTATACCTATCCTTTTTGGTACTATACTCTAGCACTAGTCTTGTTCCTATTTTAAAATCTGAGTCAAAATTAGTAGATCAGTGTCACAGCTATAGGTAAAGAATAAAGAAACTGACCTTTATGCTCCTTTCATTTTTCTGCTGAGAAGATAATGAGAAGTGCAGTGAAAAAGATGTTTCAGAGGTTATAGTTTGGTGATCCATGTGGCTGAACTTCCCCTCAGACTGTGAAGCCTTTAAGTGGAACTATGAGAAATCCAAATCTTTTGTTAGACCAAATCACTATTTCTAATGAAGTTCCAGTTTGAGAAGAAAGAAGATATAGAAATAGAACTAATTTCCAGGCTGCAAGTTTCTTAAAAAAAATAAATAAATAATTGCATCCTTTAAAATAATCTTGAAATATGTTTGAGTTCACTGAATGGTGAAAACCAATGAGAAAGGAAAACATTTTGTCCCAAAGAAATGTGTTGTCAGAATAAATTAGGACCGGCCTTTTCAGCTCATAATTAGAAGACAGATATTATTCTATGAAAAAGAGGGAAGGCTGGAGCATCTCTTATGAATTATTCTGATTAGAATTTTGGATTTCTGCACTGAAATAAATTCAACCTCTTACACACTTATTTTTGTTCTGAATCAGTATTGAAATTTGTAATTGAACAAAGAATTACAAAAATATAATAATCAAATACTGAAATGTCCATTTTCACATAAGCATACAAAGCCAAATATATATTTTTTTTAATTTCTACAAAGAAAATTTTGTTCACATTGACTTAACCTGTTGAACTTTTTCTACCAATGGTAAGGTAAATTCAAATATGTCAGCTTGTATATTCCTTGTCCTCAGGAAATGAGGCTACCTGATGAAAATGCCATGATTTAGCATTTAGATCAACCAAAGGCGATACTGATGCATCACAGGAAATACATTTCAAATGTAAATATTGGCTCATAGAAGAGACTGGAAACATGAGACGTAGCAGCTGAGGTGCTGTGGCATTTGAGGATTGACTGATAGATTTCCACTTGATCTATCCTATCTGATTTAAATTAACAATTAAAATGTCTTAAGCACAGTTGACCTGATCAAAAACTATAGAAAGTGAGAGACTGAAGAGGGTCAGAAAAAATATATTAAAAGTAGGTAATAAAGCATTCAAGAGTTATTTTCTAAGATAATTGAGATTTTTGGAGCAAGTCAAAACATAGGATAAAAGGATCATTTTTGTCTCTTGATTTTCAACTGAGTTTACTTTTTTCACTCAGTGCCAATGACTCTTCACAACGAGCTTTCATACTGCTTCCAGTTAATTAACTGCAAGTGAAGTCAATATTTCAGTGCAACATTATAGACTGATCACCCTGGTAAAGAAAATTGACGTTCTTTGTGTAATTGGAATTAGCTCAGCTTTCACATATAAAACAACTTCCAGTTTTCTTAATACTGCTTAAAGTAATCCACAATACAGTTAGGAATAGGAAAAAACCTCTCACCAGCCATTAAAAAAATGAAAACCAATACATTATTTGAAATAGTGTATAGTAAGTACAAGCTGATAAAGACTGCATCCAGATTCAGTTTCTGCAGTGTATGTTACATACCACATGGTTTGTTCTATTCTCCATACCAGCAGTTTTGAGGATAGCTGTAGCACATGCCTAAAAATTAATGTTTTCTCCTCAGCCCCCAAGTTTCCCATGCCTTGTTCTTGTTCAGATACAGAAAGTGCTGTGTTTTGCCCATTTGACCAACCTGAGAATTCAAATGCATGTTAAGGGGTGGGAAGCAAAGTCCAGATAAAATTTCAAATAGTAAAATTTGTAGATACAGTCATTTGGAGTCCAGAGTGCTTTTGTTCTGCTCATTGATACACTTTTTAGCATTTCTATTCTAACATTCAAATAGATACCCAGCACCTTAACCTTATATGTAATAAGTAATTCAATTGAAATTTACTTTGGTATGTTTACTTATATTGTATACAATTAAGCCAGTGAATAAATCTTTGTGGAAGCAAGGCTGAGGAAGGAGTACTGAAGTAAACGTGGTTTGAATTTAGTAGCTAAAATAACCCAGAGATTACTAAACACAGGAACACATTCCTACCCTTCTAAAATACTTGCAATTTTAAATCCCACTTTTTTATTAAAATAATCTCAAAATAGTATTTCTATGGATTTATGAGTTTAGTTTTGCTGGCAGCCAAACAAGACACAGCCACTATCAGCGTCCCCCTTCCCAATTTGTTTTTCACATGGACTCTTTATAGAGGGTGAACTTTCTTTAGAGTACAGAACTTATTTTTTTTTTAATATTAGTTTCCTCTTTCTCACATAGGCAAGTTGACAAAAATACAATAAGGGACAGCAAAAATCCTAACGAAGTACAGCAAAACCACTGATTTTATTAAGGGAGAAAAGGATGATGTGGCATTTTTATAATATGAATTTTGTTATTTGGGATAAATGTTTTCTATGTTTTTATTAAAACAACTCCAGCATTAACCTAATATTTAAATTGCTACACATCATGCTTGATAGATGTTAATTATCACTGGTGTTATACATCTAACACAACACATCTTGAATTCTAATTTTGTTTTAGTTACAGAAGACTAGTTTAATTAAGTTATAAATTACATTTAATTCAGTGATATTTTCACAATACAGTTTTTTAGTTCATAGCAAAAAAATACAATGACTGAACATAGTTTGCAATACTGCAAACCTATCCATAATCAAATTATCCTCTTGTGTTTGCTCATTAATTTGATACAGCATAACGAATCATGTAACATAGTCTATACATTTCCTATCAAGATAGGTGCTACCTACTCGAAACAAAATATTTTCTCCCTTCAAATCTACATTTGTTAAAAAAAAAAAAGTCTTGAAAAATTTAACCTTAATGTTAGTAAATCTCTTGCTATACTAGAGAATGGAAATTTCAAATATTGTAGAGAAAATAGCTTGTAAAGTCTGTAATGGCTTATGATTACAAGGGTATCCCCATGTTGTTCAAGAAGAAATAAATACTGTAGGCCACTACTCCTTTTAGCATAATAAAGCAATGTACTATGGGGCAACTGTTAGCAAACACTTGATCTTTAAATTACTCTAGTAGAAACAATCATATGACTCTCAAAGATACCTTCTCACTACAACTTTTTTCAGAAGAGGAACAGTGTCTAAAGATTGATGTGAGCCAGTGAAAGCAGACCTCTCTCCAAACTTTGTTACTACTTCCAGCTAATGAGTCCAAACTACAAATTTTAAAAAGACTTCAAGGTGTGTTTCCAGAACATGCTGTTTCCTATAATCTCTTGAGTATACAAATGTCTGTAGCTACATCCACCCTATGACATAAAAATCAGGAAGGTTTAAGCAAGCTAATGGTCATGAACTACACATATGGCTGATTTTAACCTGAGTTTGTGCAAACCATCTGTGTTCTGTGTACGGATTGCTGGGGTCTGTGAAGATGATGCTACCCATGTGGGCTTAAGTGCAGCAAGCAGACAGTCTTGACTCAAGCTTAGTTTTCAGCTTAAATGTACATTTATTGACTCCAAGGAAAGACTTTCCTCTTTAGAAACTGAAGTATTTGAAGATCTTGTAGCAGCCTTCCAATACCTGAAGAGGCCTACAGGAAAGCTGGGGAGGGACTTTTCACAAGGACAGTTAATGACAGGACAAGGGGAAATGGCTTTAACCTGAAAGAGGGAAGGTTTAGATTAGATATTAGGAAGCAATTCTTCACTGTGAGGGTGCTGAGACACTGAAACAGGTTGCCCAAGGAAGTTGTGGATGCCTCCTCACTGGAAGTGTTCAAGGCCAGGCTGGGTGAGGCTTTGAGCAACCTAGTCTAGTGGGCAGTGTCCCTGCTCTTGGCTGGGGGTTTAGAACTAGATGGTCTTTAAGGTCCCTTCCAAACCAAACTATTCTATGATTCTGTGATTCTATAAGATATGTTCTGTGTTTAAGAATTCCAATGGAGCACCTCCTTGCTGGTTTGTTCTATGCTTTTATTGCTAATAAGTATCTGCTTCATAACCTATAGTTGAAGAATGCGCTTAATGATTCCTAACAAGTCTGTAATAGTAGTTGACTGGTGCACAGCCACAACTTTTCCTGTCAAGTTTTCTCACATCTTAAAAAATATTTGGGAATAAATTTTCCAGTTTTGGGAGCATAACTAATCACAGAGGTCAAATTTTTAATCTTAGGGTTTATAAGTAAAACGAAGCAAGTCTAATATTGGCATTCTGAGAAGTAAAATATTAAATTAATTTTGTTCTTATTTTCCCTTTTAATTATTAATTATTTTCAGGTCCTGAGATTTTTTTCTCATATTTGAAATATTAGTTTAATATTTTAATGTACCCTAGTCATAATGCATTTTTTTTATTTTTAACATGAAAAAATATTATATAATGTAAAAACGTTGGTTTTGTTGCAGTACAAAACCACATACACCTTGACAACATTTATATTATTTATTTGTAGAAGGAAAATTTTGTTAGAAACAAAATTTTAAAAGTGTATTAATTTCACATTTAAATAACATGGAGTTAATATTTTTTAATTTTTTTCTAGGTAGAAGATGAAATATTCTAGTTTTATTATAATGAATATACACTGTAGTCTGAGAAATAACATCTCAGAATTATAGTCTTTGCTTTGACATGTGATACAAAGATAAATATTCTGGGAACAATAAAATTAAAATTTTGTGGGTTTTTTTTTGTTTTCATTTTAGTTTTATTTTTAAATATTCAGTGAGTCTGCAGATTCTTCTTTGAGAATAAACTCTTGAGGAATTTCAAAGCTATACATAAACTTTCTGTGATTGCCACCCAAAACTGTGAGGACGTGTTCCCACTTTAGAACATGCAGCGACTGATTCTCAGGACAGAAAGCAGATGAGGGAAATGGAAATGTTAGGAAGTTAAGTAAGTGCTTTAATTTATCAAAGTTATCTAATGCCTAACTTCTGTTCTGCTAATGTCCTCTTCTTGGGTTAGCTGTTCCTCTCATGCTTCCTGTTTGCTACTTTACCGAACAGTCCTGTCGTACAGAGAACTTTGAGGATGTTGAGAGTCATAGAAGACATAAATATTATTTCAGTCGAAAATCAGGTGTTATAGGAAAAAATATATTTCCTAATGATGAAATAGAGATCAAACCTTACGTTGACTGGAAGATGGCTGGCTTTTGTCTAGCTCTAGCAACCGAACCTTGTAATGAGCTCAGTTGGCCTCTGGATGGCATGATGCCACACACAAAAAAGGAGAAAAATCTTTTCCCAATCAGTTAAAAAATGGTTTAAAGAAAAAGTTCTGAGAATAAATTCTAAATTGGCTTGTCATGCTTTATTTTACATGGTATACGAGAATATTACAGTCATATTCTGTATTTGCTAAATTGTTTCATGCAAAATGTTAAATATTTGTTATTTTCATCGGCCAGAAAGAGTCATCAGTCACCAGTGGTCGTGGACTCAGATTCAACCTACTTTAAATATTACTCTTATGTACTGTGGGCCAGCATTATACAATACTGGAATTTCTAGTTAGCCATACATAAAGTTGCAGTGCATCTGAATCCAAGCACACTGAAGTAAGAGTGCTAGTACTCAGCTCTATAGAGATAGCTCATTGACAAAATGACCAGGGAATATTTTCCTTTAAGAAAGGAAACTTCTCCATGAGAAGTTATCAGAAATATTATATCCTTTTTTATTATTATTATTTTTTATATTGAATATTTAAAGCATATATTTAATCCTAGCTCTGATTTTGGGTGAATTAATGTCACATATCATTCCAAATAAATCCAGTTTGTGCCTCTCCATGGAAAAGTGCATTTGCAAATGAACATCAGGTGATTTAGTTAATTTTTTGCATTATATTAAGATTACAGTATGTTGCTATTAGTAATAAAATTCAGTTTTGAAAGGCAAAAGACCTTTCTCACATCTGGAAATAATTGTTTTACGGCTTTTTCATTTAAGGTGTACAGCTATTTTGGCTTCAAAAGATATATAAGCTTGAGGTAGAGAAAAGCTGTGGGCCATTATGAAAATGAGTAAGATGCTTTAATTTTATGCAAAATCATATAACTTGGATGTCAGGAGCTGACAGGATTTTAGTAGCTCTACAATATCTAAGTTCTCACATAAATCTGAATAACTATTGCTCTGCCACTTAGCTCTGCCTTGTGAATCATACTGTAAATCTTTCAAAACTTATTTGTGATTTGGAAATTGGGAGAGAGATGGTGTTAACTGCAGAGCAGACACTGTCTGTCAAGTTCTTAGGGGCTATACTAGCAAGCAATGCTAGAAACCTATGAGTTTTATTCTAAATGCCATATAGGTAATCAATGGTTTGGTAATATTTCTGCAACAGGCAGAGCACTAGTGAAAGATACAAAGTCAAAGGGCAAATACATAAAACCTCTGTCTCTTACACAGAACTTCTGAAACTTGGTATACGGAAAAATAGAAAAGTAGACAAAACTGACCCAGTCAGATTTCTTCCAAAGTTTACAGAAATACAAAAATATAGAGGAAACTTCAGTTGCTGTTCTTACCAGGTGGGTAGTTAATGGACTCAGCTATCTGCCTGTATTTAAATCACACTTCCCATTTGCTGTCTTCACCTCTTTCCTTGCTTTTTATATAACCTGCTCCCCTCCCTGTGTCTGCCATGAATGCAAGGGAGATATAGTATAACAGACTGTAAGAAACATTTATTTTCTACTAAAATTGTAATTCTTCAAATAGTCAGAAATCTACAAGAACTGTACCACTCTCACTGTTGTGTGCTCTAGTTATCCAAAGGCTTTTATATGAGTCTCCAATAGCAAGGTGAGTTGTTTTTCAGCAGGATTCCTGTTTCAACCACTTAACATGTGTCATTGCCAGCCAGCAATCACAACATCATATTGCTAATTCTCCTCCGTGGGCTACAGTTTCTAGTGGATCAATTTATGTGTCAAACAATAATTTTATAGTTTTGATTGGTAGTATTTCAACTTCATAAATCGTACTTAAGAGTATGTGTTAACTCTTGTACACTTCATGTATGTTTTCTTATAAATTAAGGCAAAGGCAAGTAAATCTAAATAGATAGTATTTTCTTCCAGTGAATTTTATGGAATAAGAATACCATTTTACAATATTACAATATAATTAGTCTCTTCACTCAGAGCATATCTTAATGTGTTGAATAGACAGTGTGTATAAATATAAGTACTGAACAGTTAGATACTGAAAAAAACAATTTAAAAATGGTATTATGGTATTTTTTTTTTTCAAGGAATGTCTCCTTTTTTGCAAATTAAATGTTAAATTAATCAGAACAATTACAATGATGCTGCATTTTTATATTCTGTATCTATAATTTGTGAATGCCTTATAATAATTTTACTGATGATCCTCTCTTCATATTTTTTGTTGCTCTCTGGAAAAATCTGCAAGACTTTAATTGATAATAATTATTTTGGCATAACTTACAAATAAATTAAAATCATAATGTGTGGTAGTCTGGAGAAGAACTGGACTGCCTGTTTGTACTTCTCAGCAAAGTTACTGCACTTTTTGCCTTAGTCCTACTGTAGTCAATCCTATAGCATTGACTGTAGTCAGTTAATCAGTTCCATAATGTGACTTGGGCAGGGTAAAATGCAAAGTGCTGCTTTACATTCACACTGTTTAGTGCTGGTGACCTTTAGAATTTATGTATTATGCCCATAATGATTGCCCAAACAATTTGCCCCAGGTCTCTTTTGAGCACAATACAGTTACCCTATGTTTTAATTATTGTCCTTATTTTGCACATACTGTACTCGTTGATCTTTTAAAATAAATGCCTAAGGTGGCCCATCATTTCTCTTTGCGTTCAAGAACCTGCTGGCAGAACTTTGCCTCTATTTTGTTGTAAGAGACTTTCTTCAGTGTCTGTGCAAAGTCACACACTGGCTCTACCAGTGTGTGGTGTCAAAGTTGCTGACATCTTTTTATAGTGTTCTCGTATCTCAGAACCTCACTTTTGTACTGATGCCCTCTAATAGCAATGACAACATATATCCAAAATTTCAGTGAGTATGAACATTCATTTAAATGGGCTTTAAGTAATCTTACAGTAAAAAAAGGATCAGTAGAAGGTCTCAATAAGAAGATGATTTGGATTATATTTATATCAAAACACTAACATTTATATAAAAATAATCTCAGAAGGTAAAAAAACCTGCCCTTTATGAAAACATCAATAAAAATTTCTACCACATTCAGGCTGCAAAGCTCTAAGATTAATTACAAAACATAGGAAACTCTAATATATTAAAAGAAAACAGAATTTCTAACTTGCTTGGACAGGTCAAAGTTTCCCATTAAAAAGAAGAGGAACAACAAAGAAACAGGCTTTGATGTTGTGCAAAAGCTTTTGCTGATGGAGACAATTTTTCACTTAAATTAATTGCAGTGAGATCAATGTTTGATGTGTGGCACGTGCTGATAACCTTTGTCTGCGTTATCACTGATAAAGCATTCAGCATTCACTTATTCTAAATACCCATCAGATGTGCTATTGAGGCCATTATCCTGAAACATATTTAGCAGCATTTGAGATCTTTTTTTCTCTCCCAAATACAGTCTGTCTCACCACTTTTTTGCAGCTGCAGAAGAATTGCCTGAATGAGTTTCTCATCACAATATCTACGAGGATCAAAAACGACCAGATGGTTCTTTCAGGCTCCTTAGGCAAATAAGACATGCCATACTAGGGATATCCTATCTATAAAGTCCATTTTACAGACAGACATGAGGCAACTCTGCTCTCATTCTGAGCTGGAGACACTTACCTTTGATTAATGTAACACAAGTAAGTCTTGGAAACTCCAGTGATGTTTAGCCATAGCTACACAGATTTCAGTTTGTAGCCTAGGCCCTACATGTGAACCTGACACTAAAGAATTTGCTTGAATATGTCCATTCTTGAAATAAATGCTCCCAAAGCACCATCCCAATCCTTCAAACCTAAGAAGCTTCACTGAGTGGGCTTGCTAGAACTAGAGATGAAGATGGCTGACAGCCTTACGAAAGTATGATGACGGCTTATATTATTTCCTTGGAGAGGCTCAAGATTCTGCTGGATGAGGTCCTGAACAACTTGATCTAACTTTCTAGTTAGCTCCAATGTCCAAGTTGGTCTTACTCTGGGCCAGAGGACCTCCAGATGTTTCTTTCAACCTAAATTATTATATAATTCTATTATTAAACAATTGTAGCTTAGCAAGCTCAACCATTCTGTGATTCTGTGTGTTTTTGTGAAGCTTCCCCTAAGTGTCTCTGGAGCAACCACACATGAAAGAATTTGCAGGCCAAATCAGCCACTGATGTAAACTAAGATAAATGCATTGGTCTGGGGTGCTTTGCCAGGCAACTATTCAGTTATGCTAAATAGTATTCTTGAAGACTGAAATCTGTTTCCTCTTAAAAATGACCACTGTAAAACTTACATAATTGATGAACATATTCCATTTAACTCTCTACTTTTTAAACTCTTTTTTAATTACTAGGAAATATCTGTCTTTTTTACAAATGAAATACACTCACTCAGGTTATCTTGCAGGCACATGTGAATTCATTGATATTACAGATACATAAGTAGCCATGCTTAGAGTAAAAAAAATTTTACTGCATTGGCATGGCCCAGAACCTAGGCTACTCAGTCAAACAGAGCTTGAACCTGGTTAAAACAGTTGGACAATTTGGGTAGAATTTTAGGTTAGAGAAAAAATAAAATTAATTCCTGTCTGCCTGTACACTTTCCTACTATTCCCACCTAAGGGATTGATTAAGTTCTTAATTTATTATCACATCTTTCTTTTCTCTTGTCTTTCCACTGCTTTGCCTAAACAACAAGTAAATAAATGAAGTTCACAAAAACAAAACAAAACAAAACTGTCAAAGCTAATATTTAGCCAGTGTATATTTAACTTGGTTTCTTATGGAAACAAGGCACATATGATCGCTCTCCTGTGTGTCTATCTCTCCTAATAATATGGAACTTATTAGCAAAAATCAGACAAACTTGGCAGAAAGGTGTAAGGCTGTAAGACAATAAAATTGTTATGAATTTCCAAGAAATAGTAATGGATGTTGGACAGGGGAAGGGAACAGAGGCAGGGAATTGAGAGAAAGGCAGGAAGGGTCCTGATGTTATACACATTACTTGACAGTGCACACCACCGTGCTAGGCCCTAAAGTAGCCAGAAGGCACATAAGGAGTGTAGCAATTAGTCAAAAAAGACTATAAATCTGAACTAAACCTTGTCCTAGTATTCTGTTTTCATAAATTAACTTATCTAGGTAATCTGAATAACACTGCAAAAGGCAACAGAGAGACACCAACCATTTTTCAAATCCTTGCAATATAATACATGACAAAAGAAACAATTTTTTTTTTTCCTTACCTGAAATACCTCTGTCCTCTTCTTCCTCCTTCCTCCTGGCAATGAAGCTCTCTCTTTGTTTAGGCTGAAGGTCATCTTTTGTTCAGGTCAATGGCCTCTCCTCTAGGTTCTCTCCACCTTCTTCTTTTCAAGACAGACCTTCCCCTCACAAATATGGATTCACAGAGGTGTTTCTCTATTACTAGTTGGCTCAGCCTGGTCTGGGAGGGGTACACTTTGGAGTCAGGGGAGCTTTTGCTCTCACAAGGTGGCCCCTTCCGCCGTGACAAAAAACATCCCCTCCCCAAACCCAACACACATTCATTTAACAAGATTTGATGGCAAGGTTCAGTTGATTATTTACTGCATAGAGGACATGATCAGACAAAAATTCAGGGAGAGCCTCCTGTTGAGTCACCCAGAAAGGACCCCCTTGCTTTCTAAACTCCTTCTCAGAGGGAGTCTAGGTGCTGCTAGACTCAAACCTAGTTCCAGACTTGATCAACGGTATATATCTAAAGGATTATGTATATGCACAGTCAATCCTTTATATCACTTAGCTAAGGTTTTGCATTTTAGCAGCTATTAGTCACTTACCAAGGATCTGTTGCAGCAAGGAATCTCTCAACCTTGAGGAGTAACCTTGAGAGACATCTCTACTCAAGGGGAGATCCTGGTGTGCAGCCCACTGTTGTTTCAGAGGAGCTCAATGGGCCCTGGGCTATGTGCTATTTATAGAGTAAGATAATTGACCTATAGTTGTATATGCATACAAGCTGTATTTCATTGATGCATAATCAGCAAGCCCTCCACTGTTGGAGGAAGTTGCACAAGATAGCCCTTGGCCATTGTGTTTTTATCAGTCTCTTCTAAGCTGGATGCATCTAGCATGACCAGATAGCATCCCTTATGGTCACCACTGGTGCTTATCACTTGAACAGGGTTACGGTCAATAAAAATCAGGTTCTGGGGAAAGGGGAGGAGGCAGGGGAAGCACACTGTTACACTTGTATATTAATCATTGAAGCTTTTGAGGCTGTTTCAGATGTTTTCAGAATGTTCCAAAAATTTCAATCTGGACTCATATAACTTAACTCTGAGCGTTTAAATTCCTTGTCACTGTGTGCTCTTCTTGATACAGATTGTTAACTTGTACACTGGTTACCCAGAAAAGCTATGCTAATGCTCTTCTGTTGTAAAATAGCTCACACTACATTAAGAAAACATAGAAATTCATGTCAGTTCTGTTGTAAAAAGTATAAGTTTTTCTCTCAGTATTATACAAATTCTGATTCATTTCCTTACTTTAAAGGCAACTTTTGTTCTTTTAGCTACTCTGAACTGTGGCTGGAAACAGAGAACACTGCATAAAGATAACGCTATGAGAGTTTACTCCTGTTAACTGAGATCCACTGGAATAATATTGCTGCTCTATTTAGTCACTGCTGAATTGATTGTCATTAAGGATTATGAATGGCAACCTCTGGTCCTTGTTCCTTTAAACATCAGCTTTTGAGTTTGTGAGGAACAATTTGTCAAAACCCCTTTTTCAGAAAATGTAAATTAGTCAAAATCAAATTCTGTGATAGGAGAACACTGCTGCTAATAAATTCACCCAGCTAACTGCTTTTTTTTTTTTAAAAAAAAACAAGCTGAAATTTTTTATTTTTAAATCCTCAGATTAATCTAGTCTTATTTTTTGAGTAGCAAAAACTGCGTTATCAATGAAACTTACCTAGTCCCTCAAATTCATTAATTTAAAATAGTCTTTTAAGTGTTCAGATATAAGAAATTAGACCTCTCTGTATTATTTCCACTGTTTCAACAAATGACTCACATAATTTATTGCTATGTGGAGAACTTGCAAATTTTAAGAGAATAAAATTTATCTACTTAATTTTTTCTCTTAAATTGTTAGCTTTATTGTCTTAGATTGAAGTAAATGTTTCAAATATCTGGCAATATTAACAACTTCCCAGCTCTTTAATTTATATAAAGAATAGTTTTATACTAAGAATGCATTAATCCATTACTTTAAAATGTCACCAGGATTAATTTTTCCCATTAAAATGCTTTAGGCATGCCTGAAAAGAAATCATTGGCAACAATAACTGCTTTCTTCAAGGACAAAAATAATCTTTAATTCAAGGAAGTGAAGGCATGATCAATTTCTTCAAAAATCTGAAAGGATCACAGGCATTAAAAATAAGGGAATTGACTTTACTATTCTTGTTTAATTTGCAGGTTAAATTAAAATCTGTGAAATAAAATATTTCTGCTATTTTTGACTGTTTTCTTTTCGTACATTATAACACAATCAATGAGCAAATGCAAATCAAATTTCTGCTTCAGGTTCTACTCAAATAGAATACAAATGATTATTGAGGGCTTTGTTCTTGCAGAGTATGCAGCTTCCTCCTAAATCCCAGCAGCCACTGACAACATTTATATACTTTATGTAATAAAGTATACAAACATTAAATCTCTAGCTCAGCTGGAATGATGGTGAGTAACATGCCAGTTCTTTTCTTCTGGGCTATATCAACGATGGATGATTTACAGGAATGGGATAGACATGTCCATGTCAACTTCTGGTTTTAGGACCCAGACTAAGAGACACCACTGTTATTGTTCAGATGTTGCACATGTAATCAATAATACTCCTAGTCCTCACCGAGCACAAAATTCTGTTAGCTCTTCAATGATGTAGCATGAAATCTATTTTTTTCTTTCCCCAAACCACTTTCTGTCAAAATATATAATTTTTAATGTCAGTAAAGTGTTTCCTTTTATTTCTTGATGTTATATCTTGGGATGGTAGCCTCTTGCTTCTATCTCAGTGTCGTCCTTTATTGTCAGGTGTTATGACTAATACCAGTGTACATCACAGTACTTAGACACAAGCTGCATTAGCTGCAGCTAAAATGCAAACCGTTTATTTTTTGATGCTTTGTTTTGTTTTGATTTTTTAAAATGATGATGTAGTATTTTTTTCTCAGTGATTTCCACTGTCATCATTACTGCAACTGATGAACTGACTTCAGAACTAATGAAATAGCTTATATTGCCAGTAAGCAATTAACTCCATGATTGTCTAATCTGGATACAGAGCAAGAGTGTTCTAATACTCCACAGCACAGACTGTTTTCTAATGAGGTATTAATCTTTTCCTAAAACTGGTCTGTTCTACATGCTCACTGGTCCTTCATTGCACCCATAATTGCTTAAAAGTGATTCATTTTGTAGTATAACCATGAATTCAAGAGAATAGTAATAAAAAATTTATAAACATGGCATGAATTTGGCCCTAAACTATTGAGACCAAATGCTCCTTTGTAGTCTTCTAATTAAACTTAAATAATCCCTTCTAGAAATGGCAAGTGAACAGATGAAGATGAGCTGGAACAGTCTGAAAAAGTAGATTTCTGAACACTAGGGACCTGTCCATCCCTGATCATTGCATTGCCCTAATGCCAGTCCCACAGCAGCCTGACAAGTAGAGGCATGAGAGGAGAATACACATCATGGCACATGGGCTGAACAGGGAAGTAACTGTTTCCATGCAGCACATTTTCACTCTTATGTTGTATGCCAACACACTGAATTCAGAGAGATGTTATTTTGGTTAGTAGTTTTCTTTTTTTTTTTTCCTCTTCAGAAGTAGTTTATAAATGCTTTTCTTCTTTAATGTCATTTTTTAAAAAAGTCACTTGTAACAAAAACAACATCAAAGCAAAAGAAAGAAGGAAAACATCTGGGCCTGAATTGA
This sequence comes from Caprimulgus europaeus, assembly GCA_907165065.1. The sequence continues at coordinate 59,267,569 of OU015525.1, read as the reverse complement.
TGTGTCTTAAGTTCAGGAGTAAGGCAGACTTTATTTGCCTTCGAGGGTCAAGTAAATCTCATACAGATTTTTTGAGGATCCAACTATGATTGCAATATTTGGCCCACCATTCAGTCAGCCTGGACCTAAAGATCCAGAATTAGGAACAAGGTTTAGTGAGCACCTTCTAAGGAAAGATGAGCTTCCTGATCAACCTCACCAAGACCAAGCAGAAATGAACATAAGACAGACTAACACAAGTGATATCTTTGGGCCGAAGAATTATGAATTTAAATGGGCATGAAGTTAGACAGTATAGGTTCAGAAGGGTACAGGTGAACACTTAAGAGTGCAGGTAGGGTGAAGGACAACTGAAATGGATCCCAGTCTAGTTATAGTGTTTGTTGTAGTGAGGAAGTAGGGAAAGGAAGTGAGGAGAAGGGGAAGGACAGAAGGGAAGAGGGGAATAGATTTGTTGGAGAAAATTCTAAGTATACAGAATTCTAAGCTAAGTATACGGCTTTGTAACAGTTCTGGGTGTTACCTTACAGTAGATGGAAACTCTTGCTAGAGAAATGCAGAGGTGAGAAAAGGTTAAAGCTGTTCTCAGTCTCCCTCCAGAGAGGAGGAGACCACTGCAGCCCAAAAATAGCAGGTAATAGCAGATAAAAGCCTTGAGTAGACTACATGGGCAGTCCTTAACAACTACACTATTAGGAACTCTGCTCTTTGAACAAGTCTTAAAATGCCAGCCAAGTGAGAATAAGCACATTGTCAGGTCATAAAATAAGTAAATGTATGGGTCACAATAAAATAAAATAATATAGTATAGTACTTTCATTTGCTTGAACGTTATCTCTTGTACTCTGGACAGTAAAGGTTTGAGTAAGACTGATACTAAGTATGTGTGTGTGTATGCACACACACATGTGATAAATATGTTGATAGAATAATAAAAAAAAATAATCTATGTTTAAATATCAATCATCACAAGGAACCAAAAGAGTCACAGGGCATGGAATACTCTTGGATACTCATGGATACTACTCTTTCTTAGGTCAAATTTAATTGGAAAAAAATATGTAGACCATGATGGTGGAAAGCATCAGAAGAATATGTTGCCTGGTTTTCAGAATGTCTTGCTACTGACATGGTTAAATGGTAGCAAAGAAGGGATCATAGAGGTACATGGTGTGCTGTAGCAAATTAAGGACTGACATATTTGCTATTGATGTGATTTGCAGTTTTCAGTGAAAAAAAAAAAAAACAAAACTGAACCAACATTATTGTTCCTAATGGTTTCAAATGAAAAATTTAACATTTACATATATGTATCACAGATCTGTAGGACACTTGAATGTAATATGTTTGTTATCTTTAGGAAAGAGGTTTTATGTTAAATGTTCTCTAAGCCACTTTAATTTTCTTTTTATTCAGATGTTATCATGGAAAGGTTGAAGCACCTCTGTATCGGTACAGAAGAAATTCCATATTTGACCTCATTTGTTAAGCTGAAATAACAGCAAAAGTTCTCTATCTAGAATCCTGAAAATGTTCCATTTAGGGGTATAGATTCAGAAAATTGACAAAACCTCAAGATATTTTTTTCCCTGATGCAAGAGTTTCTGTTTGATGCTGATAAATAAAAAGAATGAGCAAAGTGGCTCATTAGAAGTTTCATCACTACTTAGCACTGAAATAGACTGAATTTTATTCAGTGCAAATGTAGTTGGTTTTATTGCACTTTGCAACATCAAAGAAGTGGAGAGAGGAATAAAAGATTCCTATTAAGAACAAACAGACAACCTGCAGTTCTATTAAGAGATTGATCTCCTTGAAACTCAGCAAAATTGTTTCTGAAACTCTACAACAGAATGCTTTATGAATACTGCTGTCTGGCTCAGTAATGTAAGCACAGGCAACACTGGAGTGTTCTCATACAGTGTTAAGGATTTTTACTTCTTCATGTTCCATTTATTTTCTGGTTTTTGAATTAGTGGATCAATAGAAGTCCAGTTTTAAAATGTGGAAGCTTTAGTGGGTTATCAAAACCTCACACTTACGGCCTGATTCAAAGACTATTAAAATCAATAAAAGGGTTGACTCTCATTGACGTTGATCAGCTTCACACCATGCCCTCCAGCTCATCTTTGCACTTACAGTCAGCTTCAAAATGTTCCTCAAGGAAGAGCATGTCGGTCTTTTTTTTTTTTTTTTCCCCACACACTTAATGAAATTAAAGCTATGTATTTTCCCAGAAGCTTTGCAAATAAACTTTTAGGTATTGTGGTGGTTTGGGTGGATTCACCCTTTTTGCTTGCAGCTTGCAGCCAAACACAGCCTGTTCTATCACCCTCCCCGCTCCCTCGCCCAGGGAGTAGGGGAGAGAATTGGAAAGAAAAGAGCAAGGAGACTCACGGGTTGAGATAAAAACTATTTACTAATTAAAATGAAATGATAATGATAAAAACAGTGATAACAGAATTATACAAATGAGTGATACACAGTGCTCACCGCCTGCTGACTGATGCCTGGCCTGTGCCAGCTAACGATCTCGGAGACAGTCCCAAAACCAAAACCCCGGAAGAGTGAGCCTGAGCGATCCCCCAGAGAGGTACCCCCGGAAGAGAAGTGCCCTGTCTTCCGGTCAGCCCTGGTTAATATACTGGCATGACGTGATATGATATGGAATATCTCATTGGCACATCCAAATGCCAGTTCTGGGCTTTGCTATTCACTGCGCTTCTCCCTCCCCGTCCTGATGCAGCTGTGAAGCAGCCAAACACGGTGGCCTTGAGCTCCAGCAGCAACTCACAACACCAGCACTGTTATCAACATTCTTCTCGCAATAAGTCTGAACTGAAACACTGTAACTAAAATACTAAAAAGAAAATTAACTCTATCTTAGAAAAACCAGGACAGGTATTAAATCCTATAGATGTATACTTTTTAATTATAATATTACATTCATGAATTATAACATTGTGAAGTTTACACAAGTAATCAGATCCTTATTAGAGATGGAGATAAACTTGAATATGTCTTTGGTACCATTTGCTAGTGAACAGTATTTGAGTGCAATTGTATCACTATTGTATATTAATGGATAATCATCTATTAATAGGATTACTATTAGGTATATGGTGATATTTTGTATTTATTAATATTGGTAATGAAAGAACTCTTGTAGGCAGTAAATTATTTTCATAAGAAGAGGATAGACAGTATTAGAGTGATGGACTTCCTGCGAAGTTCCACTTTGGTCATCTGAGAATTTTATGGGAGAATAGGTGGCTTAAAGCTCCATGCTATTTCAGTCTATGACTATTTCCCTTTGCCCAGAAAAGGGCAGTATTATGGGATTGGTTTTTAGAGTTAATGTGTTATCTTTGTGAGAAACTGTAGCATGGAAAGATTTTGTCATTGTATGATTAATGTCATGGGCTGAAGAAACAAATCAAAATGTGATTTTGCCACTGCTTGTTGTGCAACATTTTAAAGGAACAATGCCAAGTGTAATAAACTATTATGTGCTTGCTGGATGAAGGTTTCAGAAGGCCACTGTGTCATCACTATTAAATTTATCAACCAGGGTTCTGCAGGTGGACACTAAGTCTGTTGTAATGTCAGCATGAAACATCCATGATCTAATTGGCTTGCCTGCAGACACTCCATGTAGTCTCAAGTTGGAAAGAAAGGTCAGAATTCAAAGAACAGATGGCAACTGGCTAAAGCAATTAAGTGCTGAAAATTCAATCCTCCTTTACACACTTTGCACAGAATGTTTAATTGGAAGTCTGACCAGTGAAATCAGGAACTCAGTATTTTTTCCACCTTTTCTGACTCTAGGAATTAATTTTATACTAGCATTAAGATATTTATAGCATTAAATAAAGCATTTAATATGTTAAAAAATTATCCCAAATAGGAAGAGAACCTTGATATGAGAAAAGGATCAATTTTAATTTAGAACGTTGTTTTCATTATGCCAAACCTCCTTGCAGGGAATAGAAGAGATGGAAAGCAAATTATTGTCTTATCATTTGTTCTCAGCACCTTGTTCTTCAGTTCAAATACAATAAACTGTGATTCTAGTTATAGCCATATGGTCAGCAAAATAAACTGTCAAATTATTGAGAGAGGAGTAAAGTCAGGTTAATTTAAGTCAAAACATGTATCACCATGATAAATCTTAAAATACTAAGAAAAAAATAATCATCTTAAGCCATTGCTGTGGGAAAAATAGTCTCAGGCTGGGTAAATTTATGTAATTTGATTTAATTTCTTGACAGTTAACACAACCTTTTGATTACTAAATCAGGTATAGAGAAAAAATATAGTTAAACAAACACTTGGGAAACATCTTTCATTGCCATTTCCCCAGGTTCATCTCCCATTGCTTTTGGTATGTGTTATACTTCATCCCTCCCAAGACCTTCACTGAAGGCCTCATCCCTTCAAGGGCATTCCTGCCCCATAGTGGGTTGTCCACAGCCGTGGTCCCTCAGTAGGCCCTACTCTGGCATGGAGCACATTCTTCACAGAGTGCATCTACAACCGTGTCCCCAGAAATGGCCCCTTCTTGTTCCCTCCATTTCTCCTTACCTGTTTCCTCACATGTGATCTCCTCACAGTGACTGCAACTCTTTCTTAAATATGTCAAGGTAGGAGCTTCTGGGATCCCTGACAGACTGCAGTGCTGTTCCCATCGGTGTCAGAGCTGTCTGTGACCGGCATGGGGCAGCTCATGGCCTCACCCTGCACAGGGCATCCTGTAGCCAGGTGTGCTCAGTACACCCATGCAGTTGCTCGATTACTTTTCCTAGCATTTAGAAAAAAATGAACAGATAACACAACCAGGTTGCAAATATTTTACTCATTGATTTATGTTTCCCATGGGTAGTCTAAAGTTTTCATAGTTTTAAAATTATGTGACAAAGCATTGTAACCATAATGTGCCATCACTTGACAAGAGATAAAGAAATTGGTGCAGCTACCACAATATTGTGCCTTTCACTAAGATTTGAAGATAGCTCAGTTCCTATTTACAAGAGGTTTGCCAATATCATTTCTTGTAAAAAACAGTGTTGGAAGAGTAGCTTACTGCACAATTTTGAGCAGAAGCAGAAACGTTACTCCTTATAGTTTTGGTGCTTCCATTGCACACCCCCTGGCTTACCACTGTCCTGTGATTAATGAAATGGAAGGCACAGAGAACAGTGTAAGACAACAATTAATAGCCACTAAAAAATGCAGACGTGCAGGTTTGACTCCATAGCACCAAAAGAACAAAGCTCCTCAGACTGCAAAAATTTGCATTAAAAGTTTTGAGGCAGATTTTGACCAGAGATCCATGTGCAGCTTTTCTACTGGAACAAATATACATTTCCCATAAACATTTCAGAGCACTATGTATCCACAGTGTGTCATAGTCTAACCTGGCTGTCAGCCAAACACCACACAGTTGCACAGACACAATAAATCAAACCTGACTGACTCGTGGCAAACTCAGCAACAAGAATACTTCAATGTTAGATTGGCTTTGGGAAGATGTGACAAAGGATATCAGATATTCTGTTGACTAAACACTTTGTGTAAACTTGTTACTAGAATTGAACAAATATGTTAGAAATCTTTTTCATGGCTGATGTTTAGGCCTGAGAGATATAGACTTGTGTTTTGTAATATTTTCTATATTTGCTATATTTTTCTTTCAGATTTGATACTGAATTGCAAAACTTCAATTTTTTAAAACTCTAAACTTCAACATGAAAGTTGATCAAATAATTATAGTTTAAAAACACCTTTGTAGATTTTCTTTATAGCTATTGCTCCCTACTGAGAAAGAGGGCATACATGGAGCAAGTTCTCCCTCCCCTTTCTTTCTTGCTTCTACCCCTGAAAGAAAGAAAGTAAAAGAGGACAGGGGAAGAGAAGGTGTGTATGCAGGAATTTTAAGATTTTTCTTAGTTTATACTTCATGCATGGATTTGTAGTTCTTCATTGTTCACACTCAACTGAGAGTGATTCCTGTTTACCTTGTGTCTGGTGGGTGCATATCTTGCCTTCTTCACTGTAGTAAATACAAAAGTTTGGTCTGATTAATTACTATCCATCAAATACAGATTCATTGTAGTTCTTCCTGTAGATAACTTTCTATTTGTTCTATTTGTTTGAACTCAAGGACATGTCAGTTGATTTTATTTTATTTTATTTTATTTTATTTTATTTTATTTTATTTTATTTTATTTTATTTTATTTTATTTTATTTTATTTTATTTTATTTTATTTTATTTTATTTTATTTTATTTTATTTTATTTTTTATTGTGGCTTTATTTACTTTAGTCTCACTTATAAAGACGTAAACCACCTCAGTCTTGCCAAAATATTTCTGACAACTTGGAGAACTCTACAAAACTGACTTATCTCAAAAATACAGGAAAGAAAAGATATCAGCTCATTTCATACAAAGAAACGTGCCCGTAATCTCTGGTTACACCTAAACTGTAAACTAGACTTTGACAGACAATTCTTATGGTCCATTCACAGTTTTTGCTCTCCTTGACATAAATTTACTCATGCCTATTGGATGAGAAAAGAGAAGTGTTTACTCTTAGAATATGAATGAAGCTTTGTAGTTTAAAAATAGCAAAATGGTTTTTAGCTTTTTATTAAATTAGGGAAAAACCCTTAACAGTAATATTTTGTCTTTCCAATCAATTGGTCAGTCTGTCTTTGGTGTTCTGTCTCTCTACATGAACATACTTACACATTTTTGTTTTGATTGTTTCTGTCCTTTCCAAAGCTGTGTTTTTTCTTGACAGTGTAAGTAATCTATAAGAATCATAAAAATCTACCTTGGCAGCCAGAATATTTTAATAATTCCTTGAATAAAGTAAACATGAAAATGAGTCCTCAAATAAGGTTTACTCCTCTGGTGCTTGAAAGACAATTATATTAGGTAAAACCAAAGTGCGATTAGAAATAAGAAACTTTAAAATTCAGTTTATCACATAATTTTAATCCTTTTTGGTTATATTTATTATTGTCTTAGTTCTTTTAGGAGAATCTTATCATGGAACAGTTGAAGAACCTAGCCATAGTTCTGCAAAATGATACTAACCAGAAGGAGAGAAAATCTAAAAATATGTGAATATGGACCTGTGGAAAAACTCAGCAGCTGCTTTAATCAAACTCTTGTGGTCCAGAATCTACTGTCAAATATCCAAGTGGCATGGTAAATACAAAATCATAAAATGGATTGGAAAGAAGCAATTATTTGGTTCATTGGTAAAATTCTGAATATTGGCTCTTTTCTTTACTTGTTTCACTGATTACCAGTGCTTCTTCAAAGCCATCTGTCCCATATGGTGGCACCAACAGGTGATAAATTTCTTCTGTGAGATACTGTTCTTTCATGTGAGTTAAATCCATTTCTTTCTTAGACAGGTCACTTTTCAAATTGTATAAATCGGCATAGCTCCACTGAAATCAACAGAATAATCCTGACTTGCACCATTTGCCTCTCCCCAACCTTCCTTATTTGTATCTGCTTCTTCACATCGCATGTATAAGACATAAATTTTATTGACAAGAGTCATGTATGTTGGAATCAAAGCATATTGAATTAAACCAAAAGACTGTCAATGACATTTATGGGCTTTGAAATAAATCCAAGGTTAAAGGACACAAAAAAATCATAAATATACTTTTCTATAAGAACATGTGTTGCATTAAAGGGCAGAGAGATTTGGCAGAAAATAAACCCCCATGCATTCCAGCTTGTCCTCACATATCAGAGAGGCTGGGGACAGCTGGACCCTCAGTAATGGCTGGTCACATCTTGGAGGCTGGTAGCTTTTGGGATGGAGCTGTAGTTTAGCACTATAATGACATAATAAAAGTTCCACTGAGGACACAGTTTTGACAGAATGGTGAAAACCTGCTGGCACAGGGTAGCAACCACACAGCTTATCGGTTTCACAGTACCACCAAGTTTCGCTCTGCTATGTACAGTCTGGCTGTGGTGTCTCCACTCCACCGTCTGTGCTGTTTCTCTTAGAGTCAGCAACCCTAAGGTCGCAGGCTGTACCTAGAGAACTACCATGGAACAGATTTCTCCCATACCAACCACACTCCAGCCTGAAAGTTTCCTTCATGCTGTACCTTCTCTTGAGATGTAGGTATAGAGAGATTTGTAAGTCACCACCAGTAATAATTCTGCAACATGTACTGGTGTTTTGGTTTTGCTTGGTCCTGTATTAATAAAACACTTCTGAAGAAGTATTCTAGAGTTGAAATCTTGACAAAAAAGTGGTTACCAAATTGTCTTGCACTGTCTAGGCATACAGAAAGCATGGAGAGGATACATGGTTAAAATGTCGTTAGAGAGCAGAGGAAGAGATGGGGCTGGACGAAGAAAAATATCAACCACGAATAACAGAAGTACAATGTGACAAAACAGAAAAAGAAGGAAAAGTGTCAGGAAAAATCATTTACCTTGTGAAAAACTTAGTTTTAGACTATGGGGTGGGAACATTCATTGAGTAGATGAGACTGTCACTGAAGGACTGAATCAGAATTGTGATGAGGTGCTCAGACTACAAAAGGAGTTTGAAGACAGCAGTTCCTCCATGCAAAGCAGAAGTTTTCTGATACTTGTTTTCATCCTGAAATGTCTAGGGGTGATATTGTAGTATGAGAGATGCTGATCTGGGATCTTGATAACAATGCCAGGACAGAGCATCAGAAGACACATTCATTAGTTTTGGTAATATATTTTAGTTAGATTTCTGTGCAATTCTTATGTTTGGGGTTTTTTTGGTTTTGTTTTGTTTTTCTTTTTGTGTGTGTTTTTTGCTGTTTTCTGTTGATGGCTATTAACATTTCCATGGAAAATGTTCAATCTGAGTTTTGATCAGCCTTGTATAGAAAAGGATTTCTATTTACTATTCATACTAAATGATGCAGGATTAGACCTAACAGTAAAATGCAATGACATATCTTCTAGGGGCTTTATGAGAGAAATTTTGAAGGAAGGTACTTAGTTTTTCAGAGTGCATGGACACTTCAGATTTCTGTCAAGATATCACATACTATTTCTACAAAATATTCTTTAACTTTGTCATGAATTGGAAGCAGTCTCACCTTTAGTGATTTATGAACTGATGGGATTTTTATCATAAATGTTCTGTTGTCTGCACCTATAAACACAAAAAATACTGATTTTTCTTGGACTTTTTAATGACTTGCGAGTGGGCCTGTGAAATAGCCCTTAGTAGCACAATATATCACAAGAAGGTTACACTGTAACTTGGCTGCTGTGATTTGCTCTCCAGTCGGTAGAGCTCCAAGCTGTCTGCAGATCACAGGCAAAGAAATCCTATAAAGGACTGAAACTAATTTTGGGCTTAGATAAAATGCAGCCAGATCCGGAGAAGGAGCTTCTGGCACACAGTTCCTGTTAAGCTTCAATAGACACATTGGGACTAATTTTCCAAACTGGTGGCTGCCTGATGCTTCTTATACAAACCACAGTTTGATTCAGGAAAGTTTAAGACCAAAACTCTGTATTCAAGGCTGTCTAAGAAAGGAAATTCAGATCATGGTGACTAACCCTGTCCCTGCTTCGCTGCAGGTAGGCTGAACAGCATGTGGTCTGAGAGTAGAGAAGTAAGAGCAGATGCAATTCAGAATGCATTTATGTAATACAAAGAAGTCCAGATATTTAACAGTTGAAAATGAACTAAAAGTACCTTTCAAAAGTTATTTTGCAATATTAAGACTTTCCTAAAATTCTTAAGAAAGAGTATTTTTTTTTTTTCCTTTTTAACCTTGTGTGAGTTACTTTTTCTGTGCAAATGCTATGTTACATAAATGTTAAAAAGATGGATGGCAGAGATCCAGAAAAACAGATCTTTGCATGCAGCAATTGTTTTTCTACTGCTAAGGTAGAAAATCAATAGTGCATCAAATCTGCTTTGTTCTTGAATCACTAAGGGCTTTGGTTCCAGATGGGTACATAAAAAAATTACTTACCTCAGCTTGCATGTATAAATTAGAAAGAAAAAAACCAACCAGATAAACAAGCCAGCACTTTAAAGTATGTTCATTTTAAAAACTTTTATTTACTTTATACATCATGCAGATCAAATCTGATCTAACCCAGGAAACACTGCTTCATTTTCCATCAGGAATCTGCCCATTTAGTAGTGTAATATGATTTGCTATTTATATTTTGAAGCACTATTTTTTCCTATGCTATTATACACTCTAAAATTTAATATGATTGTAGTGACACAGAGAAAGCCATCCTCAACTTTTGCCAGTGTTTCTGTAAATATTGTCTTTGTTAAATATGGTTAGACTGCTGGAAAACTGAAATGATTTTAAATTAATGAGTGTATCAAAATTCTTAAAAATATTTAGTGATTTTTATTACCTCAGTTACTTCATGACTGATTTGAAACTCCTTACTGGATTTGAATTTTCAGAAGTTATATAGCTGGTCTTTAATGAAAAACTGGAATACTGTCTTAAAACTGGAACTCCACTGAGGTGACCAACATTTCCACCCACTGTCAGAAGCTTTGACCCTGATGCAGAAGTTTCAAAGCTGGAAAAATGACCTAAATATTCAACTGTTTGTGAATATTTTATACTTAAAAATGCTTTTAATCCCAAAGAATTTAACCATAGAATTTATTTCTGGTAGAAAACACCATATTCTATGAAATTCAACAATCTAATAAACAAGAGTTAAATAGCAAAATATGTTAGGAAGAGAAATTATAGATACAATCCTTATGAGTAGGGCTGTCTGGGATTTTTATTCCTAATTTTATCTACATTCTGACCTAGTTTTAATTTATGTCAATGGAAGTAATTTGTCTTTAATTCAAAATGAGTTGTGGTTTGAGCAGGTAGTATTTGGGCCTCTATCTAATGAATTGGCAAGTAGATGTTTATTTGCTGTGAAAGAAAGAATCTAGAACTCAGAGGTACTTCAACTAACACTCTTAGGTGCAGCCGGTGTCATAGCAACAGTTTTGGAAAGAGAATCTATTTCACTGCAATAATTCTCTTCTTCTAATGCAAGTGATGAATTCATAACACATAGAGTCCAACCACTCTATAGTACATGTGTAATATAATAACAGAGGAAACATAATTCCCTGTCTGTCTGAAGAAGGTAAATGCTATAAAATATGATACTTCCTATTACAGCAGTAATAGATAGAAATGCACACCACAGGTTAGAAAATCAAATCCTCTGCATTGTCAGGTAAACATACAGGGACATTCCCTTGGACCTCACAAAACCTTATTCTGCATTCTTGAGTGAAAGATGTCTTCAAACGTATGTAACATTTGTAGTAAAAGATCAAAAACCACAACTGTAACAGACATCAAGGGGATACCAAGGGAATTATCAGTGTCCTAGGTCCCTTGCCACAGATGATCCAGTAAGTGGACCACATGTAAAAGAGAAGGAAACATTACATGTAATGTCTCCTTTCTCCACTTATATCTGAATTATAAATCATGAAAGGCAAACCAGAGTGGTAAATGGTGTTGCCTTTGCTTTACAACCAACTGCAGCATTTGTCATAGTCATTTGGCAAAAAAGCATACAGAAAGTATACATAGAGGTACTGGCTACTTTTGGAACAAATTTTTTGAGTCTCTGCAGTCCTCCCACTCAAGAACCTGTGGACTGTGCCCATTCTTGTATTGGTTGTTAGTGATTCATTTTGCTTTCTTCGTATTCTGCAATGCCTGTAAACAGATAGTGAAAGGCACATATTTGTGAGTGAACATTAGTTTGATGAAAGAGGCAGGTAAAATATGCCAGATATCTTAATGCAGAAAAATCTCACATATGACTGCAAAAATTTCAAGCTACAGTTAGAAACCAAACTTGTCACAGCATAATATAGCTTTTGAAGTGGGCAAGAAAGAGATGAAGGTCAGGCTTCCCCACACTTTCACTATCTGCATTTTGATAGCTAGGCTAGCTGCCCTGGACCTCAAGGGGGTGGAGTTCCATGTGCTGGTGTCAAGTCTTAATCTAGACGTGCTGATTTTGTTGGTTGGGTGGGGACTTTTTTGCCTTTGCTTTTTGTTTGTTTGGGGTTTTTGTTTGTTTGTTTCTTTTGTTTTTAGTTTTTGAAACTGCTTTTCCAACTAAAAATTATAAACATAGCTACCATTCCCACCTGTCCTCCTGTAGTGCTTCTCAGCACTTTCATATACAGGTTCTAGGAAAAATTATTCAAGCAAATTTGGTGAAAGAATGTGTCTCCTGCCTGAGGAGAGAGCAGATCTTTTTGCATTGCATTAGCAATAGCAAGGGCAACAAAATGGGAACTGCTTCTGTGCCTTTTCCCACTGAAATATAAATGTCATTCTCATACAGAGATTATTTCTGTACTGTTATTCTGAGCTAACAAAATCAGACATACACTGTTAGGTCAGCTCTATTCAGACACTACTGGCAATAGTAGAAAATACAGTTAGAAATGAATTACCACTAATATAATCTGCCCAACAAATGGTCTTCCAACTTGTACTATATATTGTATCTTTCATATTTTATGTGATTTAGTATACAATAAGAGCAATTACAGTTAGGTTTTCATTCAGACTTTACATTACAACTTCCAAGGGGAAAAAGGTTATTGTTCAATTGAGAAGTGAGAAAAAGCTAGAAACCTGACTTTTTTGTGTGTGTTTGGCCATCACTTTCTTCTTGAAAAACATTTTCAAAATATAAACAGAAATCAATTTTCTTTTACACAATATTTACAGTGTCTGAAAGCCTAACATTTGCAAAAGAATAATTGGAAAAGCCAGCCTTAGTGAGAAAAAACAATCAAACACACAGAAAAGCAAACAAATGCCATGAGAAGGAGAGGATGGGTGAACACAGAGGCTTAGGTGAAGGAAGGGAAGGACCTAGGAGGAGGGCTGTGAGAGCCTTCCTCATAGATCAGAGCAGTAAGAGGGAGGAATGTTTATTAAGGAAGGGAAAGACCCTCACCTTAGATGCACATATCTTCCCACCGTTTCTGAATCTCACTTACTTCTTCCTGAAACTCTAAATGCTCAGTGAGGTTCCCAAGACTCCTCAGGCACCCCTCAGACACTCCTCTTATGCCCCATCCCTTTGACCTCTCCATTGCTGGCACATCCAGCTGACTTTAATATTAATTTAAATAACATGGAAAGAACTGGTTGAAGGGATATAAATTACAGAGGGAGATATCTGGGTAATGCTCCAGAGAAACTATGGGGAATGGAGTGTTAGATCTGCTTTTAGCATTTGGATAAATGGCTTTCTTAATATAGATCACAGGTTTTCATGAACAACTCACCTTTTCTTGTTTTCCAGCAAGAAATACATTAAATATGATGGAAATGACCAGTCTAAGGACACTCAGAAGCTTCACTATTTATGTAAGTTAAGCAGAATGAAAATTCATGGTTGAAGTCTCCAGGTATCTTGCTTCAAACAATCTAAGTAATTACCTTAGAAAAGGAGTAAGTGGTTCATATTTAAAGCATTTTTTCCACCATCTTTTTTTACTCTTTACAAAGAATCTGTTGATAGACACACATGACTTTGAACCTCATTGCAAATATTTAATGTTAATATCTTTTGAAGATACAGATTTTCTAAGGAAGTGGCTCAAGATTTTTTTAGAATACATATATGTGTGTTTCCATAACTGCAGTGATGATGCAAACTGTTAGAGAAATAAAGTTTCAGAAATCAGGCTTGAGGAACAGATATTTTCAAAGCAATAGATAACAGTACTTAAGACCTCAGAAACAATTGTTCAGTGGGCTAGCATGAATATATAATCTGCTGTGGATTTTAGCTGCTGTTTCAACTATGAAAAAGTCTAAATTCTGTTAGTGAATGAGAAAGGGCAGGTAAGGTACTGATATTTCTGGACTGGGTTCTCTTCCTAATGAGAAACTAAAACTTTTATGACTCCTTTACTAATAACTACTCCTGGTTGTATATTAATAACTTTTATTTCTCAGAGGAAAATCTAATTCTTTGTGGAAGACTGGCCATTTTGAAAATGCACATAGAATACTTTTCAAATTGTACTCCAGTTGACTTTCATTGCAACGTGTAACATAAATGACACTGAAATGTACAGCTCGCTCCTTAGCAAGGATAACAACCAGATAACATCTTCAGACTGCATGTAGAACAGCCCCACTTAAAATTCATTCAGTTAATTTGGAAAACATACAGATTTTAATATTTGCACAAATGGTGACAAGTTTTCCTCAAAAAATTTTCATCATTATTCAAAATTATTTAGTTTACTATTTCACTTATTTTGCAGCACAGAAACCAATTTCAGGAGAATGTTTTCACAGTAATTGTGGGTTGTGATAAGGAAAATAATTGCCATAGAAAGGAGTTTGCTCAGAATTAAACCTTGAAAATAAGCAATTCGACCTGCTGAGTGGCTTCAAGTGGTCAGATAATTGACTGCAATATTTGCAGTGAACAAAATGCTCCAATCTTGCTGACACTGTTATTGCACATTGCGGGTTCCAAATCATAACCTCAAACTCCAAAGTGATGGATGCCACTTCCATTGCTCCATAAGGCCTCACGTCATGCTGCTCTCATAAAGAGGTGGTGGCAGTACCAACTTCAGAAAATACTTCTCTGCTCAGAGCTGGAATTAAAGTGGTAAAATAGCTTCTTTGTAGCAAAAAGTAATTGGAGATATACAGACATACTGAGTACTTTTTTCTGATTTTACAGAATCACAGAATTACAGAATTGCCACAATTGGAAAAAAACCTTTAAGATCATCAAGTGAAATCATCAACCTAACACTGACAAATCCCATAAACCATGACTAAACCATTTCCCTAAGCATTATGTCTAGATTACTCTTAAATCCCTCCAGGTATGGGGACTCCACCACTGCCCTGGGCAACCCGCTCCAATACCTGAAAACCCTTTCAGTAAAGAAATTCTTCCTAATACCCAGTCTGAACCTGCCCTGGCACAACTTTAGGCCATTTTCTCTTCACCTATCACCAGTTACTTGGGAGAAGAGACAAACACGTATCTCGCTACAACCTCCTTTCAGGTAGTTGTAGACAGTGATAAGGTCTCCCCTCAGCCTCCCTTTCTCCAGGATAAACAACCCCAGTTTCCTCAGCTGTTCTTCATAAGTCTTGTTCTCCAGGCCCTTCACCAGCTTCATTGCCCATCTCTGCACATGCTCCAGTGCGTCAATGCCCTTGTAGTGAAGGGCCCAAAACTGAACACAGTACTCGAGGTGTGACCTCACCAGTGTGAAGTACAAGTGTAAGATAACTTCCTTTGTCCTACTGGCCATGCTATTTCTGATACAGTTCAGGATACCATTGACCTTCTTGGCCACCTGGGCACACTGCTGTCAGTCAACAACCCCAGATCGCTCTCTGCTCAGCAGCTCTCCAGTCACTCTTCCTCAAGCCTGTAGCACTGCTGGTGGTTAAGGCCAAAATACAGAACCTGCCACTTGGCCGTATTGAATCTCATATAGTTAGCCTCTGTCCATAAATACAGCCTGTCCAGATGCCTCTGTAGAGCCTTCCTACCTTCAAGCAGATCAACACTTCCACCCAGCTTGGTGTCATCTGCAGACTTACTTGAGTGTACTTGATCCCCTTGTCCAGATCATTGATAAAGATGTTAAACAGGACTGGCCCCAGTACTGAGCCCTGGAAAACACATGACTGGTTGCCAACTGAATTTAACTCCACCACTCTTTGGGCACAGCCATCCAGTCAGTTTTTTATCCAGCAAAGTATATGCCCATCCAAGCTCTGAGCAGCCAGTTTCTCCAGGAGAATGCTGTGGGAAACAGTGTCAAAGGCTTTACTAAAGCCCACCTGGACAACGTCCGCAGCCTTTCCTTCATCCACTAAGCGGGTGGCCATGTTGTAGAAGGAGGTCAGGTTAGTCAAGCAGAACCTGCTTTTCATAAACCCATGCTGACTGGGCCTAATCATTTGGTTGTCCTGCACATACTGTGTGATGGCACTCAAGATGATCTGCTCCATCAGCTTCCCTGGCACCAAAGTCAAACTGAGAGGCCTGTCTTTTCCTGGATCCTCCTGGCTCTTTTTGTATCTGGGTGTCATGTTGGCTAAATTTCAATCTGCTGGGACGTCCCCAGTCAGCCCTGACTGCTGAAAAATGTTAGAAAGTGGCTTGGTGAGCACCTCCACCAGCTCTCTCAGAACTCTTGAATGGATTTCATCCAGTCCCATAGACTTGTGCACATCTGTGTGGTGCAGCAGATCACTGACCATCTCTTCCTGGAATGCAGAGGGATCATTCTGCTCCCAGTCTATGTCTTTTAGCTCAAGGGGCTGGATTCCTGAATGCAACTGGTCCTATTACTGAAGACTGAGGCAAAGGTGGCATTAAGCACCTCAGCCTTTCCCTCATCCTCAGTCACCATGTTTCCTCCTGCATCTCATAAAGGATGGAAGCTCTCACCAGCCCTTCTTTTGCTCTTAATGTATTTATAGAAATATTTCTTGTTGCCCTTTACAGCAGAAGCTAGATTAATTTCTAGCTGGGCTTTGAACTTTCTAATTTTCTCCCTGCATAGCCTCACAATGTCTTTGTAGTCACCTTATGTGGTCTGCCCCTTCTTCCAAAGGCCACAAACTCTCCATTTTCCCGGAGCTCCAGCTTAAGCTCCTTGTTCAGCCAGACTGGTCTTCACCTCTGGCTCGTCTTAAGGCATGTGGGGACAGTCTGCTCCTGCGCCTTTAAGGCTTCCTTCTCAAAGAATGTCCAGGCTTTCTGGGCCCCTTTGCCCTTCAGGACTGTCTCCTAAGGGAACTCTTTCAACCAGTGTCCCAAACAGGCTGAAGTCTGACCTCCGGAAGTCCATGGTAGTTGTTTTGCTGACCGCCCTTCTTACTTCACCAAGGGCTGAGAATTCTATCATCTCATAGTCACTAAGCCCAAGCTGGCCTCTGACCACCACATCTCCCACCATTCCTTCTCTGTTGGTAAACAGCAGGTCAAGTGAGGCACCTCCCCTGGTGGGCTCACTTACCAGCTGTGTCAGGAAGATGTCCTTCACACACTCCAGGAACCTCCTATACTTTTTATTTGCTGTACTGTATTTCCAGGAGACATGCGGTAAGCTGAATTCCCCCATGAGAACAGGGGCTAGCGATTTTGAGACTTCTGCCAGCCACTTGTGGAATGCCTCATCTGTCTCTTCATCCTGGTTGAGTGGTCGATAACAGATTCTCAGCAAGACATCTGCCTTGTTAGCCTTTTATTAGCATCTTCTCTCTCTTTCTCCTGTCTCTAGCATATTCCTCATTATTTCTTTTATCTAATAAGACAGTTTCATGGGAAACCTATATGTAGGTTACTTTTAGACCTACTTTCAAGTCATGCTATCTCCCACATACTTAAATTTCTGACCTCTATCAGAAACCAGTCTCTAAAACACTTTTTTATCTTGATCCCTTTCAGTACTTTACAATTAATTATAAAATTATTTTACCTTCCTATATAAGATTTCAATCCTTAGTCTCTTAATTTCTCTATGCCCTTTGCTATGTACTCACATTCAGTCTTGCATTGTCTCTAGAATACCTGTTTTCAGGTTTTTTTTTTTGGCTTATGATCAAGGCTCCTTCAAGACCTCTTAACAAGGAAAGCAAAATTTAATGGTAAGGATTAAAGAAGTTTGCCTTGAAGCAGCAAAATTAAGTCTTTAATAGAGCAAAACACCCCCCTTAAGCAATAAAGAGAATCAAGATTAACAAAGTTCCCCAAGCCAAGTAACAAGTGGTCTGAACACCATTGCTCTACCTCAGCACTGTCATATACCTACCTGTGTCCTTTTGCCAATCCTAAATACATGATCTGCGGGCTTGACAAAACAATATATTTCTCTTGTCTGGGAGAATGAAAGGAGAGTATAGCTGACTCCCATCACCCAATATATTGTTAGAATTACTTTTTGCCTGAATTTCCTCTGTTTCTCAGCCTGAATCTGGCTTAGAACCTCTGCATGAGACAGAGGACCTGCCTAGTCTGTGACCTGAGTTCCCCGGGGAGACTAGCAGCAAAGGGGTCAGTTTTGTCATCAGGGATGAGTTGGTGTAAATTGGGTTAATATTCACAACTTTGGTGCTTTCTTGATTTGATACATTTGAATTTTTCAGTCATTTACTTCCTAGGTATTGAAATTGCATTTACTAAACCAGCTTTCTCTCAGCAATTCCAGTGAACCTATCATTTCATATTTCAATCCTGTCATTACTATACTAAAATTAATGTCGTCACCTTAATATTTTTTCATACATTTTCTTATTATTCCAAAATCATGCCATGCTTTCTATGTTGCATTTCTACATGTTTCTCTGAGTATTCTTTGCTTAATCTTTTAAATAGTTTTCTACCAAGTGACCTTTTTTCCTCTTCTCCTTACCAAAAAACCCCTCAGTAGCAATTTTACTAAGTTCAATCCCTTTCCTTTTGTATTTGGGATGAAGTTTAACCCAGAGGAGTTATCTACTGCCCACAAACAGCTCTTTCTCCCCCTCCCCGCCCCACCCCGAAATTGACTTTATAATTAAGAGAAGTATGATAATTGAGAATGTCTTTGTGTGCTTTCACTATAGTTCTCTGTATCAACGTTACAACCAAAATTAAAATCTAGTTTATATACTATTAATCTTTCTAATGAGACATTCATTAATATTCCAAATTCATTATCCAACACTTTAACCATTTTGAAATCAATTATATTTATAACCACATAAACTCTGTGGCATCCTGTACCTTTCATAGTCAATCTTCCTCTCAGATTGCATAACAAATGGGAAACAAAAAAACTCTCTACAATCTGTAACACTACTGATATAAGAAGTAGTGAATTAAAGCACTGGAATTGCATTTTAATTAAGATAAAACATTGATAACTTCCTCTTCTTTGGATTTGATAGTGTTAATATATATATTTCATTGCTGTCTTGAACAAATGAAATATGATAACGGATTTCCTTGTAGGTCAATTAGAATTCAACAATGATTAAATTAAAAAGATATGTAATGATCCTGGTGGAGTGAAAATATTTGTCACAGACAATTAATGGGAGGAAATTATGTATTTCAGTCTGAACATGTTGAGGAAAACTCCCAGCTCCTCTCTCTCTTGTCAAAACATATTTTAAGGTTAGCCAAATATTTATTTTGTTAGTGATTGGCATAATTTTGCAAATCCCATATCATCCACAAATACTGCAGACACCATTGTACTAATTTTTTGTCAGAGTCCAGCTATTTTCCACTGAACAGGTAGATCATTAGGCAGGATAGGAAATCCCATTCTCTTTTTTTTTTTTTTTTTTTTTTTGGTCCTGAAATAATGAATCACATTTTCATTTATCAGCTGTCCCCCATTTGGTGATTTCAAAACACAAAGACAAAAAATACCCACCCAACAAAACTGGAACAGTTCTGGTGTGATGTTATTGTGGCTATTATAGACAGAAACTTCTTTCTTGTTAATATACAAGTAAAATATAAATATTTAATAAAAATAAAGGTCAATAGTAAGACAAGTGAGATACTGTGTCTGTTAATTAATCTAGGAAGGTCATTTATGTGTCTATTTGACAGGAGTAAAAGTCAGGTCACTGTGAACAGCTCTTGAAATTCCACCCCTCTTATTTGCATTTCATGTCTGCTAGACATTTATACGATTGAATCAATAAACTTTCACTTCCTTCTTGTTCACATCACAGCTCATAATGACATTTACAGTAGCTAAAAGGTCACTTGATTTCTCTTTATGTTTTGGAGAGAAAAAGGTAGAATTTTTTGGGAACATATTCCAGAGATGAGAAAGTAAGAACTGTCCAGAGTATAAATAACAAAATAAACTCTGCCAGTGACCTTTTGATGATATCTTACATGCATTATTCTAAAATTATTTTAATTACATTTTTAACAGTTCTGTAGTCTTAGATCCAAGACGAAATACTGGTGAAAATCATGACTATTTTATGTGTGCATAAACTAAACTGCTATTAAACTAACACTTGGCAGAAAAATCTGACTTTTACTCTTTTATACCAAAAAATTCATTGCTTTCCATGTTCTTTCCATTTATGTTGCCCTTTCTTTATTCTTAATTCAATAAAGGTTTGTATAGTTCCCAGGAATCTTATTAGGAATTACAAGAATGATTTGCATGCAACAGGATGAATGCATAAACTTAAAAGTGATTATCTCTCAAAACAAGCTGAAATAGTCTGTTAATAGCAAATGTAATAATGACAGGCTGTGTCTCTGCAAGATACAAAAGAAATCTTATGAATACTAAGGAATATGTTTTAAAGTACCACTTTGGGTTGCTCATAGCCATGTATTTGATTAATCAGTCTAAGCTGTATATTCAACCAAAACCAGTTAACTTCTACTAAGCTAAATATTTAAGCCAGGCTAGCTTTCAAGTATAATTCATGTCAATTATCAGGTGACCTGATGAAAACATAACACAATGAATTGCTGTGAAGTTTGTCTTGTTGTACGCTACAGGATCTTTATGTAACACATAATAAGTGTGCACTAGATCATTAGATCATCAGGCTTTTCTATGTCCAAATGCCACATACAAATTTTATTACTATATAAATCAAGGAAAAAAGTTATATTAAAAAAACCCCAAACATCTGTATTATATATTTTAACAATAACTATCATATTGTAAAGATTAAGTTCTATTACTTATGTCAATTATGAACTAACATGCATGTGTTGTTAGAAGCATATTTCATTAAGTACAGTAATTAAATGTTGCTATAACACACCCAACAATATCCTTAATTGCTTTTGTTTAAGACAGAAGCATAAAAAATCTCAAACTAATGCTAAATTTCAGTATTTTCTTGCTGCTAGGGAAGTTCTGATTTTCTATTGTGGACAAAGAGATGACATTTGAAAGATAGAGTATGGTCAGATGGCAAAAAATTAGGTGAAAGGAATGTCACTTTCCTTTGAGTGAGGAAAAAAATGGAAGTTCGAGTCTTTTACGAGCAGATAACGGCACAGGCAGACATTCAATAATGGTAAAGATCATTCTGTTGTGATCACTGCAGTAATATAAACTGTGGTGACATAAAGTGACTGAGGCATAGAATGTGTGTTAGACTGCTAAGTTCATTAGGCTGAAGTGATTTCCATGTTTTCTTTCTCCAGCCTTTATGGCACTTTGCCAATCATCTGAGATCCCCTGGGGATATCAGACACTGATAAAACCATTTATTATAGAATGGTTTGGGCTGGAAGGGACCTTAAAGATCATCTGGCTCCAACCCCCCTGCCATGACCAGGGACACCTTTCTACTAGACCAGCTTGCTCAAAGACTCATCCAACCTGGCCTTGAACACTTCCAGGGAATTATATAATTTATTTTTCCATATGTATGGATGGATATTCTTCTTTCTATTTGAAACAAGGATGTGTGAAAGTGTAAAGGCCAAACTTACTTGCTCTGGGAATTCATAGTTTCCTACAAGCTGAGCTGTAAAATGGGCATTACTGCAACTGTTTCATTAATGGGTGCATTGGTACTATTCAGTCAGGTATGGAAAAAAAAAGTAGAAACAAAGCCTGAAACTTTTTACTTTAGAAGGAAATGAAAGTCCTTTTCCTTTTCAGAAGGAGTGAGTGAGATGCGTAGCTACTAAAGGAATAGGAAAATAATTCTCTGTCATCCAAAACTCAATTCTGTACTCTGGAGGATGTTCTGTGTGAACAAATGAGCATGGACAGAGACTGTTAGTCCATTGTCTGTGGGATCTGGTGTGAAGAGTAAATAATGTCATGAATTAACAATTTAAACATATACTTAAGTAATTTTTCACCATAGTATACAGAACATTACAATTTCTTAACTACTCTTACTTTACTGCTTGTTGAATAATATCTTACACTGACTGTAACAACAGCACTTGAAATACTTGGACCCTTTTTGATTGCTTCTCAAACAATAAATTACAGTTGCATTCACAATGAAAGAATAACTAATTTATCAGGAAATGTCCAAATAAACATAACGGCATCCAGAATTGAAAAGGAGATGCATGAATTTTTAAAATAGGATTAGATTAATAGCAAGATGCCTTTAATTTTAAAGCTGGGGCTCTATCTATTATGCTAGTTTTAATACCTATACTTCAGCCATAGTTTGACTATCCCAGTGTTACCAACAGTGCAAATAGAGCTTCAAGCATTTTAATATAATATCACATAGCTGAAGTGAGCAGCATTTATATCAGCAAGACGGTTAACAATGGGGCAGAGTGTTGGGAATGAGTACTAGTATTCCCATCATTGATGCAATGTCAGTGACTAATACTTTGAGACAAACTCAAAGACTCAAAGGGTTCTAGTCAATGGGGTTACATTGGGTTGGTGACCAGTCACTAGTGGGGTCCCACAGGGATCCCTCCTGGAGCTGGTGCTCTTTGATGTCTTTATCAATGACTTGCATACAGGGCTTGAAGGACTGCTAAGTAAGTTTGCCAATGATACCAAATTGGGAGGTCCTGTGTACACTTTCAAGGGCAGAGAGGCCCTGCAGAGAGATCTAGATAAATTAGAGAGCTCAGCAATCACCAGGTGTATGTATTTTAACAGGGGCAAGTGCCAGATTTTGCACCTGGGACACGGCAACCCTGGACACACATACAGACTGGGGAATGAGAGGCTGGAGAGCAGCCCTGTGGAGAGGGACCTGAGTGTTCTGGTCTATGGCAAGTTGTACATGAGCCACCAGTGTGCCCTGGCAGCCAAGAAGGCCAGTTGTGTCCTGGAGTGCAGCAAGCCCTGCATTGTGAGCCCATAGAGGGAGGTCATCATCCCTCTCTACTCTGCATTGGTGCAGCCTCACCTCGAGTACTGGGTGCAGCTTT
The DNA here is from genome assembly GCA_907165065.1 of Caprimulgus europaeus. The sequence goes on along the minus strand of OU015525.1, from coordinate 59,244,596 downwards.
GGGCACCAAAAGCTACTAGAGAGCCTCCAGAGGAGGGCTGCTAAATTGGTGAGAGGTTTAGAGGGGAAACCATATAAGGAGACACTGAAGTCACTTGGATTGTTCAGCCTGGAGAAAAGGAGACTGAGAGGAGATCTCATCGCAGTCTACAACTTCCTCACTAGGAGAAGAGCAGGGGCAAGTGCTGATCTCGTCTCTCTGGCGACCAATGATAGGACCAAAGGAAATGGCAAGAAGATGTGCCAAGGGAGATTTAAGTTGGAGATTAGGAAAAAGTTCTTCATCCAGAGAGTGCTGGAGCACCCAGGGAGGTGGTCATGGCACCAAGACTGACAATATTCAAGAAGCATTGGGAAAACGTCCTCAGACACATGGTCTGAATCTTGCGACTGTCCTATGCTAGAGCTGGACTTGATGATCCTTGTGAGTCCCTTCCAACTCATGGCATTCTATGATTCTATGAACTGAATTATCAGTTCTAAACTGAATTTCACTGAAATCATGTATCAAAAATTGGAGTTAAAAAACAGAAAAAAAAATATTCCAGTCCTTATTTATAACTAAAAAGGAAAGTGACTACTCTAACATAATTATTCATATTATTTTATTCATTTAATTTTTCTGGTAATTTATTACTACAAGAACAGCAGCTGAGATTAAATATATTTCTAGTGTGTACTAGAAGAATAGGGTTTTTCCCCTCTTCTGGAGATCATAGTTAATATTATTTAACCTTAATAGAGTTAGATTTGGAATCCATGTCACAACTTATTGCCAGTGTAAGTCAGATCTAAAATGGATTTAATAGAATTTTAATTCAAGTAGGGAAAAGAACCATTGCAATGTTGATCAATCTTACTTACTTACTTCTTAAATTGTGCTTTTCCTTTATGAGGAAAGAAAGAAGATAAAAACTTTCTAACTTTTAGTGTTTAAAACCACATAACATAACGGGGGTTTTATATATAATTTTGGGGAGTTTCCTGAATGTTAATGAGTTTTAAATTTGATACATTTATGGATAGAATAAATAATATTCATACATGTGAACTAGCTGCTCTGAGCTAGGTATTTAGAATGATTAGGAATATATAAAAATGTAGTTGGATTTTGTTAAAATTTTGATGAAAAATTAGATTACTTCTTGAATTATATAACTGGATATAGTTTTTTCACTAAGCTTTCTCGAGTTTATTACAACTTGAATACTACTGTAGATCATTACTAGCTCCACTGGGCCACTTGATGTGAGCATGGGCAATCTTCCCATAATCCTAATCAAATAAACAAAAAATGAAAACTACCTGAGTACCTTGGATACATAGGCATAACTTAAACCTATGAATGTTGGAAATCTGAGGATTTGATATCCACCTACTGTTTCTAGGAAACTATTATTGCCATTTTTAACTCTATCTCCTGCTCATTTATTGGGCTTTCTTCTAACCCGATCTAATATATGCTCATGTAAGCAGTGTTTAACATCAGGAGCTATACATTGTTGTCAGTGACATGCTTCTAATTGATGACTGTACCAGAAAATAGATATATGAAGTTGTAATAAATTTTCACTCCTAGCTTGTATCCTTACAAAAAGAAGTTGATTTTTCTAGAGCTTCTTCATCTGTGTTTTTCTGGTACAAGAGGTTTTTTTTTCAGTTTTGTTGTTTTTTGGAGGGTTTTTTTTTCGGAGAGAGAGGATCATTTGGGACAATGATAGGAGTTAAATTCTGCCTCTCTGATTCCTCTTCTTTGTCTCAATGTGGGTTCTGCATACCTGGATAGCTGTTTTGAAATTAATTATGAAATTTTATGTGAACAGCAAAGAGGAGTATCCCCTAGCAAGAATCAGTTTCAGGGAAGCAAGTGCCATTAGCATCAGCAGGGATTGCATATGAGTCACACTTACTAAGGTGTTTGGAATGGTGGCCGGTGAGTGTTGATGCTGGCTTTTTGGCTTGATCCTGAGGAAATGTTTACTACCGATCATTGTGTTTCAAACACAGTCTTCTAGCAACAGTATGAAAAATAAAAAAAATAAATATAGACTTTATTATATTCAGCTTTGCAATATTTAATTTTTCCTTATCACAAGCTGGTCCAATGGGCAAACATCTACATTATATTGATAAGAAAGGGTGACACTGCTGATTTCCTACAAGCAAAAACAGCAAGTGTGTCTTGTTTTCACTGAATCTTTTTGAAATTTTCACCAAATCAAGGAAACCTACAAGTCTTTAACCTGGAGAAGATGATTGCCTCTAGGACATCCAATTTAAGGCCTGCCTTCATCTAATATGAAGCAAAGCTCTGAATTCAGATTTCAGTTGATGTCTCCCAATTACAAAGGGAAAAAATGAAAGAAATAGAGGGGGAAGGGAGGACGAATTAATTTTATTAGTCTTATTTAGATCTGAGAAAACAAGTCAAAGAAACTACCATTAAAATCAGTATCTTTTGATGATCTGTCCACAAAACAGCACAGATCAATGGAGATATATTTTGTTAAAAAGATTTTAAAAGCTCTAATCAAATTCTTTCCAATGCTTTAGTTATAGGATTTTCTGTGGTATTTAATGATAAATTTTATGCAGCAGAAATGCTATTATATTTTTCACTGCTTAATGTACAGTCAAAGGCATTTAGCTAGGAAAAAAAAAATATATATATTTTTTTAAATATCTGCTTTCTCATTACCCAAAAATAAATACTTAACAGCTTAAAAAAAAAAAAAATCCTTAGTAAAGGCATGTGTACAGACACATATGCATACACTTACATATATTAAGAATGAAAATTAACTTCAGTCCTATGTAAATTCATTTATCTTTTACCATAAGATTATCATATTGTAATATAACCTCTATATGCTCCTTAGTTAAACATAATAATATCCTACTGCATGGTCAAAGTTAGACTGACAGAAGTAGTACCAAGGAAATCATCAGGAAACATGACAGCTGCCAGAATGAAGATGCTAAAATCAGTAATGCTGAGGCTCTGGAGGAACAGTACGATGCTCAATCCCGGATTGGTATCCCCTGTGTTAGCAAAGTTTGCCTTTTCCAGACTAAACTTGGGATAAGTACAAACTGAACTTGAAATATACAATTCTAGGTAGCAAGGTGGAAGAAAGACACTAAGCTTAACTGATGAGAGTGAACATAGACAGATACTGCAATGAGTAATCTGCTCACTTCACTATAAAGATAAAAATAAGTGGGCTAAAGAGAATGTAAGAAAGCTCTTGGGAAAAGTAAAGTAGAAAACTTACCGGTTTATGGTTTTATGCTATGTGCTACTTATTTTGAAAACAAGACATCATTATATATATATATATATATACACTAGAAAAGTTAACACGTTTGTGAAAAGAGAGTCCAATGCATCTCGCATCTCCTCATTGAATTAGTGGTAAAGCTGTGCAGTTACAGATTTAAGAGAAATGAAGGCAGTCAGATTTACATATACAATCTTAAGGTATATGTGAAAGAGCCTGGCACCTGTAAAAGACAAAAATATGTAGCTAGTCATTTGCAATTTATGACTTGTCCATTATTATCAACTTTTGAACAAGGTGTCACTTCTGGTGAGCAAAAGTAGTGTTTAAAAGGAAATTTTGAACACTGTTGTAGGGACCACTGCTATTACTGCTGTTAGTATTGTCACAACATACATATTTCATACAGTGCAAGGGAGCAATTGCTGTCCTTACATAGAACAGGAATATAAATTACACTCTTCATAATTTTCATATTTCAGATAAGACAATCTTAAGTCTATCAGGAGACAACCTGATGTAATAAAAGGCAGCAACACCTACGTGTTTTGCTGAAAGTTGTCTTCAAATACCCCGAGTTTGGAAGACATTCCAAATAAAACAATGTAACCTTGTAGTAAACTAAACTTCCTAGCTATTAATCCAAAAGCTTATTGGAATTCAGACTGGCATCCAATTTGTAGATACCAACAAAATAGGTATGTAGTTTTCATTACCCTTTAAAATTTGATTTTACACCGCAGCATTATTCTTCTGCTTAATGATTTGCAAATATTTTTTCATCAGCACTTTATAGACACAAATACAAATGTCTTTGTATAAATTTCTCTATCAGTTCTTTCTAGACCAACAATTTATCACATAAGAACAATTAAAATGTTATCTGCAAAAGGAAAGGAGGTGTATAAGAGGGAATAATTCAGAGGGGAATTAAAAAAAAATTAAAAACATTAATTAAAAAAAGCACAAACTACCTTAATTTCTTCAAGGGAATGTATAAAGCATACAAAAAACTGGATAGGAAGGGTAAATGTCAACTTTGTCTCAGAAGTGAAAGCTCAGCAGTTCTTTCAAGAAAGTACATAAGAGAGAGTTAGATCAAGGGAATTTGTCTATTTGCATTTACATCACCTCTTTTCTATTATTTTTGTTAAAGTTACTTGCAGTAGCTGACTGACAAGATAATGAATCCTTTCTAGTTCTGCTTAACAATTTGGGTCCCATGGGAAATTTGGGTCCCATGGGACCTTAGGCCTGTGGAACAAATGTTGTAAATGGATATAAGTCTCTTACTTGATTTCTGTTTCAATGTTTTCATTCTTTCAGCTCAAAGTTAAATTTCAAATTTCCAAACTGGAAGTAATAACTAGTATTTCAGTGCACACAAACGAGTATAACAATGAAATAAAAAAATAAATAAAAAGGAGAAAGGAGAAAGAGGGCAGGGCAACACAGTAGTAACAAATAAACATATTCATCCCACAATTCCAGCTGACCTCAGTTCAGTCTGCCCATTCCTTAATGATTTTTATGGACCTGTGGTTGCCAGAAAAAACTTTTAAAATTTTTCGTTTCTCCCCTACCACATCTTTCTCACCATGTTCTTGTGTCAAGAGCCAGTAATATCTTTGCCACTATCTCTGCTCTTGCCCTACTTATTATAACAGTATCTATATAGTATAATACAGAGAAAGCCTCAGAAATATTCAGGAGCAGCAATTACTTTGAGTACTTGAAAGTAGGGAGCAAAAATACTTGCAGTAAAGCCATGATGTCTCCATTCAAGTTTATATTAAAAATATCCTGTTTGTGGTGAAATGTTTCATTGTTTTGGATGAAAGGATCTGATATTCCAGTATGTCAAGTGGCTTGCAGAACAGCTAACAAAAATATTAAAACATTGCATTCTTACTGATCATCGCTCAAGAAATCTAGTACATAATTTTGCATAGGAATAGGATATCTTTTAATCTTAAAATTAAAAAATTTCAAAAATCAAATGTGGGTCACTAGGTGGGAAGAGAGGACATGAAAAGTATGGTAATACAATATGATATTTTTTCCATGAATATTTTTGGTTTTACTTTAAATCTTAACACTCATTGACTGAAGAAAAAAGTTTTCACTATTGTTTCCCAGGTTAGATCAGGATTTGAAGGACAAAAGGGAACACAGGTCTTTCAAGACAGAGTGCTCTCTGACCCATGGGATGAAACGTAAACTTAATGAAATTAGTTTCCTTTGCAAAATTGTTGTCACTGGCTATGAAAAAAATTGACACTTTAAAGTGGACATTGAGGGTCTATTTAATTATTGCACAGTTTTTCTAAAGTAAAAGTGTAGCAATCTTGCTCTAGGGATTAGGATGGAGCTGAAAGCAAGAAAGGAAGAATGTTAGAGCTTACAGTTTTCTAATACTTTATACTATTTATTTATTGTATGTTTAAGTCTGTGGCTTCCTGACATGCAGAAAAAGAAATGTAATAGTTATCAGTAGCTTGAGGGCTATCAGAGTGCACACCATCTATTACAGGGCAGTCAAAGGGACAAGAAAGTAGTAGCCTGCCAGATGGTGAAAGGAAAGGAAAGAGACAGTAAGATAATGAATTAAAGAACATACGAGGGAAAAAAAAATGATAGAGGGGTTAATGTAAGTTCAACACAGTGACAGAAATGAAGTCAAGAGACTGAACAGTGAGATCACTACCAAAAAATGAAAGTCCAGTGGCAAACTAGGGAATAAAATTAAATTTAGTGATTAGAAACCAAGAGATTTTTTGCAACCCAAAACATTTGGGAAGGGATCCACTTTTGTAGCTGGGTAAGCCAGCTGAATTAATGCTATTTTAGAGGATCAGTCAGCTATAGTAAGCAGAGCCAAACAAAAAAAAAGCAAGAACAAACATTTGAGGCATCAGTAGTTCTTAGAACTGGTTCAACCACATAGGCAGAACTGGTAGTTGCCTAGGCCAGCAAATTATTAAGTGACCATTTATTGTGCCAGCGGAGGTTCCTATGCATGAATGTTTTCCAGATTGCCTATGTCAGCAAAAACTGTAAAGCAGGTGCTGGTAGTTTCACTCAAATATCATCAGTAAAAATGCAGAGATTAGTTTTTTTACATGTGGAAAAAAATGCTGAAATAACTTATAAAAACTAGAGATTAGAATCATGGGAATTATTCTCAAAAGTTCATTTTGTATTTTACAACTGCAGTTTCCATCGTGTGTGCAGGTATGTATGCATGTTTGTGCACAAGCCTCTGCTTTTGGTTGCATGGTTGGTTTTGATTTTTGGTTGGGTTTTTTGGTTTGGTTTGTTTTTTTTTTTTCAAAAAGCTATTCTAATGCCAGATCTTATTGCTTCTGGAAGAGCTCATGCTTGTCTGAGTCTTCTCTCATAAGCGCAGTCATCCTCAATACTTAGGGAACTTTCAGTGACCTTGGAGTCAGATGTATCCAGGCTGAATTAAAGCCTTGAGTTTTTTGCATCACCTTATAAAGTTATAAAGTGTAAAATAAATAAATAGATAGATAGATAGATAGATAGATAGATAGATAGATAGATAGAGAAATAAATGAATAAATCTGACTGTTTCCAAATGCTGCCACTTTGGAATTGCTACATGCAATGATTATGTCCAAAAAGGTTTTGGCTTCTAGATTTTTCTTATGTTCTGTATTCCATATTTTCATACTCACAACTCAGAAATTCCCCTTTATGTTTGAAAATTAATTTCTAGTTTTTCATTTTAATTTTTGTTATTGTCCTATTTTATTTTCTTCCAAGTTCAATATAAGGGCTTTTGGATTATTTTAAAGCATAAACAGAATTTTTACTTTCTGAAATAGACTAGATTGTTGAAGTTCATTAAAATAATTCTAAGTTTTAATTTCATAAATTATAGAAACAACTCAATACTAAAGTTTTTGTTTGTCTCATACTCATACTTCATCTTTAACTGAAGAAAACAAAACAGGAATACACAAAGGCATGTTATGACCACATTGTTTTGTCAGATGACAGCTAGGTGGATCATGTTCATTAAATAGTTTTTCCTCACTAAGTCTTTGGGCTTCTTATGAGTAATTACAACTTTAGGCCACATCTGCTTTCCTGTCCAATTCTATGATTTGCACAATTAAGTTAAAAAAAACACGAAAGAGAATAACTTACAAAGAAATCATGAAACCTTACTTTGAGAAAAAATTGGAAGCAACAGTAGCTCTATCTTTCATCAAAATTGTCAGTTTGATGCACAGACAGAAGGAAATGCTTCAGTGCTGCAAGAATTACCTTAAAAATTATTTATTTTAACAGTGAGTACTGCCTTCCTTAAACACTGTCTTTTGCTTCCACACTGAAAAGAAAAAAAAAAAAAACAAAAGAAGAAGATAAATAATGTCTGAATACTTAACTAATGTATGCTAAACATTGATAAAGTAAATGCTGTGCACATTTTAGTTCCCTTCAGAAAAGGAGCAGCTCTTTCTCTCTTTCTTTAGAGAAGATTGGTATTCAGTAAAACTGTAGACTGAAAACATAAAGATTTGTGCAAAATTTAAACAATCAATTAAGGGTAGGAAGACATGTATAGGGACTGCATAATTGATGAGAAGAATTTGTAAGGTCTATATTTTATATACAGAGCAATATTATATACAAGCAATAACTGAGAGTAAACTAAAAATATTAAGTCCAAACACCAAAAAAGCATTTTACTTTATGAAAAGGATATTGATTTTTTTTCCCCACTGTATTTTTTTTGTTTCGGTTTGGTTTTTGTTTTTGGTTTTGTTTTGTTTTGTTTTGTTTTTTCCCCTGGCTAGAATGCTGAAGCAGCTTTTGTGAGCTGAAATTGTGTCTAAATTAATGACATGCATAATGTGTTAATATTTGTTGTCATGAAAAGAAAATGAAAACTTTTTTCCCATCCATCACATTTACTGTGACATCAATGTGTTTCATTATATAAGAAGAAGGGATTTCTCAGAGCAAAGGAAAGCATCTGAAACATATTTTCTGTAGTGTAATTATGTATGACTTCTTTATACATTTTTATGTGAGATTAATTAATTTTAATACAATTTTTTCCCCTCCTCCTTTGATATCTTGACCATTGGCAAATATTTGTCAGTGACCTATTAGAGTTCATTGCTAGTTTTGTTTCAGCTTGTCCTATTCAAGGAAGAGTTTTTAATCAGAAATTATATCAAATAACCTGTTACAGATGCTGTTAACAAGCTTTATGAGCTTGTAACATCCTGGAAACTGGTCTAGATAGTGCCTCCTTGGGTAGTTATAAAAAAGTGTCTTCAAGTAGAATGTCAGTTCTAGTAGAAAGAGGTCTAGCTAAACAGAGAGAATAACAGCTTTAAGCCACCACTGCTCTTCTTTTATTATCAAGAGATGTCACAAAAAATTTGAAGCAATTTCGAGCAGACCCTCGGTTCTGTAGGTCAAAAGTCTTATCTCTTGTTGTCTAACAAACCAGAGCTATGTTTCCCACAAAGACTGAAAGAACCTTATCACTACTATGTGCATCTTATTGTTGTCTTTTGAATTAATTTAATACCACTCTATCAGCAATAGATCTCATATGCACTATTTAAATTCTTATGTGATAATGCATTAACATTTTTCCTGGTCCTGATCTGCTATTTCCCTTTCTGCCTTAATAAACTGCAAGCCCAGCTCACTGTCTTCCAGGTCTTTTATGTGTGTCTCCCTTAGAAACACTGGGTCAATCTTCATCTTTAAGTTATACAAAATCAAGGTATGAAATCCATGGACAGTCTTAATTGATAATAAGATAAATGTAAGTTTTTATAGATAGGTATTTTTTTATTTTACAAAAAACATTAATCTCACTATGATTTGTGTGTCTAAAAAGACAAATTCTCAAAACTATATCATCTTCATAACTGCTACACATTTCAAAGTGTTTTTGATTTACTCCAGATTAATCCTTAGGCATGTGAAAACTCAAAGGAATACAAATTTTTGGGTAGTCTCATGAAACTGCAATTACTTGCCATTAAGCAAAAGAGCTGAAGAAATATTATTCTCTACAAAGAACTATTCCATGATGATGTTATATTTTTAATCTGTCTGTAAAACATCCAGCAAAGAGAAAACACTCCAAAGACATAATGACATTTTTTAATATTTCCCTGATGAAAACATTATTGTCCCCAAAATTCATTTTTTGCTGCTATCCCAGTAATCTGTCTCTTTATGTCCTAATTTTGTTTAGCAAACAAAATAGTTCACTATCATTGTAACATCAACAGCATGCTTTTTTCACTAAATCTCAAAGCAGATTGTCATTAAATGTTAGCCTGTTATGCCTTACACTGATATTTTTAAAACCTGTGTTTTTCCTGTCAAATGTAATTTCAGAATATTTTCATTTTTCTACATGTGAAAAAAGATTTCATTTGGTTCACTGGGGTTGTTTTTTTGTTTGGTTGGTTGGTTGGTTTTTTTTACTAGGGATTGATCCAACTGAATTTGTACCCCTTGATATCTGCATTTGTTTCAGAATAATGATATATGCGCAGACAAACCTGAGTATTAGATGACTGCCATACAAGCCATACCTCTACCACAGACTCAGCCTCAATCAGTAGTTCTGTAACTGATCACTGCACTGCAGAGCTTTTTTGAGTTTGAAAATCAACTCAAGTTTTACATTGAAGATTTTGTACACTTCTGTTAGAACCATGACAGAAAATATATGTAATATTCCAGAAGCCTCAGAAAAAAAATCTAACAGAAGCTCAGGGCAAAATCTTGGCCATGAGGAGCTGACTAGCATTAGATTAGAAACAATAGTGCTTTTATGGTGCTTGCTTTTCTTCTAGCCTTGTTCAGCTTCAGAAGACAACAAATCTTTCTGGGTTCCTTATGGCTGTCACAAGAAAATCTATTGAGCATCTCCCAGCTCTTCCAGTGAATTATTTATTAGATATCCCTGTTATATTTAATTGTCTTTCATTCTTTATCAAAGTGTTGGGACTGCAAATTCAGACAAACATTTTCCCATTTGTAAGAGTAAACAGAGACTTTTCTTGTTAGTAATAAAAGTCTAATTTAGTCAAATCTTTTAAAGAAAAGCTTAAACGAGATCCTGGTGAGGACAAAGAGGAATCTGAGCCACAAAAGCACCTAACTGGATTTTGTTTACTTTAAAACTAGGTTTAAAGTACTACTCCATCTCAGTAGCTACTAAACTTTGCAGACATGCAAATATCTTTGTGGTCATAAATTTTATCTTACAGTTCTCAGATAATTCATATATACCTTTTTGCCTGTTGTAAAGAAAGAAATTCTACTCCAGACTGAACACTCATGTCAGCCTCACCTATATTTAGAAATCTTCACAGATTAGGAGAGCACATGCTTCTCACAGCATGTCTGTATATACCTAGATGAACAAACTCCTCACAAAGTATGCACTACCACACTTTGGAAGTAAGAGATATGTATTAGGTCCTTGTCAAGGCATCTTAACTGAATAATCTTATATATAATTTTATGGAGGGAAAAATAAGAGACAGGAACATCACTAGCTTTGAAAAGAGTGACTTTAATTTTTGAAAATTGGTGTCAGTAGAGGTTGGAAAGAAGTGCCTCACTGTGTAAAAGACACTGAAAGATCAGTATTTCTTCTAGCCCAACAGTAGGTACCAGTCTGATGATAAAGTTGGTTCTTTTGTATTCCTTTTTAAAGCACCTAATTTTTAATGCATATGTATATAACATGAATGGATGAGGTGCCAAACTAAGCTTTTGGAGATAGTCCAACACCTTTTGACAAAATATGTGCTACTCCCTTAGGCTTTTCTCAGTTGATTTCCAGAGCGTTAAGTGGTTCTACTCCTATATCTGTACATTTGAGGTTAAGGATGTCCCTTTATGAGGTGTATTCTTTTTATAATTACACTGTTTTACTTTAAGAGCTTCAAAAAATAATTTAGAACAAAATTTTACCATGCTTCTAGATGTGTTTATATTTGAATGTCAGGGATCCATTCATACTTCAAAAAATAAATACATGTGTGAGCCATTCCAGATTTAGGTCTATATTGCTTCATGTTAATATATATTAATACCATAAAATTATCTTTCCATAGGAACATAGACAATAGGTTCTATATCACTCCTGATAGTTTGTGGAGAAACTAAGAAATGAATGTTGAATGCATGTACATTTTGTATAGCAATTGTTTTGCAAAAATTTAACACTACTGGTTTCAGTCAAAAGAAAATACATTCCGGAGGGAAGGAAAAAAAACAAAGATAACTGGAGTGGAAGACTGGGTTTAATGAGTATTTTATTTCAGCCACTGCAGACTTGCAGACAATTAAAAATATTTACAACTTCTAGTTTTGGGAATTGTGTTTTAAACTAAAACCACTGAGAACAGTTCTGGGTCCCAGTTCTAGTTGCTTTGCGTAACTTCAAAACAGCTGCCAGAAAGCTGCCCTAAGGACTTATTCTAGGTTTTCTCAGAAGTGTATACAATTATCCTGTACATACCTTTAATTCATGAGACTGTAGCAACTCTAATGCTTTTCAGATGATAGGAATTTCAACAGAAAATTTTACAGTAGATGTGTATGTGTGTATGCTTGCATGTGTGTAGCACAGAGAAGCCTTAAAGGAAAAATGTTGCACAAAAAACCAGTACAGGTTGTTGATTATAGGGACAATACTAGCAAGATTAGAATATTTAGTTGTAACATGCTAGAAAACAGGAAATTAGACAATTACTACTTTTCTGTTTTGGCCTATGCACCTCCTTTTGGCTTAGCCTGAATTGTTGTATGTCCACCCTTGACACCTTGGGCACAGCCAGAAAATTCCTGAGTGAGGGCTACTGTGCAGGCACACAAACGCAAGAACTTTGTAATGCATTAACTAAACCTGATTTTCAAGACTGAAAAACACAGTTCACATTCATCATAATAAGGAGGACTGAAGCATACAGTTGTATAATCCCCAGAGCTCAGTGTTTGGGACAGTTCTGTTTAACATGTTTATCAGTGATCTGGATGAAGGGATTGAGTGCATCCTCAGCAAGTTCGAAGATGACATCAAGCTGGGTGGAAGCATTGATCCACTTGAGGGTAGGAAGGCTCTACAGAGGGATCTGGTCAGGTTGGATCAATGGACTGCAACCAACTATATGAACAGGGCCAAGTGCAAGGTCCTGCACTTGGGTCACAGCAACCCCATGCGATACTACAGGCCTGGGGAATAGTAGCTGGAAAGCTACCCTGCAGAAAAGGACCTGCGGGTGTTGGTTGACAGCTGGTTGAATATAAGGCAGCAGTGTGCTCAGGCAGCCAAGAAGGCCAACAGCATCCTGGCTTGTATCAGAAACACTGTGGACAGCAGGACCAGGGAAGTCACCCTTTCCCTGTACTCAGCATTGGTGAGTGAGGCTGCACGTTGAATACTGTTCAGTTTTGGGCCCCAAATTACAAGAAGGACATTGAGGCACTGAGGTATGTCCAGAGAAGGGCAATGAAGTTGATGAAAGAGAGAACAAGTCTTGCAAGGAGTGGCAGAGGGAGCTGGGGTTGTTTAGCCTCGAGAAAAGGAGGCTGAGGAGAGACCTTATCACTGTCTGCGGCTATCTGAAAGGAGGTTGTAGCGAAGTGAGTGTTTGTCTCTTCTCCAAAGTAACTAGTGATAGAACAAGAGGAAATGACTTCAAGTTATTCCAGGAGATATCAGGAAAAATTTCTTCACCAAAAGGTTTATCAGGTATTGGAATTGGCTCCTAGGGAAGTAGTTGAGTCACCTTCCCTGGAGGTATTTAAGTCAGGTACATGAAGTGTTCAGAGATATGGTTTAGTAGTGGACAAGTACAGCTGGACTCAATCTCAAAGGTCTTTTCCAACCAAACGATTCAATGATTCTATGATAATAGACTCGCACCACTCACCTCATCAATAAAATCATAGGAGAGCTGGGATGCTGGGATCTTCTTTCTCCTCCATGCTGTTTTTATGCTCAACCTGAGTTCTGCCATGCTCCCCTCTCTAACTTTGGGTGTGAGTAAAACACCTCCCCCCTCCAAGAAGTATGACTGTGTAAGATGATGATGGACTTGATGATAGGTAGCATGTGTGCTCTCTGTGCTTAACAGGAGGGAAATAAGACACAAAGCGTTATAAAGTGTGTGAGAGGGGAATGTGTGAATCTTACTAACCCCAAGGTAAGAGCTACCCCAGTATAGGAAAAGGAGAGGAAACACTAAACATAGAAAAGGATATATGGCACACTATATAACACTCAAACAACTTTTGGCAGACTAATGGTCAAATCAACTCTTTATGTAAACTGGCTGTAGTCTTCCTCTGGTGCAGGTATCTCACCTCAGCAAGGAGTGTCCCAGCCACCAATCTGCAGCTGCTCTGAAGACAAGACAAAGGGGAGTATTTGTCTCCTTATGAAGAAATATTGTGCTTGTTATTTTATGTGAAATATTTTCTCTCAATTATATCGCCCTAAGTGCTCCTGAATTGGAGGATGAATCACAGAAGAACAAATGTTTATTTTTTTCTTAAATCACTCCCACAACAAATAGGCCAAAGGGTTGCAAATGTGCCTACACAATTAAGAGCTGGAGCTCTCTACAGTTGAGCATCTAAGTCACTTACATATCTTGGACAGTTTTCTTTAGACCCTCTGTAAATTGCTGTCATTTTTTTCAGAATCAATAGAGTGCTGATAATCTATAATATTTGTAAATTTGGCCCTGTGTTTCTATTGCCATAAATATTATTGTATCTTTAAGTAGCTATGCTTCCCTGAGAATATTTTATTTTTCTATATTTTAAATGTCAAGTATTCCATAGGATATATTTATCAACAAACTATAGATTTAGGAGAAAATGTTTGCTTTGCAGAACAGACCAAGATGAATTACAAGTTTACACAAACACATTTTAATTTGAAAACATTTATAGAATTGTGCCTTCACCCAGATTATTGTACAGTCTTTACCTATCACAATTTTTCTCACCTGTGTAAACTTTATGATAAAATCTATGACACCACATTGTCTACAAAACTGTGGTCAGTTAAAAATGTGACAATTTCAAAGCTTCAATTCATTCCAGTTCAGTATTCTCAAAATTTAATTTATTTCCTCCCTTAAATGATCAGAGCTATGAGATTTAGATAACTGCAATAAAGGAACTGAGAAAGAGTAATACATTGATTAATTTAAATCCCTGTACTTTGCTTGACTAATAACGGCTGCCTGCAATTCAGAGTATGGGAATTTGCATGCTATGCTAAATGACTAAGAGAACTGTGCTATTATTATGCAAATATACATGCAAGAAAATGAGTGACTAAGAAATAAGTATACATACTGAGCTGTAAGGGTATGAGGTAAAAATGTAACAGCATTCCTGTGTTCTGACTGACTGAAAAATTTCCAATTTTGAAGCAATAGTGCTGGGATAGTTAAAATATGCAGAAATAGAAAATAAGGAGAAGAGGAACAAAGCCTGAAAAAGTTTTCAATGTCTTTCCTAGAAGATAATTTTCTGCCAATATTCCTATTAAAATATAAAGATAACATTTGTTCACTCTATAAAGATAGTCTGTACTCTTAAACCAGTAATGAGCTCTGAGATACTTAAATTAAAGAGAGAAGCTGGAAATCTTAAGTGTTATAACAATGATGACTAATATTATGAATATGCTAAAAATTACAATTATTTCATTTATGCTTCTATTTAAGATTTTGTCTGAGGAATAGAATGTTTTCATGACATTTGGAAATTATATTGAATTTTGGCTATTGTTTGAACTTAGGTATATTTATTCTGGATATAAATATTATGGAATGGGTCAAAGTGTATCACAGAAATGACATTTTTCTCATTCTTTACTCATATTCCATTTAGAGCTCATTAAATCACATGTTAAAGTAAACATTCACTATAAATTCTAGATATTCTAACTGTAAAGGAGAAACAGCTTATCTCAGATCAAATTGTATGCTAGCTATTGCTAAGATGATGTCAATACTGTTACACATGATATAATGGTGGGATCTAGGAAATGGATAATTGTGTTGACTTCTGTATAAGATTTTCCTGACATTTACGCAAAACTGATATTGCGTAGGTCTTCTGCCTGAGGATACATCAAGAATATTGATCATTACTTGGACTGTATGATTCATCAAGAAGATGCCTGGCATCTAGACTGTGGGTCTTTAAGGAAACTCTGTCTCTGGGACGTTTTTCCCTGACTCATTTATTTCAGCAGCAGAATGAATAACCAAGGTTATAACATCTCCTTGGATGTGTTAGCAAACAATTAAAGAAGCTGTTGTAGAAAACTGTAGAAAAACACTATGGTTTCTGCTGTTTACATCATTGTTTACGTCTTATATTTTAAGTCAGACTTGCTTTGTTTTTCTTTTTTTCACTTTTCAAAATTGCAATTGTGATTTCACTGCCGGGAGCTATAAAATATCACAATTATCATTTCTTTGCTAGAATTGATGTCCTATTGGGGTTGTCACCTATGCCGCACTCTCTAGGGAGGTTCTCACGCTTTATGCCTGCATAGTCTCAGCTCTTTGTTGTAAAAGGATTTCCACTTCTGAAAAGAGAACATTGTCTGAGCTCAAGCAAGAAGGGAAGGAAAGGGATGGAAACCAGGAGAACCAAAGGTATGCCTGCATGACATAACACCCATGAAATGCCATCCCTCTGACCACATTGCTGCTGTTTGTCGAAGCCATGTCTACAACAGGACAGAACTGTCAAGTAAGCATTTTGTAGTCAATATGGTGTTTTACTTTCCTGTTGCCTGATACTTTCCAAGAGAGCATGGCAGACCCAAACAAGACATTACCATAAGCAGCACAGACAATTGAAGTAAAATGTTGGTCCTGTATCATACCTAGAATTCCTTGAAAAGCAGCAACAGAACCCAGAGAGACTTATCAGTGGCTCTTCTTCCAAAGGCCCTAGTATAAAATTCACATGGTATTCTTTTTAAGTTGAGGAATTAACAGAAATGATAAGGGAATTTAGACTAATAGGGAGACTAAAGGTTCCACAAAGAATTTCCTTTGAAGTCATTGGGGCCACTCCAAGGTTGATTTTTTTTTTTTTCTCACTGTGAAATGAAAAGATACAGCCATATGCATAATAATAAGAGAAATAAATAAACACTAATTTCAGAAAGGAAATGTGTAAGGACATCAGATGAAATTGAGAGCAGATTGTAAGGAAGAAGTTAGAGGAGATAGATGTTGAATATGAGATATTTAATTCCTCATCATGTCTGTCTGGTCTACACTGTGGGCCAGACTAAACTATATGACATAGGGTACTTTATACTAACTTCTCGTAGCTAACAATGCAATTATAAAATTAAGA
This sequence comes from Caprimulgus europaeus, assembly GCA_907165065.1. Next base: position 59,227,888 of record OU015525.1, on the reverse strand, counting down.
GACTTTAAAAAAAAACATTTTAGGCTGCAACATCTCTCCACAACATTTATTTTTCTTACTTATACTCAGAGAAAGATTATATTAAAAATATACATTGAAAGATATTGCTATTTTCATCTGTGTTCAATGTCAGCAGCAGAAGTCTTTAAAGGTGAAATTGTGATATGATGAAGCCAGCTGAATTTTTAAATGTTAACTATTAAACAATATAAAAATATGATGCTTCAGTTCTACAAGCTTTTTAAAGTTGAGGGTTTTTTCAGAGATGGCTACTACAATCTCACTATGATTATTTTTATTATTATATATTTGTAAATAAGAATATGATAAATAAATGAAGGGCTTGAAATCATTAAGTCCAGGTATAAAAAAATCTATCTTTCAATTTTTTTTGGTTTGCTTGCTTGCTTGTTTTTGTTAAATTCAATTTTGAGCTAGTTTCCTCCTACCTAATTTCTGATTTGGAAGGCACAGAGGAAGGCTGTAAGAAGATGCTGTGTTTCAAGTAAAAACACAACACATTTTTCATGTATATTTCTCACTACATCCTTTGAAATAGCTTTCAATGCATGTTGAATAATGTTAGGACAGTGAATCATGGCTTTCCTGCAATGGAGACAGTTTTTCCTAACAGTACTTTACATTCATTCTGACAGACAAGAAGAAAAAACAATTTTATTGTGTTTTATTCTTAGGTATTTCATGGTGGTAGAGGAATATTTGGAAGAGAGTGGTCACAGGCATGCTTCCTTTGATGGCAATATGAAATAATAACCACAGTAATTTAATAAATAATGCTATACTGTACTCTGACCTACATCTCCATTAACAGCTCCACATAGCATTATTTAGACAAAGAAACTGAAGATTAGGGAGCTGTACATGGTCCCTAGGTTGAGCTAGACTAAAGGGAAAAGTAAACAGCAGAGAAATAGCTAGCTGAAGAAAAAGTAGGAAAATTTATTTTAGGATACTGAGTTGGAATAATGGCTCAGGAAATATGAGAGTAGCCTTCTTCGACATAGCACTGTTGTAAACAGCTTTGAAGCCAGAAACATTAGGTTTCTGACAGTGGGAGAAATGGAGACTTTCTGTGCCATATTTTTTAGAGCTGCAAGTCAGAGAACAGAAGCCTTCAAATAAGTGCTGATTGAGTGAAAGGGTGGTTTTGTATTAGGAGTTTTGTGAAATCAAAGTTTGCCCCTCAGGGCAAAATGTAATCAGCATTTTTCACAACCAGGACCACTCTTTTTCTGCCTGGCACTATTCATCATGTTTGCTACTGATCATTCTTTCAGGGAAGAAATAGCAATAGCAATCTAACGTCCCACGTTACAACATCTAGGAGATAAACTGATGGCCTGATAGAATTAAAATATAATTTAGGCCTAGATTCTGGTAGACACTCACTGGTTTGGCAGTGCATTCCCTTTGTTCCTGAAAAAAATGTAAGTAAATTTTTACTATACTGAGTAGGTAGTATGTTTCAGAAAGAACAGCCTTCACACTATCTAACATTAAACACAGAACAGGACAGTGGCATCTTTCGAGAGGATGATTCAGAGGACTTAAGTTAGAAAATTTTCCTCTTAGGTTTCACATACCACTAAATCATGATATTAATTCCAAGAAAAGGTAGAAAGTTTATGCAACAGGTAAGCAGACATTACTAGGTCAAGATACCTGGATGCAAAATAATGCATTTCCATTGTTGCAACTTCCATGGAAAAAGAAAGAGATCAGGTTAAGTGATATTTAAGAAATATTGCTTCAGTAGTTCCACAGACTCAGAAAATTCCCACAGGCTTAAACCATGCTTGAAGTTTTTACAATGGCTGAAAGCATTCACAAACTACTCATAGTGTGCCCTTGGGCCATGTGGTTTCTAATTAGGGAAAATAATGAGAAGGGATCTATATTGTCATACTGTACAATGCCTATACAAAAGATAAACATCCAGAATATTGAGAAGTAAACATATATAAATTCAAATAAATATTTTCCTCATTAACATCTCATTATCTTATTTCCTCATTAATTTCCACATTAATATGCATCACTTTTGTTGTGTCCCCTTAATAGGAGTCCATGTTGCAAGCAGAATGACATCAACTGATGTGAAAGAAATAGAAGGTCAAGAGACAATTCTTCCCCTAGCTGGACACTGAGAAAGAGGTTGCCTTTCTTGACAGCTGTTTACATACTTAGAGGCATAAGAAGGGCCTTAAGCCTATAAAGTTTGTCTATGATATTTTCTCATTCATAAAGTAGTTGTCTTTTTTTGCTCTACTTTTCTTTTTCTTCATCCCATACTGCTATAAGGGATGCAATTATGTACAGAAAAGAAATATTTAGGAAATAGCTTTCAGTAGCAAATGTGTTGTATAAAATTCAGTTTCTTGAAGAATTAAAGATTAATCTAAAATCTAATTCTCCAAACCAAACTGGAACTGGAAGGAGGCACCTGTTACACTTTGGCAACGTGTATATAAAAGTTTATAAGCACATCTACAAATTATACATGTAGCTCTTAATTGCATGCTTCCTAATTACAACTGTAAAGGATTAATTACACATTTCAGTTTATATTCCTCAAACTCCCATTTTTAGAGACTGAGAAACACAACACCTCATTTTCAGACTGGTCATGTTCATAAACAGGAGGTTCATCTTGTGAGTGTCTGTCTAATGGATATTTTCAGAGAGTACTTAACATTCACCAGCTTCAGAAATTATGTTCAAAACACTGCTGGAAGTATCCACAATGCTAGTATTCTTTACAGTTTTACTTAATGAATTAATGGTGGCAGTACTTACAGCATTCATATATATATGTATGTATTTACATAGATTTGGAGACAAGTTTTGTTTAATCAGAGGTCAAAGAGCTGAGGCCAGTCCAGGAAGTCTCTTATACTCTCAACATGAATAGGGAGGATGGTGTATTTATTTTTCTGAATAAGACAGTATTAAAAAAAAAAAAAATAGTGATAGGCAAAAACAGACCCAGGAATTTCTTTTCATGATTTAAGACACACAGAAATGGAGGAAAAAAGGCAGTTTGATTACTGACTTATTCAATATAGTGACAAATGTCTTGCTACATATGGGATTTTTTTCCCACTTACACTACTAGAATGAAATTCACATGGAGAAGTATGTCTTCAAAATGACCTGTTCTCACAGAGATTGAAAATGGAGAAAGATTATGGTAATATGCAAGAAATTGTGTGGTCTAGAGGTTTCTATTGGATACAACAGAAACATTTCTAAAACACCAATTCCTATGGTGTACAGTCATTCTTCAGTTACTAATCATCATATCATGCCCCTAGGAAAACTCAAGAGAATTTTAGGAACTCAAGTAATAACTAAGCTCCTTAATAAAGATAGATAATCCAAGTTTGCTTGGTATTTCTGTGTTGACATCTTAAGATCTCAAAGGGAAAAATACTTGTATACAGTTTTTCAGAAGGTAATACCTAATCATATGATCTTTGTTCTTTTGTTCTTTGATGAACAAAAAGATAAGATTTTCTAAAAATAGTATTTTTCAATCAAGGAGATAATTATTGCATGCTAGAAAAAAATGAGTCGACTGCATTTTTGAAGCCACTGAAATAGAGGTAGCAGGATATAAATTGTTCCCATTTGCTTATGCCAAGAAAAAGGTGAAAATCCTAGGAGAATTATCTACAGAATCTAATTCATTTTTAAGAGGCTGTATGAAAGCAATATGTCATCATTTTTTTTACTGAGAAAACTATTTCATGCTGCACAATGTCAATTGTCATAAATGGAAATCCATCTGAATTCATACCCTCCTGACACTGACCAAGATCTATTTTTTATACCTCCTAATCTGTTGTTAAGTGAGTTTCAGAACTGTGGAATTCAGACTGTTCAGCTTACGTGGCCTAAACAAAATTTATTTTCTATTTTTATCTAACCATAACAGAAACAAGCAAGACCAAGACTTAACTAAACAAGTTACCTGGAATAGACGTGGCATAACATATTTGAGAAAGGTCAGGGTTATAAATGAAATTGGTCTCATTGTTTTAATAATGTCAAGGGACTGAAGCAGCCTTCATAATTAGTAGTTTTTAAAATCTTTATAGAAACAACAAGCTGATGGTTACCAGGGGAGGTTAAATCAGATAGTGAGTTGACAAATACTACAAATACTGGCCTTGTGTAGTCTACAAGGTGTTTCTTGAATACACAGACTTCACCTAAGTGTCTGCTAAAAGAAACTCTCATTATTCTGTTTTTTTCTCAAGAATGATCATTTTAACTGTGAAATCTTCACATCAGTCTAATAATATTTAATTCATGTAGCAGAGACAGTGGAATAGAGCAATGCCTTCTGTTTCCTGCTTTGAAAATGCTATCCCTCTTCACTGGGATATTCAGGAAAGAGGTCATTCACAGGGCAGAGAGGGAAGCATTAAGTTCTGACTTAAGAAACAGGTTTCAAGTATCTCATGTGTTCATGCCAGAAGTAAATGAAGGATATCAATAGGTCTCCTATGGTTTTTGGAGTTAAAAGAGAATTATATTGCAAAAGTCTAATGTACATCAGGCTTCATATGCATTACTGTAATGGAGAAATACTAGATTACAGCAGCTGAAGACATGTTCCAAAAATGAATATTGCATATGAAACACAAATCAATTTTCCATCTCCTCTTAAATCCTAGAAGCTCAAGAGTATTTCAGAAATCAATTTAGGATCAGCCCCTTCTCTCTGGAGAGACTGATTTCCTCTCAGGGGAACACTGAACTCTAATAAAACGTGAAAAGAATATAATACTGTCATTTTCCCTGATTTATGGTTTTACCATGAAATAAAACAGATAACAGTGTAGGACTACTGGTACTTCCATAATGGTGTTTTCAGCATGCTTTCAGTGGAGGGTTGGCCAGCGAATGCCCAGGGTGCTCCCAGGTGTTGCCCTGGCCCCAGCCAGGTGAAACCAAATACAACTCTGAGGGGGAGAGAACATAGGCACCTGGCTGCTAATGATGCAGTCCCATTTGGCCTCAAAACCCTGTGCAAGTGGCCCGTGCTCTGTTATATTTAGAGAGATGTTATTTTTCGTCTATTAGCCCTGGAGAAAGTGTATAACTGAAAGTTGCTGTGCAGCACGCCTATCTTCATCCTCACCATGCAACTGCAATAAACACCCTGCAGGCTGCCCAAACCTGCAGAAAAACATGTTCATGTGCATTATGGTGTATGTCAAGCTAGAAGCCATGCTTAGGAAATTTAGATGTCCTATGCTCATGAAAGTAGGCTTGCAGGCTCTCTCTCCCTGCAGACAACAATAACCATGGGCTCGAAATACTGCCAAGCTGTCCTCTGGATATACCTTTGTTCTCAACTAGTTTGCCAGATTTTCTGGAGGATATTCCATCAACGATTCCTCAAATATAAAGCTATAACATGATTATTAGATGTGATTTGCCTAAAATGCAGTTGGAATCAGTAGGACATGTTGCTATTTGTAGTTTGGTCAGTCTGTAAGTAAAGAAACTCATTTCCCTTCAGCATATGTGTCTTCCATCTTTTTCAAGAATTATTGCACCTCAGACTTTCTGTTAAACAAATGTAAAGGAATACGTGTCTCTTACTCTGCTTTTAATGGTACTGTGTTTTTTTTTCTGTCTTTTCTGTTAAAGGAAGACCCTTCCCCAATTTAACCAGGACATGTCTACTCATTACATCAAATGAGGGAAGACAGATGAAGGGCTCCCATTTCCCTTCACGTGCACTCCAAGTTAAAACAGAAAAATTAGAATTACAAAGCACACATAAAATATGTAATGAGTGACTCTAAAATGTGATGAAAATTTTAAATTTCAAATTCAAGTACCAAAAATAAAAGGATGTATGAAAAGAAAAACTCAGGAATGGTAGTACAAACTGCAAACATTTCTAATTATCACCACATCAAACAAAAAAACTCATTTTCTTCACATCAGAACTACCAAAATATTTTTACATGTATATAATTTTAACTTTTAAAGTATATAAATACACTCTGCATATTTTTCATTTTTATAAGCATGAGTAATAATCCGGATTTCGAAAGCAGATCAGTCTGAGTAATAAACACATCTTCACCAACCAATTAAAAAATAATAAAAAGAATATTATTTATACAAAATATCCTAGTTTGGACCATTTGTATCAAGCTAAAGAAGGTTTTTGGGAAAGGAGAACCATGACATGGGCTGATTATGTTCCCTATCCATCAATAAGTTATATATTCCACCCTTTACATCTCAGATGCTTAGAGGAATCCTGGAGGTCAACTGTACCTTATCTACAATTCTTGGTTTTCCTCTGACTTTTTGAGATTTCTAAGAGGCTGCATGAGAGAAATTATGCTGAGGCTGAGCAGTTCAGGTAATCTGCATTATAGCGTTTGCATCTAAAATAAATTTAATAATTTTAGGTTCTATAAATGAAAGGGTTTTTTTAGTTTTTATATAACACATAAACAATTTAAGAATGAACTACCAAGAAGGTATTACAATAATTAGCATTGGTACATTTACACAACACTGTAATTTTACAGAATGTTTTGTACATCATTTTACAGACACCTGCTATGATATATAGGAGGTTAAATTATCGTACACATGGAAAAAGTATTGTTTTCATCATGAGGGAGAAGTAGAAGACATTTTTTAATGCTAAGAGAAAGAAAACTAGATGTTCAGAATTATTTTTTTATATATAACTTTATGGATGATTCAATGAATTCAAGTAAAATAACAAAGTACTTCTCAGCTGCAGAGAAAGCTGAGAAGAAGTAAGTACATGACAAATCAGAGTATTAATAATTTATATAGAATATTTCAAAAAAGAACTACAGTTCCATCTAATATATTTTTTCCAGGTTATGTATGGAGAAATAATAGGAGAAAATAGAGTTTTCTCCTTAGTTTTTGCTAGTGCCAATTTAAAATGCATTTAAATGCATTAGCTGCCAAAAATGAAAACTCGACTGAATCTCCAGCTGGACCATGATGATATCACACTTGCGTAGGTCATAATTCTGCAACGCTTCATGTACAAATCAACAGAAATAATTAATTATCACTGTTGTCTGGGACTCACCTGGTGAGATGGGCAGAGAAACACAACAAAGGGCTCAAGGGTTGAAATGAGGACAGAGAGTGCTCACTTATCAATTATGGTCACAGCCAAAAGAGACTCAACTTAGGGAAGAAAAATCAATTTAATTCATTATCAATCAATCAGAGTGGGATAGCAAGACACAACAACCACATCTTAAAACACCTTCTCTTCCTGCCTCCCTTCTTCCTGGCTCAAATTACTTTGTTCCCAATTTCTCTACCTTCTCCCCTCCAGCAGCACAGTGGAACAGGGAATAGGGGTTGCAGTCAATTTGTCTCTGCCACTCTTTCTGGCAGGTTAAAAGAGTTCAGGAACAAAGTGTTCCAACACAGTCACATACCTCTTCAGGCACAGCTTCTGGCTCCAGCAGGGGGACCTCCACTGGCTGCAGACAGGTCTCTGGTCTGGCGCATGTCCTTCCCCTGCTTTGGCACGAGTGTCTCTGGGGTCTTCTTGCTCTTTCATGAGCTCTCAGCATAGTTACAGCTGCCATTGGGCACAGCTCCCTGCTCTGGCGATGAGTCCTCCATGGGCTGCAGGGGAGCCCATTTAACTCCCCCCACTCTTCTCCTTGCTGACCTGGGTGTCTGCAGTTCTCTGTCTCCTGCCCTCCTCCTCCTTTCTCGTCAGGATGTGAAATTCCCTTTTGTTCATATGAATGGTTTCCTGATGGCTCTCTCCTTCCTTGACAAACCAATTCTTCCCTTCACATATATGGATTCGAAGGGACATTTCCCTATCACTGATTGGCTCAGCCTGGGAAGTAGGGTCTGCCTTGGAGCCAGAAGAACTTATCAAAACTTCTAGTAGAGACCATCACTGTAGCCCCCTCGTTCACTAGTAAAAGCTGTTCCTCCCACTCCTTCCCCCAAACCCAACACAATGACAAAAATATGGTTCTATAACAGAAAAGAGCAGTTCTGAGTTGAAACAGAAAAATGTTTTAGAACACATTGTAAGCACAGACAGAAGACATTAATGTATTGAGAAAAATGTTATGGCTCCTTACACATAGAGGTTTTAAAGTATTGTAATGCCACAAAGAGGACTAAATTAGGTCCAAAGAAAGCTGGAGGAAAAAAAACCTCTATAATGACTTTGCATTGGCCATGAATCTAGAACAAAAGTACTTATTTTCTCTTTCCTCGAACTTTGAGGAAATAGCACAGGAAGATTTAGGACTCAGACTGTGGCTATTTCTTGAAGTCCCCTGGATTGCTGTTTAAAAATAAAGTAATACAGAAAAAGTTTTGCTTAATGACACTTTTTTTTTTTTTTTAAGTAAGCAGTATTTTCCTTACAGTGTAGCTCTTTGTGTTTTCTTGGACATGTTCCAAACCCTGATAGGCCATAAGTTTTTTTGATATGCCAGCTGGATTCAAGTTATTAACTTTTACAAGGTATAGACTTGGCAACTCTTTATTCACTGTGGATGAAAACATAAAAAAGTAAGTAAGTAAGTTTCTTCAATGATCATTTGTACTTTCTGTACACATATTAATAAAGATAAAATTTGACTAATAAGTTATTACTTCCCTGAGGAATAACTTTATGAACTTAAAGTGAATTTAAAACTTTGACTACTCAGTACTGAGTAAAAAATTTACTATGCGGTCAGTTTGCTGGTACTGATTTGGTCTTGAGATAGATTCTCACTCACTCTATTACACCTCTACTATATATGACGTATGGTAATATCTACTTTCTACTGCTTTCTGCATCCATGACTCCCATTATATTCCCTGAATTCCCACTGGTTTCAAAGTTTAAACTAAGATTTTAATGCTGAGTAGAGACTACTATTTTTATCTTTCTGGAGGAGAATTTACTTCTGCTGTGTCAATCCATAAGCAATAAGTAAACTATGCCTGCTTTAAAAAAAGTTGCTAAATACACAGAAAGGGGACCTTACATCTGGAAATCAAATCAGGACTGATAATGCATAGAATCACAGAATGTATTGGGTTGGAAGGGACCTTCAAAGGTCATCTAGTCCAACCCCCCTGCAGTAAGTAGGGACATCTTTACTAGAGCAGGTTGCTCAGGACCCCATCAATTCTGACCTTGAATATCTCCAGGGACAGGTTCTCCACTACCTCTCTGGGCAACCTCTTCCAATGATTACCATCCTCATATTGAAGAACTTTTTCCTAATATCCAGCCTAAATCTACCTTTTTCTAGTTTAAAACCATTACCCCTTGTCCTATTGCTACATGTCCTTGTAACCAGTTCTTCCCCAGATTGCTTATAGGCACCTTCCAGGTACTGGAAGGCCGCTATAAGGTCCCCTGGGAGCCTTCTCTTCTGCAGGCTGAACAACCCCAACTCTCTCAGCCTGTCCTCATCGGAGAGGTGCTCCGGCCCTCTGATCATCCTTGTGGCCTTCCTCTGGACTCACTCCAGTAGGTCCATGTCCTTCTTGTGTTGAGGGCCCCAGAACTGGGTGCAGTACTCCAGGTGGGGTCTCACCAGAGCAGAGTAGAGGGCCAGAATCACCACTTTCAATCTGCTGGCCACGTCTCTTGATGCAGCCCAGGATGTGGTTGGTCTTCTGGGCTTCAGATGCACACAGGTGGCTCATGTCCAGCTTTTCATCCACTACTGCCTTTTTCTTTTACTATATATATATATATATATATATATATATATATATATATAATATTAATATAATATAAAATATTTTATATAATATAAGGAATGGAATGGAATGGAATGGAATGGAATGGAATAGAATAGAATAGAATAGAATAGAATAGAATAGAATAGAATAGAATAGATATAGATATAGCATATATATTAGTGTTAATGATGCTGTTGTGGTTTAACCCTAGTTGACAACTAAGCACCATGCTTACTGGACTAGCTCCAGTAGGTCCATGTCCTTTGACACTGTCCATGAATGGGATGCAGTACTCCAGGTGGGGTCTGATGAGAGTGGAGTAGAGGAGTAGAATCCTCTCCCTCAACCTGCTGGCCATGCTTCTCTTGATGCAGCCCAGGTTACAGATGTCCTTCTGTGTTGCGAGCATGCATTGCTGGCTCAAGTTAAGCTTCTTGTACACCCGTACCCACAGGTCCTTCTTAATTTGAATAACTATGTCGCATATATTTGAATAATTATATTATTTTTGAACATATGTATTTGATTGCTGTGATAACATTTAGCAATACAGAGACTGAGTGTTGTGAAGTTAAGTCTGAATCTGTGGGTTATTTAAAAGCATATAAACATCATAATATATAAGTCATCAACCTTTTTGCTCTTTAACAATAGAGAAAGGCTTTTGCAATCTCATGAAGTTTATTCTTCCACTGTGAAAGGCAGCAATCTTATTCTGTCTCTATGAAATGGAAGGATTTCTCCAGAGTTCAACCTGCAGCCAGGGCAAAGGGGTTCAACACACCACTGCGCAACTCAGTGTCAACAACTGCAGGCTGGGCTGGGGGTGACAGAGCCAACTGTTTGCTGTGTCTGATGTTTAATCCCCATCTGAGTTTCAGGAACATTTCAAGTGTCTCAGAAATACATCAGGCTGAGCTCACCCATTAGACTCCAGAAAGTCTTGCAGTCCACATTTCCATCCCTGTTCTAACACCATGTAATAGGTAATATGTTTCAATTTAAATAATTATTAAATTTAATGAAATCATTGCATCAGTCACATTGTAACATATCATGACCTCACAAGAAAAGGAAGGGACTTTGTTCTGGTTATGAGGATAAACCTTTCATAGTCAATTTATGCTCATATGATGCTGCCATTGTTGTGTAGCCTGTATATTTACTTTCTCCCACACCCAGTGTTTTTCTGTGTCCTCCTAGGCTTTGTTTAGTTAAGCAAAAGAAGACAAGCTATTTTAGTAAAATTAAAGGTTCTGCATATACCCATCTTAGTAGCCGTTGACTATAACTGTTCCAAATTGATTTTTTTTTCCAGAACTTTGGCAACCAGAATTATAAGTAGATTTCCAGATACATGTCCTGCAGTGCCTCTCATTACAATTTTCTCTACTAACAGCAAAGGTCTTCTAAAACCTGCTGGTGGCTTCCTTGAGCTTCCCATTTTAGACTGCACTTGTCAGAAGATTTAGCAGAAACATGAATAGTGTCTAATTACACAAACATGGATTTTGTACTGCTGTTATTCTTTCCATTTGCATTACTTAACTTCACTGGGTTGTTCAGTTCTATTTCATGTCTATATGATAGTGTCAGTTCTGTTTTCTTTGGACAATACTGTTTTGTCAGTACTTTTATAAGCATACCCCATTTTTTTTGCTAAAACCAATAACAAACCTATAAAACAAGAAAGATGACAAGATCAATACTAAAGGAAATCTGTTGATAAGTGGTTTTCAATCTCACTTATCATTATCATAAACCAGTAAAAATTAGTAAACAAAAAAAACTTTCAAAAAAATACATTTCACTGAAAACATTTATTTATTTAGTAGTTGAGCACCTGATAAACTTTAAAAACATACGATTATTAGAATTATTTAAAATTAATCTTTTAACCTTATTCAAGTATGAGTAAGACTTTTTTTTTCAGTAAAAATCTTTGTCAGCAAAGATGATTTTGATGGGCTTTAGAGGGTGAGCTTGTAAAAATAAAAATCAATCCAAACATACTTTTTTTCATTAATGTAATCAGATCTCAGAAAATACTTCTATCCTGTTCCTATATTGTCACTCTGAAAGTAGGAAATGTACTCAAAAAACCACAATTAAAAATAAAAAAAACCCAACCAAACAAAACATAAAAATGGGGAGAGTGATATTTTTTTACAACAAATTCTGAAAAAAACAGACTATATATGAATAGTAGCTATTATTTTCAAATGTTGAATAGCAAAACATGAGAAATTATATTTTTAATATAGCTTATATTATATCCCTTGGAATTGGAAAGGATTATATTTCTTGTTAGACTTATGGTAAACAGACTAACAATGCACAGTACGGAATCATAGAAATGTGTCCCTATGAACCACTTTCTTCCTAAAGCTCATGCATTCTTCACAGTGATTGAAATATGTTGGAAGAGGTTTTAACCTAATGAGTCCCAATATACTGTGTAATATAAGGCTGAAAATGTAATATAAGGATGAAAAAGCTGTTATGCTTCTGCTTTGATAATTTTACGGGCAATTTTCTTAGCATATTTGCTTATGTTGCTGTATAAGTATTTCTAGTTCTGTTATTGTTCTTATATTTAAGTATTATATTTTAGATATTGCAAACTCTGATCATAAAGAACAGTATACTTCAGGTGAAATTTGTGTTCTTCCTTTTGTACACCTCTGCTTTTACCTGCATTAGCCATTTTTAGATTCCTACCTCTTTCTCTTATCTCTTCGTCATTTGGTCATGTTCTACAATTTTTTTCTCCACTTTGGTCACTTTTCTTCAAATGTATGTGACTTGAGGAAGAAAAGTAGGATACTTGAATATTTTCCTTAAATGATAGGCACCAAGAGAGATACCTTAACATGCACTTTGAGTGGTTCTCTTAATTTCCATGTATTTTTATATCTTTAAAAAATATTGCTACATAACTTTGTAACCAAATCTGTAGTAGTTTAATTCTGTTTTGTTAACTGATGTCAAACGTAAAGATAAGCATGTAGTAAAGAAAAGATTTGTATTTTAGGTTATGTTCTTCTACCCCCTCTCCCCCCCCCCCCCCCCCACTATTGCAGCACGCAACAACATTTTCCTGCTTTTTAAATTCAATATAAATATATTATAAAAACAATTTTCAGTGAAAAGGTTGTCAATAGTAATCCTAAATCTTAATGTTTAGGACAGATAATATAGAATTTCTTGCTAAAGAAAGCTATACAAAAGTGAACTACACAATACGATATTCTCATTCAGTAAAAAAAATCTGTCTTATCAATTTCTCCTGGTCATAATGCTTTCTGTTCTGTCTTATACCTTTTTTAGCTTGAATAAGAAACACATTAACTAACCACTAGTGAAGTATTTTAATGTTAAAACTCCAAGATTTTCTAGTTTGTTTTTGCTAAATGCACAAAAACTTTCATAATGTGTGATCATGCTGTACATACGTTACACAGCCTCAAAATCAATACACTGCATTAGTTTGATATGCTTAAACTAATAGCTTAGATGGTTACTGCATCAAGGCTTAATTAGAAACTAACTTTAAGAAGAATCTTTCATTTTAAGATATGATAGGTCTGGTTTACCTTTGGACAAATCAATGAAATAGACCCATTCAACATTGCTTCAGCAAATTGTGCTGTAAAAATAAAAATAGCAAGAAAGGACTGTCTTTCAAGCTGCAGCATCTAATTTTTGCTGTCTGAAAATTAATTAGGAGTGAAGAATTAGGCTTTCCTTTCCTTGTCTCGCCCACAGGGCACTATCTAAAAAAAATGGTTAAATCTTCAGCAACCAAATACAACTTTTCTTATGGGTGAAATGTTTTAGTATGAGAAGTCTGCCCTGAAGAAATGGCAATCAAAGAGGACTTTGAGTTATACTGTGCATTACTGCTTAAAGCAAAATAGAGCATTTTTTTTCCCTTTAGCATCAGCTTCAAGAGAGTGATACCTGTAAGAATAAAAAGGTTTCTTTTACATTGCAGTGACAGTAGACTTTAGCCAGCCCTTTTCATGGGACCCTTATACCTTCCCCAACATTCATGTTTAGAAATGAGCATATGGAGAGATATAAGAATAGGTAATTGGCTTAGCCAACGATTGATTTTTTTTCTCTACCATCCTGAATTTTTCACTCTCTTTCAGTCTCATACTCCATTTAAAAATTTGAAATACATTTCTTGCTGTTTAATTACAACATGCCAAGTCTTGATAGGTGTAATTATGAAGATACTTTAACTTTTGAGTAATGTAGTACCAAGTGTTATTAAGAAAAATAAAGTTGTCTGGTATTATGGGTGGAACTGTGTTACAATTGGCGCTACTGGTTACATATTACACAATACAAGGTTTCAATAATGAGCTAAAGCAAAGTCAGCATTGTGAACCACAGTGCAGGAAAGCTAAAATGTTTGCACTCTGCATTTTGGTGGAAGAATATGCAAGTTATATCTAATATTTCTAAAAAAGAAGTTCCAGATATGACCTGCTGATGACAGCAAATTGCATCTTAGGCTTCTTTGGGCTGGACAAAGTGCATCTTTTTGTAGAATTGATAAAACTACTGTGAGCAACTTTACACCTTGAGAATACTTTTTTTAAAAAACCCTCTAAAATTAGATTTAAACAATTCATATTAAAAATGAAAGAAAAATCAAAACAGAGATAGAAAATAAAATAAAACAGAACTATGTAACATTATTACTCCACAGTCACAATGAATGTATTTAGAATTTTATAAGTCGGTATTCTTGAGCTGCTTTGTACACATAGAAAAAGGTTCTAAAATTTGGTTCATCAGAAATAAATCAAGACAGTAAAAAGATAGCACACGGTAAATAGCTGAGCATAAAGGAGATAGTATGAGTTAATGTAAACTAAAAATACAATTTTGTTACATACAATATTTTTTTTAACTTAAGTGTTCAGAAAAACGATTCTTTGCAGAATTTTAAAATTTGTTAAAATCAGTATATTAAAATATGATTGCAGAGACTGTAAAGTTGGGGTTTTTTATGAGCAAGGCCAAAGCATGAGTAGAATAACTTTGCAATTAAAAGACAGAAGCTTGAAAAGCTCAAGTGCCTTATTTACATGGTAACAAGCTGAGAAAACGATCAAAGGCAGAAAGTGATGAAGAAGAGAGAGAGGAAGAGTTCACAATTACAATGCCTATTAAATATAAAATAAATAAAGTTGCTTAGCACTGGAAAATGGAATACATATGGAAAAAATCTTTAACTTTTGTTGTTGTTTTGTTTTGGTTGTATTTGAGAACCAGGTGCTATGTGACTTAAACTTTGAGATGTTCATATGGTGGTTTTGGGTAGATTCCTTTAACTACCCAGAAGTCTATGCTGTTCCATGTAGCATTTAAAGTTACCTTTACACGGTAACTTGTAAGTTACACAAAGTGGCTGTATTTTTTTTAACAGAACAGAAACCCACAGTATGGGGATTTTTGGAAACTATTGTAATTTATTAGCAACAAACTAGGTAAGCTTTTCCTATGGTTGTTCATCAACTTGTGTCATTCTTTCAGCTTTTCATTGCTAATTAGTGTAATGAATGACAGTATTGGAAACAGCACTTACTAACCACAGAGAAGCATATCAGTTTTTACCACTTTGTAACACTTCACTCTACTGCAACACAGCCAGGGTTGTATAGGATAATTCGTGTAATGCAAAAATAATTGATACAATGGTTTACAAGAGATCACAACAATCAAATAATGGTAGCACATAATTAAGACAATGGGGTAAAATGATTCTAACAAGTTTTACCCACTGTTCCAATTACTCCAGAAAGAAATGTTTTACTATTGGAATAAAGAATCTTGTATTTAGTTTATGTGTCAAGGTTTTGGTAACTGGGAGGGGGCTGCACAGTTGACATTTGTGAGAAGACACCAGAAACTGCTGCATGTCAGACAGAGACAGTTCCAGATGGCTCCTAAATGGACCCACCACTGGCCAAAGATGAGCCCATTAGTGGCACTGGTGACTCCTCTGTGAAAGCATATTTAAAAAAGGGAAAAAGTGTTGCACAGCAGCTGTGGAGGGAGGAAGGAGAAAAATGTGGGAAAAACATCCCTCCAGACACTAAGGTCAGAGAAGAAGGAAGGGCAGAGGTACTCCAGGCACTGGAGAAGTTCTGCTGCAGCCCCTTGAGAGGGCTGTGGTGAAGCAGGTTTTCCCACTGCAACCCATGGAGGACCATGGTGGAGCAGATATCCACACTGCATCCCATGCCCTGAAGGAAGTTGCAGCCCATGAAGAACCCACAGAGGAGCAGGCTCCTGGAAGGAGATGTGTCCTGTGGGGAGTCCACACTGGCACATTCTGTTCCTGAAGGACTTTGGCCCATGGAAAGGACCCATATTGGAGCAGTTATTGAAGCACTGTGTTCTGTGAGAGGGATCCCACACTGCAGCAGGGGAACAACGTGGGGAGGAAGGAGCAGCAGAGAGGAGCTGTTATGACTAACCACAACCCTTATTCCCAACCCCCTTGTGCCACTTGAAGGGAGCAGGTAGAGTTATCACAAGCAAAGGAGTGAAGTTGACACTAGGAAGAAAGGGGTGGGGGAGAGGTATTTTTAGTTTGCTTGTTTGTTTGTTTTTGTTTTTGTTTTTGTTTTTTTTAATTTCTTACTATCCTACTCTGTCATTAATTGGCAATAAATTAAACTTCCCCAGATGGAATCTGTTTTGTCTGTGTGGTGGTTTGACCCTGACTAGAGGCCAGATGCCCACCAAAACCCACTCTATCACTCCACCTCCTTCTCAGCTGCGTTTTCTTCATTTCAAATGTTAATAACCTTAAGAATTATTTTATCCAATCTTAGTCTAAGCAGTCATTCATGGCCCTTTTCTAATTATGATCAATTGGCTCCTAAAATGGCATTGCTTGGAAAATATTCTATTAATGATTAAAGCAAGCAACTGAATCACATTTTCAGTCTAACATGGTTATATTTGTGGAACATAATGAGAATATCCCTTGAAATTAATATTTGATTTTTAGATAATTTTGATTTAGATTGCACAAAAATATGAGTATACCTTTTTTATTTCAGTTGAATAGAATTGTCTGCCACCTTCTTGAAGTCATGTGATAAAAGGTCTGTTATGGTCAAAGGCATTGAATAATATTCATAGTTCCTGAGAAATAATTGCTTACTGACATATTTTAAATTTAGTATTTGAGGGGTTTTTTTTTCCCTTAAACTGGGAAAAATAGTCTTTGGTATTCTGAGATAACCCTTCAGTTGTGGTAAGATTTAAGCATGGAAGTCATGGAGACAGTAGGACTTGGGGAATAAAAGGGTACAGATTTCAGAAGAAAAAGGTCACCAGTTTTAATTAAACTCTGATGGCTCCCATTCTACTGGAGGCAAAGCTCAGGACTTTTCATATGCTCTTCACAGTTATTGTCTACTGTTTTATCAAGTGAACAGTGGAACACATTGTTTTGGCATGTATCTTGGAAAGTGTTTCTAAAAGTACTATAGAGGGACGTGGAGACACCTCTAAGAAAAACCATGCTATCTTTAGGAAGGATGACATGTAACACAGTGTTAACCACTATTTCCCTATCAATGACTAGATGACCACCAGATTACATAAATAATTCTTTTCTGTCTTTCTGCTTTTATACCATTAACATTTTCTGACATTCTCAATTGCAGTTAGGGCACACACATATCGTATTATTTTGGCTTACTTTCAAGTGACTAATTTATGGGTTTACTTCTTCACAGAAGTTCTCTGTGTACATAGTTGCTGAAATAAATTTTTTTTATACCTAATGGAAGTAGCTGAGTTTTCTCTTACTCAGAGAATAGGAAGAAATTATGAAATATAAAGTATCTTGTGTGATCTGCCACAGTCAAGCAACAAAACTTAAATACCACTACTAAGAAGGAGGCACTTGAAAGTGAAATGTGGTCAATAAAGTTCTTAGAAAGTATGTGTGGGACAAATGTGAATAATAATTACCCTTTAAGAAACCACAAGAGAAAGAAAATATACTGTACTGATACTTTGAAATATGTTTTTTTTTAAATAACATCATCTGACAATCTATTTATTGCCACCATGATCTTTGGACTAGGCACGTATATCACATCTGCAGGATACTGTAATACAGAGAACATGCACTAAAAGTTTTTATAGTAGAGCTAGACAGAGCAGCAGAAATAGTTTCTAGCTGATGATTGTCTTAAATATCCGTGTTACAGTATCAAGCTATTAGCACAGAAATGTTCTCCAGCATCAGTTAAACATTATTTGGTTTTCATACACGTTTGGATATAAAGAGAGGGGAAATCTCAGATTCCCCAGTAACCCATAAAATTCTTTGACTTGATTTTTAGCCACAGATATTACTGTGGGCTGAAAAGAAACCTGAAGCTTAAAGATATTTTGCTCAATTGTTGAAAACCTAGGGCTTTATCTATAAAAGACCCATATTTCTAATGGCTTGTCAGAGAAAAAAAAGAAAGGCTTGTCTCTAAAGCTTACCTAAATGACACAAGCTTTTATCAGCAAACTGCTGTGTGCCTTGTGTGGCATCACTGCATTTTCAAGTGCTCCAGTGTAACCATAGAAGCACTTTTGGCTGTTACAGCATTTGCAAATCCATAATTATGCACTTTCCATGTCTGTTGTGCACATTGACATTTTCAATATGACTATGTTGCACGCTGGGGTGTCATGAAGATGCTGGCATAGGAAAAGCAGATGGAATTTTAGAGAAAGTCCATGTGTTATTTCACAATGCATGGAACAAGGCCAGAGTTCTTTTGTTTAATATGAAACCTTGAATGAGTAAACTAAGAGAGAAAGGAAGTCGGGAGAAAGGGGAGTAACAATAATGAATCTTATTTTATTGTCAATTCCTATAAGTTTTAAAAGTTTAAACCTCATTTAAAAAAATAAATTGTCTCACAGTATCTCTTTACCTTATTGATAAACTTGTGTATCAACAAAATGTGGTTCCTATGTAATCAATAATCTTTAATGCTTTCCATTCATGAGCTTGACCAACCTGCACTTGAATCTAAGTAAATTTTAACTATACATATACTCTCTTCACAAAGTCTTCTACAGCTCAGTTACCAATCGTGGAAATGTTTCTTTTTGTATGGTCTTAAGAAAATTACAAAAGAAATCAAGAGGAGAGCACACAGTCTCTGAAGCAGACTTAGAAGGAGATGAAACATGTTAGTGGCAGGAGAAATATTGTTGAATTTAAATACAACTAGAATTACCTTAGAAGTTTTCAGTTTACAAGGATATAAAGTATGAAACAAAGGCATTATTGAGCAATTAGAGAAAATTCATTGAATCTTTGTGAAAAGCACCTGCATATGCTCATTAACACCTCTGTATAACAATGAGCAACCCATTATAATTTGTGTGTGACTTGATGGCTGAAAGTTGCTGGTGCTTTTTCAATTCATGAATTTTCAAAAATTCTCAAAATTGCTTTTGCAGTTTATCTTAATATATTCATGTTCCTTCCTATGTGATATTTACAATTTTTACATGGACAGTTAATAAACTCAAATAAAAATGTGATATTACATTAAGATAAATTTGAGATTCATTATTTCTATGTATTTCTATTATGACTTGAGTATAAGAAACATGAAAACAAAGGGTAATTCTTTAATATAAATGTGTAAGTGATAATACATGGGTATTTTAAATAAAACAACTTTTATTCTTTAAATATTACAATTTCTTTTTAATGAAGTTAAGGTGTAATTCGCATGTCACCCTGGTAGAACTGGGGAACATGAGAAACTGTTATTTGCCCACTGCTGTATGAAAAAAAAAAAGACAGAAGTAAAGCAAGAAACAAACCATTTACTTCCATTTCAGATTCACTGTCTGCCCAAGACTGAATGTGAACTTCTCTCCTGTGCCATGTACATTCTGAAGTATTTTTTCCCAAAGGCAAACTATGGGCCATGTTAATTAAAGTCTACCTTTTGCTTTAGAGGAGAGTAATTAAAACAACTGGAAAGGAAGGACAGACAACTGCCAACAAAATATCTAAGTTGGTATACACCGACATTCACATATTTTCCTTGATTCTTATAGAAAAATCTGGAATACATAGAAAAAATGCATAGTGTTCCCATATATGTTTGACATGCACTACATCAGGGAAATTTTTCTGTAACTTTTTTATGAAGAGTGTAAGTTCTTCTCCTCTTTACTGTTAACCTTGCTGCTGCAGGACTGTTTGATGATCTCCCACATCTTCACTCACTGCCTTGGTAGAATCTGCAGCAACATACAAGGAACTTTGTCTGGTCCCAAATGCTGAGTTCACTTTCTTCTGTCTCTTTATTCTGAAATGATTTTTTAAAAAAAAAAAGTCTCAGTAGGAAACAGTATAATTTAGATAGAACAATCTTTCATATTGTTAACTTTATAGTACACACTGGATACTTTTCCAACAGATTCCTTAATAAAGAAGAAAAAAGTATAAGGTTTCAGAACAATTACTTGGAATTGTCTTTCACAGTGAGAAGCAGGCCACACTTGCTTGCTTCACTTTTGATGACTAGGAGCTTTGATTGACAGTTCAGAACTATGGTACTATTGTTACTCAAGATATATTTAAAGAACTTACATATAACTCTTGAATCTTTTTTATTGTAAGAAGGAAAAAGCCAAAAATAGTGAAAAAGATCAAATATATCTCAACCCCCTAATTTGACAGAATTCTAGACACTAGTCCAGCACAATATCTTCATTTTACATTAATGATAATAGAGAGATATTATTTACAAAAACATAATCATCATAAAAATTATAATTAAAACATAATAATGCTAAAATATATTAATCTTTTATAAATCTTGGGTTGATAAATCACATTTTCAATAACAATGTGAAGCAGAACAAGAACATCCACTAAAGCTGGGCACCAGAAACAAGGTATTACACTCTCCGGAATTCAGAGCTCAGTCAACAGACAGTGGCCATGTACAGAACTACACAGGGTCATTAAGACTTATGAGCTCAAGTCCTGCCCAAAGTGTACACTACAAACTGATCAAGAAGACTTCATGTAAGAGTTAATAAATCCTGTTGGATCTAAACTATTTCTGTATATTACTAGTTTTTATCTCAAAAATGGTTAATCGAAAATTTGCTTTAAGCTTAGGGGCATACATCTCCAATTCTCTCCATGTCCTCTTTGCACTTGCATTGAAATCCTATCACAAGCCATAATGCAGTTCTTGTGTCTTGTCTTTTTTATATATCTTGAAGAGGTTTTCAGAAAATGTTGTTAAAAACCCCATTGGTTTAGTCTTGACTCTGGGAACCTAAGAGTCTTGTGAACAATGCCTGAACGACATGTCAAGGAACCTGAGAGTTTTTAGCAGCTATGGAACACTGTGCTCCCTAGTTATTTCTTCGTAGCTGTAACCCAATTGCTGGCAGTGTGAAAGGGGCAGTTATGCTATTATGCGTACACATCTAATCTGTTTATTTAGAAAACTATTAAGTTCCTAGTAAAACCCAGCATCACATGTCAAAATCACTCTGGGTTGAGTAAGCTGCCAAAATGTAAAAGCCTTTGAGCTGGCATAGCAATGTGATTGCTTACAGCATTGCAGAACCCATGATGCTCCTGTCTGCTGACAAACATGTCCCCTAATCATTCCAGATAGAGTTTGACTGCCAAGCCCTACATCAGCAAGAATCAATAAGCTGGTAAAACCTTCACTCTGCTGGCTACACAAGACTAGGTTGATCAGAACTTCACTGGAAATTTTTTGAAACAGGTGGCTGTTTCCTTTTTAATTACTATAATTTCATGATTTCCAATAACTTTGCCTTCTTAAAAATTCTAGATAAGTTCTATTTACAATTTCTTGTTATTAAAAATACTTGTGTGAATATATTAGTGCAATGCCACTCCTTTTCCATTCAATTTGTTAATCTAAAAAGATACGAAGAAAAAAAAAAATATTCCTAAAACTAGCAATGGACGGAGGTTTAATAAAATTTAAATAAAAGAAACTAAAAATATCTGAAAAAATATTAGCCATAACTCATGGGTATAGGCTTAAATTACCTCTTGTTCTCCTGGGAATACACATGATACATTTTCAAGACAAATCCAGTTACTTATTTTTAAAACTTTCTTACTTAAACATTTTACATACACTTAATCTGCTGTTTCTAGATGTCATGTTAGTCTATCTAACATCTATAAAACAGTAACAGAATTTCATTCTGACTTCTATTTCATAAAAAAATAATGCAGCTATGCATATCATGAGCTACTACTAAAAGCAGTACATGAATGCATAGAATGTTTAGACAAAAGCATACACACTCACCAGAAACAACTAGCATATAGATTTCTTTAAAAAACTAGTCCCAACCCATAATGAATAAGAAAACTTAAGAGTGCCTATTGTACAACAGTGTAAACCAGCTTCCTTTCATTTCCATGCTGGTTTACAACAGACTTCAGACACCTCCTGTAATAAGCCCTGAGATCACTGCTTTATGTAAGAGGATTTTTGCCA